>JAMWYP010000146.1:192313-1409578 GCA_025563575.1 Acacia pycnantha
ATAATCAATGCTAATTGGGAACAAGCAAGTGCCTTATAAAAAGGACCAAATAAAATTACTAGTTGGTGCCTTATAATAAGGACCGGAGGAGTACAACCTTCGTCTTAATTATAAGACTTAGTTGACTTTTTTTGAAGAGATCAAGAAAGTTAAATAAGTTACTTAATCATTTCATATGTTGTGTTTTCTTAGATTATATATTAGTTTATTAGTCAAACTATTTAGTTTGAAGAAAAAAAAAATACTCTAAGCTAATTTAATTAGCTTCATTAATCTCTCTAAAAAAGTCAACTAAGTCTTATAATTAGGATCGGAGGGAGCACTCTATAATTTTTCTTAAAGCAATTAATACTTATGAGTATTTTTGAAAAGACCATTTCTCACTAATCAACAATTAACCATAACGTTTTCATAAAACCGGATTAATAGGTAATTATGGAAACCCTTCTTCTTTCAAGACAACACACCTCGGGTCCAGGGTACAGATTTTTCCCACAAACCAAACCCACCACAAATAAATCCACGACTCTGGGCACAAATATCAAACAGAAATACACATAACCCACAAGTCTTATAACCCTAACCCCACAACAAAGGGTCTATATAAAAACAATTTTCGCACAAGATATGATTGTGGATGCACCATAAGATGATAGTGTACAAAATAAGGCCTTCGGAAAATAAACAGTCATCCAAAAATAGTTAATGTAGTATTTCAAAAATATGAGGGTCCTATGATAGCAATATATAAATCAATACAACACTAATACCAGAAGAGGCCTACAAGTTTTACGACGTCTATGCCTTTGGCTACTTTCCTTGTCCTCCAGGTTAGATGTCTTGCCGGAAAAATTTAATAATGACGGGGTGAGACATAAAGTCCTTGTAACCAAGATTAATTTATCAAATATGTAGGAAAGGATTGCAAGTTAGAGAAGCAGGTTTATTAACATAATAATAAAATTATTTAATAACTAAAATAGTACATAATAATAAACAATGATTAGAACAAAAAATACACAATAGTCCAAAACATTTAGAACCATCCCCACTCATCCATCCTGGTCCTCCTTATTTCCTTGGGACGTGGTACGACCTATTAGTGCTAGTATACTTGCCAAGGTTAGCTCGTCACTTCAAGGATATTGTTCCCTCCCATGCCACCACAATATACCTTAACAAGGAGGTGTCCGCCCAAAACACTCAACTCAAATTCCGGGCCAGGAATGAGAGAGCCGATGGGCACAATTTCACCCTCAATCTCTTCCACACAACCCAACATAACCCACAACAAGAAATAATATAACATTAAAATTTTTCCACAACATTTTACTAAATTATTATTCCAAATATATCATCTCACAACAAACATTTCAACCATCACATCAATAACAACCCCAACAATAGTATTTACTTAAATACACAAATTGGAAAAAATACACTACTTCACTGAATTAATTTCATATTCAAACATACACATAATTTTTCAAAACACATACAAGTTGTATATATGAAAGTAAGGCTTAGAAAACACTTACAGCTCCAAAACAAGCATATAAAATAAATTAAACCCGATTACCTCAATTTCAAGTTTAACCTTAGCTTGAGAAACCCAACTCGCATAATCACCGATCGATCACAAGAAGACTCTTCAATTGTACGCTGTGAGCTTGACCAAAACACAACTCCTCTGCTTTCGGTACAACAACGCAAAGCAAACACAAGACTAAAACTCTCTCACTCGTTCTCAACTCTCTCTTTCTTACTCTCGGTTTTCAGTTCTGGTTGTGGCAATGAGAGTAATGAATAGCCAGCGCATGGCTATATAAATATATAGGGACATATGGGTTTGGTCCGAGATGAAGAACGCTGGCCCGAGGAGTTTACGGAGCTCGAGAGGTATGGAGAGTCTGAGTTTGCTGATGTGAAGGAATGCTGTGGTTGATTTCTTTCCCACTGCCACTCGATTTCGTGCGCTCAGAGGCTAGAGGAACGACACTGTGATTATTTTCTGTTCTAATTGCAAGTTACGTATTTGGCTTGTGCGCAGTAAGGAAGACAGAAACTGATTTGCTGAGATAATGAAAGATTACATATATTTATTGTTGTCACTTAAATTAACACGTGATGGGCTGGCTGGATGGATCTGGTTAAGGAATGAATTTCTGAAAGTAATGAGTTGGTTTGGGCCCAATGGAGTGGTTTAATGGATATTGAATAAAATTTGTTGTTGTTTATATATATATATATATATATATATATATATATATATAAAGTACAAGGGAAAATAATTTCCTAATCTTCCAAAATAATTAATTTAATCACTTGGCCAACTTTTCGCTGTTTAACTCTAATATGTTATTTCTAAAGTTTTTAGGCATAATTTATTCCTTATTTGAATTATTCTTTTCCCAAAATAAATTAAGGGAAAAATATGCCTAAATCTCCAATAATTATTTTGAGTCAACATTTTATAATAAACACATTTATTATATATACTTATTTCATAATTATACTTAAATCCTAAAATTAAAAATTAGGATGTTACAATTTTGAAAATGCTTTCAAAATAAATCACACTTTACTCAAATTTATATTATAGAGTGTTTGAGATGTTCCTTAAGTTTTAAATTGAAAAACAAAAAACCAATTTAAGCCCTCCATGAGAAATAAAATTCTTACAAGTGATTTTATTTAAGGGTTAAGGTGCAATTTTACACATGAAGTTTACCTCGAGCAAGACCACGAAGTTTTAGGAGCAAAGTACATGACGTTACGTTTTGGGAGTAAAAATACCACGGGCCGTTAAAAAACTAACGATCAACTAAAGGTCAACTAACGGCCCGTGGTATTTTTGCTCCCAAAACGTAACGTCGTGTGTACTTTTGCTCCTGAAAAAACTTCGTGGTGCTGGGCGCTCCTAGGAGTAAACTTCATGTGTAAAATTGCACCTTAACCCTTTATTTAATTCCCTGTATGCATAGTAAATCAGTTAAGTAGATTTCTATTTAGCCAATATATACACAAAAAATTCATAACTACGGTCTTTTCACTCCTAATATAAGAACTAATTGATAGGTTAAATTTAATCTTAAATATAATACGTCAATCTACCATATCTTCTAAATCTATCAATTATTTAAATTATTTCTATAAATTATACATGGTAAGTGTATCTGCATCAAATGATAATTTTAATGGAATGCAAATGATTTAAGAGGGTAATTTAGAAAAAAAAACAATACACATTTTTAATAAATAAATAATTTACTTAATATATCAAAATTAGTTAAATAGATTCTAAAAGATTAGAGGTGGTATTTTCAATCATTAATCTCAATAAATTCCAACCTAATAAGGAGCCCATCAATTCTGCTAATTCAAAGAAAAAGATTTTTTTTTTAATTAATGGCAATTTATTCAATATTTTTCTTCCCTTCTTTTTCCTTTCCCTCGAACCAAATATGAACCAAATATATTAAAGGCAACTTAGTTAATATCCTTCTTCCCTTCCTCAAACCAAACATTCTGTTGGGGTTTTGGTTGGTTCTTCAAGGTTTGAAGGGAGGAGGAGCGGATGAGATGATCTATCGTAAGAGAGTAAATTAGTGTGGACTTCAGTGGCACTTAGAATTGTGACTCTTGGAGATCAATTTATCCGTACTATAAAACACATGATGATGACGCACTTGTCGTTCTGGTAATGGTTGGACTTTGGAGCATGGTTCTCAGACCCGGATCGGACCGGTTGAACCGGACTGGGAACCGGTGAACCGGAGGGTAAACCGATCCGATCTGGGGGTCAAACCGGTTTGATTTTATTATTATTATTTTTAAATAATTTTATTATTATTTTCTTTAGAATTTCATACTAATAACTCTAAAATTTTCTTTTTTTCATCGGTTTGACCCCGGTTTAGCTCCGGCCTGACCCATTGACTCTTGATCCAGTACCTAGACCGGTCTGGTGGCCGGTCCGGGTTTCAGAACCTTGCTTTGGAGAGCTTTGTGCGAGTTCATTTTCAAAACCATTTGGCTCATTTAATTTAAAATTAAAATTAAATCATAGTTAAATTATTATTTTTCAGGATATTTAAGAAAATCCAACAAACTAATTATCAACGTTATATCTTTACTATTTACCTTATCTACTATAACAAAAATTGCTAAAAACCAATTCATTTCACTGAATCATCTACCTACAAATGTTTGCCTTACTATCACTAATTATAATAAAATACAAACATGGCTTTGGGGAATTGTTGTATAGAAAAGATAACTGTTTCATAAGAATTCTATTCATTCCTATTTTTATTTTTAAATTATAATATTTATAATATTTCTTATCAAATAATTACTTATGGCCCGTTTGTTCAAGGAATCGGAAGCAAGGTAATGAAATATAACGTAATGTATTATAATGATCATTATATGAATTTGTTTGGTTTGTCATTAGGGAAAGATGGTTCATATGCATAAAAATATTTGGTTGGACTACATCGAACATGGGAATAATATAGCAAGAGACAAAATTGTCTTTGTCTACACTTATATGTATAATGTACTTGTTGGGTTTATGATAATTTTTTTACTTTGTGCCTTTTACACGTTAGGTTAGGTTCGTAATAGTTTTTAAATATTTAATGGTAGAAATATTGTGCAGTGTACATGTTAGATTCGTGGTAATTTTTTAATGAGTAAATACCCTTTTTGGTCCCTGGAAAAAGTACGGACCCTTTTTTGATCCCTAATTAAAAATAACTTGTCCCGTCATCCCTGGGAAATCAAAAACATCCCACGTTAGTCCTTCCGTCAGTTAGCTCCTAACGGCGTCACTAACTTTGCTGATGTGTAACGTGAGTTGGTCCAGTCACATGTCACGTAGGAAGGCCAAAACGACATCGTTTATAATTTCATGAGTAAATACCCTTTTGGTCCCCTGAAAAAGTACGGACCTCTTTTTGATCCCTAACTAAAAATAACTCATCCCGTCATCCCCGGAAATCAAAAACATCCCACGTTAGTCCTTCCGTCGCTAGCTCCTAACGGCGTCACTAACGTTGCTGATGTGTAATGATGTCTATGGTCGTCAAATATAACTTCGTCTTTAACATCGTATACATTATCGTCAACTCCATCGGTTCTATGGTCGTCAAATGATGTCTATCTTCAGTTTCTTCGATGCTCTCTGTGCCGAGTTTTCCTACGGTCAGAGATCGCGCTTGTCTATTGATGCCCCAAATCTCAAGCCCAAGCCCGAGCAGAAGCCTTCTTCCCCCGAGAAGAAACCGGCATCTCCAGATAACTCCAAGGCGTCGCCGCCGTCGCCATCAACGCAACCCGATGGAGCCAAGCAACAACGGCAGCGCTTCTCGCCTAGGTTTGCGCCGGAGTTAGACGGTGTTCACTGCTTTGAATCTTTATACTTCTCTAAATCCAACGGTGAGGTCAGTGAATAGACTTTTCAACGAGTAAAAATTTTGAAGGTAACGAAGCACCTGCACCAACTCACGTTACATATCGCAACGTTAGTGACGCCGTTAGGAGCTAACGACGTAAGGACTAACGTGGGATGTTTTGATTTCCCAGGGATGACGGGACGAGTTATTTTTAGTTAGGGATCAAAAAGGGGTCCGTACTTTTTTCAAGGGGCCAAAAAGGGTATTTATATAAACGACGTCGTTTTGGCCTTCTACTTGGCATGTGATTGGACCAACTCACGTTACACATCAGCAACGTTAGTGACGCCGTTAGGAGCTAACTGACGGAAGGACTAACGTGGGATACTTTTTGATTTCTCAGGGATGACGTAACGAGTTATTTTTAGTTAGGGATCAAAAAGGGGTTCGTACTTTTTTCCAGTGACCAAAAAGGGTATTTACTCTTTATTAATAGGATAAAGGTGCAAAAATATTCATAATGTTTTGCACTTTGAGCAACTAGCAGAATTAACATGTGATGGATGCAAAAGTAGTAATAAACAATTTTTAACATATCTAAATTGAGAACATCGTTAAGTTTGACCACTTTGACTATTACAAACAGTGGAAGAGAAAAAAAATTCACCAAACATGATGATGTGGTGAAGTCTGAAAGTGATGTGTCAAACTTTGCAAGGTGATGTCGCAGAAATAATTAAATTTAAAAAAAGCCACACAAGCTACCGATTAAAACTTGACAGCGTTCGTAATATAGCTACCTTAAAAATTATTTATTAGTACTACTTTTACACCTATCAAATGTTAATTCTGCTAGTTGCTCAAAGTCTAAAATATTATTATTATTTTTGCACCTTTACCCTGTTTAATATTTAATGGTGGGAATACTATTTGATGGTAGGGTAAAGGTGCAATTTTACACATGTGCTTTACCCCTGGGAGCGCCCAGCACCACGAGCTTTTTTCTGGAGCAAAAGTACACACGTGGTTACTGTTACGAACCTACATAAGGCTTAATAGCGGTCAAGCCCAACAGCCAATGGACGAGATATAACCGTCCTACCTATATGTGACGGGATCTCAACCGTCCCACTAATTTAGGGCGACCTCCGCATACGGAGTAGTAGTTAGCGTCCTAGGCCGGATAACACGCTAGATCTACTTACGGTACTCTCTATAAATACTAAGGTACACACGTTCTAACCCTGAACTATTTACCTATAGTCACACTGTGCACACACCCCACTCCCTTGGCGAAGAGCCCGGCTGGGTACAGTGATCCCACCTCCGACTGTGTGCTTCCCCCGTAAGCACCCAGGAAGAGACCTTTGATCCGACATCAAATGCACCAGCCCTCTCACTTGGCTGGACACCTGTGTTCTACACCAGAACAGTGGCACCGACCGTGGGGAATGTAAATTTCGATTCCCACGACCAATGAGGATTAATACAAGAAGTACGAGCCACAGGCAGGCGGAGACTGGACTTCAGCCTGACCCTCCTTCGCAGCATGATCAACATGCCGAGGAAACGCTTGACCCAGTCCACGACCATGAAGACGCGGAGGAAGACCAACCCTCACCCCCATGGCACGAAGAACCGGTCAACTCCGTCCCTAGTAACGGATACCAAGCCTACGACCCGTCAGAAACGGAGTCCTCAGCAACGCGAGACCCTCGACAGGTAGACGACCGACAAAGACACCATGAGGGCATTTCGAAAACCTTCGGAATCGAGCACCATGAGATGCGACGTATGCAGGCTACTCTCGGTTCACTACTGAGACGCATAGAGACCACGGAGCACCGAACCTCCCTGCATTTTCTGAGATTAGAGGAATTACTCAAGCGGAGGAAGTCTATGTCAAGGGGTTCTGCAAGGAAGGACTCCCCGACCAAAGATTCCGACATAAGGGAATCAGCGTCGTCCAGAAGAGACCGAGGTGACAGGGGCCGAGAAAGGGGCTGAGATCGAGAAGCCGCTCACAACCGACACGGCAGGACCAGGTCGGAGAACGCCAGGGATAAAAGCCCGGTGCGCCGTGGCCAAAAACCCGACCAAGGGGACGTGAACCGAGGAGTCAATCCACCACAACGTCCCCCAACTGAGGTGCCTCGGAGAAGTTACGTCGGGGAGGAAAATACCACTTGGTTCTCAGATGACGTTTTCAATGCTCCTTACCCAGACGACTTCGACCTGGCCGACCTCACTAAGTACGACGAGACCCAAGACCCGACTATCCACGTTGAGGACTTTGAGGTCACTATGTGCGTACGAAGACTCAGAGAGCCCGTTATCACTCGTATATTTGCGGCGACCCTCAAAGGGGCGGCCTTAAGATGGCTCCATACCTTGCCACTAAAGTCGATTCATACTTTCACCCAGTTATCGGAGGCCTTCGAGCTACATTTTGCTACCAGCAAGAGACAACTGAAGTCCCAATACATTCTGGACCGAATTAAGCAACGGCCTGGGGAGACGCTTCAAAGTTACTTGGATCGATTCAGGGACGTGGCCTTACAGGTATGCGGATTAAATGAAGAGGTACACGTGCACCTACTGGCCACCGGTCTTGACAGTGAATCTCGGCTAGCCGAGTCATTCTTCAAATAACCGGCCAAGTCCTTGAATGAGTTCATAACGCGATCGAAGAAATACTTAGAAATGGAGCAAATACGCCTAGCAAACGGTCCTCGGAGGGACCCGGATAGGAGATCACCGCCAAGGGACAAAAACCAGTCTGATGGCCGCAAGCAAGATCGCCGTGGAAAGAGCTCAGACAGTAAGACTCCCAGTGCAAAGCCGGAGTTGAAGGGTAAGTACGATAAATACACCCCTTTAAACGTCTCCCGGTCCCAGCTATGGAGGGAGGTGGGTGTTGGGATCCGTACACGCAGCAGAATAAAACTCTTACGAATCCCTTAGGCAGATCGCTCAATAGCATTTAAATCTGGATTTAGGATTTCTGAATCATACCTTTGCGGAACAATTTGAACTGGTGGGCTACCTTCTCGTGCTTCTTGATCACGTGGGCTAACGCCTTCTTGTTCGATCAGACAGGAGCAAACTATGATTTAATTTATATTTATAAATTAAATCAAGATATGATATCGTTATATTTAATTTAAAATGATATCCGATATCTCGCTCAAATTAAATCGATATGCAATATATTTATTCGAAAAATAATCTGAGATACAATATCTCAATTTATTATAGTTATTTAATTTATCAAATAAATTAAATACTATATATAATAATATTATTATCAATAAATAATATCATTATTATTTTTGAATAATATATTTATATATGTATGTATATATATAGACACACACACACACATCCTAGATTAAATAAGTATTCATTAAATCTTAAACACATTTAAGATTCAATGAATCTGACACTCTTGCTTGTGTTGGGCCATTCTTGTGTGCGACCGCAGCCCACATGAGAGTGGCAGCGGGCCAATACTGTACCAGCCCACAAGTCACAAGCGGCCTCTAGCAAGACATTGCAACTACCCAATTCATATGGGGATCATTGATAAGTACAATGACTTGCCCCTAGGGCATAATTTCCAACAGTGGCATCTACCGAGATGTAGAAGATTGAGAGACCTCGGCCTCTCAGAAAACGAGCCAGTATGGACTAGACCTGCTTCTGCGCCTTTCACGATAGTTTGGGGCATACCACGAACCAATGTTATGAACTCCGTGATGCCATCGAGAAATTCGTAAGAGAGGGAAAATTGCGCCAGTACGTGATCAAGACTCAAGGGCGGAAAAGAGGTAAGCGAAAACAGGGCGACCAACAGGACGGCCCGGCCCCCGAGAGGAAAAGAGACGAAAAACATCAGAAGCCGGGGTCCGAGGAAGATGAATTTCCCGAGGCCGAGTTCGATTGCAATGTGATCAGTGGAGCCTTTGGTGGAGGCGGAGACACGACAAGCCAGCGAAGGAAATACCTAAAGAAAGTCCTATCAGTAAGGGACCGTCCTAAATTCAAGGAATATCTGGATACAACGAATAAGGTGGAACGACCTCAGCTCCTTTTCACAAAGGAAGATATGAAGGACGTGGTACCCGGCCATCAAGACGGCTTGGTAATCACGGGAACCCTAGTCAACTGCCAGGTCAAAAGAATATTTATAGACACCGGGAGCTCGCCTGATATCATTATCTGGGACGCCTTCAAAAGGATGAATCTCGATAGGGAAGATCTGAAGCCCTGCAAGACAACCCTTGTCGGTTTCAACGGAGAGCTCTCCCCTCCCAAGGGGTACATCGACCTCCGACTAACTCTGAGAACGAAAGAGGGCTTCAAGACAGACCGCGTAAGGTTTATCATGGTCGAGTTCCCTTCTCCTTACAATATAATATTGGGGAGGCCAACCATACACAAATGGGATATGCTGGTGTCTACCAAGCATCAGAAGATAAAAATGGTGAGTAACACCAACCGAGTCCTCACCATCAAGGGCGATCAGAAGGAGTCCCGGCAATGCTAGTTTGAGACGATCACGGAAGGCGAAAAAGCAGTACCACCTCAGTCCCAACCTCGGGATTCCCAGCCGGACGTGAAGGACCAAGATGGGGGGAAGCGCCGACATCCGGTTAATATGGTAGAATTGGACTTGCGAGACGATCCTGAGGTTCCCCGGCTGGAGCCTGAAGGAGAATTGGACGACATAATTGTCGAATTCGGGCCGGACCAAATTACAAAGATAGGCAGGACGCTGAGCCCGGACTTAAGAATAAGGCTCGAGGAAGTCCTAACAATAAACAGAGACGTCTTTGCTTGGAGCCCGGCCGAAATACCTGGGATCGATCCTGAGTTTTGTTCCCATAGGTTGGCCATTCGGCCAGAGTCGACGCCAGTGGCCCAGAAGAAAAGAAAAAGGGCACCAGATAGGCAAGTGGCTCTAGACAAGCATGTGGACGAATTGTTGGAAGCAGGGTTCATCCGAGAAATACAGTACACCACATGGCTTTCCAACGTGGTAATGGTTTTGAAACCAAACAGCAAATGGAGGGTGTGCACGGACTACACTAATCTGAATAAGGCATGCCCAAAAGACGCCTACCCGATGCCCAACATCGACCAACTGGTGGATAACTCATCCGGGTTCCGATTGTTTTCTTTCATGGATGCCTACTCGGGGTACAACTAGATAGCCATGCACCTCAACGATCAAGAAGCCACGGCCTTCATCACCGAAAAAGGTAATTACTGTTATAACGTCATGCCATTCGGTCTAAAGAACGTCGGGGCAACATATCAGAGGATGATGAACAAGGTATTCGAAGACCAGATCGGCCAGAATATTGAGGTCTACATTGACGACATGATTGTCAAGTCATATGACCCAGATAGCCACATCCGAGATCTAGAGCAGACCTTCAACAAGCTGAGGAAGTATAGAGTCCGGTTGAATCCGGCCAAATGTGCTTTTGGAGTTCCGGCCGGGAAGTTTCTAGGTTTCCTGTTAACCAGCCGTGGAATCGAGGCCAACTCGGACAAATGTAAGGCCGTGTTAGTTATGCAAGCGCCTCGGAACAAGAAAGAAGTGCAGCAGTTAACGGGAAGACTGGCCACATTAACCAGGTTCTTGCCGAGGTCGGTAGAGAATGCCCTCCCCTTTTTCAAGTTGTTGAAAAAGAAAGCAACAGGGGATTGGAGCTCGGAGTGTGACGCCGCATTCGAAAAAATCAAACAATGCTTGGCAACTCCGCCGGTTCTATCAAAACCTCAGCCGGCGGAGACTGTGTTCCTCTACCTGTCGGTCGGGGAAGAGGCAGTAAGCTCGGTCTTAGTGCGAGAAGCCGACAACGGTCAGGAACCTATATACTTTGTAAGCAAAGCCCTGCAGAGTTCGGAGCTGAGGTACCAGAAGCTGGAAAAATTGGCTTTCGCCATACTAACGACGGCGAGAAGACTTCGCCCATATTTCCAAGCTCACAAGATCGTGGTTCGGACCAGTCAACCGATTCGACAGGTCCTGCACAAACCCGACCTGGCTGGCAGGATGATTAGTTGGGCCATAGAGTTATCTAAGTTCGACATCACCTATGAAGCCCGACACGCCATTAAGTCACAGGCGTTGGCCGACTTCCTACGGGAACTCACCCCAACCAATAAGGACGTCGGCAAATTGGACCTCTGGAAAGTATATGTGGACGGTTCCTCAAACTCCAAGGGAAGTGGGGCCGGGATAATCATAGAGAGCCCTGAAGGAATCGTAATTGAGCATTCCCTACAACTAAACTTCCCGACATCGAACAATCAGGCTGAGTACGAGGCACTCCTGGCTGGGCTCCAACAGGCCAAGGAACTCGGAGCCCTCAGAGTTTTGGTTTTCACCGACTCCCAGCTCGTTGCCGCCCAGGTAGACGGGGCATATCAAGCAAAGGGCCCGTTAATGGCGACATACCTGAATAAGGTCAAGGAAGTGCAAGCTGACTTCGAGGAAGTAATGGTCACACACATCCCCAGAGGAGAGAACGTCTGGGCCGACATTCTCTCCAAGGGAAAGGCCAACCACAGGACCGTAGTCTAACAAAAGCTGGAAGAACCGACTTGTGTCATGGCCATATCCACCTCCACCAACTGGAGGAAGCCACTGGAAGATTACCTTGAGCGAGGAATTCTCCCACTCGAGATGTTTGACGCCAAAAAACTCATTCGGGAGGCCGCGGTATACACGATGGTGGACGATCACCTCTACCGAAAAGGCCTACATACCCGAATGCTAAGGTGTTTGGGCACCAATGAAAGCAAATATGTTCTTGCTGAAATCCATGGAGGAATCAATGGACAACACATGGGGGCCAAAGCACTTGCAAGAAAGGCGCTGCGGGCCGGTTACTATTGGCCGACTATGGAAGCAGACTCCAAGGAGTTCGTCAAAACATCCAAGGAGACGCCAAAATCATTTGGTCCCCTCCATCAGACATGGAACACATCTCGGCCCCATGGCCATTTTACAAGTGGGGGATGGACCTATTGGGGCCATTTAAAGCATCCCCCGGACAACTACAATGGCTAATAGTGGCGGTCGACTACTTTACTAAGTGGATAGAAGCCGAGCCCCTCACCACCATCATGTCGGCCAGGGTCCGGCGTTTTATCCAGCAAAGTATCTTTTCCCGTTTCGGAGTCCCGGCCGAGATTGTGACAGACAATGGCACCCAATTTACTGACAGGAACTTTCAGGACATGATAGTCGAACTCGGAGTTACACACCACTTCGATTTTGTTGAACACCCTCAATCAAACGGCCAAGCCGAGGCGGCTAATAAGGTAATCCTGGATGGTTTGAAGAAAAAGATGGAGGACGCCGACACCAGTTGGGTCGAACAGCTCTATAATGTCTTATAGGGTTATCGAACTACCATGCAGTCGGCGACGCAAGAGACTCCCTTCCGCATGACCTACGGATACGAGGCCATGATTCCGGTCGAGATAGGCCAACCATCATGGAGAAGGCTTAGAATCCTGGAGGAAGGAGAAGGGTCAAATAGCAAGGCCTTGGCAACCGAGCTGGAATTGGTGGACGAGGTCAGGATCAAGGCACACTGTCGAGACAAGGCAGCCAAACAACTCGTCACCGCCAAATACAATCGAAAAGTTAGGCCCCGGTCTTTCGACAAGGGCGACTTAGTACTGCAGAGAGACGACGTCGGCAACAAAAATGCCAAGAATGGTAAGCTGGCCGCGAATTGGGACGGGCTGAACCGGGTTAAGGAGAAGCTCGACAGAGGGGCGTATGTTCTCGAAACCCTGGCAAGAAAACCTATCAAGAGGACATGGAACGCCAACAAGTTGAAGGTCTATTACAGTTAGACTCAGTCTTGGCATCTCTCCCATAATGGATGCACTATGTCCGAGTTAGTTTTTGCTTTAATCGTTTCCTTTTTAGTTTGGTTTTAGTTATTTCATTCATGCAAGTACTCGTTTCAAGTTGTTAGCTCCTCAGAGTGAATCATTTCTTAAATTAATAAACGGTTCCTTAACCGAAGTTCAATTTCAAGAATACTTGACGATTTGTTACCTGCAAAACCGGATCAAGACTAGGGTTTTCAGACCCGGTCATAATCCTTTCCCTATAAACCAAACCGACACCAGGGCCAACAAGCCCCTGCATTTTAAAACTATGTAAGACCGCTGTCATCAGCCCTTACAAATATTTTGATGCATCATACCTAACACCTGGATAAGAAGGCGAATTATCATATCTGACCCTGATCAGGTTGAAATGTTTAAATGTGTGTCCCAACGACCACAGCTGAGCATGTGACAATTTGCCCTTACTATGGTTAAAATACTGGAAAACGGCTCCAGAACCTCGTAGCGTGGGCAATATTAAAACCCCTACTCATACACCTGGTCTCTCACACCAGAAGAGTTGTAACGGACTCTAATTACTTAAGACCCTGGCCTGATCTAGACCATAACGACATGCGGTTTATACATAAAGTTAGAGAAATACACAATGGAATACTTAATTTCATTTTCATTCATAAAATAAAAGTTCAAGATACAAGAAAGTTGTAATTATAAAGTCGGTATCAGACACCGGAAAAAAAACATAAAATAAAGCAACGCTTAGCTCGGAGGAGCCGCCTCCTCTACATGCGCCTCATCCCCCTCAGGCTCGACCACGGACGTAGTTTCTTCACTGACCTGCCCTCCTTGGTCGTCGTCTGCAAGCGACACTGACTCATCTTCAGGAGACAGAGACGGCAGAACAAGAACGCCATCCTTAATGAAAGAGCGGTAGTCATAACCGGCTAGATTCAACTCCGCCCCGGGGTTGAGAAATTGGATCTGGGCCAAGGCCGCCTTGAAGCACTGCTCCGCAGTCTTCTTCACCGCTGCTACCGCCTTCTGGTAGGCATTCTTTTGCTCATCAAGGGCACCTTGGATCTCTTCAAGCTCCCGAACCAGGTTGCAGCATTGCTGCGTCACGGTCTTCACCGCATCCATACTCAGGGAATGAGCTGACTGCAATCTGGCCACCTCGGAGTTGCTTTGATCCAGGGTGACCTTGGTGAGCAAGAGCTCCTTGGTCGCCTTACCGATAGCGGCATTAGAATGGTTGAGCTCTTCCTCAGCCCGACGCGCTGCCTCCTCAGCTCGTTCCTTTGCCTCTTCTGCTTGCTGCCTCTCCTCAACAAGCCTCTTGGCCTTCTCTTGGGCCATCTCCAGATCGACGCTCAAGTGTTGGACTTCACCCGCCGACTTGACATATTCCCCCCTAAGATGAAGGTAGGCGTGGGACACCCCAACCGCCTTGCAAAGGTGATTCACCACCCTATGGACCTCGGCTTTGTCAACCGAAGTAAGGGGCAGAGAACTCATATATTGATGTGGCGGGAGGAAGGCAAGGCGTAGCTCGTCCGTAATACCCTTATCCCAGGCCAGACCCCAGGTAAACTCACAAGATGTAAGGACAGCAGTCCGAACCATGGGAGAAGGCGGAGGAAGAGGCGCGACAGAGGTCAGCACATCTTTACCTTTATCGGCCGATTGGGAGGATAGGCCGATGGACTGAGACGAAGGGGGCAGTTGTTTTTCCCCAACCTTGGCCTTTTTTGCCGAGGTTTCCTTAGAAGCCACAGCAGCAGCTTCGGTGGCCTTCTTTTTCTGGGGCTCGACGGCTGCCCGCTTTCGGGAGGCCTTCTTCGGTGCCGCCCCGAGGGGTGGAGCCCCGTCCCCCGGCCTCACGTAGGCGAGATAATCTAGATCCTCCTCCATACGTCGATCTGCCAAAATAACAAGGGTGTCAGAATCTATAGTCGAAAATAAAGAACAAGGCATAGGAAAGAAAACGACAGACTAGATGAAAAGGATCCTACTGGATCTCGAGCCCAACCCAGCACCAGCACCAGCCTGCTTAATATAGAAGGTCACGCTCCTCACCCCGTTCTCGGCAACGAACGAGGCTATCTTAGCTGCCGCGACCTCTTCCTCCACCGGAAGATCTTTAGCATCAAATTAGCAAGACGAAGAGCCGAGACTATGATGGCCGGCGGACCAGTAGAATGGAAACCGCCACTCCACGTCAGGGCCGTTTAGGAACCAAGGTTGCTCACCAAATTTGGCGGCCACCTTGAAGAAAGAGGCTTTAAAATGTTTAAAAGACTCGGAGAAAGGGTTAAAGATTTTCTTATCAGGGTCGCTCCTAAGAGAAGTCAACCCCTTCAAGGTAGGCGGCTCCCTTCCTGAGCGAGGGGTAAAGGGGCCAAAGAAGTAGAAGAAAAGGCTGGTGGTGCAAGGAAGGACGGGGTCAAACGAGCTGCAAAGATGCTCGAATGCCGCCAAATAACCCCACCCATTAGGGTGAAGCTGAGAAGGGGCTATACGAAGATGGTTGAGGGCGGCTATTTGGAACTCGGTAAACAGGAAGCGAATACCGAGCCGGGAAAGATATTCCCTATAGAAGAAAAAATAGTTGGTATACCCGGTTTCCCGGGTAGAGCAGATTGGCTCGTCCTCATCAGGAGGAGCCAGCTCACATCCAGCCAGGCACGGCACACTTAGCCGATCTACGTCCGCCTCCGTCATCAAGGAGCGTGTCGACAGCACTTCGTGCGTCACCCACGGATACTTAGCCCTAAAAGTTGGGGAAGGACTACTGGATTCCACTTCCACATCGGACGTAGAAGCACGGGGAGGAGACAAGGATGTCATTCATCTATAACAAACAACAAAGAAAACGCTATAATCAGAGCCAGAAGGATACCTGATTCTGACAAACTAATATGTGAGGAAGGAAGGGGAATGGCATCCAGAAAACGTGGACCCCTGGCAGCTGATACAGGCTCGGACGACGACCTATGGCGGCACGAGCCTAAGACACTGTTGGCCATAGAGTCCTGCCCACTTGCATTATATGAAGAGCTTTGGGCAATACACTCCCAGCAGGGACCGAGGTACCCACCCGGGAAGGACTCCGACCCGGTTGGTCGACGCGCCTCAGAAAAGTTGATGGGCTCAGCCAAAACGACCTCGGCCTCTGGCGAACTCTCAGAATCAAGCCTAATGCGGTCGGATTCCTGCTGGCCGGACCTAATAACGGATGGTCGGGACCCCCAGCGCTCCACTACCGGACCCACCTCGGAGAATTGAGGCTAGTTTCTCCTCCTCGGTCAGTGGAGTGCTTAATATCCAAAAACTAAGGTGAGGATAGTGGTCTCGCAGGGCCTCATCGTTGGTTGGATCTAAAGGTTGATTTGAAGACATTGGACGTTTCCCCCTATCCATCAAAGGCTCAAACCTATACATTTATCACAGGGATAATGAGAAAGGGGAGAGACTGAAAACAATCAAACTAAGAAAAGGAATAAACCCTCCAAGCAAGAACCTACGGTTGTGATAGCGCTATTCGCACACACAACCAGAAACGCCAACTCCCAACTCAGGTGAAACCCAGAAAACCCAGAAATCCACTCAGAGATCCTCAAAAGATGAACGAAAACGAAGGAGAAGCGAGAAGTCTAAAATGCAGAAATGCAAAGCCTCTAAAAAGGTTGAAAAACATACCTGTAAGTGCTAGGAGTGGAAGGAAGCAAACTGAGCAAGGATTCACGAATAGCTTTTGGGCACAGGAAAGGAAAATGCCTGAAGAACGAAGCAAAAACGCTTCGCAGTTGGAGTTGGCAGAGAATGGAGAGCTTATGGAAAGAAAAGACTTCAGAGAGAGAATAGTTTTGTGAAGAGTGAAGGGTGTAAAAATGAAATGAAGTATCCCAACATAGTTTAACGTAAAGAAAAGAGGAGGGAAGTTCAAAAGCAACCCAACCGTTAGGGGCAGAGACGACCTTTCACCCCAAAAAGTAGAGATGACGTACGACGTGCCTCTGGCGCATTAAATGCGCACGGAACCTGGGGGCGGCTAGGCATGATGGATGAAACCCATCCCCAATCCACGAGAGCCAGCTGTCACGGGCAATCATGGCAGAACCAGAGGGGCACTTCCCATGGGTCACGCAGGGGCCACGACAACCACCTCGGATTCTCAAGGGACGGGCTACCACCCAGGTACCTCGGTCCAATCGAAATTACACGGGGGCCACAACGATCCACCTCAGATCCATAAGTCGCGGGTTCCACCCTGGCACGTTCACTCGTACAGACTAACCTAGGAACCACGGCAAGCAATCCGGATCCTCAGGTCGCGGGACACTACCACGGCACCTGGACTCCCTAGACATTACCATCTACCCCGGAAAGAGGTGGGATCGAAGCCGATGCCCGAGGAGCCTAACCCAGCGGACCACGACATAATGGTCAGGGGGTCAAGGACTCCTCAGTCTTCCTCCGACACAATACACCCCGGCAGCTCAAAGACTTGAACTACCGGGCTGAGGGCAACTGTTACAGACCTACATAATAGCGGTCAAGCCCAATAGCCAATGGACGAGATATAATCGTCCTACCTATATGCGAGGAGGATCTCAACCATCCCACTAATTTAGGGCGACCTCCGCATACGGAGTGGTAGTTAGCGTCCTAGGCCGGATAACACGCCAGATCTACTTACGATACTCTCTATAAATACTAAGGTAGAAACCTAAGGTACACATGTTCTAACCCTGAACTATTTACCTATAGTCACACTGTGCACACACCCCACTCCATTGGCTAAGAGCTCGGTTGTGTACAGTGATCTCACCTCCGACTGTGTGCTTCCCATGTAAGCACCCAGGAAGAGACCTTTGATCCGACATCAAATGCACCAACCCTCTCACTTGGCTGGACACCTGTGTTCTACACCAGAACAGTTACGTTTTGGGAGTGGCCAGCACCACGGCGGTTAGTTGACCGTTAGTTGACTGTTAACTTGGATGGAACGCTGACGTAGCGCTGATTTGAACGCTGACGTGGACGCTGATGGTAAGTAAAAGAAACAATTACCATTTTGCCCTTAGTTTTAAATAAAAATTACCCTTTTGCCCTTAGTTTTAAATAAAATAAAAAATAAAAATACCCTCCCTAATTTACCGGCGGTGGGGCGGCTTTTGCGGTGGGGTGGTAAGGCCCACCTTAGGGGTAATTTTAGTTTTAGTTTTAAATAAAATAAAAATAAGGGCAAAAAATAACTTCCATCCAAGTTAATGGTCAACTAACGCAGGTCTCAGGCGCTCCCAAAACGTAACCACGTGTGTACTTTTGCGTTAGAAAAAAGCTCGTGGTGTTGGGCGCTCCTGGGGGTAAAGCACATGTGTAAAATTGCACCTTTACCCTTAATGGTATATTTTGATATTTTTAATAGTGGAAAATAAATTTTTCAGATTTTTAATTTGGGAATATTTTTAATTTTATATATTATTAATTAATTTTTTAATATTTAACGGTGGTAATTATTTAGTATTTGATTTATAAAAAAAAAACAGCTTTTTTGGGTGGCCACTTTGGTCATTTTAAAATATTATAATGGCAATAATGTCTCTTTTTACTTGATTACATGATGTGTGTGTAATATCCTGAATTTTGGGTCTAAGAATTTGAAGATAAGCCTGTATCAGGCAGATGGCTAAGCCCAGTACAAAAAGTGTGATATTAAATCTTAGAAATATTATATGGGATTTTATTATGAAGAATTGGGTCTAAATAATTTTAAAACTATTATTTGGAAATTAGGGCCTAATTTCCCATATGTTAAAGGGAAAATAGTTAGAGAATAAATATTGGCCTATAATTTTGGAGTCAACATTTTATGGATTATAGAAGTAATTGAAAACAAAAAAAAAAAATTTAAAAAAATGGGGCCAAATGGGGAATTCCTATTGGTGGATTGCAAGTGTAAATAAGTATAGCAAAATTGTCAAATTGTCATCATCCATTTCCTTGCTTCCTCTTGACGCTATGTGCACCTTAGTCAACAAGTTGAGAATTTTAAAATGGTCATATTCATGGGTCAACAAGTGTAAACTTTAAGCTTCAATCTATTGGTCAAGAAGTGTAAATTCTAAGCCTCATGCACACCCATTTTCGGTCAACATAAGTGTGAAAGCATGGAAATTGTTTTCATCACATGACTTAAAGAAAAAAGAAAGAAAGAAGACGACCGTGAGGAGGTGGCAAAATGGCTTGAATGATAAGCCATCTTGAAACACATTCTTATCTTCCATTTCTTGCCCATTTGGTCAAACAAGAAAGAGAGAGGAAGTGTGGAATTGTTTTAGTCACATTGTCAAATAAAATAAAATAAAAAGAAGAGGAAGAAGTCGGTGATGAGAGGTGGCCAATTGGCTTGAAATATAAGCCACTTTCAATCAATTTTTATCACTCATTTCTTCATCCATTCGGCCAAGACAAGAGGCAGCCAAGAGGAGACTTCAACCGAAGAGAAAGAGAAGAAAAAAAAAATCAAGAGAATGAGGTGAGCTTGAATCCCAAGACTTTCACCTCTTCTAATCCTCTACTCATGACAACTTCTAGCCTCTAATAGCTCTTTCGGTATGGTGTTTTATGGTGTTTCTAGTAAAAGTAACCGAAACCCTAAGGTGGTCAAAAAGAAGGAACAAATGCAAGAACCCCAAGACAAGACAAGGTAAGTGGTGATCTTAGCTTTATGTTGTGGTCCTTGGTGTTGTTGGTATGTGAACTGATTCCTTCTTGCTTTCTTATGAGTTTGGAAGCTTAAACCCTAAGGGGAGGTTCTGCCCAAATTGCTAAAAATGGTTCAAGCATGATTTATGGCTTAGACTATAAGCAAGAAGATGATTAGGGGCTAAGTCATGATGTTATTAGGAAGAAAACTTGAAAATTCAACTTGTCTTCCCTTAGTCATGATTTCAGTCAGATATAGGACATCCATAAACAATGAGATTTTGATCGTTTTGATGCTTCGAATATGTTTAAAATGAAAAATTGTGTAGGGTGAAGGTTAGAAAGTGATTTAGAAGCATTGGAATGAAATTATACAAAATCCTAGCATCCACCAGTGTTGGTTTTCTTTGAGGCAGTCAAGTTGTATTGTGTTTTTGGATAAGTAAATGGTGCCTAATGGCTATGAAAGTTTTCAAAGTTAAAGTAGACTTATTAAGATTTAATTTGATAGGTCATATGCCTAATTTTGATCTTTGTACGTTGAGATATGAATTTATGAAGTTAACCCTTGAAACTTGAATGCCATTCTGGACAATGTTTACTGTTTGATTAAAACTGGAACAGTATGTGTAATACACTGAAAATCTCATTTATGATAAGTATCATATTGAGTAAATAATACCTATTGGAAATAGGTGAATATGTGATATCAAATTTGTAGGGGAAAAATCTCTTGAAAATTAGAGTGTCA
This sequence comes from Acacia pycnantha, assembly GCA_025563575.1. Classification (NCBI taxonomy): domain Eukaryota; kingdom Viridiplantae; phylum Streptophyta; class Magnoliopsida; order Fabales; family Fabaceae; genus Acacia; species Acacia pycnantha. The sequence goes on from JAMWYP010000146.1 coordinate 213,062, forward strand.
AAATGACGAAAATGCCCTTATAGGACATAAGTAACTTAAGAGAATTGTGAAAAATCCTAAAAGGCAGTAAAATAATTATTAAAATTAAGAGAGTATATTGCTTCTAATTTTGGTAATTTAATAAATTATAAACTTGGAAAAATTAAAGAAGAATGTTCAAAAAGTATTGAAATGACCAAAATGTCCCCGTAAATTCTTATATAATGCATAAGTCATGAGATGCTAATGTCAGTGCAAAAGTAGTGAGGTAATAGGTTATTCTAATTAAGAAAATTATCAACTATGGTTAAGAAATTAATTAGGTAATTATTGGCTAATTACTTAAGCATAAACAAAGGGAAATTCAAGGATAATTATGTAAAACTCCATAATTAGTGGTTAATGGCTAAAATTAGCATAAATATATTGGCTAATTAATTGGAAAATATTAAAAAAAATAAATGAGATTAAGTATTTTTGAGCTTAAAAACAAGTATGGACCAATAGGAAAAAGTTATGAAAAATTATGTAAAAATAATTATTAAATTATATAATAATTAATTAAAAAATAATATATATATATATATATATATATATATATATATATATATATATATATATATATATATATTTAGTGTGAGGGCCGACATGGTGGAGGGAAAAAGGAAAAAAAAAGAGAGAAAAAGAAATGAAGAAGAGTGTTATAATTAAACTCCAATTAAATAATAAATAAAGTAAATAGTAAAAAGAAAATAAATACCTTTAGGAATCGGATCCTATCTAGAGAACCAGGAACAGGATTTCTAAAGTCAGGATATAATATTGATCAGTGGATTTTTATCTTGAAGTGGACGGTTCCGGAAGTTAATTCTGAGATCGGTGGAAGAAGTTAGTAATAAGACGAAATAGGGAAAATCTGAGAAATAGGCAGATAGTCATAAAATAAGGATTTGAACAAAATAAATTGTAACTCAACATTTGGAGATGAGTTTATGATTTTCTGGACATATTTGGAATCAGTGAATTTTTGTCCAGAAGTGATGATTACGGAAGTTCGTTCCAAAACCGACACGTTTTTCCGTAAAACTTCAGACAGACCGTTGAAACCCAGAATAGGACAAAAAATTAAGTTAAACTAGATAATTTTGATGAGGAAGAGGAGATCCTCAAAGTTATGATTCCGTATTTTTGAGATTTTCCGAGATTACGCGAATCGGACACCGATCGGGTAAAACTCATAAAGCAAGATAGTCATCAACACATGACAACTTTTTATTGACTATTAGGGACTAGGGAGGTCGGCAGGAAGGGTCTTGTGGAGGAGAAATGAAGCAAAAAAATTCTATGGTGTAAATTGAAAGAGAAGAAGTTGGAAATTACCCTTATGCCCTCACAAAATTTCTATAAATAGGCAAGCAAGCCTTTGGAAATTTCACACCATTTGCCTTAGAAAAATTCAAAACATAGAGAGAGGTTTTAGAGAGAGAAGCTCTGGGGGAAAAAGCAGCGAAGCTCTGGGTAAGTTTTTCGGTACCGAGCTTTAAGCTTTCGTAGGTTTTTTTTAGAGTTAGAGTAGAAATGTTAGATTAGTTTTTAATCTTCCAAGTATGATTAGATATCATATGATAGAGGTATTTTTAGTAGGAATTTCGAAAATAATGATTGGGTCGCTGTCGGACATTTCGCTGTTTTCCGTCAAAAGTACAGTTTTCCGTTAACGTACTAAACGCTCGTCAACGAAGGTACGTTCGCGTACTGTAACATTAACTCTGGTGTTTATTTTATGCTTATATGTTATGATGTTGGGAGAACAGTTTGGTGCCGAAGGCAAGGCTAGTCTATGTGGGTAAGCCATTAAGTCGCCGTAAAGTCGGTGAGGCTCCCATGATAGACACTTACCTGGCTATTCTGTTCAATGCTAGGTATGTTGTATGCTTAGGGTATGCTTATATGAGGTAGCTGATAACTCTGTGATATGTTCTTGTACTATTGATATGTATACGTTGCCTACGTGCTGCTACACTGCCTATGTGTTGCTATATGTTCTGCTGGGATGCCTATGTCTTTGCTACATATGTTGTCGGGGTGCCTAAGTGCTGCGGGGATACATTTGTTTGTTGTACATTTGTTGGGTGCATATGTCCTGTCTATGTTATGAATAACTGGAATCCATATGATGTATATGTAAACATGAGGTTAACCGTTACCTGAGGTCCGATTGCAATGGACCTCAGCTCTTAATATAGCGTCAGGGTCAGGAGGACCGAGTGCCGAGGAGAGAGGCAAGCAGCTTGCATAGAAGATCCAACTGAAGACTTCTTTAGTTGTTTCGGCGGAAGCCTTCTGTTATTGTACTTCACTTTTGAACCACGCGGTTACTGTACCGCTGTTGTAACCAGCCAGACTTACGGCGTTTTATATATACATATCAGTTACTCAATCGCTCCGGTGCTCTACTCTGATGATTATGGAAATGATGTTTCATAAAAAAAATTTATACTGCTTTTGAAAAGTTGGGATGTTACAGTATGCGTGTGCCTTTTAATGTCCTTATAAAAATATTATTTTTTAAAAAAACAACACAAAAAAAAAAAAGAGTGTGTGTATCTTGTGGTAGGTATGCTGCCACCAATTTGGGTGAGGTGGCAACTTCCTACCATTATGCATGGGGGGAAGATATTAAATTAAAAAAAAAATCCCCGAACCGCCTTACTCCCCTATATATGTGTGTGTGTGAGTGTGAGAACAGGAGAGAGTAGGGGCAAGAGAGAGAAGAGAAGAAAAAGAGCCTATTCGAGTTTTTTAGGGATTTATTTTGTAATATCATTTAGGTGGTTAAATTAATTTCTTTTGAATAATTTTTCTTCATGAAAGTAGTTCTACGTATTTTTCTCTTTCTAATGAGGATAATATAGTACTGATTATTGAAAATTTTGGGATTAGAATATTGGCAAAGTTTTGAGTTTTGATAATAAATGACTGTATATATGAAGAGCGAAATTAATAGATAATTTTAATCAGTTTAGGTTTATTAGTAGGTAGTTGTAGGAATTTAAATTTAATTTTTATATCTAAAAGAATATAGGATTTATGTTTTGGAGAATAATTCTACCAATTAAATGAGGTTTTAGGCATTTATTTGGATTACTGGAGATATTGTTGTTGGTTTAATTGGTTTAGTTTCGCTAAATTTTGAACTGTATAAAATTATGAGTTAGGATTATAAATTTAAATTAAAGTTTGATATGATTTGATTATGTGAAGGTTTGGAGATTGTTTAATACATTGGGTTATACTTATGAAAGTTAGTATTAGTTTGAAAATTGAGGATATGGTGATATTTTGGTGATCATAATTAGTGAGAAACAATTTATGAAGGAAGAAAATGGGATTGCAATAATAATTTGAGGAATAGATAAATTGTCATTTTTCTAGGAAAACTAAAGTGAAATAATAGTTTAATCAATTATTTATTATTGTATTAGTGGTTATTTTTGTTAATTCTATTAACATATAATTATATATTTATTTTTAAAGTAGACTTGATTTCTCTCACGCTTAATTTTTGTGTCAAGAATTTGAAGTAACCACTTTCTAATTTATCTTGTATACTTGTTGAGGTAATTATAAGTGCATGTTCATATATTTAAATGATATGAATATGTTATAGTATGTTACTTATGAAAAATGTATATATGTGTGAAATATATGTCTGAGGGTAAACTTTTTAGTTAAGTGGGCATAAATTGCTTATATTGTTATGATTAAACTATTTATACTGTTATTATGATAGATTTTGCATGGTTTCTAATATTGAAGATAAGTAGAAATTATTGATGTTGAAATTGTGATATTCTACTACATATTGAGGTGTATTGGATTGAGATGAGATAAGTTGTGATGATAGGAGATTTATTTTATACCACTTGGTATAGCCACCACTGAGCGTGCAGTGGATGAATTTGACATTTTCAGGGGCCTTGGTATCACCATTTTCCTTTGGTCAAGATAAGGGTCAGCCCTTGGGACAATGACACATTTCTCTATTCAAAAGGAAGGGAACCCATGGTTCTATATGAGTTCTGTAACCTTTGGCCGGGCTATACCTCATCGTTGGTGAGCTTGGTGCAATCTTGTCAAAGAGATTAAAACTATTATGTTATAGCGCATGGGTTCTGTTAGCTGTTATAAGGACGGTTGAAGGAGTTACATGCATATTGAATAATTTTGAACTATTAAATGGGTTGGAAAACTACTCAGACTTATCATTATGCGAAGGTGTATTTGGCTTGCTTAACTATCTTATAATCATTCCTTGTATACTTGTTAAACTGATTATGTGGTTACTGGGTCCTTGTGACTCACCCCGTCACTGTTTATTTTTCAAGCGAGAATTCAAGCGGTGAATCTAAGGGGAGGGCATCCAAGACTTGATCAGAATAATCAAATCTTGTACTCATGACATACATTGCATATTTTGATCATTCCACTGCATACTAGAATTTTTACTATGGACGGAGCCATGTGATACGATGAAGAGCTTGGCATGATGGTCTGGAGATTCAAGAGATTCTATAAGAAAGATCAAGGATTCCGGAAATTTCACAAAGGTAGCTCCAGCAACAAACCCAAAAAGCCTATCATCTGCTACGAATGTGAAAATTTAAGACACATCAAGTCTGAATGTCCTCAGTTGAAGAACAAGGAGAAAGATAAGAAGAAATTCAATAAGTTAAAGGATAAGGCCTATGTTTCAGCCATATGGGGAGATAGTTCATTGGATGAAGAAGAAGAAATGGCCAACATATGCCTTGTGGCTAGGAAGAACTTGAAAATGAAGAGTTAAACGATTCTGAACCATCTTTTGATGAACTTCTATCTGAATACAACTCTCTTCATTCTGAATTTTGAAAACTTGCTAAAGAGCTTCTCTCCTCAAAAAGAAAATTTAAAACTCTTGAGGAACAAATTTAAAATGTTCCTCCTCTAGTTTGTGAAAATTGTTTAGTTTTAGAGAAAATGAATGTTTATCTCACCAAAACTCTTGAGAAGTTCACTCAAGGTAGTGAAATGCTCAATGTGATTTTGAAACAACAAAGATTTACAAGGGACAAATCAATAATTGGTTATAAACCTTATTTTGACAAAAGAAAAGGAAAGACAAAAACTGGAGAAAGAACATATCTGAATTATTTTCGAAAATCAATTCATTCTTCAAACCCTTTTGCTCATTACAATTATTGTAACCAGAAGGAGCATAACACTTCTTGTTTTCATCAAAAAGAAAGAAAGGATAAGCCTGTAGGAAATTCTAGATGGGTGTCTAAGGGATCTTATAAGATTTCTAAGACACTAACCCAAAAGGACCCAAGAAAAAATGATTACCTAAAACTTGATCCTTTTCTAACTTGTTGGTTTGTCTAAGAGCATCAAAGTTCAACAAGTGGTATATTGACAGTAAATGCTCTAGATATATGACGGGAGATCAAACCAAATTTGCTACAATCAAACCAAAGGATGGTGGCAAGGTGACCTTTGGTGGAAATCAATCCGAAAGGATTGCTGGAATTTGTGAAGTTGGAAACAACAATGGACCACAAATCAAAGATGTCTACTTTGTGGAAGGACTTTGCCACAATAATAAGCCCCGACAGTCATCTTTGCGGTCGACTGGGTTTGAGGTGCAAGTCCAAGGTAAATGTAATTATCATTTTAATAAATATAATATTTAAATTCCATACGGTTAAAAGTGGATTTAAATTTAGTAGAAGAATGTGGTAAATTGCAAAGATGAACAAGGGAACATCACCACCAGGAGGCTATACGTGGCCGGTGTAAATAAGTTAGGCAAGGGACATGTAGTAGTTTCATGGAATGAGGCCACAAACCAGCCGATCAACAACGTTGGCCACTTATTCAACCGCTATCTAAACATGTTGGGCTTGAATTGGATGTAGTTCTCCATCCACTCTAGGACTTGGAAGAATGTTCCTCAGGGGTCGAAGGTGTAATACCCTAAAAATCCATATCATAATTTAGTAAAATATACCTATTGAAAATAGGTGAATATGAGGTATCAAATATGGGAAGGGATTTATCATAATTTTCAGGGCAATTTCTAGTGAAATTAGGAGAAATAAAGAGCTTAACTGCCCTAAATGAACTAAGAATCATAAAATATTGTGATAAATCCTAAGAGGCAACATAATAATTATTAAAAATCAGAGAGTAGGTTGTCTCTAATTTAGACAATATATTAAATTATTTCCTTTGGAAATAAAAGAAAGAAAAATCAAAAAGTATTGTGGGGCCATAATTGACCCCATGATTTTTAATGTTTTATGTGAGGCATAAAATACCAATGTAAGTCCAATAGTTGTGAGAAAATAATTAATCCTAAATAAGAAAATTATCAATAATTAGTAAGGGATTAATTAAGTAATTATTGGCTAATTTTTTAAGCACGATTAAGAGAAAATCCAAGGGTAAATATGTAAAACCCTTTAAGTAAATGTTAATGGCTAAAATTAGCATAAAGTATATTTGCTAATTAATTGGAAAAGATTAAGAGAAATATATGAGATTAAGTAATTTTAAGCCTAAATCCAAGTATGGACCAATAGGAAAATTTTGTAAAAAAATTATATAAAAAAATTATTAAATAATTAAAAATATATAATATTAATTAATTAAAAAAAAATAAAAAATAATATAATAATATTAAAAAGGGCCAACCGAAAATCAAGATCAAAATAGGATAATATTTTGCAACAATTAATATCTAGATATTATTGAATAAAATAGTAATATAAATTGTGATATTTTGTGAAAAAACAAATAGGATAAATGACCACCGATAGAAATTAAATCCTATCTAGAAAACCATGAACTAAGTTTCTAAGGTCAGAGTACATTATAAACAAATGAATTTTTATCTCAGAGTAGGCTGTTTCCAAAGTCATTTCCGTAACCGACGGAACGGTTAGAGAATAAGACGAAAAAGGAAAAGGAGCAGTTGAGGAAATGAAAACCAATGGAAAATAAATCATAACTCAATATCTGGGGATGAGTTGATAAACAACTGGACGTTTTATGAATCAGTGAATTTTGTCCGTAAATTGACGTTATCAAGCGATTTCAGAAGAAGGCGATTATCCGAAAATCTTCAGCGAAATAGGAGAGGCCCTGAATGGAATCAAAAATTTAGTTAACCCAAGTATTTGGAAAGAGGAAGAAGAGATCTTCAGGGCTATGTTGCCAGATTTTTAAGATTTTATAAGATTACGCGATTAGGACACCGAACAGGGAACTTTATCGGTAGAAGCTCATAAAGAGCACATGGGTGACATCATTGGCATGACATCATGGCCTTGAATGATGATGTAAGGAGGTGGGTTGGATGGCCAAGATGAAGCCAACTCAATGAAGTGCGATCCGACGGTCAAGAACCCATCTGACAAAGCATGAATAGTAACCCGAAAACCTTTATAAATAGCAAGCACCTCCATTCACAATTCTCACACCAAACTTCACTTGTCTAGAGGCCTATGTGCTGCCAGGGTTCAAGAGGCCTAGGTGCTGCTAAGGTTACACTACAGGGGGCCTATGTGCTGCCAGGATACGCTGTTTGGGAGATGCTTGTGTTATGTGCTCTTATACTGTCGATGTTGTGAGTGTCTGTAGTTCATATGCTGTATATGTAAATATGAGATTAACCGTTACCTGGGGTCCGATTGCAATGGACCTCATCCCTTCACATAGCTTTAGGGTCGGGAGGACCGAGGAGAAGAGTAAGCAGCACGCTTAGAGAACCGGCGGAAGATTTCTTTTTGCAGCCGAAGACTTTCCGCTGTTGTATATTTCTTTTGAAACACTCATGTACCGTTGTTATATCCAGCCAGACATACTGCCATGGGCATTTTGAATACAAGTCTCAGTTACTCTTTTGCTCCGTTGCTCTACTCTGATGATTTGAAATGATGTTTTGATGAAAAAAAAATTATACTGCTTTTGAGAAATGGGATGTTACATTTATGGTATCAGAGCAGTTGTCCTGGCATAGATCTAACTATGTTATTCCAAAACCTTTTGGTGCCGAAGGCAATGCTAGTCTATGTGGGTACGCCAATTAGTCGCCATGAACTCGGTGAGGCCCCCATGATAGACACTTACCTGGCCAATTGGTTTGAGTAACGGAGTTAGGCTCTACGCCTTTTTACAGAGTATGTTTTGAAAATTAGTACTGATATAGCCTAGGTCGGTGTACCACCTTACCTCGGTATACCATTCTGAAACAGTATACTATCTTGAACCGGTGTACCACCCTTTGTCGGTGCATCACTTCAACCGAGAGCCGGTGAATCCATCACCTGAGCTTGTATTGATATCAGTCTCTGATAATCTTTTTTTTGTACTGGGCGGTAATTCTATCCTAATACATGCAGTATTTGACTCATGTAGAACTTCCAATACGTATTTCTGTACTCGTTTTTGAAACAACGAGAACCTGACGAAGGAAATGTTGCGGGTGTCTATTCGTTTGCGGTGTGAATACTAAGTGCGATAGAGTCTATGTGCGGTATAGATACTAGTGCGACAAAGTCTACGATATGCTAATTTTATATCTAACATTTGTCCCTAATAAAGGAAAGAAGAACGATACATGGCGAATGTAAGAGGAGTCAGAGCTCCCAGAGGCCGAGGAAGGGGCCGAGGCAGAGGGCGAGGTAGACGACCTCGGACGAATCTAGTAGTAGATCCGGAACTACCAGTTCAAAAACCGACTCAACAGACTATTTTGCAAGAGGCACTGGCTGTAATACGTGGACAAGGAGAGATGATAGTAGAATTTCGTAGGCAAGCTGAGAGGCAAGCAAGACACGAGGAGGAAGAACGATCTGAGAACGAAGAAGAGAGTGAATAAAATGATAGACGAACCGAGGAAGCTGAGGGATCAGAAAGATCCCAGTCACCACCACCTCGACCACCTAGAGATGTCAATACGTCATAATATTGGGTTACTCAGTTCTGTAAGCTGAAACCCCAGCATTCCAGGGTAAGCTGGACGCGGCGGAGGATTGGTTGATGAAGTTGGAAAAGATCTTCGAGGTAATGGAGTGCCCGGAAAATCGCAAAGCTCAACTGGCGATATACAAGCTCGAAGGAGATGCAGACCGTTGGTGGAGAGTCATGGAAGAAACACTACGAACAAGCTATTGTCCCGTTACATGGGAGAAATTTCTAGAAAAGTTCAACGAGCAGTACTTTCCTCCCTCGATACAAGTGACCAAGGAGGCAGAATTCCTTCGCATCCGACAAGGGCACGAGGAGACTCTCGATGACTACTTTGCCCGATTTACTAATCTATCACGTTATTCATCACACCTGAGGTGAAATGGTGATGAAAGCAGTATGGCAAACATACTAATACACGGGCTGAAGTACAAGATTAGGGAAAAGTTGGTGTCTCAACGGTTCATGAAACTAATTCAAGCCGTAGAATCTTGCCGGCTAATTGAGCGAAATCTAAAAGAGCTGCATAGATCCCGACATTCCAGCACCAACGGTGCAAGGCGTAGCGAAAGCAGCCATGGAAATTCCTCGCGGAAGAGAGAGGCACCATGGAGTAGCTCTCAAAGAGAAAGCAAGATGCCATTCCAGTTTAGGCAGCCGAGCAACCCAAGAATGCTGGAGACCCGACCATGTCCAAAATGCAGGGATTACCATCCTGGTGTTTCCTGTGAAAGGAGACGGGTTTTCTACAGATGTCGGAAGTCGGGACACTTTATCGTAGACTGTCCTGAGAAACCTATGGAGTTGAGGCTGTTGGAATCCGTACACGCAGCGGAGTAAAAAAAATTTACGGATCCCTTAGGCAGATCGCTCAACGGCGTCTAAATCAAGGTTTAGGGTTTACGAATCGTACCTTTGCAGAACAATTTGAACTGGTGGGCTACCTTCTCGATCGGCGAAGCCGACTCTTTAGAATCGCCTTCCTCTACCGGTATCCACACGAACGGCCTTCGAAACACGAACAAAGCGTGCTAGCGCCTCTGAACTGTGCGTCTCTCTATTTTCTATCTAGGGTTTCTCGCGGCTTTCTAATACGCTTGACAAAATGTCCCGTAGGTTTTCTAAACCTGGAAGGCGTATTATATTCAAAACAAATTTTGAATCTGGATTAAAAAATATATTAATTAAATCTATCTGATAGATCTAATCAAATCTATTTATTTAATCCGAATTAAAAGCCCTATGATTTAATTTATATTTATAAATTAAATCAAGATATGATATCGTTATATTTAATTTCAAATGAGATCCGATATCTCAGTTCAAATTAAATCTGATATGCAATATCTTTATTCGAAAATTAAATCTGAGATACAATATCTCAATTTATTATAGTTATTTAATTTATCAAATAAATTAAATACTATATATAATAATATTATTGTCAATAAATAATATCATTATTATTTTCGAATTTAATATATATATTAAATCAAGATATGATATCATTATATTTAATTTAAAATGAGATCCGATATCTCAGTTTAAATTAAATCTGATATGCAATATCTTTATTCGAAAATTAAATCTGAGATACAATATCTCAATTTATTATAGTTATTTAATTTATCAAATAAATTAAATACTATATAAAATAATATTATTGTCAATAAATAATATCATTATTATTTTCGAATTTAATATATTTATATATGCATATATATATATACACACACATCCTAGATTAAATAAGTATTCATTAAATCTTAAACACATTTAAGATTCAATGAATCGGACACTCTTGCTCGTGTTGGGCCATTCTTGTGTGCGACCTGCAAGCCCACATGAGATTGGCAGCGGGCCAATACTGTACCAGCCCACAAGTCGCAAGCGGCCTCTAGCAAGACATTGCGACTACCCAATTCATATGGGGATCGTTGATAAGTACAATGACTTGCCCCTAGGGCATAATTTCCAACAGACTCCCACTTGCACTAGGTGCAATCATTAATTACCTTAATTCCCATTGCCCTAACATGACGCTCATGTTTTACTTGTGCAAGCGGCTTAGTAAGAGGATCAACGTCATTGTTTATGCGATATAACCTATCGTACAACCATGTCACGTCCCTTTTGTCACACGATAATTTGGTCAAGGATGAGGCATGAAAAATGTCAACTTCCTGTTCTTGACCATTACTTTCTCGATTCTTGAGTAGTCTAACAATTGAGATGGAAACTCCTTTCCATCGTAGTATGGCCATACATTTCTCAGACTCACTCATCGAGGGCCCAGTATTATCTCTCTATAAATGTGAGGGACAAATTCCATCTTGACCACTCACATTCCTCCGCATGAGAACCACCGATCCCGATCAAAGCCTTTATCATCACCCAGTCAAAGGTGACTTTTGACTAGGTCAAAGACAGCGACTCATCATGTAGGAATCCATGATGATCTCAGGTCAAAGGGCGTTGTGACGCGGTTATACATGAGAAAAGCTTATGACTTATTCCATGCAGCTTTCTCATAGTGGGTCGGTCCAGTACCTTGTACTCTTACAAGTGCCTATGACTTTGACTCGTATCCCCATACTCATCAAAGTCACACTGGTCTTATTTCATCTTTGCTCCGCGAGATGACCGACCGCGGGGACATTTAGGATAATCTATTAGATATATCCAGGATACGGTTATCACTATAAACATGCAAATGAAATGATAACTAAAGGAGAATTCTTTAAATAACATTAACGTTTAAAGTATAATGACTTGCTTTCTCCACGGTACTTTGCATAATATTTCTTTTTTTGTATCACCTCTATCATTGATTTCTACGATAAGATGAAATCGCTTGAGTATATGGTTGGTCCTTTGATGTGACCTAGGCTCCTTGGTCCGCGAATAGCGCCACTATTGTCACATAACAAGTCTATTGGATTTGAGATGGTAGGAACCACCCCTAGTTCATTAATGAACTTACTAATCCAAAAGGCCTCCTCAGCTGCATCTGATGCTGCTATATACTCAGCTTCTATTGCAGAATCAACTACAGTGCTCTGCTAAGAGCTCTTCCAGCTCACTGCACCACCATTCAACAGGAATACATATCCTGATTGCGATCTTGAATGATCTTGGTCAGTTTGGAAACTCGCATCTGTAACCGATCACACAGAGCTCATCCTCCAAGCCACCATATACCAAGAATAAGTCCTTAGCCCTTCTTAAGTACTTAAGGATATTCTTGACAGCAGTCCAGTGATCCTCATCGGGATCTTGTTGATATCTGCTGGTCATACTCAAGGCATATGAGACATTCGATCGAGTACATAACATGGCATACATGATAGATCCAATGGCGGAGGCATATGGAATCTTACTCATGCGGTCTCTTTGATCTTGTGTAGTAGGACACAAATCCTTTCGAGATGAATGCCATGAGACATGGGCATGTAACCCTTTTGGAATCCTGCATACCGAATCTATGCGGTATCTTGTCTATGTATGTGCTCGACTTAGGCCTATCGGCCTCTTAGATCTATCTCTATAGATCCTAATCCCAAGGATGTAAGTGGCTTCGCCTAAATCTTTCATTGAGAAAGACTTTCCTAACCAAGACTTGACACTCTGCAAGGTAGGAATGTCATTCCCAATGAGTAGGATGTCATCAACATAAAGCACTAGAAATACAACGTGCTCCCACTAACCTTCTTGTAAACGCAAGGTTCATCTATGTTTTGAATGAATCCAAACTCTTTGACTACTTCATCAAAATGATGATTCCAGCTCAGAGATGCTTGCTTCAAACCATAAATGGATCTTTGAAGCTTGCAAACTTTACGAGAGTCCTCGGACGCACAAAACCCTCGAGGTGTGTCATGTACACATCCTCAAGGAGCTTTCAGTTAAGGAATGTTGTTTTGACGTCCATCGCCATATTTCATAGTCATAATATGATGCAATGGTAAGAAGGATTCGATTGATTTGGCCATTGCAATTGGGGAAAAGGTTTCATCATAGTCCACACCATGAGTTTGAGTGAATCCTTTTGCAACCAGTCGTGCCTTGAAGATATTTACTTTGCTATCCATGTCGGTTTTCTCTTTGAAAACCCACTTGCACCCAATGGTTTTACACCTTCGGGTGGATCGACTAAGGCCCATACCTCATTGTCATACATGGATTGCATTTCAGACTTCATGGCACTAAGCCATCTTTCGGAGTTGGGTCCCACCATGGCCTCGCGATAGGTAGTTGGCTCATTGTGCTCAATGAGCAAAACATCAAGGCTTCTAGTAATCAGAAATCCATATCTCTGAGGCTGTAGCGTGTTCTATCGGACCTTCGTGGGCCTTGTGTTACTAGCGTAGGCTCGACAACTTGTTGTGAGTCTTCTTCGGTTTCCATTTGTGGTTCTACATTGTCCGGTGACTCTCGAACTTCTTCGAGGTTTCACCTTACGAACTGGCTCTTTTAGAGATGAACTCTTTCTCGAAAAGGACACCATTCCGAATAACAAACACTTTGTGATCGGTAGGATTGTAGACATAGTATCCTTTAGTTTTCTTAGGATACCCCACAAATAGGCATTTTGAGGATCTCGGATGATAATTTATCAGAGGCTTAGTGTTTAACGTAAACCTCATATCCCCAAATTTCAAGAAATGACAAACTGGGTTTCTTCCCAGTCCATATCTCATATGGTGTCTTTTCAACTGCCTTTGACGGAACACGATTCAGTGTGAACGCAGCTGTTTCTAGGGCATTGCCCCAAAAGGAAGGTGGAAGATCTGTTTGACTCATCATAGATCGAACCATATCTAATAGAGTTCGATTCCTCTGCTCAGAAACACCATTCCATTGAGGTGTTCCTGGAGGAGTAAGTTGCGAGACGATCCCACAACTCCTAAGATGGTCAATGAACTCTTGCTCAAATATTCACCACCCCGATCAGATCGAAGTGTCTTAATTGTTTTGCCAAGTTGATTTTGCACTTCATTTTGGAATATGTTGAACATTTCAAAAGATTCCCAGATGTATTCATTGGTCTACACACATCAGTATGTATGAGGCCCAATAAATTGGTGGCTCTCTCACTGTGTCCAGTAAAAGGTGCCTTTGTCATCTTTCCCAATAAACAAGACTCGCATGTATCAATTGATTCAAAATCAAATGAGTTAAGAAATCCATCTTTATGGAGTTTCAAAATGCGTTGCTCATTTATATGGCCTAGACGAAAATGCCATAGATAGGTTGGATTCAAATCATTTGACTTGAACCTTTTACTAGTTATGTCATAGATATGTCCATTCAATTTTTCTACAGTCCTTGAGATCCTACATTTATTCAAATGTGAGATCCACATGTAGTATCCAATACCCATGTTGAGGAAGTAGAAAACGAATATCTATGACATAGATACTTGAAGCGATAGCCCCGCTATCCTTCTTGTTCTTGTCCAGATCTTCGAGGTAGAGTTTGCAATTTCTTTTCAAATGACCAAGTTCATTGTAAAAGAAGCAGACTCTATCCTTCAGAGGTTTTGTCTTCTGGGCTTTCGGTTTCATACCCCTTCCTTTCTGAACGGTCAAAACAGTATTGGGCCTCTTCGTAAGGCTTAGCTCACCAGTTTTGAGCATTTCATGCAGTTCAGAAATTGATTCCTCCATGTTGTTCATGTTGTAATCCATGACAAAGTTATCATAACTTCCTGGGAGTGAGTTGAAGATCACATCTGTAGCTAACTCCTGGGACATGGGGAATTCAAGCCTCTCAAGCCTTGCCTGTTACTGGAACATTTCCGTAGGATGAACAATCATCTCAAAAGACTCCACATGTTCTAGATCTTTATTGAGGTCTAGAAGCATAGTGGCAAGCATCAGGCATCCTGCATCCACGAGTCATCTTTATGCTTCCTATAAGCATCGGTCGAGCTCTTGGATCGGTAGTTGAAGGCTCGTCAAGAATGGGTTGATTGATGAGATACTCTTTTCTTTCGTGTTTAGGATCAACGCTTAAGTCCCAAACATGTCAAGAGAGTTTGTCTCATCGAGTTCGTCCTTCTCAAGGACTGATCGCATTGATGGTGTTGAAGTATTACTAGACTACATGATTCTACAACTAAAGGTATGCAAAGTTTAAGTAGTAACCTCCCACCGAATTAACAACCCTCATTATAATTAGTGGGCTAAGATCCATATTTGGCTTAAATTTAAGTCCGCTTTGGCAGGACGCTTAAATTAAGTTATTTAGGTAGGCAAACCCCTTGCCAATTACATCATATGTAACTCTTAGATCTTTATGGGATTTAATCATCATATGACGTGGCATGTTTAATCCCATCTAATGCCTTGAGATCCAAAACCGTTTTGATAATCTCAATTAAGTCGGACAATAATGAATATTGAGTATCACCATTACTCACTCTTGTCTCACCAAGATAACTCAGATGCATCCACTTTGGTGGAACATACAAATAGGCAATCTAGGTTTTGACAAGTATTCATTTATTGGTGGCATTATGACTTAAGATTTTATTTAGAGGGTATAATTAGATTAATCCTATTAATTATACTTATATGAATGCAATCACTATTGTATCTCATATAATATCTAAATTAATTATAAGTGATCTAGTCAAAATATAATTAAAACTCTAAATTGATTATGAGTGATCTAATCAAATCATAATTAAAATTCTAAATTAATTATGAGTGATCTAATCAAAATATAATTAAAACTCTAAATTGATTATGAGTGATCTAATCAAATCATAATTAAAATTCTAAATTAATTATGAGTGATCTAATCAAAAATAATTAAAATTCTAAATTAATTATGAGTGATCTAATCAAAATATAATTAAAATTCTAAATTAATTATGAGTGATCTAATCAAAATATAATTAAAATTCTAAATTAATTATGAGTGATCTAATCAAACCATAATTAAAAATTCTAAATTAATTATGAGTGATCTAATCAAACCATAATTAAAAATTCTAAATTAATTATGAGTGATCTAATCAAAACATAATTAAAATTCTAAATTAATTATGAGTGATCTAATCAAAACATAATTAAAATTCTAAATTAATTATGAGTGATCTAATCAAAACATAATTAAAATTCTAAATTAATTATGCAATGATCAAATCAAGACATAATTAAAATTGTGACACAACATGGCTCAACCTTAACCTAAAATCCTCTCAAGCCAATGAGAGGACTTCTCTAAAACAAAAAGAAGTACATCAAGAGTATTTAGAGAGAGAGGCATGACTCACAGGCCATATTTAAAATTTACAACAGAGGCCACAGAACCCAGGCCGAATGTACGCGCTGACCAATGCGATGGACAGGGAACTTCCGGAGAGGGTCCAAGGTACTATCTCTCTTAGACGAAATCTTCTCTAGACAATATACGAATTAGATGTTAGACACGTGTTCCATATTTCTTCGTTATATTCGACCGCGATCATGTCATTGAGTAGGAGGTATCTTATGTTGCCATGGTGTGTGGGCACCGTGGAAACATTTGAAGTATCTTTTGTTACCATGGTGTATGGGAGCCATGGAGACATTTTGGTATCTGTGGTGTTGACCGCAGTGTATGGGAGACACGGGAAACACCATATATCAAAGTACGATATGACAAGATCATAGCGGTCGACCCAAAGCAAATTCTTGATCACCACAAGGAGTGGCTGGCAGACAAAGTAAAGATCCGACGCATATAGTCCGAAGACTAATTAGGACAGAGTCTAGGTGGTATGAAGCGAATTTCGAGGATGAAATTTTATTTAACGGGGGGAGAAATGTAATACCCTAAAAGTCCATATCATAATTTAGTAAAATATACCTATTGAAAATAGGTGAATATGAGGTATCAAATATGGGATAGGATTTATCATAATTTCCAGGGCAATTTCTAGTGAAATTAGGAGAAATAAAGAGCTTAACTGCCCTAAATGAACTAAGAATCATAAAATATTGTGATAAATCCTAAGAGGCAACAGAATAATTATTAAAAATCAGAGAGTAGGTTGTCTCTAATTTAGACAATTTATTAAATTATTTCCTTTGGAAATAAAAGAAAGAAAAATCAAAGTATTGTGGGGCCATAATTGACCCCATGATTTTTAATGTTTTATGTGAGGCATAAAATACC
Source organism: Acacia pycnantha (assembly GCA_025563575.1). Taxonomy (NCBI): domain Eukaryota; kingdom Viridiplantae; phylum Streptophyta; class Magnoliopsida; order Fabales; family Fabaceae; genus Acacia; species Acacia pycnantha. The sequence goes on from JAMWYP010000146.1 coordinate 230,222, forward strand.
AATGTAAGTCCAATAGTTGTGAGAAAATAATTAATCCTAAATAAGAAAATTATCAATAATTAGTAAGGGATTAATTAAGTAATTATTGGTTAATTTTTTAAGCACGATTAAGAGAAAATCCAAGGGTAAATATGTAAAACCCTTTAAGTAAATGTTAATGGCTAAAATTAGCATAAAGTATATTTGCTAATTAATTAGAAAAGATTAAGAAAAATATATGAGATTAAGTAATTTTAAGCCTAAATCCAAGTATGGACCAATAGGAAAATTTTGTAAAAAAATTATATAAAAAAATTATTAAATAATTAAAAAAATATAATATTTATTAATTAAAAAAATAAAAATAAAAAATAATATAATAATATTAAAAAGGGCCAGCCGAAAAAGCAAGGTCAAAATAGGATAAGATTTTGCAAGAATTAATATCTAGATATTATTGAATAAAATAGTAATATAAATTGTGATATTTTGTGAAAAAACAAATAGGATAAATGACCACCGATAGAAATTAAATCCTATCTAGAAAACCATGAACTAAGTTTCTAAGGTCAGAGTATATTATAAACAAGTGAATTTTTATCTCGGAGTAGGCTGTTTCCAAAGTCATTTCCGTAACCGCGGAACTGTTAGAGAATAAGACGAAAAAGGAAAAGGAGCAGTTGAGGAAATGAAAACCAATGGAAAATAAATCATAACTCAATATCTGGAGATGAGTTGATAAACAACTGGACGTTTTATGAATCAATGAATTTTTGTCCAGAAATTGACGTTACCCGAAGCGATTTCCGTAACCGAAGGCGATTATCCGAAAATCTTCAGCGAAATAGGAGAGGCCCTGAATGGAATCAAAATTTTAGTTAACCCAAGTATTTGGAAAGAGGAAGAAGAGATCTTCAGGGCTATGTTGCCAGATTTTTAAGATTTTATAAGATTACGCGATTAGGACACCGAACAGGGAACTTTATCGGTAGAAGCTCATAAAGAGCACATGGGTGACATCATTGGCATGACATCATGGCCTTGAATGATGATGTAAGGAGGTGGGTTGGATGGCCAAGATGAAGCCAACTCAATGAAGTGCGATCCGATGGTCAAGAACCCATCTGACAAAGCATGAATAGTAATCCGAAAACCTCTATAAATAGCAAGCACCTCCATTCACAATTCTCACACCAAACTTCACTTGTCTAGTTCGAAATTCTTGGAGCAAAGGAGAGGGAAGGAGTCCGGGGAAATTTGCAGCGAAGCTCTGGGATATCTGTGATCTCGTACCGCTGTTAAAAATATCGTATTCCGTCAGAAATACCGTATACCGTCAACGAAGGTACGTTCGTGTACTGGTAACCCTAACTCTGATATTTATGGTATGCGTGTATGTGCTATGTGTATTGTATGTTCATGTACTGTTGTTATGATTGCTGGGTATTGGGTTACGCTTGCTGGTGGCCTAGGTGCCGCCAGGATACGGTTGTTAGAGGCCTATGTGCTGGCAGGGTTCAAGAGGCCTAGGTGCTGCTAAGGTTACACTACAGGGGGCCTATGTGCTGCCAGGATACGCTGTTTGGGAGATGCTTGTGTTATGTGCTCTTATACTGTCGATGTTGTGAGTGTTTGTAATTCATATGCTGTATATGTAAATATGAGATTAACCGTTACCTAGGGTCCGATTGCAATGGACCTCAGCCCTTCACATAACTTCAGGGTCGGGAGGACCGAGGACTGAGGAGAAGAGTAAGCAGCACGCTTAGAGACCCGGCGGAAGATTTCTTTTTGCAGCCGAAGACTTTTCGCTGTTGTATATTTCTTTTGAAACACTCATGTATCGCTGTTATATCCAGCCAGACATACTGCCATGGGCATTTTGAATACAAGTCTCAGTTACTCTTTTGCTCCATTGCTCTACTCTGATGTTTTGATGAAAAAAATTATACTGCTTTTGAGAAATGGGATGTTACAGAAGGATTTAGCATGGTACGAGGCTATGAAGGTAATTAATTATATTATAAATGTAAATAGATGTACTTTATGTATTTTTTATTTAATTAATTACATTGAATTATTATTTATTGAATTGTGATACAGGATAAGCTTGTCATCCGCGTCAACAAGAAGAGGTACACGACGATCAAGATGGGGGATGGCTGGAAGAACCGAAGGAATCGTCTCTGAAACATACCTACCGGCCTCGCCCTTTTCGGGTGGCGGATTGTGTGATCCTTTACTTTTATACAACTCTAAATTATTTTTCTTTGGTTAATTTACGTCACATATCAAAGTTTAAGCAGCAGTGAACGCATCGGTTTGGACAATAATATACTGATGGAAAAGTAAATTTCCCCCCGGAGGGATCAAATTATACAGTCATTTGGATAATGGTGCCTGACAGGCCAAAATAAAATACTACAGTCATCCGGTAATCAAAATAAATATCCAAAAGAGAAATCATCAACATCCATCATCCCACTTTCTCTGCTCCGAAGTCTTACCTCTGTCTCCCTGCTCTGCTCTAGATGAATTGCCAGAGGGCTTAAAAGGGGCTGGGATTCATAAGTGAATCCCAGAGTAACCGTTAATCTCATATAAAATGTATAAACAATGCATGTAAGAAAATCAAGAATAAATACACAAACCACATAGCATTCAGTATCAATGCACACAGTCAAATCCGGAATTAGCAGTCCTAATAGAACACAGTCCTAATAGAACACAACACAGACTGCAATGGTCCTCATAGTACACAGCACAGACCACCGGGCATAGCACACAACAAAGCCCTTAATTCACACAGCATGTTCCAGTTCCAAAGCGCTTGGAAATAAATGATAACCAAATGTATGCAATATACATGGTAAAACATACATACACAAGTCATACAGAGTATATGAGGATTAAGGTTACTACCTGATAGTCGACCACGAATAAAAATGAATTTTTCTGGTGCACAATATCACAAATAGTCCTAAAATAACAAAATATAAATATAATTAATTCCTCCTCTGTAAATATTTCCTTTTGATAATTTGAAATAAGCCCAATTCATGTATCCGTATTTACTAAATTCCTTTTCTTATTAAGGAATTTAATATGAGCTTATATTCCCCCTATTTTTGTCATCTTTCAGGAATTTTCCAGCAAACAGTGACTGATCTTCAAAAATTTACAATTAAATCTATAAAACTCCTTTTAGGTTGATTCCAAAGCCTAAATTACCCTTAATATGTTTATTTTCAACCAAAAATACTAACTTGGGCCAGCCTTAAACAAAAATCCATTTATAACTCAAAATGTCTCTGTTGTCCGAAATAAAGTCCAGAATCAGAGGATCATTTTCAAAACTTAATTTCTCTTAGCACAAAATTCATAAAAATATGTGTTACCTATAAAATTAAATATTATTATATCTAATTTAACACTGTAAAATTTCATTCCAATTGGAGTTCAATAATTGCCCCAAAAATTTATTGCAAGATGACTGCCCATACTGAAATTCCCAAAACAGTTTCGGGTTTCGGTACAATTCAATCCTAAAGCTTCCAAAATTCCTACCGAACCTCTATCCTACGCAATTTTTCATTTTGAACACATTAGAACCATAAAAATGGCCAAATTCAGACTCCCCTGGCCTGCCCTGCATCTGACCGAATCTCAGGTTTAAAATGCCAAAATCATTTTGTAAATTTCTCTTCAAAAACACTATAATATTGGTTCCAAACCATATTTTATCTTGATATTTAGACAATATACACACTTTACTTCATTTTTACCAATTGGACAGCAACTCCCAATTATTTTTAAGCTGACCAAAATTCAAAAAAAAAAACAAGCAAAACCACCAACAATTTCTAAATTTCTAAGTTATCACAAAACCACTAGGAAGTCACTTACCTTGATTTTTATTTGATGATTCTTGCAAAATCCCCTCCTTCTTGCCTCCACAAAACCTTTAGTCAGTCCTAAAGAGACACCATGCAAGAGTGTTTTAAGAGGTTAGGAAATAGGTAGGGAAAAGATTAGGGAAGACAAGACCATAAGATCCTTGAACACACCTTTGTTTTTCAAGCTTTTCCTTCTTCTCTTCTTCCTTGTACTTCGGCCAGCGCTTGATCTTTTTTTCTTGAATGATCTAACCGACTTGAGAGAAGGGAGGAAGAGTGATTTAATGGTTAATTGAAGTCCAAAGTCGGTTAGCATAGGAGAGCACCGAAATGTCCTTCAATTTCCACTTAATTACCGACATACCATATTTTTTTTTTTCAACCATAACATTTATCCGTTTTGTTTTGCTGATCCATTTTTGACGAAATGCATTGGATCAGATGGAAATTAATGGGTCTTAAAAGACATGTAAACCATTGGACCCATAAAAGAATGAAGGAAATCCATTTAACCTCATAGTTTTTTTTCCTAATTACAATTGCAACCATATTACTAGCAAATCTTCATCATGTGCTTGGTTTCATGTGATCATGAACTTCCCTTTCCCTTTTGGTGAAATAATAGTCCCATTTAAATTAATTAAATGTTAGACACAAGTTTCCCACTTTGTACCAACATATGTCTCAAAATTTTCGGTGTCGGCGAAATCGGGTATTTCGGGTAAAATTGACCTTTTAGTCAAAATTCACCATTCTTTTCCTCTAATTACATATACATCATATAGGGAATTTATCAGAGCAAATTTTGGGATATTACAGTCTCTACCACATAATGGATAAGGATGAGACGATTTCTTTGCAGCAGTTGATCAAGAACGTTCCTAACGACATCCTACTGAAGGACTGGGCAAGTTTTGTCCAGTACAAGAGGAACCCAGAGGGATAGGTAAAATTTTTAATAATTATACTTTTTTTAACAATTATTTTTATATATTTTTTAATTATTTTAATGTTTCGTATCTTCTAAAGGATCTTTCTAAGAGGAACACTAGGATCCGTGTGCAGTAGAGGATCCATCACACGATAGGATCGAAGACATTTGATGTCACTTACAACGAGATGATATTTCTTACAATTAAATTAATTTCAGCTTGATATTATAAATTTATTAATTGTTTTATTGTTACTAACAATAATTTATTGTTTTAATTCTTTTAAGAGATGAAGGCTTAGTAGGAGAACGGTCAGACGGACTATGGGGAGCTATTCATATACACCCATAAACACCAAGATAGGACGACAACCTCTCAGCAAGTAAAGGAGGCCATTGTAAGTTATATACAATTTTAGTTTTAATATATGTAATTTATTTATATGAAATGAAAATGTTTTATAAAATGCATGCGGTAGGAGCGGATTCAGTAGTTACAGGCAGAGCTACGACAAACCCAGACCTAGGAGTCGTAGGGGTCTGTGGAGCCCACTGTGCCTCTGAAAGCTTGTCTAGGCCCAGTTTAGCACCCTGGACGCTGTAGGGGTCTGGGGTTAGGCACCAAACCTAGCATGGTCTATGGTAGGAGCGTTGTCTCCGAGGCCAGCACCTCTCGAGCAAAGACCTCAACCGCTAAAAGGGCGAGGGAGAACACTGTTGAGGGGATCTGTGCGGAGGTTGCTAGGGAAAATGTCGCAATGGCCCTGCGAATTCAAGAACAGGATGATTTCTTCTACACACAACAGAGCCATTGGCAGGATATCACGAACACTATGATGTCGAGGGTGTGAAGTTGGTTGTTCCCTGACGAGGAGCTTCTTTAGGTCCCGCCTATCCCTAGGTTCATCCTCGACTCACCTTCTCCACCTGCCAATGATGATGGTGTTGTTAACTCTAGTCATCCCGGTGATCCTGCCCCCTGAGAGGGGACCTGATAATCAGGCTCCGGATAGTTAGTTAGTTTTTATTTATGATTTAGGGCATTTAAATTTTTTATTTCGAACATATGTAACAAAATTAGGACATTTAAAAAAAAATTGTTAGTTAGCTTTTATTTATGATTTAGGACATTTGATTTTTTATTTCAAACAATTGTAAGAAAATTACGACGTTTGTTGGAATTGTTAGTGAGCTTTTATTCATTTATATAATTCTGGTTCTAAATAGAAGTTAAACAAAAATAAATAAATAAATGACAACATTGTATAGCACTTTTTTACTATAAACCACTACAAAATGTAATATATATTTTTTTAAAAATAAGTTTATATTTGTTGTGGTTCATCTAAATAACCGCTACAAATTTGTAATATTGAAATTTGAATATTTGGTAACCCGTCAATGGTAATTAATTTTGTAGCGTTTTAGTAGATAAACCGCTACAAATTATGTCATTTTGAATTTTAAGTTTCCCACCAATGGTCAATAATTTGAAGCGGTTTTAAATGTAAATACTACTAAATGTGACATTTGGTAACCCACCAAGAGTCATTAATTTTGTAGCAGTTTTAGTGGATGAACCGCTACAAATTGTATCATTTTGAATTGTAAGTTTCCGCCAATGATCAATAATTTGTAGCGGCTTTAAGTACAACCAATACAAAATATGAAATTTTGAAATTATAATATTTGGTAAACCATCAACAGTCATTATTTTATAGCGGTTTCAATAGATAAACCACTACAAATTGTGTCATTTTGAATTTTAATTTTCCCACCAACGGTCATTAATTTTTCAAGGGATGCAAAAGCTTGGAAAGCATTTGACTCAGACTTTCCAAACTTTTTCTTTTGTGGTGGACCCTAGAAATGTTCGACTTACTTTGGCGACTGACGGTTTTAATCAATTTGGGAATCTTAGCACAAGTTATAGTATTTGGCCTATAGTCTTATTTCCCTACAACTTGCCCCCTAGATGTGTATGAAACAAAGCTCCTTCATTTTGTCTATGATCATTCTAGGAAGAAAATGCACCAAGTAATGATATCGATGTGTATCTCCAACCTCTTATTGTTAGACTTGTGGAATGTCAGCATTAAGACATATGATGCATACAAAAAGACATTGTTCAACTTGCGTGTAACCTTGATGTGACAATGAGTTACTTTCCTGCCTTGAGAACATTATCTAGGTGGAATTTGCATACTGGGATGGTGTGTCCGGCTTACAATTTTGACTCTGACTCTGTGCGCTTTCCCCATAGTTGAAAGTGGTGCTTCATGATGTTGGTTAAATTTGTCTATCACACGACTTTCATGCAAAGTTTCATGAGGTTGATAACAAAAATTTTGTTTAATTATTGCGGAAACCCATAACTCCTTACGATTCTCATGAATTATTAACTTTAACTCATTACGCTAATTAGTTATTGTTCATTAATCCGTAACTCTTTACGGTACTCATGAGAACTCTTAACAATTTATGATAATCATGAGTTTTAGGATTACTCATTAAAACAACTATTGGAGATTAGGATTACTTAATAAAATGACTATTGGAGATTAGAATTACCTTAGATCACTCAAAGACTTCAATGTTGTTGATGTCCTCTAACGTTGATCCACATAGGCTATTGTGATAACATCGCCTATGAGAGTAAGTCATTCCAGCCCGCTAATTTTGAAAACTTCTTCCCTAAAGACAATGACAATTTACCTATAGTTTGGTGCATTTTTATAAGTTACACTTTATTATGACTTAATTTAAGTTTAATTTTTGTACAAACATATTAAACTTACAGCTAACATTTTCTCCATACATATTTTGTAGGGATGGTGACGAAGAATGATTAAACAAATTATGCTTGTGTTCTTGTAAATCTCTATATTTAAAAAAAAATACCACTAGATTTTTGTAGCAGTTTTATAACCGTTACAAAACAAACAAAAACGGCTACAAAAAATGTGACATAAATCGCCACAAATAAAAACCGTCACATCAACCGTTATAAGAGTTGTGCAGATCCCTACAAATACCCCACCTCGTCTCATTTCACACACTCCTTAATTTCTTCCTACCCCCTTCTCTATCGTTTTCTCTCATTTGGAAACATTTTCTGAAGAGGTTAAATGTTGAGCAAGCTGATCAAATACAATTTTTTTTTAAAAAAAAAAAAAACTTTGATTTTAACGTTTTTTTCCTTCTTATAATACTAATACTTTTTTTTTCTTATCTAGAACTTTAAAGACATTTCCTCAACATTCCCTCTATCATCATCAACATTCATTCCATAATTAAATATCATCTAGTGGACCATATAATAAGTTCATATTATCATTTGATTTATATATATAATAAGTACAAAAATAAACAAATAGTTTGATCATATTATAATTTATATATATATATATATATATATATATACAAATACATAATAATTATACTCTGATCTTATAATTTGATTTATTATTTGTTGTAGATAAAGATTATGGATGTGTTCATAATGCGGGAAAAGAAATTCATGATATTCTTATTCATGAACCAGAGCCTACTACTCAAAGTGAAGCGCAATCAAATGTCTTTGAAATTGATGATAGTGGCGAAGAAGATGACAATGATCTCGTGTTATTTGGATATTAATGTTGACAACATTTATTTGATAAATTAGAACTTTAAATGTTGTAATTTACCAATTATATTTCTTTGAAAAAAAACGGAGGAAAAATAATTAAAATTTAGAATAGTAACTTTCGGGCCTTGTAGGGCCTACCCTGACCCAAGTGCTCTCGAGCCGGACTTTGAAAAACATATGTTTTTCTTACTACAAGTCTTGTAGGGCCGCCCTGTTAGGCCCTGACCCTTCAAGAGTAAGCCCTAATTCCCAGCTCTACTAGTGAGTAACTATAAGCAAAAAAGGGGCAGAATTTGATGAAGCAAATATGTATTTTTCTATATATTTGGATTCTCTTTGCATTAGTGTCACTAGTTTTGAGATTCCCCAACAACTATTCCTTAAAATTTAATGGAAGAAACGTGGCTACAGATGGAACTGGTTATGATGAGTATGAACGAGGGCTCTGGATCTTCCAAATCTTTTTCTGCCATGTAAGCCAAACGACAGTGAGGAAGAATGCTCAATTGGTTAGAGCTTTGTGCTGATAACGTGTTATGAAAATAAAGATATAGAAGAAGTAAAAGATAGAGAACGAGAGCAAGAGAGATTCAAAAGAGAGAAATTCTCATTCAGTTTCTTCGGGTTACATTGGGGGGCGTAGGGGACTATTTGTAATGGTTGGAGAGCAGGGAAGTTTTATGTAGCTTCTACCCACTCTCCACCATAAATGTAGTGGGTGACTACCCATTCCCCACCATGATAGTAGTGGGCAACCTTAATGCCCATAATGGGTCATCCACATAATATATTCATAACAATTTTCAAATAAATAAATTTTAAATATAGTATGATTAACAAAATAACTGTCCAATAGAGGCGAGGGAACATCATTGGATAACTAACCGTCAATAATTAAAATGAGGTTAGAGAAGATGTACGAAGTTTTTAGCATTAATTCCATAATTGAAATTTTAAATTTTAAATTTTTGGTATTAAAAAATAATTACAATTTTTATTAATTTATTAATAAATATTTTTTCCTTGATGATTCTCCGTAATTTTCCCTTGAAATAATTGATTTCAGAAAATGTTCACTTAAAATTGAGTGATAGTTACATGATAAAGGCCACCGTAAAAAATGACCTATAAACACTAAATACAATAAATGAAAAATTTGAAAATGCGTATAAAGTTTTGAAATAACGTGGAAGACTAGGGCCTGTTTGTATGATATTTTTGATTAAAAAAAGCACTTTTTTATTAAATAAATTTTTTTTATTAATTTATGTGTTTAAATGATATTTTTTTTAAAAAGCAAAAATCATAAAAAAAAAAGAAGTCAAAATACTGTCTTTTTTAAAAGTTCCAATTTGAAACTTAAAAAAAAAAAATACTAAAAAAACATTTTTTTTTTAAAGCCTATCCAAACGAAAGCTAACACCCACAATTAAAAGTTAAAGTAATCATTGAGAATGAAATGCGGCGACATTAATTGAAGATAGTGCTTTATCAGGTAATCTTGTAGATATTATTTTATTGACACCATGCGTGTGCATCAGCATCACGCTGAACAACAATGGAGTTAAAAGTTTTCGCAAGGACGAATTCATAAATAAATTTCTAAAGGAGATATTTAAACTCTATTTGTATGAAATTGCATTTGCACTGATTTTTTTTATACAAATTCGTGCATAATTATATCTGATATAACTCAAAATATCTCAATATAGATTTGCAGATATTTGTATTCTTATTTATTTTTCATAATAAGAATATGCATATAAAATAAAATATTAAGATCCTAATATTATTGTTAAGATAATATGATTTCATACACTAATCATAATTATATTTTTAAGTTCCTAATTTTATTGTAAAGTTGCACATATAATTATATTTCCCATTCCAAATATCTCAATATAAATTGGGAAAATCCCTTGTAAAGATAGTTGAATTACCTAAATTCTAATTTGGGTTACTAAACTTAACAAATTATTTATTAGGTTATGTAACATAATTAAGAATTTAGAATTTGGGTCAAATTACCTCTATATCCTTTAGTTATTAAAAACAAAAAAACAAAATTGGGGACGTTGTTTTAAAAATCCTCATATTACTAGTATTTACTATGGAGATTACTGTTTCCCCATATTATTGTTAAGAATTAAGATGTATTATCTTGGGGAGATGTTGTCTTGAAAATCACTGAAATTCCATGGCTGCTTTTGGTTTAGCTAGTGGTTGTGTTTCTCCTCTTCGCTCTTTTCTTGTGGTTCACTGTCTTCTCTTCGGATTCCTCCGGCGATGCCACCATCACTGCAGCCACCTCCAGCCCCTCCACTCTTGATAAAACAACAAGACTAGTACAGTCTAAATTGATGGCTAAATAAAACAATTATTCTTCCATGAAACCTAGCGTCAAAATTAAGAATTTAGCATTTAATTAATATCCTTTTTGAACCTTAATAAAACATGATATCAAACTGATTCAATACCTTCCGGTCTATTCCAACTTCTCAAACTACATCCTTAGATTCAAACAACTTTACATCAAACTCAACATTGGAATTTGAAGGGAAAGCATTGAAATTTTTGTTGTCATCGTCAATCTGACTTTGGTGTAAGATGGACTTCACCTAGAGAATTAGGATAGAAATTAGAGCCAAAATTCAAGTCATCAGACTGATGGGATTCTGCTGCAACATATTGATCATTGAGATTACCTGGACCTCATCATCATCAATTTTGATTATATTCTCACCAATTGAATCTACGGCAGGCAACTTTGGAGCTTCCTAAATACCAAATTCTTCAGAGCACGCATGTACATGAATGTTCCTTTCAAATCTGAACATTGTCATACAAAATGAGATAATTATGTTAAAGTGACCTGCCAAATTACGATTTGATCCTGATTCCAACACTTGAACATGATTTTGCACTGCAAAACTAGGATTGAACTCAAATCCTAGGTTCCATTCATCAGTTTTGTGGGAAATCCTACTGGATGAGTCCAACATGTTACCGACTCCAAACACATGAAAGTGAATGCATATTCATCTGCAAGTTGTTTTGAGGTCAGAGGTCGCGCAAAAGCTCCAACAAGATCCTTCAAGGGAAGCCGAAGGACACCAGAGCAGGGGATCTGGATGGCTATGGGCCAATTTACGCGTATGACATCAACTTCTGGCTTTCCCTTCTCTCTTTTCTTTGAACGATAGATTAGGGGTATTATTGGAAAATAACCAATATTTAAATATTATAAATTGGGTCATTAACCCAATTTAAGATTTGTTGAGTTTACCAATCTAATATAGGACTTTTTTTTTTTATTTCAACCGTCTTTATATGAGATTTTTTTTCATATAAATTTGTACACTCCGAGTGCTTCACATGGGAACATCTTTAATTAAAAAATGAATAAATAGAGTTACCCTATTTTGAAGATAAAATAATAAAGTAAATTGAATTTTAAAAAGAAAAACGCATAGTACAGATGAAATTGTAGGTATCATCAATACCCAAACAATTAAAATTATGATACAGTATATTAATCGGAATATGAAAAATTATACCAAAATTATGAATCATAAATCATAATTTTGTAATAGATATTTCTAAAAATACCTAAGAATTCCATTTTCCAATTTATTTTAATATCTTATATTATTTATAATTTGGTTTATTATTGTTAAATTATATTAAGTTTAATAATTTCCACTATTTTATAGATGCATATAAAGATTTGTTGCTTTTAACTTCAATCTCCCAGCGTCTTAATTATGAGTAATGCAGTTTAATTTTATATTTGACTGTATTATTTTCTTTTCATGATTTTCTCTTTAGGCATGGCTTTATAAAAGTTTTTTTCAATCTTTTATTGAATTAGCGGGGTGTAAATGCTTGTTGAAGAATTAAAAATGCACTTTACAAATTAAACTTAAAAGAGTAAAATGATACTTGATGTAAGTATAAAAGACCAAATGTAAAACGTGTACTTTAGCGTTTTAGAAATTAACGTTTAGACTCTATCAAATTTTTGGTAAGTTTGAGATATTCATTTTATTCAACTCGGTTTTTATTTATATTGTATTGTTTTCTTTTAACATATACTCCCTACCGTCCTAGCTCATTCTCTAACTCATTCTCTTCGATTTAATTGATTGCCATCTTTAGTTTAAATTCTTAATATCACTCAATTCACCACCCTTTAGGTAAAATATTGGCACTAACAGGTAACACTTGGAATCAGTGGCGGAGGCACGATGTAGCCAACGACCGCATGTGCAGACGCAAACTTCAGCCAACGTGTTTTTTTTTTTTTTAATAAATGAAAAAAGAAGAAGGAAATTGCCACAATCTTTCACGCGCGAATCCCCTCGGAAAGTCGGAAGCATCAAAGCTTGATCTGAAACCCTTTTTGCCTCTTCCCTCCTCAAATCTCCACTTGGCTCCTCTACAGCATTGTCGCCGCCTCGTTCCTCTCCAGCTTCGCCAACGCTGCCGCCGCCTGCTCCTCCATCTTTCCACCTTCATCCAGATTCCAAGTAACTAAAAACCCTTTCATTCTTGTTCTTCAACTTGTGCCTTCATTTGATTCTTCTTGTCTTGTGTGTAACTAAAATTTCCATCTTTCCGCCGCCGCCTGCTCCTAAAGTCAGAATATTGAAGAGAAATCTAATTATTTTTCACCCAAAGTTGCAAAAACTTTATTGCTTAGTCTGATTAATTTTTCTTTTTCATCCAAGTTTATTGCTTACCTTGGTTCCTGTGCAACTTCCGCTCTGGTTTTTGTTTATTTGTGTTTGTTCTTCTAGCCTTTTCCCGGGTATTTGTTCATCTATGAAATATGAGGAAATGTCTTTGTTCTTCAGAAGGATAGAATTATTATTGTTGTTGTAGAAACCATCATGTTTCTTGCAATCAGTTTGAACATCTGTGCATATTTTGGGTTATGTTTTGTGCCATCAGAATGGAGATACCAGTGGAGCTTTTGTGAATACACCGGTTATTGAAGTTCCACTTCAAATGAATAAAGCAAGGAGCAAGTTTAACCAAACTTCATTTTTCATGTTTTTCCCTTTCTTCTAAATGTATGTGACCATGAATTCTTGATATCTTGCCAAATAAAATGTGTGTGTGTGTGTGTTTTTTTAGTAATTAAATAGTGGTCTGTGATGGTATTTTGTTTCATGGTCATGTTTTGTGCATGTTGGAGTCTGGATTAACTGTAAATTGTATATGTGAATATGTGATAAAGTAATTGCATTATGGCTTGTATTTGGTTGTAGGCCAAATTGGTTATCTTACCCCTTTGGCCCTAGTAGGTCTTGGTAGGCTGAATCTTGCAATCATTTTCTGAGCGTATGGATGATCATCATGTGTTCTTTATTTGATCTATTTGTAACTTGAAGGGATGGTCATTACAAGTTCAATCCTTTTGATTGTGGTTTGAGACTCAACTTTTGTTTTGGAACCTTAAAACTTAAAAGTGAACATTTAGGTCTTGAGTGTCCAAATGCCAACATGGAGGAATTCAGGTATGGTTTTGTTGTCTTAGGTTAGATCTCATTACAAACTTTGTGGCCTGATTTATGAGTTCAGGAAGTATGTCACTTTTATCAATTTGGCACAGTTCCGCAGCAAGTTTTCGTGTGGTGAAGGGATTGGCAGAGAACTCTTTGCCGTGGTGAGTGGAGTATCTTGAAATGTTTGTAGACTCAAATTTGTTTTTAATGAGTATCTTTGTTTATTTTTGTTTGTTCTTCTAGTCTTTTCCTAGGTATTTGTTCTTCTATGAAATCTGATGAAATGTCTTTGTTCTTCTAGTCTTTTCCTAGCTAGGTATTTGTCTTTTTAAAGGAAACTTTTTTATTGTTTTATTTCCAGAAAATGTCAAGGATACAATCTTAGAATTGAATAATGCTTTTGTAATCGTTCTGTTGTAATAGTATAGTTGACTCTTAATTATTATTTTATTATGTTAAGTTGAAGTTTTCTTTTCTTGTCTATATTCTTTTGTTTTTTTCTAATGTATTTAAAACTTTCCTTTAAAAAAAAAAAATTCTTGTGCGGACACAAATATAAGATCCTGGCTCCGCCACTGCTTGGAATGTTATGCATCACTTACAATACCTATTCACACACAATAATAGCGGTCTTGTATCATGCAAAAATGAAGTAATGACTTTATCAAACATGTGTATTGATATATTGAATATTCGCCTAACAAACAATGCACAACAAATGATAAAGACGCAAGGTTGAAAGTGGGATATGACATGTAGAAAAACAGGGGGCTTGAAAAAAATTGGGCTATAACTCACAGAGACACACAATGTATACTAACCACAAAATAAATATAAACATGGATTTGTGCAAGCATTTTTAAACTATTAGGCGGCAATAGCATTTATCATGAGTTGATAAAAGAGAAAGGGTCGTACATAGTAACCATACTGCTTCAAATATCATATATGCCATAAGTGAAAAATCTCCTTGTCAAATTTCTGAACATGAGAATCACATTTAAACTTTCACAAAGGATATTTTTTATTAAAAAAAAAATTGATGGCTATAGGTATACCTAAAAAGTGAATTTTTTTTTATGGGGTAGATTATAGAGTTGGAGTGGCCACAACATAGTTACTTGTCTATCATATCATTTATAATTGAGTTAAGGTGCGATTTGGTCAATAAACTATTAGTTCAGGAGCGTCCAACACAATTAACTATTAAGTGGACCAAAAATACCAACAAACATTTAAAAAGGAGCGCCCAGCACAACACCGTTAACAAAAAGTTAACCTCCGTTATCTAAGGTGCAGATTTGCCAACGAACTTTTACTCCATGAGCATCCAGCAAAAAATTCTAAATTTTACTAAATTAAATAATTTTTTCTCAATTGTCATTATTCAAAACTACTTGTATAGATATCTATGGACAAAAATTATTCATTCTTTAATTTTGTCAAAATTATAATTTGCTAAAATAAACAAAATTTTTAATTAAAAATATAATTATATTATTTAAATAAAACTCAATGTGTTTTACAATTTATTATATATGTTAAAAAAAATTATATGATTTATTTTTATAATAAAACTCACATAAATTTCTTCTAAACTAAAATAATATTTTTTATGAGAAAAAGAATGTATGATAAATGATATGAGAGAATTAGAGTAAAATATGTAAAAGTGCACTTATTAATCAAATAATGTTAGATGAAACCTCATAAAAAAAATCTTATATTGGAACGGGGGAGATAGCGTAGAGCTTAACATTTTTATGTTTCTCTTGCAAATAGGTGTGACTATTAAGAATTTTTAGATAAACATATAATAAAAAGAAGCTCTGGAAAACTCCAATATAGTCAATCCGCTGAATTGAATGATGATATTTATATTTTTCTAAGAAAATTTCATCCATTAATTTGTCTTGTTCAAATTAATAGATACATTTTTACTGGTCAAAAAACTTAAAAGATACTTTTTTTTGCCCTTATTTATAAAAGATGATTTTCATTTTTATTTTATTTCTAAATATAAGTCTTATTAATCTAAATTTATAAGTATAATTTGTTTCCCTCTTTAAATTATAGCAAGAAATTTAGGTTAGTAGGTTTTTAAAACTCAATTGTGTCAATTGCCGTATAATTTATTCCCAACATCACACTATCTATCTTGAATATAATGACATTAAGTTAACGGCAAAATGGAAAGAAAAGAATAATTTTCACATGATATATAAATTTATGTATGTATTTTTACTCTATCTTGGAAATAAAAATATGTATAATTGCACAAAAAATTTTATTATTGAATTCCACAAGTTAATTATACGTAATTAATTATGGACACACACACACTCTAATAAACAGCAAGGTATAAAATAATAATTTATGTGAGTTTTATTATAAAAATAAATCATATAATTTTTTGTTTAACATATATAATAAATTATAAAACACCTTGAGTTTTATTTAAATCATATAATTATATTTTTAATTAAAACTTTTGTTTATATTAGCAAATTATAATTTTGACAAAATTAAAGAATGAGTTATTTTTGTAAAGAATGAGTAATTTTTGTCTATAGATATCTATACAAGTAGTTTTGAATAATGACAATTGAGAAAAAAAAATTATTTAATTTATTAAAATTTAGAGTTTTCTGGCTGAACTGATGGAGTAAAGTTTGTTGCCAATCTACACCTTAGATAACGGAGGTTAACTTTTTGTTAAAATTGTGTTGGACGCTCCTTTTAAATGTTTGCACTTGATAGTTAATTTATAATTGCACAAAAATTTTTCCTAAACCAATAGTTTATTGATCAAGTCGCACATTAACCCTTTATAATTTGAAGTAGGATTCTTACATTTAATAAAAAAAAGATTGTTTCCTATCAACTTATGCAAAGGCAGGAAATATCACATCATGCAGACAATACTTTGAATCTTGTCCAATCGCAATAGAAATTTAATTTATGGCATGTTCGGGCAACCATCCAATGAAAAGTGTATAACCATTCTACACCTATGAACCCGCAAAAGTTGAGCTTGCAGAAAAATGGAAGGAAAAAAAAAAAAAAAAAAAGCAACCCGTACAAATTAATGTGAGGTGTAACTTGCGTGTGGGACTGTGATATGCATACCTGTCCATAGATCTTTTTTACTTCTACAGCGCCTCGGATAAAATTGTCCATCCATCACATGCAATATGATAAAACTATCCATTTCAATATCACAAAATACATGAAAATAAAAAAATAATAATAATAATAATAATAAGTTTACTTAAAATTTAATGATTTTGAAATAATCTAAGTATTATTATATTACTTGCAGCTAACCAAAGCCAACCCAGCAAATTGCCTCCAACTTGATGACTCTCTAATAACAACATTTGACTAATCTTGTCAAAATAATTGTTGAATATACCAAAACTCCCCCAAAAAAAAAAAAAACCTTTAGCACAGCCAACAAACTGCATTTAATTTGATAAAGCAAACGAGCCTGTTTGGAGACAGCTTTTAGGGAGTTTTTCCTTAAAAAAAAGCTCAGTGGCATTTCAGTAGGAGAAAAGCCCACATGGAGGTGTTTAGGTTAGCTTTGTTGCTACTGGGCTTCTTACTTAAACGAAAAGAAAAAAAAAACTCGCCTAGCTTTTTTGCCACTTTTTGTGTGGCTCCTTTTCTAAATGATGGAAGACAGAGGGAGAGAGAAGGGAATAGACATTTTTCTTTATTTGTAGGGCCCATTTTCTGATGAGACAGAGGGAGAGAGACGGGAAGGGGAAAAAACAGTGAGAGGAGGGAAATTATAGAGAGTTGGGACTTTATTTTGTTAATTAATGACAAAAACTTTAATAAATCGTGATTTATTGGATTATATATTAGTTTATTAGTCAAAATAATTAATTTGAAAAAAAAAAGAATAAAAATACTCTTAAGCAATTTCATTAGCTTCCTGAATCTCTCAAAAAATATCAAATTTGTTTTATATTTAGGTTTAGGGGGAATATTCAATGAATTTATGTCTTTTTCAATCATTTTTCATCTCAACTAACTTTTAAAATAATAATCCAAACACTTATCAGTTTTAAAAAAAAGTCACTTCTACAAAAGTCAAACGGGTAATCCAAACACATCACATTTACAACTTGATTTTTTTCTTACGGGCTTCTAAGAAAGTTAGATAGAAAATAACTCAACGTTCTCACCGCTAACCCAAACAGGCCCATATGGCACACTTATTTCCATAGTTTTTATCATCCAATAGTCACAATTGTATGAGTGAAAAAAACCAAGTTCTGAAACCCGGACCGGACTGGAAACTGCCCAGAAAAATAGTATGAGTTAAGGGAGAAACCGGGGTTTTGAGTTGACCCGTGGTTAACTCGGCATGACCCGACCGAGTCACAGTTCGTTGTTGTTTTTTCCTTTTTTTTTAAAGAAAAAGTCAAGCCTCTCCACCTGTGGGGAAGGCGCCAGCGTGCTATGGAAGCCGAAGGCTGGGCAACGTTCAGCCTCTACCTTCTCTGTGGTCGAGACACAGAACAACAAGGAGGGGGAGAGAGAGATCTAAAGTGCTTCTCAATGTTGAGGCTTTCCACTAGTAGGAAAGACGTCAACAATGGCGATTAGAAGAATGAGGACAAATGGTGGAGCACCGTTGGAAGTGCCATGGGAAGAGAGAGTTATGATTTTTGTGTGGGTTAGGAGAGAGAGAGAGAGGCGTTTCACTTTCAGAGAAGAAGAGCAAAAGATAAATAAATAAGAATGAGTTACAGCCTTTAAGCCTTTCACATCTTTTTCTTGCCCTTTTATTTTTTTTAGGAAAATAAAGTAATGAAAAGCAGCAGAAGATAAAGAGACAAGTCCTACTAGTTCCCAATGTTCTCTGCCTCTGATATGTCATGTTGTTGTGCAGTTGGTGATCTCTTTGTTCAAAAAATAAATATAATAGGGTAAAGGTGCAAAAATACACATGTGTTTTACCCTTAGGAGCACCCAACACCATATGATTTTTTTGGAGCAAAAGTAACAAAGTGTTAAGAAACTGGAGCAAAAATCTCATTTCCCGTTAAGAAACCAAACGTCCATTTTCTATGTGCAGTTGAATTTGCAAACTGGGTCATCCATGAGGTCGGTGAACAGGGAGAGCTTCCCACTGATCCGACCTCCTCACATATCTTTTCCATGGCCTCCACTCTCTCTCGGTCCTTATGGGCTTCGAATTGTCGCACCACCACCGTCTCAGACTATTCTCTCATACTCACAATCAAGCGGTCAAAGAAGGAGTGAGGCGATGTCGTAGACTCGACATTACAGTGTGGCGTTGCGGCAAGTTTGGGGAACCAGAGAGAGCTTGGGAGGACGGAAGAGATAGGAGGAGGAGACCGCCACCGTTAGTGTCTTCTCATCTCCACCACACGACTACCTCTGTTTTCACAACACTTTCGATCTCTCTCTCTCTCACTCCATCGTGGACATTACAGTGTGGTGCTGCGGCAAGTTTGGGGAACCAGAGAGAGCTTGGGAGGACGGAAGAAATAGGAGGAGGAGACCACCACCGTCAATGTCTTCTTATCTCCACCACACGACTTCCTCTGTTTTCACAGCACCTTCGACCTTTCTCTCTCACTCCACTGTGGTTCGACTTCCTCCATCCTCACCACCGTCACAACCTCCAACAGCACCCTCTCTCAACCTTTACCACTGAGCTGCAAGTTTGAACACGTTTGGGGAAGGAGCTGCCATTATCGTCCCACTTCACCATTTTCATATATCTTCTGCCATCCTCACAGCCACCTCCAACTTCGATTTTCATGGCAGCTGCGTTCTTTGGTGACAGAAAGGTGCTTCACGTGTTGCTAATCGTTTTGCATGGGGGGAGAGAGGTGTGATGTGAGAGTGAGGGAAATTGCAGCAAGGCATATTAATGTGGGGAAGAAGCAAGAAACTGGAGCCAGGGATGGAAGCTGGGAACAGAGGGGAGTGAGAGGGTGACGATATGGGATTAGAGAAGGGAAGGAAATAGAATGAAAGGCGACGGACAGGGGAAGAAATGGCGAAAACCGTTGAGGTGTCTTTTGGAGTATTGGGTGTGATCATGGCAGAGAAGGAAGATAACATAAAATGGGAGGACGTCTGGTCAGTACAAACGGATGTTTGGTTTCTTAACGGGAAATGGGATTTTTGCTCTAATTTCTTAACCACATAGTTACTTTTGCTCCAAAAAAAGCATATGGTGTTGGGCGCTCCTGAGGGTAAAGCACATGTGTATTTTTGCACCTTTACCCAATATAACATTACACCTCCAACGATCACATCATATTCTCTCATATTTTGACCACAAAATATTTTTTATTACTAAAATATAAATATGTTTCCTATTTTACTTAAATTATATTTTTTAATTAATACCGATCTAACCCACTCACCCTTAACCTAATATTCTAATTAGTTCAGTGACTGGTCCAGGTTTCAAAACATTGGAAAAAAACACTAAATTAACCACAAGGGTTAAGGTGCAAAAATACACATGAGTTTTTACTCAAAGTGCACCCAATACCATATGTTTTTTGGAGGTGCAAAAGTACCCATAAACTTTCAAAATCGAGGCAAAAATATCATCTCCATTAATGTCTATTAGTTTTGTGTTGGGCCCACCATATTAAAAAAATAAAAAATGTTCATATTTTATAATTTCCCTTACTTCCCCTGTCTTCATCTGTCACTATCTTCCCTTTCCCTTCACCTCCGCCATTTCTTTCTCAGATGCGGAAGGCGGCGGTAACGACCTCTACTAGAGGCGACGATGGCACACTAAACCATGGCTGAGAAGAGATTAGAAGCTTAGATTTAGAGGAGGAGGTTTGAGGGTTGCAACTGGGATTCAAAGGTAATAGTAAGGGTGGAGATTGTGATTGCTCCGATGGCAAAACACGATAGCAGCAGCGATGAGATTTCTGTCGTTCAAGGTGCGATTTTCATCGAGGCCTTTTCTGATAGTTTTTTGGTCGGCTATTTCCTCAATAAGGCACCCAAATCGATGACTTGATTGAGTAAATTTTTTTCATTCCCTATCTTCGGCGTTCTCAAGGGATCACCTCCTTTAATGGTTCAGCTTACGTGGCTCAAAGACGATTCCACGCTGTTGGCATTGGGATCAATCATAACATTTGTGAAGAAATTGGAAGTGTCGATTTTGTCAATTACTTTTCCACATTAGCGAGATGCTTTGTCACCACCGACCCAATCAAACCAACATTGAAACCCATTTGGGATCGTCACCTACTTAATTCACCCAATCTCTACAGACTGCAGGTTCATGAGTTGGGTTTCGCGCGACTTGAGGCCAACCTCCATTACCTTTGATAAGAGATGCTTGGATTAGCTTAAGAGCATTGCACTCAACACTAGTCGACTGGGCAAGTCGTTGCTCCATGACCTCACTTCAAACTCCCTTGCCCGATCTTGTATATGATTTTTTTGTTCAGAAACAGACACGACGGTAAGTTAGACGATTTTGTGTTTTGACAAAATTAAATGAGTTGAGTTAGACGAATTTGTGTGCTTAGGAACATTAAATCTTATTTTTGAGTTACATGGCAACAACTAGAAGATTATGTGTGCTTGGGCTTTATCTTTTGACATTTTCTTATACTTGATTCTAATTCTGGTTGATGATTGTTGATGATGAATTTGGAAGGGAAGAGGATGAACATTGAGGTTGAGCGGAGGGTATTTTGGTACTTTCAACTGGTAATAAACAGAAGTTGGCATCTTTTAACGGAGATGGTATTTTTGCCCCTATTTTGAAAGTTCATGGTTACTATTGCACCTTCGAAAAGCATATGATACTGGGTGCACTTTGGGTAAAAGCTCATGTATCTTTTTACACCTTAACCCTAACCACAATATGTAAACTTAATGGAAAAGGACTAGGAGTTTAAGCCCTATATTACAACTATACTTATGCCTCCTTAGTTCTGCTTCCCATTAGTTGGATCAATTCCTTTACCTATCCATTATGTTGCAATTTTAATGTACTTCTTGAACCTCAAAAAAATTTCAACAACACTATAGAATTTCACTTCTATCCATTATCCATTATGTTACATCACAAAATCAATAAATTCATAGAAACAGTGAGAGTTTTTTTGCAGCACAAAAGATATTTATATAACTTAAGAAGGGTTCATAGGTATCTTCATCAACAAGGGACTTATCATGAATCAATATAAGCTTTTTTTGGGTTTGTTGTATAGAGAAAAAAGTTAGCACTCACAATTCATAAAGAAATGAGATCCCATATCCCCTCAAATTACCTGCAAGCATTTCCTCCCCTCACAAAGCCAAGTTTCTTGACATATGACCCAAACCCACAATTGTGTAATTTATATTCTTGATAGCTTCTATTTTCCTAAAAAGTAATTATCCAAATAGAGAAAATAAGAAGAGCAATTTAACCGCAGAGGAACTAACTAAACTGAGAAAAACCAAGCATTGAAATACTTACAGATCCAGAATAATCAAATCAACTCTGGTAACCAACACACCTTGTCAGCAACCTTGGAGCGAGAGAATGAAGAAGAAATGAAAATCTTTCTCTAGAGAGAGACGGGTCACAGAGATGAGTGGTACAAATGGAAGTGCATTTTGAATTTTGAGGAAAATGAAGAAAATAATATCTTCTAAAGATCTAAAAATAAACATGAGGGAGAAAAATTACATCCTCAAATCTCCCAAGCCGGCCTCTCTTGCGAAACCTCCAGAACCCCTCTCTCTTCCTATCATGTTCGCATCTTCGTCCAAAACTGGGCTTCTCACTTTCAACCTCTCTTCCCTCTCGATCTTTGACTTTGCTCAGATGACTCGATCTTTGACCTCGCTTAGATGGCCTGATCTTCAGCTTCGCTCAGATGGAAAAAGAATGACGGAAGCATAAATCATTGAAGAAGCTTTCAATAATTTGAAGTTGCGCGAGAGGAAGAAGGAAAGCAAAGAACATTAGAGCATACAAGAACCTCTGCAAATCTGAAAGAGTAGCGAAGAAAGTGAAATAAAAGGAGAAGAGATGAGCAATATTCTCTCCTCATCTTTTTTTTTCATATTTCTCGGTTTCATCTCAATTATTGATTGGGAAGAGGAAAGAAAAAATTAAAATAATAATGTGACTTTTAAATTGATTAGACATATATGATTTAGATATTATGAGAGATGATGAGAGAAACCCAACTTAATAAATTATACATACCAATGACATTTTAAATTGGGTTAAGGTGCAAAAATGCACATGTGCTTTGGTCAGAGGAGCGCCCAGCAGCAAGTGCTTTTTTGAGGTGCAAAAGTGACTATGTGATTACAAATTAGGTGCAAAATTACCGTTTGACCATTAATTTTGACTTTTTTGTTGACTAGACGATGACGTGGCTTTCAAAGGTACAAAAATACACATGTGATTTGGCCAAAAGAACCCTCAACACCAAGTTCTCTTTTTAGGTGTAAAAATATTGTTTGACCGTTAGTTTGACTTTTTTTGCTGACTAAACAATGACCTGGATTTCAAAGCAACTGTCTAGAAAAAACATGGCGAATGGTCGCAAGTCTAAGTTGGGAAGAATTAATATCACCATCCCTATCCCTCTGTTCGCCCCTATAACAACACTGTACCTAGATAATTACAACATGTCCAATGCATATATATTTTTCATCCACACACCACTTAAAGCTGTATGAGTTTCACGGGACTATTTCTAAGGCAACAGCGAATACGAATCGTCTGATGGATACTCGCTCTAGCCAACACCGTAACGGTTCAATTTTAATAGATTGGAGGCGACAACGGCATTGAGAACGCTAGTCTGGGCAAGTTCTCTGATTGCTAGAGGGAGGATATGTCGGTAGTCATTGATGGCATTTTTAGCAGGGCGAATGGTGATATATCCGCATTGGACAAGTTGTGATTTTCACGTCTAGTGTTGTTATATGGCAAAACAGAGGGATAGGGATGGTGATATTAATTCTTCCTAACTCAAACTTGCAACCATTCAGCTTGTTCTTTTTCCACACAGTTGCTTTAAAAGCCATGTCATCATCTAGTCAGTAAAAAAAGTCAAATTAACGGTCAAACGGTATTTGTGCACCTTAAAAAACACTTGGTGTTGGACGCTCTTTTGGTCAAACCACATGTGTATTTTTGTATTTTTGAAAGCTACGTCATTATCCAGTCAGCAAAAAAAGTCAAACTTAACGGTCAAATGGTATTTTTGCACCTAAATTGTAACCACGTAGTCACTTTTACACCTCAAAAAATACTTATTGCTGAACGCTCTTCAGACCAAAGTACATGTACATTTTTGCACTTAACCCTTTTAAATTTCAAATTTTAAAATTTGAAAGTAGGGAGCAGAATAAAAACAACATTCCTTTGCACAAAACCCCCTATGCCTAGAGATGACATTGGAGCATCGAGTCAAACTATTTGATTGAACGTTACAAAGAGTGAGGAGTCTCGAGCAAAAAAAAAAAAGAGTGAGGAGTCAGATAAAATAATTATGTGACCCATATGACACGGAACCCGATAAATGCAAACGGCTTGGCAAACAAAGCTTACTGTTCTTATAAACAACGACGCACTCACACCAAAAGCAACAAAAAAGGCAACAAGCTTATTCTCCTATTATAATACCCTAAAATTTGATTTAAGGAAAATATCATAAATTAAGAAATAATACCTATTAAATAGGTGAATATGTGATATCAAATTTGAAGGGGGAAAATCTCTTGAAAATTAGAGTGCCAAAATGACGGAAATGCCCTTATAGGACATAAATAACTTAGAAAAAATTATGAAAAATCCTGAGAGGTAGTAAAATAATTATTAAAATTGAGAGAATATATTGTCTCTAATTTTGGTAATTTAATAAATTATAAGCTTGGAAGAATTGTAAAATAACAATTATAAAGTATTTGGAGATTATAACTAACTCCATAATTATTGATCTTTTACATGGGAGATAAAATAGCAATGTTAGTTCAGATTCTGAGAGGAACTAATTAGTTCTAGATGATAAAATTATCAACAAATAATAAGTGATTGATTAAATAATTGTTGGTTAATTATTTAAGCTTGAACAATGGAATAATTGTGATAAATTATGTAGAATTCTATAATTAGTTATTTATGGCTAGAAAATTAGCATAAATATGTTTGCTAATTAATTGGAAAAGATGAAGAAAAATAAATGAGATTAGGTAATTTTAAGCCTAAATGCATGAATGGACCAATAGGAAATTATGTGAAAAATTATGTAAAAATAATTAAAATAATAATTAAATAATAAAAGAAAAATATATATAAAATGTATATGTGTGTGCCGACATCCCTTGGGGGAAAAAGAAGAAGAAAACCAAAATAAATAATGGTGGAGTATAATTTTGGAACTCTTGAATTAAATAATAATTAAAGTAAAAAGGTGAAAAGTAAATAAATACCTATAGGAGTCGGATCCTATCTAGAGAACCAGGAACAGTATTTCTAAAGTCAGGGTATAATATTGATCAGTGGATTTTTATCTTGGAGTGGTCTTTTCCGGAAGTTGATTCCGAGATCGGTAGAAGAAGTTAGTAATAAGACGAAATAGAGGAAATCTGAGAAATAGGCGGATAGTCACGATTTAGAATTCGAAGAAAATAAATCATAACTCAACCTCGGGAATGAGTTGAGAATTTCTGGACATATTTGGAATCGGTGGATTTTTGTCCAAAGGTTGACGTTTAGGAAATTGATTAAAATGCAAGCACGTTTTCGAGAAACTTGATTGAACCGTTGGAACCACGAATGGAATCAAAAATTAAGTTAACCTAGATACTTTTGAAGAGAAAGAGAAGGTCTTCAAAGTTGTGAATCCAGAATTTTGAGATTTCACGATTCGGGTACCGATCGGGGTTTTATCGGTATAAAACCTTCTTGAACAAGTTGATGACATCATCATTGATGATGCAATTTTGTGCCACCTAGGGGCTGCATGTCGACCAAGAGAGAAAGAAGAGAGAGAAAAACTTGTTTGAGAAGTTTTCAAATAAAGGGAAAAATTACAAGTTTGGAAAGGGAAAATTACCAAGTTGGACCCAAAATTTCTTCTATAAATAGGACCATCTTCCCTTCACAAATCTCACACCATTCCTTCTTGCCTATTTCGAATTCTAGAGAGAAGTTAGAGCGAGGAGCTCTGGAGGAAAATTTGCAGCGAAGCTCGAGTAAGTTTTTCGGTACTTAGCGTTAAGTAGTTCTTTCGGTAGTTAAAGTAGAAATGCTATATTAGTCTTTAATCTTCCAAGTATGATTAGATATCAAATGATAGGGGTATTTTAGTCATTATTTCGAAAATCATGATGGGGTCAGAGTTCTGGCAAAATTTTGGAAGATTAGAGTTAAAATAGCGAAGCTCTGGCGAAATTCCGTCGATTAGGGGCATCAGGGGCAAAATGGTAATTTTTACCTAAAATGCCTGTTATGATGTAAATCATTAATTAATATGATTTATATTTCGAAAATGATGTTGGAGTAAGAGTTATGTTGAAATTTTGGAAAATCGAAGTCAAAGTAACGAAGTGCTGGCGAATTTCCGCCAATTAGGGGGTCAGGGGTAAAATGGTCATTTTGACTAAAAATGTCCGTTGTAATGATAGATCCTTAACAAGTACGTTCGCGTACTGTAACACTAACGCTGATGTTTATTGTATACATATATGTGATATGTGTATTGTATGTTATGTCTATTGTATGTGTGTATGTACGTTCGCGTACTGTAACACTAACGCTGATGTTTATTGTATACATATATGTGATATGTGTATTGTATGTTATGTCTATTGTATGTGTGTATGTACGTCCGCGTACTGTAACACTAACTCTGATGTTTACTATATGCGGGTATGTAGTATGAGTATTGTATGTGTATATGTGATAGATGATGACTTTATGTCTGTTGTGTGTTTATGTACTATTGGTGTACGTTCGCGTACTGTAACACTAACGCTGATGTTTATTGTATACATATATGTGATATGGGTATTGTATGTTATGTCTATTGTATGTGTGTATGTATGTCCGCGTACTGTAACACTAATCTGATATTTATTGTATGCATATATGTGATATGTGTGCTGTATGTGATAGATGATGACTTTATGTCTGTGGTATGTTTATATTCTTTTGGGGTATGTACGTCCGCGTACTGTAACACTAATCTGATGTTTATGGTATGCATGTATGTGCTAGGTGTATTGTATGTGGTAGTTGATAGCTCTGTGATATGTTTATGTATTGTTGATATGTTTACGTTTGCTATGGGCGATATATCTCCATGCTATTGGGCGATATATGTATGCATGCTCTTGGGCGATAAGTGCACATATACTGTTGTTGAAATGATTGTCTGTAGTTCATATGTTGTGTATGTAAATATGAGGTTCACCGTTACCCGAGATCCGGTGCGGATCTCGGCCCTTAACATAGCGTCGAGTTCGGAGGACCGAGGATCGAGGAGAGAGGCAAGCGGCCGAGTAGAAGACCCAGTGAAGACTTTCTTTTGTTGTTCCAGCGGAAGCCTTTCTTTTGTTATATACTTTTGAACCACACGGTTTCTGTACCACTATTGTATCCAGCCAGACTTACGGCGTTTTATATATACATATCAGTTACTCAATCGCTCTGTTGCTCTACTCTGATGATTTTGAAATGATGTTTGATGAAAAAAAAAATTATACTGCTAGTGAAAAGTGGGATGTTACACCTATATTGATAAAATTTTATTTTTTTAAAAAAATAATAATAATGTTAGTGTTATAAAAATAAAGATATAGAAGAGGTAAAAGATAGAGAGCAAGAGCAAGAGAAACTCAAAAGAGAGAAATTCTCATTCAGTTTTTTCGATGTACATTTGTGTGTATGGGGGGAGTATTTATAATGGTTGGAGAATAGAGAAGTTTTATGTAGTTTCTACTCACTCCCCACAATAAACGTAGTGGGCAGCCTTAATGCCTATAATGGGTCATCCACATAATTTAATATATTCATAACACTCTCCCTTAGATGTCCATTATTATGAATGTGCCTCACATAGATGGATAAATGTTGTGTAAGGACCTCCTCCTTCTTGTTTGTCTCTAAATGAAACAAAATTATGTTTCTAAAGGAAACAAATGGATTTATGAAACTTATACTGCATGATTAGTCAATTGTCATTTGACATTATTTTACTAACATGAGGGGGAGAAAATTAGCAGTTGGGTAAAGAGATTAGCTGGAATGAATTATCATTGACTCATTTTAACTCTTGTACAAAATAATGTGAACTTGAAGTTCAAAAGATAATTCATTTGCAGAATTTAGCTAATCGAATGCCAGAAGCATTTACTGACCCAAAGAAGGACTCGGATTCTCTCCTATGCTTTTCCCCTCCGCTGCCATCCGCTGCCTTCTTTTTTTTCTTCAATTTCTCATCTCTTATCCTCCAATTCCATCAAGCCACCTTGCCCTTCCCCTCACCCATTTTTTTGCATCACTTACACGGTTTATGCCACAAAGGACCTGAAACACAATTTTTTTTTTATCTTAAAAAAATATTTTAGAGTGCTGACTAATACTAAAAAGATACATACCGACTGATACTAAAAAATACCTTATGATCTTGGAAAATTATTTTAAAGATTTTTTTTAAAAAAAAAAATTCAGGGTACTAATTGATACTAAAAAATACTTAAGGATATTGACTGATGGTGAAAAAATATTGCATGATCTTGAAAAATTATTTTAGGATCTAGAATTTTTTTTCCAGGATATTGACTGACTAGTACTGAAAAATACCTTAAGATCTTGAAAAATTATTTAAGGATCTTAAAAAAAAAATCAGAATACTGATTGGTACTAAAAATATATTTTAGGATACTGACTGGTACTGAAAAAATACCTCATGACCTTGAAAAAATATATTGCAGTATATTTTTAGTACAGTCAGTATCCTAAAATTTTTTATAAGATCCTAAATATAATTTTTTTTCAAGATCATGAGGTATTTTTTTAGTATCATTCAGTATCCTAATGTATCTTTTTAGCACCAATAAGTATCCTAAATAATTTTTTAAGATCTTAAAAATTTGTGTTTCAGGTCCTTTTTGTGGCATAAACCGTGTAAGTGCAAAAAAAAAAGGTGAGGGGAGGGGTAAGGTGGCTTGAAGGGATTGGAGGATGAAAGATGAGAAATTGAAAAAATAAATAAATAAAATAAAATGGCAGCGGATGGCAGTGGAGGGGAAAAGCATTGGAGAGAAGCCGGGTCCCCCAAAGAAAGTGACAAAGTCACATGTCTCAGCTGCTAATGCTCCTATTTGAATTGATGTCCCTAAAAGACAACCTGTTATAAATTAATTTAAAGCACGCCTGAAGCGTGATAGGCCCATCGGTTCCAAAGATAAAAATCCTCGAAAGAGAAAAGGAGCTAAGAATATAGATGATCAAGTTGTGAATAATTAAGAAAAGTTTGTAGCTCCAGAAGAGCTATCTCCTGAAGAGTTATTATCTCTAGTGGAGATATTCTAGAGGAGAATGTTGTAGTCCCAGAAGAGACCCAAGTACCTAAAATATGTAAAAATTATAAGATCTCAATAAATTTTGTTATGAATAGAATCTGATGGGATTGAAAGGAACTCAACGTTGATGACATCTTTGCTTATAATATAGCATATGATGTAATGAATGATAATGAGAATCATGAGCCACAATCTATTAGTGAGTGCTAGAAGCACATGTTCCCGAAGGACTTAAGGTGCCAGAAGCACATGTCCTCGAAGGACTTAATGTGCCAGAAGCACAAGTCTCTGAAGGACTCAAGATGTCAAAATCATCTAATTCAAGTTCTTGAGAACAATACTCAATTAAGTTAAATAAGCCTCTGTATGACTTGAAGCAATCAGAACGCATTTGATATAATTGTTTCAAGAAATATCTGTGAAAGAAGAGTACAAAAATGATTCAATATGCCTGTGCATTTTTGTGAAAAGATATAGAAATAAATTTGTTATAATTGATGTTTATGTTGATGATATCAACATAACTGGAACTCTTGAAGAGCTTCAAAAGACAATTAATTGTTTGAAGAACTATTTAGTCCAGAAGTACCATATCTTAGTGATATTGGAGCACTAATGTATCTTTCTTAGTAGCAAAATATAGTTCTTCACAAACACGAAGACAATGGAAGTAATGTTGTCATTAGGGGGAGTAATACTGATGTTATCAAAAGGGGGAGTCGATACACATTGTACTCTTTTTCCCTTATCTAGGTTTTGTCCCACTGGGTTTTCCTGAAAAGGTTTTTAATGAGGCAACATTGAAAAGTGTATCAATGGATGATGTACTCTTTTATTTGGTTAGGTTTTTATCCCATTGGGTTTTTCCTAGTTAAAGCATTGTGGTGAAATGTTTCACATTCACACATTTTAAGATGGAATTAATCTGACTCTTGTACAAAAGCCAATTTTACAGGGAGAATTTTGTTGGCTTATATAAATGTTGGAATAAGATCATATATGCCAAAATAGAAATTTTGTTCTCATAAGCATTGATCTATCTATTTATGGATGCTTTAATACATGATTTCTGGATCGTTTAATCTGGAAATAGCGCGCTTAATTTATTCAAACATTATTGTAAACTTCAGGTTACAAACATTCTTACAAACCTCAGGTTGCAAGCTAATAATCTCACATGTAATCATCTTATAGATGCATCTTTCAAATTTGTATGGTTTACATGCTATTTCAATGGGCCCATATAATAATGTTTGATATATTTCCAGAAATATTGATATCCATTACTAATCATGATCAATGAGAACAAGCAGCACATAATTCATAAATAATATGTTGGTTATTTATGAAGAATCTTCTGGTTCTTTAATGGATGTCAATACATAATCTTATTATATATATATATATATGACTTGGATGATCAAACAAGTCATGCCAACAATAAATTTGTTTGAATCAGTAAACTTCTGGTTTACTGTAACAAATATCTCAACCAATCATAAACTTTTCAATTTCCATAAAATTATGATTTGAATCATAATCTAACATTCATTTTGGGAGATCTATTAGACTTTGTGTGAGAAATATATAACTTTTCAAAAAAATTAGCTCACACTTGTTTTCTAACAATCTTCCCCTCAAGTGTATGTCATATAAACATACTTTCTTTATATCTGTATTTTAAAATCACTTTCAAACCCTTAAAAGCTCAAAAGGAAAATCTATGTGAGTTCTTCAAGAGCTACCATATAATAATACATCACTAGATAATCCAATTACTCATTAATAATATACTTCAATTTACTTATATATGAAATACACTCCACCACATATGAAGATATTCATGATTAAAATGACTTAGAATCACACATGAAAATTTTCTAGCAAAAAATTCTCATGGCAACAGATTTATGCGATGTGATCACAATAAATGTAATAATTTTTAATAACAACAAAAATTAAACATCATATTACATTCTGTTCTTTGCCTCTTTAATATCTAATTGGATGCATTAGCAATCATTTGATCTACTATATTTGTAAACTTATGGTTTACAATTACAATCCCTTACATTATTATTTGTAAAATTCTAGTTTACAGCAAACTTCTAATTTATATTATTATTTGTAAACTTCGGGTTTACAATAGCATGTATTATCTATACGATATCCATTTCTGTAGATATCTTTAAAACTCAATAAGTTTCTTTTATATTGGCTTCAGGTAACAAAATATTAGTTTTTCCGGAGCCTCCTGTCAAATTTATATTGCCATATATATAGTCTGAACATTAGCCTCTTACAAAGTTGGACAAAATATGCTAATTAGTCCCCAGGACTATTAGCCTTTAGACTTATTACAGCATAAATTTTTGCAAGTTATTGTCTTCTAGACAATACTTTTCCAAGGCTACAAAATCTTATTGTATCAATACAATATTTGAAACATAAGCCTTCAGGGCCTTAATATTAATGACAATCAAATTCACTCTCTTGTCCATCATTCATTTGTGGATGTGAACAAGCCCATATACCTCTTTCTGGGTATAGAAGACTAAAGGACCAAATATCTCATAAGTATAAATCATTGTGCGTAATAGTAAATTACTGTTACTGTGCGAAATAGTGAATTTCAGTTACTACGCAAAATAGTAAATCATATGAAATATTTAAATATCCTTTATAAGATAATAAAACCTTATAAACTATAAAATAGTGGGGAGAAAAATATCATAATATCATGAATTTTCAACATATTGTAAATGGAGCAAATCACCAAGAGGGGGGTGAATTGGGGATTTTAAAACTTTTTCGAATACTCTGTTTTATAGAGCTAAAACAGAGCAGAACAGAGGAGAGTAAGAAGAAGCTTGACACAAAGAAATTTATACTGGTTTAGTTCAAATCCTTGACCTACGTCCAGTCCCCAGACACTCTGGGATTTTCACTAACTCACAATATCAATTACACACTTTGCACTCGAAAGTTATCCTCTCTAGGATACACTCCCCCTTACAAGTTGTAATCTGATATTCCCAATCTCCAAGTCCCCTTGACTTGAGATTCTTACAATAAATGATTTCAATAAATGAAACTCTCTCTAAGAGTGGATAATAATAAACACTGAGGTACAAATGTATCAAAAGATACTTTACAGTAGAAAACTGAAAGAGTAGTTGGAAACTTGAATGATTTTCGTTTTCTACAGATTGGTTGTTGAGAAGACTTGAATGTTGCTCCTTATATATGAAGAGAGCATTAAATGACCGTTGGATTCTTCAATGTAGCCTTTGGAGACATTGATGAAGTGATTAGGTTGAAACTTGGTCCAGTCTCTCTCTTGATTAATGTTAATCCAAGTTCACAGAAGTTCTGGTTGACTTCCCTTGAATTAAGTCCGTTGGAATAGCAGCTTCTAGTTAGGGAAAAGAAACATTAATCCTTTTGCATCGTGTAGATAATGATTGTCCAAAAGTATGCAAGTTTTCTGGACATTGCATTTAATGTGTTGACGTCACTTTTTGATTTAAGCTAAATCTTCATTTAATACTTTTTAAATCATCTGAAACTTACTAACAAACTGATTAATCATAGTTAAGAATAATAATGAGTGATGATAAGAAGTATCTAGATCAAAACAAAGATTTCACATATTCGAGTAGTTTGATTTTCAAACTCTACGACACAAACTTGAGTTTGTTCATCCAAACTGGAGTTTGCATTTTTCCTCAGAAGCCTAAACTCGAGTTTTCTTCATCCAGAGAAGAATGTCACGATTTGATCTTTGAAGCAAGATTTGAGACGAGCAAAACTCGAGTCATTAAGTAACAAACTTGAGTTTTGGACTTTTATGATGAAAAAACAAGTTTAAGCCAAAAGCTCAAAACTGGAGTTTCCAAATGCAAACTGGAGTTTTCAAAAGGTTCCAATAGAGCAAAACTCTCTGCTTGGAACAAACTCGAGTTTACAAAGTGAAACTCGAGTTTCCACAAATCTTAGGAAAAATGGAAAACTCTCTGTATGGTCTAAACTGGAGTTTGCAAATGAAAACTGAAGTTTTCAAATCTTTAGAAATATTGAGTTGTTCCCTATAAGTTCCAAACTCGAGTTTCTAAACTAAACTCGAGTTTCCTCAAAATAGAGAAAACTTTGAAAAACATTCATCCAGATACAAACTGGAGTTTTAAAACAAAACTGGAGTTATCTCAAGTTCAGAATGGAGCATAGCTCTCTGTATGTTA
Source organism: Acacia pycnantha (assembly GCA_025563575.1). Taxonomy (NCBI): domain Eukaryota; kingdom Viridiplantae; phylum Streptophyta; class Magnoliopsida; order Fabales; family Fabaceae; genus Acacia; species Acacia pycnantha. The sequence goes on from JAMWYP010000146.1 coordinate 263,986, forward strand.
TAAACTCGAGTTTTCAAGCATAAACTCGAGTTTCCAACAAAGCTTGGAAAACTTATAGAACTCTCTGTCTAGCACAAACTAGAGTTTTGTCAAAACTCGAGTTCATTAAAACTAAACTCGAGTTTGCTTTGTCTTGAAAAACTTAGGAGCTCTCTGTATGGTCTAAACTCGAGTTTCCAAATCTAAACTCGAGTTTGTCTAAGTTTACAAAACTTGAGCTATTCTCTGTCAAGTCCAAACTCGAGTTTTCAAACCAAAACTCGAGTTTGTCTTTGACAGTAAGTTTTTCAACTTAACAAAGACAAACTTCCACTTGAGTTTACAATTGTCAGTTATCATCAAACACATAGAGAACTAACACATATTGCCTAATAGTTTCCTTTTTTGATTCTTTTCAATAATATTTCTCCACTTTAGGTGATACTTTAAACCAATATGATTACAATCATGACTACACACATAAATTATAGCCACGTTTACACTTATCCATCATGACCATAATTATATTCTTTCATTACGTCATTCACTTCTGGGAATGGAGCCAAGCCTGTTGGATGAGATTCATGATTCTTATAACAAAAACTCATTGTTTTGTTTGGCCACATGAAGTTAGAAAATTAATTCTCCATATTTTTTAAAACCTCTTTTACAATATTGCTATTGAAGGAGCAAATTAGATACACCCATTTATAATAAACTTTTGAAAGAATAACCATATATTGATGGTCATACATTTCCTTTGTTCCAAAAAACAAAAGGGTCTTTTAATACCAAATATTCAATTTTAAAGCTTCATACCTGATGACATATATAGAAAAATATAAATCAAGACTTGTCTCATAGCTTCAAGCCAAATTTGTCTCTTAGCTTCATACCAATTTTTCTCTTCATGAAAAATTAAATCAATATGGCTTCCAGCCGTTTATCTTCAGGATAAACAAATATTCTATATATCTTCTGAGCATTTATCAAAAGGATAAATAAAATTTATATATGACTTATGAGCATATAATCTTAATAAAGAAATATGAAATAATATAAAATAATATAAATAGATATGACCTACACACATTTATACACATCCCGTAACACACCTCCTTCATTTTTTTTCTTATATATGTGGGGCCCACATGCATATTAATAAAGAATATAATAATAAAAAATTGGGACCCACATGTATATTTATTTCAAAATTCCATCTGCAATGAATGATATAAGGATAATAAAGGGGATATATATAATATACATAAATAAATTCATAAAGACAATAAATAATGATATTACAACGAAATTAAAAATTTATGGCTTCAGGCCATTTAGTTTTAATGGCTTCAGACTAATTAATTATTATGGCTTTAGGCTAATTAGTCTCATGGCTTCGAGACAATGATGAGAATTTAGAATTATATGGCTTCTGCCCTTTTATCTTCAGAATATATAAAAATTGAATATATGTTTCCAGCATCCAATAAAATAAAAGATGAAAAAGTATATGACTTTTGGCCATATAATATAAAAGTAGCAATCAAAGGAATATGACTTTTGGCCATATTATATCAAAATAATAAATCAAAGTGTATATGACTTTTGGTCATATAATCTCAAAGTAGGAATAAAAGGACTATGGCTTTTGGCCATGTAATAGGAAATCAGAGCAATATGACTTCTGGTCATATAATTTCATAACATGAAATCAAAGGTGTATGGTTTCTGGTCATACTAAAATAACAATATTAATATAAAAGAACTCGTAAATGAAATCAAAATAATATATAAAAACAACAATAATCTCCAATTTTAGCCATGGAACTCGATGTTAAGAACAATCAGTAAAAGTATTTCTTTAATTCTATATAGTAGCTCAAATCATCCCATATAAATAAAGTAAACGTAAATCCTTAAAGAAAGTAGATGAAATTGTTAAAGAAATCATATCTTCGTTAGAGCTCTCGTGCTGATAACATGTTAGAAAAATAAAGATATAAAAGAAGTAAAAGATAGAGAGCAAGAGCAAGAGAGACTCAAAAGAGAGAAATTCTCATTCTGTTTTTTCGGTGAACATTTGTGTGTGTTGGGGGGGGAGTATTTATAATGATTGGAGAGTAGGAAAGTTTTATGTAGCTTCTACACACTCTCCACATAAACGTAGTGGACAACCTTAATGCCCATAATGGGTCATCCACATAATTTAATATATTCATAACAGGTAGGTGTTAATATAATTTTTTGTCTCTCAAATTTTCCCTCTCTTTTGACTTTGGTTCTTCTAGTCTCTCATTTGATTTTGTTCAAAATATTTATCACTATAATTTAATAAAAGCCGGAACTATTTTACCAAAACCTATTATTTAAACTTGAGGTACCAAAGTTAAAATGAAGATAAATTTGGACAACCAAAGATTCTAATAATAATAATCATACTAAGATACATTTTTATTGTATAATACTTATTCCGAAAATAAGATATATATACACACTTAATGGCCCAAACTAAAGTTATAAATTGAAATTTAACCTTTTCTTCCTTAAAAAAAACCAAGAAAAAAACTCAGAGTTTATAATAATTTATTATTAGCTCTTCTTTCTCTAAAAAAAAAAATTAAAAAATTTTAACTTTTGTTCTTTTTCATTGACATCCCTCACACTCACTTCAACCAACTGGATAGGTTTATATAAGGTTTTTAACTTCTGTTCCTTTTCATTGACATCCCTCACACTCACCTCAATTATACAAAACATCATTGTTATTAATGTTGGTTTGAGGGGGAGGGAGGAGAGAGAAACTTTTTTTGCTCATCTTTACTAAATAGCCCATGGAAAATTTTCAATATTTTAACAATACACTCTCAACAAAAAAACCAAAAAAAAAAAAAAATCTTCTCATTAATGGCAATTTGGTCAATATATCCCCCTCCCCTTAAACCAAGTACACCTAAAAGATTTATATAAAGTTGAGTTACATACTCTAGTCAATTTGGATAGGTTTATTTCGTAAAGACAAGTATTCACCGCCTTATCCAAGATTTGACCAGTCATTCATTCCTCTATTCCTTGGTCCAAGGCATGTCAAGTAGCATGTTACTATCAACCGCTGAACAGTAAATAAATGAAGTTGGTCTTCATTAGTAGATAAGGTTTGGGGTTTATTATTTTGCAACTTTGGACTAGTTTTCTTTACATAGTAAAGATTCGGTACAGAAATTCCCCCAATGATATGAGCTGCAGAGCAGAACCAACAGAGTGTTAAAATTACAAGAGATTATTGTTACACTTAATTTCCCCCTACCCTCAATTATACAAAACATCACAAGAATTTGAGAAATTTCCACCCACAGTTCAAACTGCCAATTTTCGCACCATAGACTCAGCAGGTAAAAGGTACATCACTGTCTTGTGGCTAACTCTATTATTGTATGCCAAAAAGGAAGATTATGTCTTGAACTTTTGGGTGAGTTTCTCAACCCCCTCCCTCCAATCTCCGGCAACTCGCTTTGCCCCTTCTTTGACAGACGATCCGAATTCAGCAGCACTTTGCTGCAACTCGTGCGCTGACTTAGCTGCCTTGGCGGCAGCAACTTCTCCTAATTCTTCAGCCTGTTTTCCAGTTTTGGATGCCCATTGCTTCAAGTTTGATATAAAAAGAGAAATCAAGTGGACAATCCTGTCAATTACATCTCTGGATTTCCATCCAACATCTGCTGCCATTTTTTTAAGTTTGTCCATTAAGTTCTCAGCCCTGTCAACTGTTTCTTCAACTGTAACCTGCTTTCCTGCATTGAGCCATGTGACTTCGGCTGCAGCCTCCTGGCGTAGGTCATCATCAACAACCACTTTAATGCCGTGCCTCTCCCAACGTTCTCGTGCCTCTTCCAAGGCTCTAGCATGTTCTCTTACTCGTTTGGCCTCATCCTCCGCCCAAGTCCTAGACACAAGATTACCATACTTCTATCAAAGTGAGGCATAATGATGTCTCCATACTTAGGTTACCATGAATCAGAACTACAAAATATGCCAAGTCCTAGAATTGCTCTGCTTTGCATGCCAAATCAGTTTATAGCCTTGAAAAGCAGTGAGGGAGAAGAAAAATGTTACGCATTAATCAGGCTGATTTTGAAATTCAACATCAATTAGCGCCTGCAATTCCTTTTTTCTTGAAAAATCACTCAGATTTGAAGAAGCATATCACAATTAAACATGGAAATAAGAGTTCATATTATATGAAACAAAAAGCATTTACAAATAACTTTGATCTCTAGACACTTCAGCTTAAAAAATGTGACAGGAAAAATATGGAGTAAATTTGCAAAACATTTAAAAAAGGGATCACCCAAAGAACATGAAATAACCATGCATGCATAAACAAATAACTAAATATCAGTTTCAACTTTCAACTTCAAGGAGAAAAATGGAAGCAAATTCTTGGCCAGCTCTTCTTACATTATGTTTGCGTTTACAATTTTTATGAAGTGAAACCAAAATTGAACCATTGAATGCTGCTGACCAAACATAATTTAATTGCCCCTAGAGTCCCACGAGTTTACCTGGCCATGGACAAGGCTTTCCGTTCCACCTCTAGCTCATATTGTATGCGGGCAATCTCCTTATTTTCAACTTCTTCTTGCTCCCGAAGCTTGACAACCCTTTCTTTCTCATAAGTTATTTGTACCTTGTCATTCATAAGGCTCTGTAATTGATCCTCAACCTCATGTCTTAGCCTCGTGTAAACCTCCATTTCTGATTCAATAGCCGAGCGCTCCTTTATCAACGCCATATTTTCTTCTTCTCTCTCAGCTCTTAACCTTTCCAACTCTCGTGTTGCCTCTTCAGCCATTCTTTCAACAGCATTAATCTTCTCCCTCTCAATAGAAAGCTCCTTTTCAAAACCTGCATTGATATCCTTCTCAACTTGAGCAACTAAAGCACTATGTGCTGCAACAGCCTTTTCTGCCATAGATTCTGCTTCAATTCGTGCAAGCTCTTCACCAACAATGTCAGAAGCATCTCCTGTTGCAAGGGCAATAGCTGCTTGGCCTTTTGTTACTGGTTTCTCTGGCTGGAACAGTCGTGTATAACCTTAAACATGTTCCACCAAAAGCAAAAACAAAAGAAACAAAGAAACAAGGGAAAACCAAAACCAAGAGCTGATAAGAAACTGCCTAAAAAGAAAGAAAAAATACTCTTCAATAAAATAACCAAAACAATCGTTATGAACCATTTGGTGGAAAATTTTAAAGAAGACTCAACTGAAGGGTAAGAGGACACACCAAATGCAAGAGCTATTATTCCTTGCTCCCCAGCAGATATGTCAGCTACAAGCGAAGGGCATGCATCAATGTGTATCTTGTCAGTGTCTAAAAACCCAGAAATTTGGTGCAGTGTCTGCCCATCAGTCCATGGAATTGATGCATACCAATTCATCAGTTACATGATAACTAGAATAAGAGAATAGCCTATATGTGAGACCAAGCAACAACATAGCATACCTTTCTGTCAGCTTCAGGAAGTTGTCTCTTCTCTAGTGCCCTTTTCCAGCTAACAAGATCCTGGCGTGATAGTGGGCTGCACAAAAGAACAAGGGAAACACGAAACAATAAGGTTAGATCTAAACATAAAAAGACATCTGCAAAAGGAGCAGACATCATTTATGACAAAATACGAAGACACATTGTAAATAACGGTTAAAATTTGAGAAAAAATATAAGGACGTCTTTAGATAATTGCATAGCTCCAAAGGAAGAAGATAGCCACAAATCAAACATCCAAGTTTACTAAAGCATACCTTTCAGGCGAGAAGCAAAATGGGCTCTGGCCTTCATCTGCAAACAACTGTGTATCAGATCTTGAAAGCCTGCTTTCTATCAGTCCAGCTTCTGCCAAGCCTGAAACATCATAATGTTTAGACATGATATAGTAGAAGGTCAATTCTAGTGATAAGCTATGCTTTTCAAACACCCAATTATAGTAATCAACTCTCACCTTGTATGGAAGAAAAATCAGGGTCTTCAGGAGTGATATCATCAAAAGCAAGCTCAGTAACATTCTCTATATACATAGCAGGATAGACTTTTGAAATTGTGCTCCTAAGCATAACAAAAAAATCCCATTTATAGCCAAAATACGCACACACTGAGAAATAATGAGTCAAGTCCATTTCTTGCTATTCACATGTTAAAGTTGTAGCATCAAGAAACAAAAACAAAAAATAAAAAAATAAAAAAATACCTTGAAAGAACACTGCTAGCAGAAACCAACCAACGAGCATATTCACGACGTGTGCATAATTCATTGGGTTGAACATCAGGTTCAATGACCTGTAAATTTAGTCAGTTTTAAGTAAACAAACATAAAACTGTATCATCTTAGTATGATTACCCTAACATTGACAAGGAATCATTTCACCCAAAAGCTTAAGCTGTTGGGAGAATCCCAAAATTAGTTTTGACCTTTTGATCTATATCTTAAACATAACCCAAAATGTGAATATCCGTTGGCTTGAAGCATAGATTAGGTGCAGGCCTGCCAATTCCTTACGCTGAAATTTAATTTAATTAGAAAATTATTAAAGTCCTGGCCACTTGGTCTAAGAGCTTTTGTACCAGTCAATAAACCATTTTTCTCAAGTTGGACATGTTAAGAGCAAGCTGACGAACGTCCTGATTTAAATATCTAATTATCAAATATAGATATCATGTGAATAAAAAATAATTAAAGTAAATAGCGATATAATTACAATGAATCTGTTAAAAAGTGATGGATAGAGTTACTATCCATTTGCTTCAGAAAAAATGGTCATTTTAAAATTCTTGGCAGCATCCTTTTGCTTCGGAAAATTTTTAGAGCTGCAATCCTTTCAGAAAAAATGGGGGCAAGGATATACCTTTAATGCTTGCAAAGCTGCAAGCGCTTGCCCGTGAACTAAATCAACAGCTGCAGGAACCAGAACCTTTCCAGGAGGCACAGGTACAGTGGCTGAAACTATTGATGGAGCAGGAATACCGGGAGAAGAGAAAAAGACTCCAGAATTAGGAGATTCAGATTGAATTTTATTTATCTCAATATGACCGTCTCTATCCTGATCCTTGTCAGAAATCTGCTCTTGCAGGGAAGACTCATCTTCATCAGCTGAGACCTGTGGCATTTTGTTCAAGTTCTCTACATCATTTTGAGGAAAGAATTCAGGATCTGGAATGGTATTTGTATGTGTATCGACTGCAATGTTAACAATGTCACTATTATTGGATAGATCAGCAATGGAACTATAACTATTTGGAATTGTGGTGCTTCCACTGCCACTTGAGCTAGTCAGTTCATCCCTTTGCTCAGTATTGAGGGGTATTGGATCAGCATCATAATTGTTCTCTGGTTTGACATTGAGGGGATTCTCTACAAGTTCAGCAGTTGAAACTGCAGAATCTTCAGCATGGTTGCTATCAAAATCATGAAGTCCAAAATGATTAGAAGAGTGAACAGCATTTTCTGATTCAGAAAGGTTAACTCGCCCAGGATTGGAATTGGGAACAGCAAAGTCATTGTCAAAATCTGGCTCTTGTGGCAACACTTCTTGAGTGGATGCATCTGTAGTGGCATCAATATCATTGACAGACTTTTCCTGATCATGTAATAATTGGGAACCTGAATCAGAATCATCAGCAATTCCATTGTTGTGGGGAATCTGATCAAACTCAGGAGCTGTACCATTGCTGGAGACATCTATTTGATCTTCTGTGTTGCCATTTTCATCTTCTGCCTTGTTGTCTGCATTCACATGATCTGTAACTTTATTATCATGATCATCAGAAGTCAAAACCACCTCTTGCTGTTCTGTCAGAGGTTTCATTTGTTTATGCTTGGCTCCTGCAAACAATCATACAGAAACTAGTATGTTTAATATGTAGAACGTAAATTTGATCATGTAATGGCATGATCTAAAGAAAGTAATTACAAAACAATCAGAAATTCTCACTGCAGGTGTATTTAGGATGGGGCAATTACATGGTTATTTGTAGATACAAGGATGGCGCCTCTAGGGACAAATTATGCTCAGGGATATTAGAGAATGATGATCAATGACATATCTAAAATAGAAAGAACTAATGATTACAATATATACAGTTTTAACAGTCTAACACTCTCCCACAAGCCGATGATGAATATTCCCCATTTGAAGCTTGATGATTGAGTTCTAAAAGACAACACTAGTAATCCTTTTGGAAGAACATCGTAAGTTGGTCAGCAAAAGAAACATAACACTGAATGCCAAAAATGGTGAAAAGAACAAAAAGTTCCATCCCAGAATCAATGAAGGCTATAGACGGTAGGACAAAAAGCCTAGTCACAATGGACACAGCTAATGAAAGCCATTTAAGTTGTCCTAGTTGCAATACAGAGAGTATATCCAATGAAAATGAAGGTCATGAAAAAACAGACAACAGGCAATGAAGACCATTAATAGTGAAAAGGTACTGTCACAATATTGATGAAGGCCGCAAACAAGAGAAAGGTTGTGAGAATCAAGGTCATGACTTTGGAAAAAAATGGCAAAGAAGGCCATAAGTATTACAACAATAGGACAAATTTATCTCTGAGCATTTGCCAGAAAGGCCAATAACATCTGGTGTTTTGTGGTTGAGCTAATGGCACAAGTTGGTAGCTTGTTCATGTTGCATACAACAGACCCAAAATTTATTTCATTGATGCAGCTTTGTATGGTGACAAAAAGTGAAGAACAAAGGATGTCACCGACCAAAAAAAGCACCACAGAGGATTACAGTATCAAAAACCACAAACAAGGCCCACTAAAGAAGGACTGGAAGGTGAAGGACTGGGATAGACCAAATGAAGGGTAGTGACCACTTCTGGTTGTTACATGGCGGAGGGCGACAGCACTTGTGAAGTACAAGGGTAGTCTGATCAACATAGGTAAGCCGGTTGGCAAGTTATGTCGAAGTTCTTATAGTTATGAGATATAAAAAAGCTTGCTTCAATAGCAATGAAGGAGAGTATGATACAAAAAGGTATAGGAAAGAATAGTGATGCTCAAAGTAGCATTGATCACATGAAAAGGCTGACTGGAAGAGGAGAAGCAGGAACTATGCTATTTATGTAGGCAAAGCTCCAACCCTGAAAACTATCAAGGCTTATGTCTCTCTCTAACCAAGCTCACATGCTATGACAAAAAGTCTGAGATTCTCACTTCAAATATATATAGAATGAAGCAATTGCAGGAGTACTATGTAAAGATAATAATCTGCATTTAGGGACCTACTTGTAAACTAAATAGTTAGTAGGGTAATTAGTCATTAACCCTTTTCTAGCCGGTTAGTTAGGACTTGAGTGAGGCTATAGTATTGTAAATAGCCTACTCCATTTTGTATGAACTGTCCAGTTTTGTGAGTGAAAACAGAATCACTAGAGATTATTCAGCATCTTCTTCTTCTATTGTTCTTCTATTCTGCCCATTGTGTCTCTTTCTATCTCTATTTCTTAATTCTACAACAATAAACTATCAGTGGTATCAGAGCAGTCTTTCCTTGGCTGTCTCCTTCGTTGCTGATTCTGCTCTCTTTCTGTTCTTCGATTCTGTATCTGTTCTTTTCGTTTCTGATTCTGTATTTCTGTTTTTTGGGTTGGTTTACGGTTCAATCGGCCTTAAAACAGTGGTGGGTGGTTCTGGTTCTTCTCCTGCACGTCTGGTCAGTTCTGCTCTCACTGTTTCAATATTCTTGGTTCGATTTCTGTCATTATTGATTCTGGTTCCGTGTTCTATTATTTTGCTGATGGTCTTGACTTGATCAAGAAACCATCAAGAACTCGTAGTGGATGGTAAACACAAGATCAAGAACCATGGAAGATCGAATCTCGGCTCTTGAAGCACAACTCCAAAAACTCAACAAGATTGATGACATTGAAAAAAAATCGGGACAACTAGACAAGTTGGATGATTTACAAGATACTATGTTGGGATTCCAGGATGAATTGCGAGCATTGATTCGGTCAACCTAGAACAATAATGGCAGCTATCAGCATCAGCAGCGTGGAAATAGTCACGGGCAGGGGGCTGGTTTTCATTGGCCTACTCAATTCACAAAGCTGGAGTTCCCAAAACCGACGGGAGAATTATCACGATTACATCAAACAGGAACGTTGGCTAAGTTTAATGTTCGATTCGATTTCAGCAAAATTAGACTTAACCGAAGAATACCTGATTGATATATACGTGGCTGGACTTAAGGACGACATTGCAGATTCAGTGCTTATGTTTAATCCATGAACTCTCGGCGAAGCGCGACGTCTGGCAAGGATTCAAGAATTGCCGATTAATCGAAAGGAAACCAAATCATTAGGGGAAAAACTCAGTCGATATGCGACAAGCTCTGTTTCGATGGCTTCACAGACTTTTGCCACAAATACAGGGGGAAACAGAGGTTTAAACCAGCGAACTGGGCCCCAACAAAAGGATATAACGGTAAATTCAGTGAACCCAATAAATCATACTATTAATTCATTGGATATTTTAATGTTACATAACCCAATGTGCTTTGAAGGTGATTTCATGAGTGGAAGCCAGCTGTTATCCATTATCGATTCAGGGGTTCAATGGCCAACACAAGGGGCCAATATCTACTGTACAAGGCCGATAAAGAAGGGAATTCTCAGCTGGGTAATCACTCAGTTTCTCCCTACCCATTTGTTCATTATAATGTGGTACAAAGGAGAATTAATTAAAATGCTGTTGGGTTCTGATTTTCCACAAGGCTTAGTGGACAATAATTTGGGGGTTATGCATTGTATGGAAGGGGCAAAAAGAAGTGAAGTGTGCAGTGGTTCTAGTACCGGTTTTCTTCAATAACCAGCAGAAGTTTCAAAGTTTCAAGTCTATATTTTTTATGATTTCAGTTTGTATGTTTTGTTGTCAATCTTTGCAATAGTATTTTGTTGTTCAGCATCCTTGAGGGCAAGGATGTTTTGGGGAGGGGAATTGATATGTAAAGATAATAATCTGCATTTAGGGACCTAATTGTAAGATAAACCTAGGGACTTAATTGTAAACTAGATAGTTAGTAGGGTAATTACCCTTTTCTAGCCGGTTTTTTCTATTCATTCTTTTCCGATCGAGATGTATGGATCGATGGGTCAATGTGTCTATTAGATCCTGTTCATGGATTAACGAAAATGTGCAATTTGGCAGCATCCCTTTGTTGTCAATCTTTGCAATAGTATTTTGTTGTTCAGCATCCTTGAGGGCAAGGATGTTTTAGGGAGGGGTATTGATATGTAAAGATAATAATCTACAATTAGGGACCTAATTGTAAACTAAATAGTTAGTAGGGTAATTACCCTTTTCTAGCCAGTTAGTTAGGACTTGAGTGAGGCTATAGTATTATAAATAGCCTACTCTTCCATTTTGTATGAACTGTCCTGTTTTGTGAGTGAATACAGAATCACTAGAGAACTCAGAATCTCTATTCAGCATCATCTTCTTCTATTCCTCTTCTATTCTGCCTATTGTGTCTCTTTCTATCTCTATTTCTTAATTCTACAACAATAAACATATCAAGTACTTACAACAAAAAGGGAGGTGATTCTACGGACACTATAATTAGGAACATTAGGGAATAATGAAATAATTAAAATAGAAATACCTAAAAATAACATCAGCATCAATTCCAACATTTCTAAAAGCTAATGTCAACTTATAAGCCCGTATGAAAGCAAATAAAGACTGCTTACTGGAAACATTTTGCCTACTGACAGAAAAGGCTGCAAAGGTCAGCCCTGTAAGAAGAAGAACTCCAGCAACTCCTGCTCCCACAACTCCTGAAAGCAAACTACTTCAAAAGTGATAAGTAGTCTATTGAAATAGATGACAGATTAAGCATAGCAAAATGTCATAGGTGTAGTAAATCATGTCTTGTAAATCGAATTTCCAACCAACTACATGCATAATTTCTTCATTTTTTTAATTAAAATCTATTCCGAGAAGCCAGAGCCTTCCAATTCAGAATAAGCTTTAGTCAGAATGCAAATTAGTCTAATAACAAAGGGCATTTCTTCAGAAAAACATGTGATTTCACAAAAATGTGATTTTGTAAACATAGCGAGTATGCATTTCATATGCGAATTAGTAAAACATGTGATTTTACAAAAACTAGTCAACGGCCTGTTCTGAAAAAAAATAATAATAATAGTGCAAGAATAGTTAATAAGGTAATAAATGTAACACGCAGAGAGGATAGAGATTCAGAAACAGAAGTCATAATAGAACTCCGCTCAACACAATCCCTTCGGTATTGGAAGACATTTAACAAGTTGTACTTCAAATCTTAACCTTGAGCTAGTCGCTAGTAAAATAGACAATGTACCCAATGAACTAGTCCAAACCTTTTCCCACATTTTCAACTGCCATGAAAAAAGTATAGAAAGATCAAATCAACTAGAGTACCAGAACTACCCTCACCTCCGTACCACGCCTTCTTGTGAGAATTGGCAGACTGTTCTTCACCTTCTGAATTGGACCACCCAGAGAAGCCGTCAATCTTCGAATCCGCCCCGACCCACGAACCCTCTATAGGAGTCCTCTCCAATCCTTTCCCATTCCCTCCTCCGTCTTGAGCAACACACAGTACACGAAACCGACGGTCCCACTTCCCCACTCGTGACTGTAAAATCGCCGGGAATTTCCTCCGATTCCCACATTTTAAAGCTAATCGGAGCTGGGGAGAGCTCGGAGACCACGTAGCCGTGATCGATGCCATCAGAGGTTGAACCTCGTAGGAGATGAATGCGAGGAATGAGCAGAGAAATAGAGGGTCTGTGTCTGGTAGAGAAGATGGAAAATGGCGCCACTAGAAGAAAATTAGACAGATATCAGGATTGAAGTGAGGATATGGAGATTACATCAAGGGATAATTATACAGATAGGTATATACTTGATGATCGGATTCCCCCTCGTGTGTGTTTTCCAGTTTGATTTTGCGTTGGAATTGTGGGCTTGTACGCACCCAAAAAAAGGTGATGAAAAACCCAAAGCGAACCGTAAAGTAAAAAAAAAACTGGAAAAAAAAAAAAAAAAAAAAGGAATGAAGGGGGCATTGATCAATCCAACAGCATTCCCGTAAAGTGAGGGGGGAAAAAAGGAAGGGGGTATATTTGATCAATCCAACACGGGAGTGCAATCAGGGATTAAATTGTTTTTAGTTTTTACCATAAGTAAATACAAACATAAAACTAGTTATATTTTTTTTTTGGGTCAAAGAACTAGTTATCAAGGTTCTGAAACCCGGACCGGTCACTGAACTGGTCGGGGTACTGGGTTAAGGGTTAGTGGGTCAGACCGGAGTCAGCCCGGAGTCAACCCGGACTAGACCGGTAAGGTATAAAAAATTGGAAAATAATTAATTTCTTATCACACCAACCTAAATTTGACATACTATATATCATTTCAATATTTTAGATTAGTAGCAAAATAACCATATACTTCAATACTTGTGACATATTCAGATATTCCTAACAATTTTCTTTACAACCTACATTTGAGACAATATATTTATGGTAGCAAAATATCAAAAACAAGTATATGATGAAAAAATATTCTCAAGCTGAATCATTTTTAACACCAGAATGTGTGGCAAGATTGCTAGACTCGAGATGAACAAAGCTCTTTCACGGTTTCACCTGAAGAAATAAACGGTAGTGTGAGGCAAAATTTCAAAAAAAAAAAACAACAACATTAAAAAATAATAATAATTGTTTGACCGGGTCAAACCGGTTTAACCCGTCCGGGTCACACCGGTTTCACCCGGTTAGACCAGTTTAACCCTAAACCGGACAGGTTTCACGGCCGGTTGACCGGTTCCCGGTCTGAACCGGCCGGTCCGATCCGGTTTCACAAACCATGCTAGTTATATGATTCTTAGTATAAAACGTATATATTTATCGAAGTTAAGAGATTAATCAAATTAAATACTATTCTCTCCTTCTAATTATAGAATAAAATTCTTACTACAATTTTCACTATATTGTTTAATTATAATACATATGACATGATTTTTCTAGAATATTTATGTGTAGATTATAATATTATATCAATTTATAAGTTAAACAAATGGTTAAGTATTAATTTTGCTCCTAAAGTACACGCCTAGGAGCAATATTGCCCTCGAAGTTTTTGGCATAGCAATGTCGCCCCGGAAGTATCAAAACGTAGTAATATTACCCCTCCGTTAACAATCCTAATATGATTTTTTTTATTCTTCACATCGCCCTGATGTTAGATTGGAATCTGAAGATGAAAAGAGAAAAAAAAATAAAAAAAATCACTACCATGTAAACAAAAAGTACACTTGAGAGGATTCACAGTGTAAAACTTATTTGATCCTATAAATCAAAATTATTAAAATGTTCGAATCTTCAAATAAATTCTGAATTTTTCTTGGACAGTATTAGTATTCAAATTAGGGATCTCATTGAAAACTTACAACAGCTTACCAAACAAAAGCTAAGATAAAAAAGAGTACAGATATTACTGACATAATATCTACAATTGGAGTTCAACTCAAAAAAGCTACTTAAATAAGTAGCAGAGTTAATACAAATATAAACCAAACTAAAGATATTAAGCATAACAAACATTTTGTTCATTAAGATAATTTTCTTTTTTATTTTTGTGAATTCAATTAAAAAATCAAATTAAGTTAATATTATTAAGTATATTTTAAATTTATATTGTTATTATTAAAAAAATAATAATGATTTTTTTAATTAATATTAAAAAAATTATGTAATTAATATTAATAAGTTAATAAGAAATCAAAATAATAAAATAATTAAAATAAAATAAATAAATAAACACTTGGTGTTGGGCACTTTTTTAGTCAAACCACATGTGTCATTTTGAACCTTGAAAGCCACGTCATCATCCAATCAGCAAAAAAAGTCAAACTTAACGATCAAACGGTATTTTTGCACCTAATTTGTAATTACGTAGTCACTTTTGTACCTCAGAAAAGCACTTGCTGCTGGGCGCTCATCTGACAAAAATACATGTGTATTTTTGCACCATAACCCTATGATTAAATATTAGTTTCAATTGAATCAGAAATAGTATTATCATGATTGTGTTAGAACTTGAGCCCTAGATTAAGGAAATTGGGGATTTTTCCAAATTCGAGGATTGGATAAATAATTAGCAATTCTAATTAGGAAAAATCCCAAGAAACTATCACTTAAATTTCAAAATTCTAAATAGGTTATTTTTCAACAAAATGAGTTCTTAATTACTTTATTGTTCTTGTTAATCTCATTATTGTTGTTGTCAACAGAATTTTGAAGTTTAAGTGATATTTTTCTATCATTTTCCCTATTAATTAATTACGAGTTAGGAATTTAAAGAATTTGAATTGGGAAATAAGGAATGTACTCTATAGATTTATTATATGTATTTGGGAGTTCTAGAGTAGCTTTCTAAAAGCCTTTAAATGGTTGTATTAGCTTTTGAAGAATAGCTTTCAAGTTCTCTCTAGTGACATGCACATCCTATTGGTAGCATCACCTACAAATAAGACAGTTGATTCAAGTTATACCCAATGACACTATCTTTAAGAGTTATTCCACAACTGTTAGCAGATAAGAAACGGCACTCCCCAAAATTAAACAAACACTTCTTATAAAAATAAGGTGAGCAGAACTATAGAAGATAATAGAACGCAGCAAGTAAAAATTATGCAAGAGTAGATCATGTGAGTGCGCAAGGACTACCTCTAGAGCCTCTTACTGATGCACCTTATATAGGCTCTATTTGAACGCTGAGCAGGCTATTGATTGCCATGAAAAATCTAAACGTAGATTAAAGAATTTGTTTACACCCTCAACAATAAAGGTATTAAAAATTACTCATAAAATCAGTAATGTTAAAAGCAATTAAAGAATCCGTTTACAACCTCAACAATAAAGGTATTAAAAATGACTCATAAAATCTGTTTAAATACCCAATGTTCAATTCCCACAGTTAAAGCTAAATTTATAGCATATTATAGTCTCTTTTATTCCAAAATATATTTGAATTTTCACAAGCCCCGTTAAAAGGTACCCCTGAACCCTAAAATGACACATAAAATCAGTTAAAATACCCATTGTTCAATGGGAAAATGACAAATAAATACCATTTGAATTTGTAAAACCCCCAGAAGTCTCCCGAATTTGTAAAAAGACTGAGAGGTACCAAGGACCTATGAGGGAAATGTAAATTCGGGCGAAATTACTCCTTTACCCTTAATTTTAAATAAATTTAAAAAAAAAAAAATACCCTCGCCGGAGGGCCGCCAACGACTGGGGGCTGGCCACCGGCAACCGACGAGGGGGTGGGTTTTTTTGTTGGGAGGGTGGGGTTTTGTTTTTTTTTTTTTAAAAAAAATCTTTGAATGTGTAGGGGGTGGGGTTTGAACCCCCCACCCCCAACACATCCATGGGACCAAGTGGCCCAACAGTTGGGCCACTTGGTTCCTTTAATATATATACACACAGACATTAATAAATAAATAAATATATATATATATATATATATATATATATTCTTTTTAACATTTTTTCAACGGTAGTTACAAAACCTATAACGTCATTTATAACTTTTTTTCAAGTTTACATTTTTTTCCTCTTTAATGCCTTTAAGTGAAAAACAAAACAAAAAATGCACATTTACAAATCCTATAACGCCATTTATAGCTTTTTTCCAAGTTTACATTTTTTTCTTCTTTAATGCCTCTTAGTGAAAAAAAAATGCACATTTACAAATCCTATATAGCCATTTACAAATTCAATAACGTCATTTACAACTTTTTTTACAAATCCTAACACTTATACTGTATATAACGCCATTTACAACTTTTTTCAAGTTTGTAAATGGCATTATTGAATTTGTAAATGGCGTTATAGGATTTGTAAATGTGCATTTTTTTTCACTCAGATGCATTACAGAGGAAAAAAATGTAAAAAAAGTTGTAAATGGCGTTATTGAATTTGTAAATGTGCATTTTTTTCACTCTCAGAGGCATTAAAGAGGAAAAAAATGTAAACTTGAAAAAAATTTGTAAATGACGTTATTGAATTTGTAAATGACATTATAAGATTTGTAAATGTGCATTTGTTTTTCACTCAGACGCATTAAAGATGAAAAAAAGGTAAACTTGAAAAAAAGTTGTAAATAGCGTTATTGAATTTGTAAATGGCGTTATAGGTTTTGTAGTTGAAAAAATGTTAAAAAGAATATATATATTTGTTAATGTATATATATATTAAAGGAACCAAGTGGCCCAACTGGTGGGCCACTTGGCCCCATGGATGTGTTAGGGGTGGGGAGGTTCGAACCCCACCCCCTACACATTCAAAGAAATTTTTAAAAAAAAAAAACAAAACTCCACCCTTCCAATGAAAAAACCCCACACCCCCTCGCCAGTGGCCGGTGGTCCCTCCGGTGAGGGTATTTTTATTTTTTAAAATTTATTTAAAACTAAGGGTAAAAGGGTAATTTCACCCGAATTTGCATATCCCTCATAGGTTCTTGTTACCTCTCAGTCTTTTTACAAATTCGGGAGACTTTTGGGGGTTTTGCAAATTCAAATGGTATTTATTTGTCATTTTCCCTTGTTCAATTCCCACTGTTAAAGCTAAATTTATGGCATATTCGGGTCTCTTTTACTCCAAAATATACTTGAATTTTCACAAGCCTCGTTAAAAAGCACCCCATCCAAGTTTCGCTCACGTGCTCACGTGTAGGGCGAACGTGGCTCGTCATTGGGTGAGTTTACTTCTCCTCTTAGCTCATTTAATAGTTTAAGATCACTTATTACTTGAACCCTATAATTCCGAACTATTGAATTTAGAGGGATGAAACACACTCTATTAATCTCTGAATAAAACGAGAGTACATATTGGCATTTATATAAGCAAACATAAAGCTAATTGTAGAATCTAATCTAATTAATCAAGATAATTAAGATATAATATCATAAGATATAATATATCCATATCTAATCCTAAGATATAATAAATATCTAAATAATACATAATATTCTAACACTCCCCCTCAAGTTGGACAGTATATGTCGATCATTCCCAGCTGGCCTCAAAATCCTTCAAACTTTTGTTCTGCTTAGTGGTTTAGTCAAGATATATGCAATTTGATTTGCAGATCTTATGTGAGACAGAGTCATAATGTCTGCTTCAATCTTCAAAAATCCTTAGGCTTGTACTTATTGAGTCTCATAGGCCCATTTATTTTTTACTGGGCTTGTATTTTTTTTTGAGTCTTAGAGGCCTCTTTTTTTTTTGTAATCATTTTTGAGTCTCAAAGGCCCCTTTTTTTTTTTGGCTTGTACTCCTCCTTTTTTAGTTTCAAAGGCCCTTCTTGCGTAGCAGAACACACCCAAAAAGAATCTCGTTTTCCATTTTCTAGAAGTCCCAATCGTCCTACTCATTTTTAAATCCTGATTGTACCGATTCACACTGGGAATAGAGTTTGACTTATTCTACTTCTCAAGTATCTTGCGAAGCATATGTAATTCTTCCTTGATCAGTCGATCATCATTCTCAACTGTTGATTCAACTAGGGTAATTTGACTTTGGAAGTTTGATTTTCCATGGAGTTTCCAACATTCTTCTCTATTATGGCCCTTCTTCCTACAATAGTTGCGCTATTTGATAGTCTTCCATTCCTCGTGTGGTCCCTTAACTACAAGAGCTAAGCTTTCAATTTGGCTTGGGCCACTTTGGTTCAAGAGTTTTCTACTTCCTCGAACTGCACAAAGTTAACAACATCAAAGAGTTGTGGTGGTGACTTCAACCCCATAATTCTACCCCTTATCTCTTTGAAAGAGTCATTCAGGCCCAGGAGGAAATCATATATCCTTCCTTCTTTCACGATCATCTTGTACAATTGAGCATTGTCGATGTTTTTCCAGGGATAAACCTCAAACAAATCATGTTGCCGCCACAATTTAGCAAAAAATTATAATATTCAATCACTGACATGTTACCATGTCTAAAATCACGAAGTTGTCGCTTTAGGTGAATCAAGGCTGCGGTGTTATCAAGCGAGGAGTAGGTTCTTCAAGCTGCATCCTAGATTTCCTTTGTTGTGTGGGCAAGCAGATAGCTCTCACTAATCTCCACGGTCATCGAGTTACACAACCAAGTCATAACTTGGTTAGTTTTAGCAAACCATGTGTCAAAGTTTGGGTCATTAGGGGCTAGTTGAGGGGTTGTCCCATTAATATATTTCTCCTTTATTTTGTCATGAATATACCTTAACACACTTTGTGACCATTGGAGATAGTTTTTACCATTAAAACCTATGGTTAATAAACATAATGTGATTTTCTGAGAAATCTGGTACTATCTTTGTGGTTCTGTAGGGTATTGTTTGGTTTGGTGGTTTTGTTGATGAAGAGTCTTGAGTTTGAGTATTTGTACCGGACATAAAAGCAATGGGAGTTGTTCTAGTTAGATTTCTAGGAATTGATATGAACATAGGAGGGAATTGAGAGGGATCCATGTTATTAGGAAAATTGTCGCTGGAAGTCACTGTTCATGATGATGAGTGGATGTCACACGCTAGGAAGGTGGTGGCACGTGATGGTCATGCGCCGAGTAGATCATCATTGCTCCTCCGGGTTTGGCCGATCGGCATGCACTAATGTCATCTATGGTGGCGGTGTAGCTCCACGCACTGTCCCTCGGCATGCACTAATGTCATCTATGGTGGCGGTGTAGCTCCACGCACTGTCCCTCAGGCTCGGCACGCTTTCTCACTCACTCACTCACTCACTCACTCGCTCACTCACTCACTCACACACACACACACACTCTCTCTCTCTCTCTCTCTCTCTCGCTCGTGTTTGACGCTATCTCGTTGTGATTCTCGCCTTTCACGCCTCCACCCAACGCTCGTCTTCCCTCCTGGAGGTTCTCTGTGTCTCCCAAGATGTGGAGGTCTTCCCACCTGGAGGTTCTCTGTGTCTCCTAAGATGTGAAGGTTGCTGACGGTGTCGAAGGTCTGGGTGTAGGTTTGGAAGCAGACCTAGCTTTGATACCATATTAAATTTAGAGAGATAAAACACACTCTATTAATCTCTGAATAAAATGAGAGTACATATAGGCATTTATACAGGGAAACCTAGAACTGACCCTAGAATCTAATATAATCAATTAAAATAAATCAAATCAAAATAATTAAGATATAATATATCTATATCCAATCTTAAGATATAATAAATATCTAAATAATCCATAATATTCTGACAAACAATGTAGGACTTGTTTTTTGTGACACACCCACACATTATTTCAAACATGAATAAATCTAGTAACTTTTGAGTTCTATATTAATGCATTTATATGCTAATAAATTTTGCATACTCTTACTGAGAATTTGTTTGGCCTTGAGTAACTTTTGTAAATGTCTATAAAGTTGATGATTATAAACTTACAAAAATTATGATTTAACATAGAAATATCAATTCAAATGTTGAAGATCCCCTACAAGGTGAAGACTATGCTTGATAGGTTTTTTTACTTTCTTTGCTTATAATGATATAGTGCTTTGGGAAATAACTAAATTGTTTTTCTTGATCAATTTGTGTTTCAAACCAAAATAATTTGAGAAAATTATGTTTCATATCATCATTATACAAGTTTCTAAAACGGTTTATAAATTGGGAAAATCCTAATAAAAGACTTTTGAAATACCTAAATCTTGAACTAGGCTTCTAAATTTAACAAATTATAAGTCAGGACAACAAGCCTAGTTCAGGATTTCAGGATTGAGTGATTTTACTTGTATGCCCTTAAGCTTCTTCTATCCCCATCTCTCGAATCCTTTTCTGGCTGGTACTCTTCTAATTCCAATCTCTCGAATCCTTTTCTGGCTGGTACTCTTCTAATTCCAAATCTTTGTTTTACGCAAGACCTCATTCCCTCATCCACGTCTCTCTCCTCTCTCCATCTCCCTCATCTCATTCATCTGCAGCTAAATTTTTTGCTTCTTTTATTGTTATGTTGCTCATTTTTGCAAATACTTGATTCCGATCTATTGCAGTTTTCCCAAACTAAATTCGATAGTATCCATTCTTGATTCCCATTTTGCCTATTGATCCACCCTAACAAGTTTCTTCCATGGACTTGTAGAAACCTTACAATTTCTTGCTCGTAAAAAGTCATTTCTGAAATGAAAATGGAAGAGGAAAAAAACACTGGAATATTCATTTGTTCAGTCTATAAGCAGAAAAACAATTAGCCTATACCTGAATGTGATTAAGGCCTGAGCAAAAAAAAATGTGATTAAGGCTGGGTGGCGGATGAATCAGACAAGTGAGAGCGAGGGGAGAGAGATATAGAGGAGGAAATTAATGAGGTTTTGTAGAAGAAAACAGAGATTTGAAATGGGAAGAGTACCGGCCTGGGAAAAAAATCCATTAGAACGAGATGAAGATAGAAAGAGTGTAACATCCTAATTTTTATATTAGGATTTAATTACAAATAAAAAAATTAATTAATTATGATACATGAATTTATTTTGTAATTATCAAAATAAATGTTTGTATATAAAATATCATTCTAATAAAATAAATTAGTAAAATAATTAATTATTAGGATTAGTTATTATATTAGAAATTGGTGTGGAAATAATAATTGGATACAAAAAACAGAAGAAGAAGGCAAAAACGTGGAAAGAAGAAAAGAAAAGAAAAGATTAATAAAATGTTAATAATAATTAATAAAATGTTAGTAAAATAAAAAAATAAAAAAATAGGAACGTGGCAGCATGCTGCCAATATTACTTGGGAGGGGGGAATGATTAATTCATTCACCGCCTCCCCTAATCCCTATATATATATATTGGTGTGCATAGTGTGTGTTGTGTGTACGAATTTTCCGGAGAGTGAGGGACGGGAGAATGTGAGAGGGTGAGGAAAGAAGGGAGTGGGGAAGAAAAAAAGTGTCCGGAAGATATTTTGAGGTATGTTATTTATTTTATAAGATCATTTAGGTAGTTAAATTAATTTCTTTATAACAAACTTTCTTCACAAAAGTTATCTATGCATTTTTCTCTTTCTAATGAGAATAATATAATACTGATTAGTGAAAATTTTGGGATTAGAATATTGGTAAAGTTTTGAGTTTTGATAATAGAAGGCAGTATATATGAAGAACATGATTTATAGATAAATTTAATCGGTTTAGATTTGTTAGTAGATTGTTGTGAAAATTTAAAGTTATTTTCTATTTAAAAGAATTTAGGATTTATGTCATATAGAATATTTTCACCGATTAAATGAGAATTTAAGCATTTAGTTGGATTACTAAAGGTATTATTAAGGATTTAATCGGTTAGTTTTGCTAATCTTGAACTATGTGAAATTATGAATTGGGATTTGAGATTTTAAATTAGAGATTGATATGATTTTGAATATGTGGGGGTTTGGGGATTGTTTAATAAATTGGGTAACACTTATAAAAGTTAGTATTAGGTTAAGAATTGAGAAATAGAGAAATTGTCATTTTTCTAGAAAAACTAAAGTGAAATAATAGCTTAATTAATTATTTAATTATGAAATTAGTGATTATTGTTAATTCTATTAACATATAATTATATATTTATTTTTAAAGGGGACTGATTTCTCTTACGCTTAATGTCCTGTTAAGAACTTGAGGTAATCACTTTCCACTCATTATACCTGCTTGTATGATGTTTGTGAGTGATTTTTAATCTATGAAAACTATATTTTTAATGAAGTTGCCTTGTGGGATTTTATTTTAAAATGTGACTGGTGAGATTGTATTATTGATTTGATGTATCAATGAGCACTTTGAATTGGTTATTGAGACAATTAACTATGATATTATATGTTTTGAATAATGCACTTCTGTTATGATTTCTTGAATTGAAATATTGTTGTTATTTTAATGATTATTGAGACGATGTATTATTTTATAAATCATATTTGGAATCTTATATATACATGCCAAGATCGTGATGATGTGGAGTGGTGATTATTGTGGAGTGATGATATGAGTTGTTGTGTATATAATACCACGTGGTATGCCACCACTCGGTGCACAGTGGATGACTTTGATATTTTCAGGGCCCTTGGTATCACCCTTTTCCTTTGGCCGGGTTAAGGGTCAGCCCTTGGGACAGTGACACCTTTCCATATTCGAAGGAAAGGGAACCCATGGTCCGATATGAGTTATGTAGTCTTTGGCCGGGCTAAACCTCATCATCGGAGAGCTTGGTGCAGTCTTGTCACAGAGACTAAACCTATTATATTACAGCCCATGGGTTCTGTCAGCGATTATAAGGGTGGGGGTGATAAGGATTGTCAGGGGTATCGATCTGTTGCTTGGCATGTTATATATGTGATTCATGATATGAAATTTGATTTAGAAATTCTGATACAGAAATTGTGATTTAATAAATTTGTAAATTATATATCTAGCACTTTGTTATATAAATTGTTTCATTTGCCACCTCACGAGCACATATTAGCATTTATAATGAGTTGGATTGATGGTTACAAACATTTTTCAGGTGATATGATGGTTCTTGTATGGGTCAATCAGGGAAGGCTTCGGAAGCTTAAGTTACTTTTGCTAACGGTAGTGCTTCCACCTTTTTGGTACATGTTGAATTATTGTATATTGTCACGTCACTAGGGCTCACTTAGCATATTCTAGTACATTTTGTATATTCTGGCAAATTCTAAAGCAATATCTAGTTTAAAACTATGGCCTAGTAAAATTCAAAGCTTTAATGTTTGTATAAAATATAATTATGAATAGTTTAGTTAAGTTATTAATTAATAAATTGTCTTTTAAATTGGAGGATGTTACAAGGAGCAAGAGGGTAAACAAGTAAAATCACCTAATTTTGAAATCTTGAATTGGGTCAATAGTCTTCATTTAGAATTAGTTAAATTTAGAGGCTTGATTCAAGATTTAGGTATTTTAAAAGACTTCTAATATGATTTTCCCTTAGAAATTTAGTTTTCAAACTCAACATGAGTACATGATTACAGAGCTATAGTCTTCCACTTAGTAGTAAGGAGATGCTTGTACTAGCCTTTATTTATTGACAATCTTTCTTAAACTAGGCTTAGCTACATATATATATATATAAAACTAGATTTAGCTTCTTGACAATATCTTACTCATGTGCTCAATGTTCATTCTTTATTGTTGTTCAAAACCTTAGAGTAATTTCTTTAATTTGCGATATAATAAACATTTAGGGAGAGGAATGAAAAACATCTTATAATGGTCTAAATACCCCTTGATGGGTTTTAACACTATGAGGGGTGACATGAGCCTCAAAGCAAACAATAACGATAATGAGATATTAGGATGTTACAAATGATATTAGAGCTAGGCTCGGGTCAATGTGCCAGGGAGGACGCCAGGGCCAAAGGTGGGTGAACATATTATGTCTCATAGCGGGTGGGAGGGGAAAAAGGACGCCTTATACAATATAGATAGCAAGGCATTAGTATGTTACAATTGATATCAAAGTCAATCTCGGATCTGTGCCAATGGTGTGAATATCAAAATATTACAATTGGTATCAGAGCTAAGCTCGGGTCTATGCCAATGGTCTTAATATCAACCGTGAGGATGATGGGCGCTAAGATGGTATTAGAGTCAGGCTCGGCTTGAAAACAACCAACCCATTATTTAAGAACTTTATTTTTTAAAAAAAATACCACTATTTTTCAAGTGGCATGAATCATTCGAGTTACTACTACCATGATTAATTATGCACTTTCCTCTTTTCTTTGAACGAAGTAGAAAATGACAAAGAAGAAAAGGAAAGAAAGAAAAATCACAAGAGAGAAAATAACATGGAAAAAGAATCTTACTTTTAAAAACATTTTGATCTTTCTCCCAGGAGCTCATTTGAGAATTTGAGTTTTTTTTTTTTTAATAAACAGTTGCATCCATAAAAATAAAACTAGTGCTTATCCTTAGCCAACAAGTTGTGCAGCTCCATGTTGGCAACTGAGATGAAGTGAACTCCTGTCATAGCTGAGAGTCCTGCTTTCGCTAGGTGATCTGCAACAAGATTAACTCATCTACAGATAAGTCCTACTTCGATGCTCCAATTCCTCTCTATCAAATTATGAATTTTTGCGATCAGTCCACTATCCACATGGAGGTCATTTAGGTCCCTTTTTATCATGTCGACGACATCTACAGAATCTGATTCCAAAATAACCTGTCGATGCCCCAAGTCCCACGCCAGCTTCAATCCATGGAGCAGCCCCACAATTCAGCCGAGAGGCAACCCCCTTCCGTTCCTTTGAAGATGAATCCCTTCAAGAAGTTACCATGAGCGTCTCGTAGGACTCCACCGCTAGCAACACCTGTACCGAACTGCGATAATGCCCCATCAACGTTAATTTTCACCCACCTTACTGGTGGGGGCTTCCACTGAGGATCCTGCTTAGTTGCTTTACGTTTCCCTCCAAGACCGTGGTGAAACCGGAGTGAGCTTCCTGAAGACACCTCTTGATGGCCTCAACATTGGTCTGCACCGTGTGATTCGAGACCTTCTTCCCTTTGAAGACAAAGTATTACGTCACCTCCATATCCACCAATATGTCAGTATGAACAGTTGTCGCCATTCATTTAGTTCCTTCCTCATGTCCCTATATGTAACGTTCCACCGAAACCAGTGATCAAAGCTTGAAACACAAAATTTGTGCCACAGCCGCGGAGGAACAATATTTTCCCAAAGTCTGGTGGTCTCCAGGCACTTCTTGAACACGTGTTGAAGATTCTCAACTTCCGCTTGACACACAGGGCACTTGTGTCATTGCTCAAACCTCGTTTAGATCTAGAAGCATTAGTTAGCAGCCTCTAATGAAGTACAAGCCAAGCGAAAACCTTACACCTCTCTGGCACTTTTACCTTCCAAATTTTCCCCCACACAGGCTCAGGAGGAGTAGAATCATTATTTAGTAATTCATAGGCCGATTTGACAGAGAATACCCCACTCTTGGTCCATCTCCACCTCAATTGTCCGGTTGGCAAAGTCTCAATTCCATCTTGTACTTTATCCCACGTTCGCTTGATGCCGCTCCATAGGTTAGACCCCGACTTATTCATATCAATCCCTGGTAGTTTATCATTACCACGATTGTATTTATTCCGGAGAACTTTCACCCACAAATCATCCATTTTGGTAGCTAGTCCCAACCCAAGCTTCATTAGAAATGCCCTGTTGTGATCCTTAGCATGTCGTAAACCCAAGCCGCCTTTTAGTTTAGGCTTGCAAATTGCATCCCATGCAACTAAATGAATCTTTCGTTGGTCATCTGAGCTACCCCATAAGAACTTTCGGTTACATTGATCAAGGGACTCACAAGTGGTCAATAGAAGAGAAGATGTTTGCATAACGTAGCTGGGGATTACCGTGGTTACCGAAGAGATGAGAGTAGTTCGCCCAGCAGCCGATAAGGACTTTGCTTTCCATGTAGATAGTCTAGTTTTCACCTTATCTACCACATACTGATATGATTCTTTGGTTACCATTTTTGTGATGGAGTGGGACACCAAGGTATTTACCCAAATCACTCGTAATGGAGAACCCCAAGGATGCGCATAATTTGCTTCTTCCAATATGATTAACATTACTAGAGAAGAAAACTCGAGTTTTTTGGTTAATAATTGAGGAATAGAGAAATTGTCATTTTTCTAGAAAAACTAAAGTGAAATAATAGCTTAATTAATTATTTAATTATGAAATTAGTGATTATTGTTAATTCTATTAACATATAATTATATATTTATTTTTAAAGGGGACTGATTTCTCTTACGCTTAATGTCATGTTAAGAACTTGAGGTAATCACTTTCCACTCATTGTACCTGCTTGTATGATGTTTGTGAGTGATTTTTAATCTATGAAAACTATATGTTTAATGAAGTTTCCTTGTGGGATTTTATTTTAAAATGTGACTGGTGAGATTGTATTATTGATTTGATGTATCAATGAGCACTTTGAATTGGTTATTGAGACAATTAACTATGATATTATATGTTTTGAATAATGCACTTCTGTTATGACTTCTTGAATTGAAATATTGTTGTTATTTTAATGATTATTGAGACGATGTATTATTTTATAAATCATGTTTGGAGTCTTATATATACATGCCAAGATCGTGATGATGTGGAGTGGTGATTATTGTGGAGTGATGATAGGAGTTGTTGTGTATATAATACCACGTGGTATGCCACCACTCGGTGCACAGTGGATGGCTTTGATATTTTTAGGGCCCTTGGTATCACCCTTTTCCTTTGGCCGGGTTAAGGGTTAGCCCTTGGGACAGTGACACATTTCCATATTCGAAGGAAAGGGAACCCATGGTCCGATATGAGTTATGTAGTCTTTGGCCGGGTTAAACCTCATCATCGGAGAGCTTGGTGCAGTCTTGTCACAGAGACTAAACCTATTATATTACAGCCCATGGGTTCTGTCAGCGGTTATAAGGGTGGGGGTGATAAGGATTGTCAGGGGTATCGATCTGTTGCTTGGCATGTTATATATGTGATTCATGATATGAAATTTGATTTAGAAATTCTGATACAGAAATTGTGATTTAATAAATTTGTAAATTATATATCTAGCACTTTGTTATATAAATTGTTCCTCTTGGCACCTCACGAGCACATATTAGCATTTATAATGAGTTGGATTGATGGTTACAAACATTTTTAAGGTGATATGATGGTTCTTGTATGGGTCAATCAGGGAAGGCTTCGGAAGCTTAAATTACTTTTGCTAACGGTAGTGCTTCCACCTTTTTGGTACATGTTGAATTATTGTATATTGCTACGTCACTAGGGCTCACTTAGCATATTCTAGTACATTTTGTATATTCTGGCAAATTCTAAAGCAATATCTAGTTTAAAACTATGGCCTAGTAAAATTCAAAGCTTTAATTTTTGTATAAAATATAATTATGAATAATTTAGTTAAGTTATTAATTAATAAATTGTCTTTTAAATTGGAGGATGTTACAAGGAGCAAGAGGGTAAACAAGTAAAATCACCTAATTTTGAAATCTTGAATTGGGTCAATAGTCTTCATTTAGAATTAGTTAAATTTAGAGGCTTGATTCAAGATTTAGGTATTTTAAAAGACTTCTAATATGATTTTCCCTTAGAAATTTAGTTTTCAAACTCAACATGAGTACATGATTACAGAGCTATAGTCTTCCACTTAGTAGTAAGGAGATGCTTATACTAGCCTTTATTTATTGACAATCTTTCTTAAACTAGGCTTAGCTACATATATATATATATATAAAACTAGATTTAGCTTCTTGACAATAACTTACTCATGTGCTCAATGTTCTTTCTTTATTGTTGTTCAAAACCTTAGAGTAATTTCTTTAATTTGCGATATAATAAACATTTAGGGAGAGGAAAGAAAAACATCTTATAATGGTCTAAATACCCCTTGATGGGTTTTAACACTATGAGGGGTGACATGAGCCTCAAAGCAAACAATAACGATAATGAGATATTAGGATGTTACAAATGATATTAGAGCTAGGCTCGGGTCGATGTGCCAGGGAGGACGCCAGGCCCAAAGGTGGGTGAACATATTATGTCTCATAGCGGGTGGGAGGGGAAAAATTACGCCTTATACAATATAGAGAGCAAGGCATTAGTATGTTACAATTGATATCAGAGCCAATCTCGGGTCTGTGCCAATGGTGTGAATATCAAAATATTACAATTGGTATCAGAGCTAAGCTCGGGTCTATGCCAATGGTCTTGATATCAACCGTGAGGATGATGGGCGCTAAGATGTTATAGATGGTATTAGAGTCAAGCTCGGCTTGAAAACAACCAACCCATTATTTAAGAACTTTATTTTAAAAAAAAAAATACCACTATTTTTCAAGTGGCATGAATCATTCGAGTTACTACTACCATGATTAATTATGAACTTTCCTCTTTTCTTTGAACGAAGTAGAAAATGACAAAGAAGAAAAGGAAAGAAAGAAAAATCGCAAGAGAGAAAATAACATGGAAAAAGAATCTTACTTTTAAAAACATTTTGATCTTTCCCCCAGGGGCATAGCTCATTTGAGAATTTGAGTTTTTTTTTTTTTTGATAAACAGTTGCATCCATAAAAATAAAACTAGTGCTTATCCTTAGCCAACAAGTTGTGCAGCTCCATGTTGGCAACCGAGATGAAGTGAACTCCTGTCATAGCTGAGAGTCCTGCTTTCGCTAGGTGATCCGCAACAAGATTAACTCATCTACTGATAAGTCCTACTTCGATGCTCCAATTCCTCTCTATCAAATTATGAATTTTTGCGATCAGTCCACTATCCGCATGGAGGTCATTTAGGTCCCTTTTTATCATGTCGACGGCATCTACAGAATCTGATTCCAAAATAACCTGTCGATGCCCCAAGTCCCACGCCAGCTTCAATCCATGGAGGCAGCCCCACAATTCAGCCGAGAGGCAACCCCCTTCCGTTCCTTTGAAGATGAATCCCTTCAAGAAGTTACCATGAGCGTCTCGTAGGACTCCACCGCTAGCAACACCTGTACCGAACTGCGATAATGCCCCATCAACGTTAATTTTCACCCACCTTACTGGTGGGGGCTTCCACTGAGGATCCTGCTTAGTTGCTTTACGTTTCCCTCCAAGACCCGTGGCGAAACCGGAGTGAGCTTCCTGAAGACACCTCTTGATGGCCTCAACATTGGTCTGCACCGTGTGATTCGAGACCTTCTTCCCTTTGAAGACAAAAGTATTACGTCACCTCCATATCCACCAACAGGTCAGTGTGAACAGTTGTCGCCATTCATTTAGTTCCTTCCTCATGTCCCTATATGTAGCGTTCCACCGAAACCAGTGATCAAAGCTTGAAGCACAAAATTTGTGCCACAGCCGCGGAGGAACAATATTTTCCCAAAGTCTGGTGGTCTCCGGGCACTCCTTGAACACGTGTTGAAGATTCTCAACTTCCGCTTGACACACAGGGCACTTGTGTCATTGCTCAAACCTCGTTTAGATCTAGAAGCATTAGTTAGCAGCCTCTAATGAAGTACAAGCCAAGCGAAAATCTTACACCTCTCTGGCACTTTTACCTTCCAAATTTTCCCCCACACAGGCTCAGGAGGAGTAGAATCGTTATTTAGTAATTCATAGGCCAATTTGACAGAGAATACCCCACTCTTGGTCCATCTCCACCTCAATTGTCCGGTTGGCAAAGTCTCAATTCCATCTTGTACTTTATCCCACGTTCGCTTGATGCCGCTCCATAGGTTAGACCCCGGCTTATTCATATCAATCCTTGGTAGTTTATCATTACCACGATTGTATTTATTCCGGAGAACTTTCACCCACAAATCATCCATTTTGGTAGCTAGTCCCAACCCAAGCTTTATTAGAAATGCCCTGTTGTGATCCTTAGCATGTCGTAAACCCAAGCCGCCTTTTAGTTTAGGCTTGCAAATTGCATCCCATGCAACTAAATGAATCTTTCGTTGGTCATTTGAGCTACCCCATAAGAACTTTCGGTTACATTGATCAAGGGACTCACAAGTGGTCAATAGAAGAGAAGATGTTTGCATAACGTAGCTGGGGATTACCGTGGTTACCGAAGAGATGAGAGTAGTTCGCCCAGCAGCCGATAAGGACTTTACTTTCCATGTAGATAGTCTAGTTTTCACCTTATCTACCACATACTGATATGATTCTTTGGTTACCCTTTTTGTGATGGAGTGGGACACCAAGGTATTTACCCAAATCACTCGTAATGGAGAACCCCAAGGACGCGCATAATTCGCTTCTTCGAATATGATTAACATTACTAGAGAAGAAAACTCGAGTTTTTTGGTGGTTCACCTTCAGCCCCGAGCTATCACAGAAGTTATAGAGACATTGATTAATTACATGAACCTGGTCCATGGATGCTTCCGCAAACAGCAGGATATCATCTGCAAAAAATAAATGGGAAATTGGCGAGCCAGTCCTAATAAGTCGGATTGGTTCCCAATTTCCTTCATAAATGGCAGCTTGAATAAGATGAGCCAATTTTTCCATGCAAATAACAAATAAGTATGAAGATAGTGGGTCCCCTTGGCGCACGCCCTTGGAAGGAAGGAATTCCTTCGCTTTATCCCCATTCCATAGTAGTTGCATACTGGGTGTGGAGACACACTGAGCAATGACCTCGTGTAGAGAACTAGGGATATGGAGTTCCTGCAAACAGGTTAATAAGAATTGCTAATTGACTCAGTCATAAGCTTTTTCCAGATCAATTTTTGTAGCCATGAATTCCTTCTTCTTTGTCATGTTTTGCATAGAGTGAATTACTTCTGAGCCATAATGATATTATCACTACTATGTCTTCTCCGAACAAAGCTACACTGATTCAGGGATATCACCTGAGGGAGAATGTTCTTTAGTCGGGTAACAATAACCTTTGTGACAGCTTTGTATATGACATTACAACGACTAATTGGCCTCAAGTCTCCCAGAGCTTCTGGATGATATTTTTTCAGGATGAGAACGATCAAGGTTCCATTTATCTTACCGATAGCCTGCGGGTTAGAAAATAAAAATTTCACATAATTCACTACAGATGCACATACCGTGCTCCATTGGTTCTTGTAGAAAAGAGCATTAAAACCACCCGGTCCTGGGGCTTTGAGCGCACCCTTACTAAATATGGCTTCTTTCTCTCCACAACATCCCGACTGCACCACCTTAACAATTCATCGTTCACATCCGGATATGATACCGGGCACTGAATCACTAGCCGAACCGCAATATCCTCAGATAGGAGGTGGGGAAAAAATGTAGTAGTAAAATACAACAATTAAAATTCTAATTTATCAAATAAATGTTATCAACATTAATGTCTACACAACACATTTAATGCATAAACAAATACAGTCACTGATTTTAAATCAAGAGTAAACTATTGTCCACAAGTAACTAACACAAAGCATAACAAGCTTACCAGTGAGCAACATGAGTACGATGACTATCATTTTCATCTTCTTCACCACTATCATCAATTTTAAAGATATTTGATTGTGTTTCACTTCGAGTAGTAGATTCTACTTCATGGGTAAAAATATCAAGAATATCTTCTCTCACATCATAAATACATTCATAATCTTTATTTGCAACAAATATTAAACTAAATCATAAAATTAAAATATAGTTATTATGTATTTGTAATTAAATCGATAAATAACTCTATAACAAATACAAAATGTATATAAATTAATAAATTAAATGGTCAGGTCAAGTTAATAATATATATATATATATATATATATATATATATATATATATATAAAGGGCGTAATGGGCCGGCCCTTTTAGGCCTTGGTCCTACAGGGCCAGCCTTGCAAGGCTATTTCATTTAAAATCTCTAATTTACAAGCCAAACCCTTGAAAGGCCCGGGCTTAAACTGGCCGGGCCTGGCTCTAATGATAGATGAGTCATATGGAGAAATTCAAACTTTATGATTTTAAAAAACATAAACTTTATAATTTAGAAAAACAAAAAACACAATTCCCTCTCATGAGTGATTGTTTTTTAAAATCATAAAGTTTGAATTTTTCCATATGACTCATATGTCATATAAGATAAAAATAAAATAGTTGTATTTTAATTAATCAAGATGCACTCCTAGAGTATATAAGTATTTCTCCAGACAAAACAAGTTTAAATATAAATTTTTAAAATACAATATTATTAATTTTAATTTTAGAAACTTTTGTGGGATAATTTCTCTATTAAACAAAGATATTAAAATTATATTATTAACAAAAAAAAGTTATTGATCTTACCCGCCCGAAATCTTCTTGCCTTTCATTTTTTCTCTCCTTCAAATTCTCCAGGCTGTGGCGGCGCACGAGGTTCACCATGAAGGCTCTGCCATTTTGACTCTCAATTTGATGCATATTTGAAGCTATTTTTTACCACAGAACTTCCCATTACATTGATAGCTTGTGACTATGATGCACCGATACCGATACGGCGTTTTCGAGACGTTGCCGAAACGTGACATCGAAATGTGGCTTCAAAAATACTAATATTTCGAGACATTCCGAAACGTCTTAGTATTAAATAATATTTTAATATAAACAGTGTATTTCACATTAACAAAATAATGAATTTGGGGATTATGCACAACTAAACATTATTTTACTTAGCAAAATGTTTCATCTTTTTGCTGTAGAGGAAGGAAAAAAGAAACACGAATAGTCATATACCAAAGCATAAGTGGCAAGCCATAGCAGAAAACAATCTAAACTAAGGAAATCCTCAAATCGAAGCATTACCTCTTACAACTTCTAAAGATGAAACACTCACAGACTCACAGTCGACGAGTTGCACAGTGCACAGAACACAGATCAAAATCCACAAATCCAAGACTGTCGACGAGTTGAACTAAACACTCACAGTCGATAAGTCTTAGGCGCACGAAGAACCACAGAACACCGGAACAGCGATGGAGAGATGGATGCCACAGAGAGACGGAGGCGACGGAGATGGAGGCAACTCGATTTGAGAGATGATTTCAACGTCGATTTGGGGGAGAGACAGGATTAGGGCATTTTTGTTGCCCAAAAAACTCAACTGGAAAATGCCCTCCAGGTTTTTTAAAAGGGTAAAGGAGCAAAAATACACATGTGCTTTACCTTCGGGAGCGCCCAACACCATATGCTTTTTTTGGGAGCAAAAATACACACGTGGTTACCATTTTGGAGCAAAAGTCACATCCCACCGTTATGTTACTGTTCACCGTGATGAGAGAGAAAGAGCTGAAGTGAACAGTAACATAACGGTGGGATGTGACTTTTACTCCAAAATGGTAACCACGTGTGTATTTTTGCTCCAAAAAAAACATATGGTGCTAGGCGCTCCCGGGGGTAAAGCACATGTGTATTTTTGCTCCTTTACCCTTTTTAAAATTGCAAAAATGCCATTATGGCAATTTAACTCAACCGATTCGTAGATTTCACGTCTCCCAGCGTTTTGGACAAATTCGCGAATCCGAAACGTTCTCATCTGAAATTTTAGCGTTTCGGTGCTACATAGGCTTGTGATGAAGAAGGAAACCGAGTGTGATAATTGAATCTCTTGCAAAATCTTAAGTGTGTTTTTCAACTCTGGTATAAGAATCTGGGAAGTTTTCTAGTGGGGAAGGATTTTTGGGAAAGGGCTGGTGTAAGTTGTATTCTTTGTTTTGACCTGAAAATTGTATATCTTTTCTGCTTCAGGGGTTGAATTTATATTACCACCAAAAATAGAAGAATCCGCCTGCAGAGTCGTCAAGAGCGAAAATGGTAGAGCCTTCGTGGTGTTTGAGGGAGAGGAAAAATGAGAGGGCAAGAAGGGAAGGGATGGAGATTTCGGGTGTTTAAGATCAATATCTTGTCTCTGTTTTTTTGGACTGAAGATCAATATATTTTTTTAATAATATAAGATCAATATCTCTGTTTAATAGAGAAATTATCTGACAAAAGTTTCTACAATTAAAATTAATAATATTGTATTTTAAAAATTAAAATTTAAACTTATTTTCTCAGTTTTACAGTCATTACTCAAATTTGACATGTTAGCGTTTTTGTATTAGTGATATTAATAATATTTAAATTATAGGATTAAAAATATACTTTTTAAACTGAAGAAACCAAAATGATACTTCGTCCAAACTTAAAGGTTAAGAGCATAGTTCAGCCTAAAATCTATGTTGCATCTATCGACACAAGCATAAGGGAAGGGCATGTGAAAATGTTTTGAGAGAGAGCTTGGGCTGACCCAATCATACAGCATATAAAATTTTTTTACAGTGTATGGCAGGCTTTTTACTTAATGAACTATTTACTATTTTTATATCAAAAAAACTATTTACTATTTTAGTCTATTTTTCTACACTAATATTAGAAGACAATTTTACTATGTCACAAATAAAGAATAAAAAAGGAAAATCTTATATAAAGACAGTTGAAAATTTGGATTACTAAATTTAACAAATTATATATCATGTTATGCGTTATAGTCAGGGATTTAAAATTTGGATCAAATTACTTCTTATCCCTTTATTAAAACAAGAAAATTTAAAACATAACCATATTATTTACTCTATCAATTCCTTCTATATATAATCTGTGTTTAGTTGCTCTATCAATTAATTAAAATAAATAATAAATGAATTGTAAATTAGCTCCATTCTGATAGCTACAGTGTTAAACTATATAGCTAGAAACTTAATTAAAAAAAAAACTTTGTAGGAGTAAATTTATTAGTTGATCTTGACTGAGCTATCCGGGATTATTTGTGAAACATTGTAGTACATAAGAATTCACCTCTTTCAATTATATATATTTCTACTGTCCTATAAACCCAAATATTGTATAAAAAAAGAATATTGTGCATAATTAATATTTGGAAAAAAGTTAGAGAACAAACCATGCTCCATCATATAGTACTTTCTAAAGATTTAATTGATAGAGCAAATAATATGTTTGTGTTTTCAATTTTGCTATTTTAATAACTAAGTGATATGTGTTGTAAAAATACTAATTGAAATGAATGTCCATAAACTCCAAACTCTTGGCCTTTTATTTTCTAGACTCTGTAATCTCTCTGATGAATAGTATTTAGGAGTCTTCATGCCTATAACTCAAAAGTTACAATTTGTGCACTCATGATGATTAAAGTTTGTCATTTACTTCCTGTAACTCTTGGTTGTGGTAGAGGGCCTATAAATAGAGCAATATGTATTACACTTTGGTTGCATCTAAATGAATAAGATGTTGCTCTATTTTTTCCTACATTTCTCTCTTCATCTCTCTTCATCTTTTCATTTCATCTCTTGTATTTTTCCATTTTTATAACACGTTATCAGCACGATCCTCAAACCGATGTATTTTTTTCCTCATCGTTGCTCAACCATTTCCTCTATATTCTTTTACCGTATCTCTATTTAACCTATATGGGATAATCTAAGCCATTGTATGAAATTAAAGAGATAATTTTACCGATTATTTTTATACATCATGTTCCATGGCTGAAGTTGGAGATTATTGTTACATTTATATTTCTTTATTTTATATTCTGTTGTTATTTACATGTTATACTAGTTCATTTTATTCATGTTTTACTTGTTTATCATTTTGATTTTTTGTTGGCACAACTTTTTAGTGTTTCATTCTATTTCATTTATTCTATTATTTTTATTTATTTATTTTATGTTTTTCATTTCATTTTATTGTTATTGTATTTTTCATATACTTATATTGTTATATTATATGATTTCATTTTATTAAGCTATTTCACTTTATTTGTTTATTGTTTATAATATTTTATTATTTATTTATATTTTTTTTTTTAAATTACTCCTTTTACATGTTTCGTTTTATTTCATCACCACATTTATTAGTCTATTTGTTTCTTATTTATATTATTCATTTTTTATTTATTTTATTTTTTCACTATTTAATTTATTTTCCATTTTACTTTTATTATTACCATCTTTATGTTAAATTTTGCTATTTTATATGTGTTTACAGTTACTCTTATTTACATTTTATAACATATTATATTACTATAATTTTCTCCTCTGATACATCATTTATATTCTCCCTCCTCCTTTCTACCTTTCTCCTTTGTGTGTGTATATATATATATGCTACATAGTATTTATCTTCATATATGCATATTTATTGATGATTTTATCCCCTCTGATATTATTTGAGAATACAAATTCTTGTTGTACCCCCAAAATGGATTTTTGTTAGAATTATTAGCAGAAATAATCGAATGATTCTGGTGATACATTCGAGTAATTAAACGTTTTACAATTAGTAAACTAGATTTATTGTCATAACCCGGTGATTTTGCCTCAAGCTCGTTACGAATGAATATACCTCAGCCTACAAGATTTTAAGACTGTAAGTGAATATAATTCAGCGATTTTCAAAATAAGTTCTCAGTTGAAATGAAATTATGTAGTGAGAAAATAGTTGATGAGGACTTATTAGAGAAATTTTTTTATACCTTTAATGCTTCAAATATGATCCTGTAGCAACAATACGAGAGAAATGTTTTAAAAAGTATTCTAAATTAATCTCATGCCTTTTGGTAGCCGAACAAAATAACGAGCTATTGGTGAAAAATAATGAAAATTGTCCCACGGGATTGCTCCATTCCCTAAAGCGAATGTAAGTGTCCATAATAATTATCATGCTTATGGTCACTATTGTGGTCGTGGAAGTGGACGTGGCCATGGTAGGGGACGTGGTAATTACCATTATTATGGTGGTAGAAGTAATAATTATAATACATACCCACTAGAAGAAGAAATATAACAAAGGTAGAAAAATGACAAGGGCGATCCTTCAAAAATTGTTGAGAATCAATGTTATCAGTGTGGTATGAAGGGGCATTGGTCACGTATCAGTCATACACATGAGCATCTGGCAAAACTTTATTAAGCCTTCATAAAAAGGAGTATGAATAATGTGGAAGCAAATTTGATTTCTCAAGATGATAATATTGAGGCACACAAGAATGATGGTATCAACGAGTTAGATTGTATTAATGACCTTGATGCTACACTTGGAGGTGGATAACTTTTTTCAGAATCATGATTAGATGAGTTTGGTTGGAAGAACAATAAAAAATGTTTTAATTTATGGTTTTTTTTAAATCTAGTTTATGCTTTACTTTCATTTCGGCTTTTCATAATTAATAAGGGCATTATTGCTCATAATGTATTTTAATTGGTAAGACCACAAATGACGTGAGAGGGGAAATTTAAAAAAATTTATCCTCCCCTCCTAAAAAATATGGTCAGCCAAACGAGGGGAGGGGGTCAAAATCCCTCCATCCCCTTCTATCCCCTCAAACCAAACAGATCCTAAAGGAATAGATTGCTATAAGATCCTATGGAAGAAATTAATTACTAAAAAGTCTTAATTACTTTTAGATTATATCATGAGAATTTTTTGTATTAACCTAGTTTACCATGTCATTTGTAGTCTAACTAATTAAAATACAATAACTCATAAGTTAATTTGTTACCTTCTAGATATTATTTGGGATATTAATAAAATTAAAAGATTTTGCAAGATTTACTTTTTTATTACTTGTAAAATCTTAATTAAGGAATTTATTATTTTTTAAAAATAAAAATGTAAATTACATGAGCAGCTTACTATGATTAATATTAGTTAACTCGTTGTATTTTAATTGGTAAGACCACAAATGGCATGACGGATCAGATTTATACAAAAATTTCTTGACAATCACTCTTAGGACCCGTTTGTTACAAAGAAAGCTTGGGGAGGGAAAGGGAAGATCCCAATCTTCCCATGGATTTTATTTGTTATACGAAAGTCCACAAGATCTTCCAGGTGAGGGTCTATCTTCCTCATTTGAGGGAAAGTGCTTTCCATCCGAAAATGGAAGGAAAGCCGCCATCTTCCCGGAAGATGGTTTTGACAGATTTACCCCGAAATTCAAATTTGAAGTTCAACTTCGGGAAAGTTCAAACTTATGGAAAGTTCATATTTGACGAAATTTTTTTCTTCAAAAGTTCGAACTTAACAATAATATATATTTTTAAAAATATATTTTAGAATTTTTTTTTTTATTTTGAATTAATTTCTTTTGAGGGTAAAATAGACATTTCCTAATTTTTTACCAACTTTCCCTCTTCATTTTATTCCTACCAAACAACTCAAGCCATCTTCCCTCATCTTTCAAATCTTCCTTTCCTTTCCTTTCCCTCCTCCAAAGTTCCTTTCCCTCCCCAAACTTTCTTTATAACAAACGGGTCCTTATAAGATCTTCTACTTAGTGTTTGAGTAATTATGAAAATGTGGTTTCAGAAACCCTTTTCTATAAACCGAGACAAAACTTTACATAATTATTGTAAATAGTAAAAACTATTTTCCAAAAAACTAAATTCTCTCGATTAATTCTGGAAAAAAAAAAAATCTCCCTATTAATTATTCGGTTTCAGAGGAAAATCAAAAGAAATGAAATACAGATTCAAACGGCATCGTTCTTTTGCTTCGTCTCAGCCTCGCCTCCACGTTACATTTTCGGATTTTCCATTTGCAGGGTCTTGAGGGGTGAGAGCTGAGAGCTGACACTGAACCATGGGAACTTCGGTACAGGTGACGCCCCTCTGTGGAGTGTACAATGAGAATCCTCTCTCATACTTGGTCTCTATTGATGGCTTCAACTTCCTCATAGACAGTGGTTGGAACGACCACTTCGACCCCTCGCTCCTCCAACCCCTTTCTAGGTCTCTCATCCTTGTCTTTTTCGAATATAGTTGCTTTTCTCCTTTAGCCATTTGTGTTTCTTTCATATCGCTGCTTCTTCTCTTTTGTCACTGCAATTTTTACGGCCCTGCCTGGTAGAAATAGAGAAGACAGGGTTTTCTGTAGCACCTTTTTGGTTGTTTCAAGAGTAAAGTAACGGCATATAAGTTCGTCCTAAAATTTTTCTTCAGCTTGTGTTTGTTTCTCTTCATTTCTTAAAATGTGGTGCGGCTGTAGGGTAGCACCAACCATAGATGCGGTCTTGCTTTCACATGGGGATACACTTCACCTGGGTGCCCTCCCCTATGCCATGAAGCAACTTGGACTCTCTGCTCCCATTTATTCCACAGAACCAGTGTACAGATTAGGCCTTCTTACCATGTACGATCAGTATCTTTCAAGAAAGGTGAGATTTACTGGTTTTACTTTTTCTTCACTGAGCTTTACCCTATAGAAATAGATGTTTATCTTTTTCTTGATTTCTCTGGGCTAAATAAATAGATGGTTCTCCTATTTTTGAATCAAGTATACGGTCTTGAAATATTTAAAACTCATGTGTCTTTTCCAGATTACGTATAATGCAATTGTTTTATTCTTCTTAAATTATTTTATGGTTTTGTTAAATGATTATACTATTTTAATACCCAATATTGGCAGTTTCTTCATGATCCCTCTTAGGATTGCCTGTTTGATTTCTAAATATTTTAGTTTGGGCCAAACTTAAGGTGAGAAAAATCTCCTTTTGCAGCAAGTATCAGAGTTTGATCTGTTCACACTAGATGATATTGATTCTGCTTTCCAAAGCATAACCAGACTAACATACTCTCAAAATCATCATCTCTCAGGTAGGAATTCTGAACAAGTGTACATTTTTTGGTCAATTCAAAATTTGTCAGAATGAGGCTTTCTAGCTGACCCGTTTGTATTATCTGGGATTTATGGCATGCTATTTTGTATTTTGTTTCATTTTACTCTTTGTCCTTCCTATCTTTATCTTGTTCTTTCAGCTGTAAGTTTACTTAGGTATGGCTTCTGCAAAGATTTATGATACGATTCCATCAACACAAGCCTCTACCCACTTGTGTTAGAATTGAGAAGACATGCTCATGCTAAGCTTGGTTGAGTGGTGAGGGTAGGTAGGGAAAAGTCTCAACAGGTCATTGAGGAAGCAGTTAGTAGGGGAGTTGAGTAACTGTCTGCTCTCACAAGAAGCTTTACTACACTTATTGGATGAAGACCACTTTGATAGTGCCTAGGAAGTCAGTTATGGTCTTTTTTGATATAAATATGAGCAGGAAGACTAGCTAGTAATTTTAGATTTTCTGCTTGTTTTATTAGAGAATTTAGTGTTTAAGATACTTACTATAAGTAAAGTAACTTATGTTTTTCTCTTTACTCCC
Source organism: Acacia pycnantha (assembly GCA_025563575.1). Lineage (NCBI taxonomy): Eukaryota > Viridiplantae > Streptophyta > Magnoliopsida > Fabales > Fabaceae > Acacia > Acacia pycnantha. Next base: position 304,767 of record JAMWYP010000146.1, read on the forward strand.
TGATTGTATCAATTCAAATGAGGCTACTTTTTAAGAATCCCCAAGGTCAATTTACCCTCATATTTAGTGGATTTCTTTCTGTTGGTACATTCCTATGCTAAATGACTATAGAGACTTTAAAACTTTCATGTAAAATGAAATCCTCTAAACTCCTTTTATTTAGATTGTCTAGCAGCTTGCTACATTCCTTTTGACAATCATTCAACATACTTTTATTTCAAATACATTTGAAGCTTTAAAATATTAAATTATGTAGTTATGCGAATTGCGAAACCCCTTCCTGTATGTAAGTAAGAATCTAAATATTTTACTGAAGATAAGAAGTTCTTAATGGTGTATAACTTTGAATGATATTGTATGAAATGATTCATTGTATTTGCTATTTGTTCGTAATATAATTTCATGCACAACTTGTAAACATAATCTCCCCATAGTGTGGTTCTGTGTGATTTACCCTTGTTGGTGTTATGGCTACAATGAGGCAAGGGAGAAGGAATTGTGATTGCACCTCTTGTTGCTGGACATCTATTGGGAGGTACTGTATGGAGGATTACTAAGGATGGCGAGGATGTTATATATGCTGTTGATTTTAATCATAGAAAAGAAAGGTAAAGCTTTATATGAATTGCCTTGATTTAGTATGGTCTCTACATTGTTAGACCGAAAAGGGAAAGAAAGAAGGAAGGAATTATACTTATTAATGTGGGCATTTTTCAGGCATTTAAATGGAACTGTGTTAGGTTCTTTTGTACGGCCAGCTGTTCTCATAACTGATGCCTACAATGCTTTGAACAATCAGCCCTATAGACGACAAAAGGACAAGGAATTTGGAGGTAAAGAGCTTTCTAATTTTGAAGTTTCTACTTTGTCTAATCTTTTAAATGCATTTTTTGTAACCTATAAAATTGTTTGTTTAAAAAAAAAAGATAATTGAAATGGCTTCATACGCCCAGTACAATTATGGATGACACAAGCATGTACCAAAAGTTTAGGCCACTTATGTGAAGAAAATTCTGAAGGATTTATATTCTTTGATTATTGATATTCTTATTTTCAATTATTTAGATATCATGAGGAAGACTCTAAGGGCAGGTGGCAATGTATTACTTCCTGTTGACACTGCTGGACGAGTTCTGGAACTTATTTTGATGTTAGAATCAGTAAGTAGGGGACTTATACTCTTATTCCTCACTTTCCAGAAATATTATTTCCCTAATTGTGTGAGTTGTTGTTTAACTGTGGTATTTGCAGTATTGGGCTGATGAAAGCTTGAGCTTCCCTGTATATTTTCTTACATATGTTGCATCCAGCACAATTGATTATGTGAAGAGTTTCCTTGAGTGGATGAGTGACTCCATAGCAAAGTCCTTTGAACAAACTCGTGAGAATATTTTTCTTTTGAAGTAAGTGGATTCTGTTGTAATTTAGTTTTGATTATTCAAATATCAATGATTTTGTTCTTTGGGATGGCTTGTGCTTTTAAATCCCATTTCTAGCACCTTTTATGGCATAACATGTTTATAACCTATGGCCATGTTAAGTCTCTTTTGATATTTTAATAAGAAGATTTGTATGAAGAGAGAGACCCTGAAAACTTTATGGATTTTCTTCTTTTAAGAATGTCTTATATATACATTTTATTAAAAAGACAGAAAAAGAGAGGATTTTTTCTGAATATACACTGTGGCAACAGGTCATTAATCTCTTGTTTATGATATACACAACCATTTTGAAAAAGAAATTGCTTACTTTGCTAATAATATTTCAATTTACTAGGTTTCATGTTTGTACCTACAGGTATGTCAAACTCATAGTTAACAAGAGTGATCTTGAGAATGCTCCTGAAGGGCCAAAGGTTAGATCTCTTGTATGCTTTTATTGATACCAACTTTTTTACTGGTTTTATGTGTATCATGTGTTATGTATCATTTATAGGTTGTTTTGGCATCCATGGCAAGTTTGGAAGCAGGTTTTTCTCATGATATATTTGTTGAATGGGCAAATGATGTAAAAAATCTTGTGCTCTTTACAGAAAGAGGCCAGGTACTTTTCTAGAACATTTTCCCCTTTATTAATGTGTTTCATTGATCATTTGTGGCTCGTGAGTCTCACAGTTGAGTAAGCTATACTCAAAGCAAAAAAGGAAATCATACCTCTCTATATGGTAACAAAAGTGCATTCTAGTTGCAAAACAAAAATGTAAAAGAAGGATGAAAATGGAGTTTGGTTCATAAGAAAGCAATTCTCTAGCACCGTTGGTAACAATAATGAGAAGATCTAAGTCATCTGTTGTGTTAGTAGATGTTTCAATAGGTTGTATGTGTGAAGGTGGGGTAGATCCTTGTAGTTTGAATAATCAGATTTCATTGACAAGGCTACTGAACAAGATGTGAATATATATATATAAGACGGCATAGAATCAGCCATAGAACCAACAATACAGTCTCACTAAATCAGCCTAAGTAACAGATCCTAATCTAATAAAGATATAAGGTGATAGTTGACTATTTACTATTGTAAAATGGCAAAGATCTTACTACATTCTCCTTTAAGTTGTATTATAGATGTCAGTCATGTCCAACTTGTTAATGTGATCTTCAAAATTCTGTATTGAAAGCCTTTTAGTGAGAATGTCTACTGGTTACTCTTTTGCTGGGACACATGTCATGAAAATTATCCCTTCAAATTTTTTTTTTCCTTTTTTCTTTTTAATTTCTGATTAAGCGTCTATCCACCTCAAGTCCTCAACATGCTTTGTTAGGATAGTTGTAGAAGTATAGAGGAATTGGGAATAAGAAATCAGAGGAGTTGAGGAGAGAAAGGGGAGGGAGAAGGCACAGGCAGATGACAGAACTGCTGTCCTGCTATTCATTCATACACAATGCAAAACTGATTTACAATTTTCCTAGGTCCATATATATATGTTAGGAATCAGCTAAGAAACTTAGGAAATGGTGATAAATCAGTTGTATACTGATAGCCAAAAGGTTACACAATCTGAAAAGAGTGATACCACCCCCTCAGCCAAGACGAGTTTCAGGCTTATACAGACCTGATTCCCTCTCCTATCTCAACTCTCTTAAAAAATAATCCCTCCTTTCAAAAAGACTCCTAACAGCTAATATAGGAGAAACAAACATCGTACACAACACCCAAAAAGCCACCCTACAATACAACTAGTATCCTACTATTACTCTAATATAGGAAGTCAAACCTGCAACCTTAAAAAAGCATCTTGCCCCTTGGTTGTGCTAGTTTTGTCTTCCTATGCCTTAGGTCTTCTTTCATAGGTCTGCCTGAATAGAGTCCTTTCATTACCTTCCCCTAAAAGCTTCACCTTGTCCTCAAGGTGAAAATTAGCAGTAAGCATTGGTGGCTTTCTGCTTGTACAGCTCAACTTCTTATGTTTGCTTGTGTACACCAAAAGGAATAATTGGATTTCATGTTGAACCTTTGGTCTAGATGAAGCAATCTCTGCAATGAGTTCCGTAGAAATTACATCAACATAGGCATGAGAGTCTTAATAGTCAACAAAATCAATTAGAGAAACCCAAGGTTCAATGAAACTAGGTTGAGAACTAGTGGTTCTTTGGTTGAGAGTAGCTCTCGCAATAGAGACCATGGGCAACAATAATTTGTCAGAAATAAACTTCCCACAAGAACCATTAATTCTGGTCAGTACATCTTTTCTGTCACTATATCCTGCATGTGTGACACCATGATCCAATGATGTTCCACAAGCTCTAGTGAAGACGTCGGATACATATAACTGGAATTCACTGTCACCACCTTCAATGGCAACGCTCATCTGGAAGAGTCAGGACAGGCGTTGCACTAAGAGTTTCTTTTAGTTTCTGAAATGCTGCAGCAGTTTCTGTGGTCCATTTAAACTGATCTTTTCTCAGCAAATTAGTTAAAGGTCTTGCCAACATCCCATACCCTTGTATAAAGCGTCTGTAATACCCGGCCAAGCCTAAGAAGGAGCGAAGCTGCTTGATTGTGGAAGGTTCATGCCATTCCATGATAGCCTTAATTTTCTGTGGATCCGTAGAAACCACACCATCTTGAATAATATGGCCCAAGTACTCCACTGTGGTTGCGGCAAAGGTGCACTTACTTTCCTTAACGGAGTAATAGTGTTCCCTCAAAATTTCTAGGACTGAACTCAAATGCTGGAGATGCATACTCATACTTGGGCTATAAACCAAGATATCATTGAAGAAAACTAGCATAAACCTTTGAAGATGTTCTCTGATAATACTATTCATGGCATTCTGAAAGGCGGCTAGTGCATTGGTGAGTCCAAATGGCATCACCAACCATTCATAGTGGCCAGAGTGAGTTCGAAACGCTGTTTTATAAGAGTCAGAGGGCTGCATCCTGATCTGATGGTAACATGCCCGGAGATCCAGTTTTGTAAACCACCTAGCATCCTTTAGTTCATCCAGCAACTCTTCTACAAGTGGAATGGGGTACTTGTTCTTGACTGTGAGTTTATTAAGCTCACGATAATCGATGCAAATTCACCAAGTACCATCCTTTTTCTTGACTAGTGCTATAGGCGAAGCAAATGGAGAAGAACTTCCCTGAATTACCCCTCATTCCAGCAGCCCCTTAATCTACCTCTCAATTTCATCTTTCTGTGTAGAAGGGTAACGATAGGGTTTGAGGTGTATTGGATCAAAACCCTCTTTCAAGACCACCGGATGATTGTGGTTTGCACGGAGGAGGGGTAGTCCCTTTGGTTCTGAAAACACATCTTGAAATTCTGTTAACAAGTTCGTTAGAAAGAGTGTAGGCCAAGGTTTGATGCTCTTCCACAGAATGCAGTAATAATAGTTGACTACCTCCCACCTTTGGATCATTGAGTTTGTTCACCACCTTGCAATCTATAGTAGGGGTTGGTTTCGAAACACACATGGCTCCCTTGTAACATGTTAGAATATTAGGGATTATTTAGATTACTCATTATCTTATTATTATTAAGTTTGATATTTAGGATTACATATAGATATTATATCTTAATTATTTTGATTTATTAGATTAAATTAGATTCTAGGGTTAGCTCTAGGTTTGCCTATATAAAGGCCCCTATGTACTCTCTTTTATTTACTGAGTTTAATAGAGTGAGTTTTATCCCTCTAAATTCAACATGGTATTAGAGTTAGGTCTGCCTCCAGACCCACAATAAATAAATCAAACTCCAGACCATAGATCCCTCCCTCCAGCGTTCGACTTCTGTAGTCACAGTAACGGAAGGAAACTTGAGAGAGGTGCAAGAGAGCACTGTGACAAATAAACACAGTGACAGAGAGCGTCAGAGTAAAAGAGAGTAGTGGGAGACTTGAGAGGCGGGAGAGAGAGGGAGACACATGACTGTGACAGAGGGCGACAGAGAGCACAAAACACAGAAACGAGACTTTTAGATCTGGGGTGAAAGGGTGCGCATGTAACTACACCGCCACCCTCGACGGCACTAGTGAGTGCCGATCGGCACAACCCAGAGGAACGCCGATGATTTGCTCGGCGCGTAACCATCATGCGCTACCACTTTCCCGGTGTGTGACCACCACGCGCCGGCGTGAACGGTGACCTTCAGAGACCGTTTTCTTACCATAATCATGGATCAATCCATTTTCTCTCCTTTATTTGGTACAATACCTCAATTTCAATCCAACTGGAGTCTATCCCATGGCTTCTATATCTGATACAAGTTCTCAAACTCAAGACTCTTCATCAGAACAACCAAACCAAACAGTACCACTCAGAACCACAGAGATGACACTAGATTTCTTAGAAAATCATAGTATGGTTATTAACCATCGATTTAATGGTAGGAACTATCTACAGTGGTCACAGAGTGTGCTGAGGTATATTCGTGGCAAGAGAAAGGAGAAATATATTAATGGGGTAGCACCTCAACCAACTTCTAATGATCCAAATCTTGACACATGGTTCACTGAAAACAACCAAGTTATGACTTGGTTGTGTAACTCAATGACCATGGAGATCAGTGAAGGCTATCTGCTTGCCCACACTACAAAGGAAATATGGGATACTGCTCGGGGAACCTACTCCTCGCTTGATAACACCGCTACCTTGATCCACCTGAAGCAACAACTCCGTTATTTAAGAGAAGGAAACATGTCGGTGATTGAATATTATAATTATTTGCTAAAATTGTGGTAGCAACAGGATTTGTTTGAGGTTAATACTTGAAAAAACATCGACGATGCTCAACTATACAAGAGGATCATGGAAGAAGGAAGGATACATGATTTCCTCCTAGGCCTGAATGATCCTTTCGAAGAGATAAGGGGCAGAATCATGGGGTTGAAGCCACTACCACAACTCTTTGATGTTGTTAACCTCGTACAATTCAAGGAAAGTAGAAAACTTATGAATCAAAGTGGCCCAAGCCAAAATGAAAGCTCAGCTCTTGCAGTTAAGGGACCACATTGGGAACAAAAGTGCAACTATTGCAAGAAGAAGGGCCATAATAGAGAAGGATGCTGGAAACTCCATGGAACTATTGCAAGAAGAAGGGCCATTATTATTAAGTTTGATATTTATGATTAGATATAGATATTATATCTTAATTAATTTGATTTGATTTATTTTGATTGATTAGATTAAATTAGATTCTAGGGTTAGCTCTAGGTTTGCCTATATAAAGGTCCCTATGTACTCTCTTTTATTTACTGAGTTTAATAGAGTGAGTTTTATCCCTCTAAGTTCAACATAACAAAAAGTCGTTGACAGATCATCATAGTTCCAAGAGGCATGATGAATATCGTAGGTGTTGATTTCCATCACATGCAAGTCAAAAGAAAAATCCTGATTCTGCATCTTCCAGCGGAAGTTCTTCCAAACCCCATAAATTTTCAGTCTGGCACCCCCTGCTACCTCAACTTCACCCTTTGGCTGTGGAGGTAGTCCTTCCTTCCTAGTCTTCAAGCCAATTTGTAGTCAAGGTAACCTTGAGAGGCACCGTTATCGATGAGAATCTGAACTGGCCATCGTCCAACAAATCTTTGTATTTGCATGGAGATAATCCCCACACTTCCTTGCATCGCATGAAGAGATATTTGGAGGCATTCATCTGTGTCGAGAATAGGTTTGTTTTGCTGTCCCTCCTCCTCGGTAGGCCTTGTATCATCGTTCCTTGTTTCATCAACATCTAACTCAATCAGTTGCAGTTGTAATCTTTGTCGCTGGGGGCATGTATGGTTGCGGAAATAAGGCTTGTGGCAATAGAAGAAGAGATTCTTAGCACACAATTCATCCGACTCGTCATTGCTAGCTGTAGAATTTCCCTTTACGATAGGCACCCCTGTTCTTGATGTAGAGACCGTCGATGAACCCATACTCGCCCCTGTGCTATCCTTGGTCGCGTATCCAGTGTTTTTGATTCCCGCATTCGGGTTGTTAAGAATTCCCAAAGATCTAGTCGGAAAAGACGGAGCCTTCGCATTCCGCCATTGAACTAATGATGTCGAGACGTTACTGTTGGTCCGTCGTGGCCATGTTTTTACACTCGTTTCATTGCCTCGATTATACTCACTAATCTGCCTTACAATAGGGATTAGGCCCTTATTTATAGTCTAGAGTGACTTAAGGACCAAGCTAATCCTAAACTAACTAACTTTCTAACAGATATATTTTCTAACAACCCCTTACTAACTTTTAACCTTTTATTATCTTTGCATATCATTGTAGTTGTCAGAGATGTCAACTCCTTAGGGATGGTTGTATGGTGGAATCATACATTGTGTAGCCTCAAGTAATTCTTTTGGTACTTAGGTGGTGTGGTTCTTCCCCCTTACAAGCTGGTTTTTAAGGGTGAATTTCTCATGCTTGCTTAGGTCTTGATCAGGTCTGTAATTAATCTTATCACAATCAGGTTCTTACTTTCTGGCCTCTCATTCTATAATTCCCCCCTTCCTTTTTGGCTGTTTTCCCTTATTCTGAAAGGCCATCTATTTCCAAGCCATGTTTGTTCTAGGTTTAAGATCTGTTTGGCATAGGCCTGATATGAAAACTTCATTTTTCTTTATTCTAACATATTTGTATATTTGTTGATAGAGGGTGAACCTCAGCGCAACAGTAAGGTCGTTGCCATGTGACCTGGAGGTCACAGGTTTAAATCTTGAAAACAACCTCTTTGCTTGCGGGGTTAAGGCTGCATAAATCTATCCCTCCCTGGACTCTACTTGGCGGGAGCCTTATGCACTGGGCCACCCTTTTATTTGCATATTTGTTGATAATGTGTTGGGGTGGCGTATCTAAAATATCTAAAATCTTGCCGCAAAAAAGAGGGGAGGGGGGGGGGGGTTAGGAATTTAAGACTGAAAAACTTACAAAAATTAAGCGCCATCGTTGTTCTGTCGATTTTAGATAGTACCACTTTGGCTATGCACTTTTAGGGCCATTCACCAAAGAGCAATCTTCTCTACCACATTAATAACACCAACCGCACTTTTGTAGTCTACTTAGTTATTTTGAATGAAATATTAACATGTTTTTTCTCCTTTTAGCATCACATAATAGTGTTTCATATTTATTTTAGTAGAAATTATATTCATGTTAATAATGCTTTCTATTATATTTTATTTGGGAAATGTGAAAGCAGTGTCATTGTCCTTGTAACAGTATTATTTGTGATGATTTTATCTTTTACTATTCTTTTGTTTGTTCTAATTTATGTCCATGGTCCTCCTTCACTGGGCACAGTTTGCCACGCTAGCTCGTATGCTTCAGGCAGATCCGCCTCCAAAAGCTGTCAAAGTTGTTGTGTCCAAGAGGGTTCCTTTGGTTGGGGAGGAGCTAATTGCCTATGAAGAAGAGCAAAATCGAATAAAGAAGGAAGAAGCTTTAAAAGCTAGTCTTATCAAGGAGGAAGAGTTGAAGGCATCTCATGGGAATGATAATAATAGTAATGATCCAATGGTCATTGATGCTGGCAAGAGTCATGTTGCACAAGAAAGTATGAGATGCTATCCATAAATATTTAGAAGCCTTCTTCGGTAGTTTAATTCATATATGCATTCAGCTTTATCAAACTTCCTCCAGAAACTAGCTTTTAGCTTTGACTATTTCTGGTTATGCCTGAAATTTTTTCAGGAAGAGTATAACTGAATAAAAATTTAGAGATCTGTCTGTCTTTTAGCTTCAGCTGATTTTGAAAGCATTCTTGCTATGTGAAATCATACAAAAACAACTTGATCTTTTGTCTGTTGCTTCAAACAATTATTCTAGCATATCAAACACCACAGAATTAATTGTGTGCAACAACTATTGCTCCTTTAAGAACTTTCTGATGCTAAATATTACATTTATCACCAGTAATATGTAACATGTATGAACAATTCAAAGGGATATGAATTTGTCATTTGCTGTAACTTGGAAATTTTTCAATGAGCTTTTCAAAGTTTGAGAGTTAAAATTTCAAAATTCCTGACAAAAATGTGTGTAATATAAAAACAATTAACCACAAGGAGTTACTTTTAAAATAGAGGATATGTGTTAATTATGTATTGGCTTCATCAACCACTCAGTTTCTTCTATGCTGAAAATATTTTTTCCTGAAATTTCTGAATTTTAATCCTTCATTTTAAGCTTTGTATATTTTTATAAAATCCTGGTCTGCATTGAGTATACAGATTCGTACTTGTATTGGCAGGTTCACGGGGTGGTGGATACCGGGATGTATTCATTGATGGATTTGTTCCACCTTCGACAAGTATTGCCCCAATGTTCCCCTGTTATGAAAATACAATGGAGTGGGATGATTTTGGTGAAGTTATTAATCCAGATGATTATGTGATTAATGATGAAGACATGGATCACACAGCAATGCATGTGAGTTCACATTTTCAGGCTGCTTTGGTTTCTGACTATTGTTTTATGGCCTTCTTGGGCCACACAAGGGTTTTTAAGGGGGTTTTCCTTGCCATATTGTGAAGGAGTTGGATGACTTCATTATTTTTATTTACTTTTATTCTTCTCTTTCATTAATTATTTCTTTCTTCCCTTTAATTCTTCTTCGGAAAGAATTTCATTACTTATGCTATTGCTTTCTGTCAGGTAGGGGGAGATATGGATGGAAAACTAGATGAAGCTGCTGCAAGTTTGCTGCTTGATACAAAACCATCAAAAGTCATATCTGAAGAAAGAACTGTGAGCTGCAGTATCTCTTCCTTATATTGTGACTTTTATATTTCTACCAATTTTAACTCTCTAATTTCATATGAAAATGGCTTCAACGTTGAGCCATTTTGTTTGGAAATTGATGTAATGCACATAAAACCAAATTGAATTTCTTTAAGCTATTTGTGACTCTGGTGCGTTTTGCGGAGTCTAAGAAATGAGTCACATTATTCATGGTTTGCAAATAGTGCAGCTTCCTATATATTTTATTTCTTATACGGATGATATTGGTTTTTTCCTGCACTTTTTAGCCCTTTCATGTCATTTTATTAATTACTACCACAAATGGTCTTTGTGCTTATTCTACAAATAAGAGAATCTCTCGATGTTACAAAAGATGTTATTTTGTTTGTTTGGTTTTTGATAGTCATCTCTTATTTGCCTTTTTATTTGAAACCTGTCTTTTGTTCTGTGGTATTAGGTCATTTTGGTGTTTGTTTTATGTTATAGATTCCAAGTTTTTGTATTACTCCCTCCGTTCTTAAAGATAAGACAATTGACTTTTTTGGAGAGATTAAGGAAGTTAAGTAAGCTACATAATCATATCATATGTTGTGTATTATTAGATTATATATTAGTTTATTAGTTAGGCAAAATAGTTTGAAGAAAAAATCATAAATATAAATACTTTAACGTAATTTAATTAGTTTTCTTAATATTTCCTATAAAATCAACTTTATCTTATATTTAGGACAATAGTAGGGAGTAGTAAATTTTCAATTTTCTATTGGAACAGGATTGTAATAGCAGAGGTAAGTTGGTTACAGGTTTATCCTATAGAAGTTAAATTATAACCCTTTCGTTCTGGCATTCTCTCTTAAATTTGACTGCAAAACACGGATGTTAAGCATTATTATGCAACATGGAAGGTTATTTTCGTTATTTAATGCTTGGTTCCTTTTTGAGGGTTTGTCCCATTTGGAAAGTAGATAACCGTTTTGGCCCAAAAAAAAGTAGATCATAATGTATTTTTAGTAATCTTTCTTCCTAATATATGTATAATGGTGTTGACATTGTTTTTGAACAGGTGCAAGTCAGGTGTTCATTACTTTACATGGACTTTGAGGGGCGTTCAGATGGACGATCGATTAAAAATATTCTGTCCCATGTGGCTCCCCTGAAGCTTGTATGGATCTCTTTTTGATATATCTTACGGAAGCACTAAATCTTCAAATTGTTTATATCCTAAGTCATTACCTAACAGAATGGAAACTGCCCATCTAGGCAAGTCATAGCTTGTCATCATTTGACAAGTATGTGATCATAGGAACTTAATTGATATAAAATATTTTGTAGATGTAAGTAGATGATAATTTAAACCCCCCCCCCCCAAAAAAAAAAAAAAAAAAAAAAGCTGCAAGAATTGGAAATGACAGAAAACAATTTAGACTTTCTCTTATGGTGGTTACAATAAATAAGTAATCTGTTAGTATGACTAATGTCAGAATCTTTTCTGATGGTTCACAGAGAACGAGGATAGGCATATTTATCTATATATAAAGAGTGAAGCAGTTTATGACCCTGAAATTCAATTCCAATTCGGTGTGAAGCTAGCTGATTCTTACAATATTCAAATCCAATAGAATACAATCTCTCCAGACATTAACAACTTCCTAGATCTCCACAAATGCTGGGAGGTGTCATCGTTTGGAGTTGGTTTTAAGGCAGGTGTAAGGAAAAATGAGATAATTTTAGAAGAAAATTTCCAAAGTTTTATAACATGATAGGTCTTGCCAAGGCCTTGAATTGAATGAACCCTATATAAGAATCTTGAGGAGAGAAATAGGTAGTTTCCCATTCAGAGTTCTAGCTGTCTTGTCCAAGAGTTTAGATAAACTGCAATGTTTTAAAATAGAAACAAAATCATTCTCTATTAAAAGATTTAACCATCATAGTTTCATGACTTGCTGATGTGAATCCCAAAATATATAATTAATTCATAAATATTACAATAGGATCCAGGGTTAGTCTGAACCTTGCTTTTACCAGGGCTGAAATTATTAGCACTTGTATGGAATATGAACTCACGAATTATGGAAAGAAAAGATTCGAACAATTTACTATTATTTTGTCTTTTGCTTTATTTATTAATTTATTTTATATTTATACACGAAGACATAAAGATGGAATGCATCTTTCATAAACAAACAAAATTTTGGATTACTTTAATTTATTATGTGTATTTATTTTCTCCGTAGGTTTTGGTGCATGGATCAGCTGAAGCCACAGAGCATCTGAAGCAACACTGCCTGAAGTTTGTTTGCCCTCATGTATATGCTCCTCAAATTGAAGAGACGATTGATGTCACATCTGATTTGTGCGCTTACAAGGTAAGGTAGTCGAATTTTGGACGTATTTTTCAACCATCTTCCAATTTGTCAATATTAAACATGTTCTGTTTTTCCTGTTATAGGTTCAACTATCTGAGAAGCTGATGAGTAATGTACTATTCAAAAAGGTGAATATTGGATATGTCTATACTGTTTCATTTACTTGCCAGTCATTCAGTGCATTCATAATGAACTTTACTACAGCTCGGAGATTACGAAATAGCTTGGGCTGACACTGAAGTGGGGAAGACGGAAAATGGCTATCTATCAGTACCACTTTCAGCTGCAGCTCCTCCACATAAGTCTGTTCTTGTTGGTGATCTAAAATTGGCCGATTTCAAGCAGTTCCTCTCCACCAAGGGTGTTCAGGTAATTCTACAGTTATTCATTTTTTTCCTTGTAAAGATTGCTTCTTGGCGTGTGGAGTATTTCCTATAATAATTATCTATCAGCAGATTTAAAAATGGATGTTGTACCTTCCATGGAATATAATCATGTCTGGTCTGTTCAAATGGGTGAAAAACCTTATTACTAAGGGTTCTGCAACCTTGATTACAGGGAAAAGCTGAATATTAACTTTATAAAACTATATATCATTTGTATAAAAAAGTTGAGCTGAATATTAACTTTATAAAGCTATATATCATGTGTATAAAAAAGTTGAATAATAGAAAATTATGTACTTCCTCCTCTCCTAAATGCAGGACCTAGTTTCGAGGTGAATTTTGGTCATAAATGCAAGACCTTTTTTCATTTTATCTCGTATCATTTTTCTCCAATCTAATTTGCCAAACTTATTAGCTGATATCTAAACTAACGTTACACGTAAGTATTATAGAGAGATCATGTCACGTATGTTATGACTGATTAATTTATTTATCTTCTTTAATCTCTCTAAATTAGATAAATATGTTTTACATTTAAGACTGGAGGGAGTAACATGACATACAAGTCATTGCAGGTGGAATTTGCTGGTGGGGCTTTGCGATGTGGTGAATATGTGACTCTACGCAAGGTTGGTGATGCAACTCAGAAGGCAAGTTGTTCTGAACATTAAGTCCTATTTTGAACATTTGTTCTATTTGGATCGAGAGCTGATCATGCTAACCTCCTTTTCTTCCCCCTCCAGGGTGGTGGTTCTGGTACTCAGCAAATTGTTATTGAAGGTCCATTGTGCGAGGATTACTATAAAATCCGTGAATATCTCTATTCTCAATTCTATCTGCTTTAAATTTGGTTCGGCAGATTTGCCAATCATGCACTTTCTTCCCAAATTTTGGCTATGGATCACACTATGCAGAGTAATACGGCTGATATGGATTCAAGATGAAACATTTCTGGGGGGTAAGCTGGGATTGCCTGCAAAAATGCAAACCCATTTTATGGTTCTTGAGAAGAACACACTCTAGTCTCTTCTTACATTATAGGGTATCTTGAGGTTCTAACATAATGTAACAATCTGCACATGCTTGAGAGTTTATGTTTATCAGATGCTTTATTGAATAATTAACTGATTTGTTTTACTATGCTTGTTAGTTACATACATCTGCACATAAAAGGGAATGTAATTTACTTTGTGTAGCAGTGTTGTGAATCAATGCAATATAGTTATATTGGACTTGTAATTAAACTAGGTATGAATTCGGTCAAGGCTGAAGCCTTTCAGGAAAGGAATTTGTTTTTATGACAGAAAAGGATTTATAATATTCATGTTTATACTATTTTTAATTACTTTTTTAAATATTATAAGATATATTTTTCATATTTGTTAATCTTTTCTAATTTACCCTTATTGATATCCTTCAACAATACTCAAGGAGGAGAGAGAATAATAGAATTAAGGAAGATAACTAGGATATTCTAAAAAATGCATGTCATATTAATTAATTAACTAATTATATTAATCTAATTAAATTAAGTAAATATGTTTTATATTAAAAATTAGAGAGTATATGATATTGTCAATCATCTAAGTTCAACTACAACAATGTTCAATGGATAGATATTGTCAATCATCTGAATTCAACTACAACAACGTTGAGCCACTGCTTTTTGTGGCAAAGTGGCAGGGAGGCATCTATAAATTGGATGTGTTTAATACTAGTATAACATTCATTACCGCAACCTTGTAATAAAATACTCTTCCAATTTCACAAATAGGAGTTAGTAGAGTGGTTTGTTTTGGCAATAAATATTATAATAGATATAATATTCTAATTCACTGTCTCCTAATTTTATAATTTGTTATATAAAGTATCCTTATTAATTGTATTCTTCCTGATTGTTAACATAAGACATATTTATCTAATTTGGTTAGATTAAGGAAATTAATTGAATTAGTTAATATGATATGTATTTTTTAAAATGCTCCAGCCATTTTCCTTAATTACTGTATTTCTTCTCCTTCTTGATTATTGCTGAGTGATCATTAATATGGGTAAATTATAAAATATTAATAAATATGAAAATTATGTCTTATATTTAGGATCAAGATCAATTTCTCAAATGTGTCTTATATTAAGAATATGAAGAGTATTTGTGGGGGGTAATCACTCGATAATTTTCAATGCAAACAGTTAAAGTGGTATTTTAGAAAACTAAAACTAACCTAGCATTTTTCCCCCAAAAAGAACTATTCTTAAGGTACCTATAGATTTTTTCAATTTGGTACTTGTATGTTTTTTTTTCCCTCTTTCCATATTGAGTCTTTTAATTAAACTCTTTTACCACCGCTAGTCCTTGTAACATTGCTCTGCTATCATTGTTAGCCTCTGCATAGGAGCTAATTGTGCCAATAAAGTAAAATTAAAGGATTCAATAAGGAGAAAAATATATAGATACCAAATTAAAATTTGAAACTCTTGGTGGCTCAAAAATGGTTCCTATTCTTTTAATATCTTCAAAACAATTTTTTTTTTTTTTGATACAAAAATTTTAGGAAAGGGGTTGGACTCACCCATAGTCCAAAGACAGGAGAGCTTGGAGTCCAGTCCACAGGGCATACTGGGTTAGAGAGTACACATGCCTCCACCTCTTCCCAACGTTTCCACTACTTTGTAGACCCCTAGAATGCCTCCCCCAGCGCCTTGACTAACTCCAGGATCGAATTTCCCTCCCTTTAGGTGAGAAAGTCTGACCCCTTCGCCAATTGAATTCAAGACGGGGTTCTTCAAAACAATTTATGTAGCTCAGATGTGCGTTCAAAGGATACAAAGTGGCTGAGGGAAATTAGATGGACTACTATTGAGAGTTTTGGTATATGGGGCTTTAGTGACGAAAATCTCCACCTTGTTACTTATTTATATTGGGCAACTTGAACTCTTATTCAGGTTTACCTAAGCTCTAACATGTGGACCTACTGGAAATTTATATACTGTACAAATAAAAATACAAATGATTGTACCAAAAAATTCCAAATGATTGTATAAAAAACAATCCAAATGAAGCCCTTTGAGTCTTTCATAATTAAATCAATTATTTTATAATGTTAAGCTCAATTTGTTTAAAAATAAATTCACGTATGATTGAAATGTTTACGTTCTTTAAAATTAATAAAAAGAGTGTATATATAATCAAACTCAATAACTCTATATGCATATATATGTAAGATTAGAAGATTATAATTATTCATATATTGTAAATAGTGATTTTAGTTTAATTGAAAACATCATTAATTTCTCTTCAAATGTATGTCACCGCCATTCGTCACACACAATTTTGGGGGTGGTATCAGTAATTGAACTTGGGCCTTCTTGGCCATGGAACCCCACACACACAATTTTGAGCTTTGAAATTTCACACATTTTGATGGATATAGCTTGGGTGCTCATCAAAATCACGAGCATCCAAATCTCATTAAATCTTAACGGTGCAAATTTAATTTTTATTCATCTTTAATTTTTTTTAAAAAGTTGTTTTAATGAGTATATAATTAGAATGAATGTAATCTCTTAACCATCGTTTTTTTTAAATGATACAAAAATAATCTTTTAAAAGTCATTTATCTAAACTTTCTATTTTTTTTTTTTCATCTTTATTTTTTTAAAATTATTTTAATGGATATATAACCTAAAATAAAGATAATCTATTAACTATCACTTATTTTAAGAAAATAAAAATCATCATTCAAAAATTATAAAATCCGGAAGGTCCTGATCTGATGAGGTTTAGATGCTCATCACCCAAACCAGTTCCCATTTTCATTGAGTCAATGGATGAGATTTTAAATTAAGAATTGGTGCCCTTCCATTTAAAAATAATCTCCAAACAAGCTCACTTCATTAAACACAAACCAATGGAAATGACTCCTCGCTCAATGGAGATACCCTTAGTGGATTGAATTCAAAGATCCAAATTTAGTACAAATTAATCTGTACTGTTGAATTTTGATCTGAATGTTCAAAACTACAAAAAGATGCATATAGTTGAAAGGAAAGTTAGAGGAGAGAGAAACCAAAAGGGGCATATGACCATAGTCTATATTTTAAATCCTTCTTGAGCTCGTCAAGAGGAATGGTGGAGGCGACAGGATCTAGAAGTTTCCTGAAGGAGGGGTTTAGGAATGACATGGTTATGCTTACTCCAATTTCAAATTCACTAAGATTCATAGCAATCCACAAGTTCAGGAAACAGACAAGGAAGTAGTAGGATTTCAAGGCTTTTACTATACCATGAAGCATGAAGACTTGAAGGGTGTATATATGTGTGTTAGGTCAACGAGGTATGAGTAGACTTGAGTTGACGTGAGAAGTTCGATATCAGATACTACAAAAACTTGAAGTGTAAGGTTTTAACTTAACATGTACTTTCTCTAGTACTCATTACAAACGAAATCTTATATAGAAAGATCAGATTGAAAGTAGTAATATTTGAATGATTACAAATGAAATCTTATACTATAAAAGATCAGATCGGAAGTAGTAATATTTGAATGAATGATCAAATATTAATCAATGTTAGAGGCAAGTCAATGGCTAGGCAAAATTTAGTTCAAAGCATAATTCTGTTTTTTATGGCACGTGTCCACTCAAGTTGCTTAGGACTATCATATTTTAGCAAATTCATACTCCCTCCGGTCCTAATTATAAGACATATTTAACTGATTTTGTGAAAACTAAGGAAAGAAGTTAAATTAGTTAATTTTTCTTATTTTCTTTTTCAATATAAGGCATTAAACAATCATTCAACCATTCATCTCACATCCGATTACGAAGTGCAATCTTGATGTATTAAAGGTTGGCACTAAACAATCCTGCAATTATTCAAACATGTATTAAATTTTTATTTTTTTTAAAAGTTTCCTAAATTTAAGGGGGGGGGGGCACTTGCCCCCCTTGTCTAGTACCTCCATCCGCCCTTGCACACACGTACATATATAAAAGTTTCACTAATTGGAAGAGTCTACACACCTATATATATATATTCATAAAAAATCAAAACATTTGAGAGAATAAAATAAGGGTATTTTAGGAAGAAATTAACAAAAATTAGAATGCTGTCTTATAATTAGGACCAGAGGGAGTACTACTTATTTATCACCTATTCATAATTATTTTCCCTATGTATATTATTATTATTTTTAATTTCTTTTCAAAAGATATGACCTTCTTTTTACCATATTATAAACCTTTCCATATTTCAATCAGAAATTAGACCAAATGTTCATCTAGAAATTCAACTCATCTAATCGCCATATTTGCCCAATTCAATTTTTTCGTCGATGATCTTTCATAAATCCGACTTCTACTTTTAATATGATGTTAAATATTGACGAGAGATCTGATAGGTCAAATGGTTAATCATAAGTGTTGTTTTGCTTTCGTAATATAAGAATGGCTTTTCCATGAACATATATATAGTGTTTAATGTAAGACCTATTTACTTAATTTAATTAGATTAAAAGAGTTAGTTAAGTTAGTTAATATAACATATATTTTTTAAAAAAAGTTATAATTATCTTTCTTAATTAATTCCTTCAATATCTTTTTTAATTATATGATTATTGTTACTTAAGAGAGTACGATAGGGAAAAATTAGAAATAAATTTGATAAATGTAGGAAATATATCTTTCATTTTAGGATCAATATTAACTCTTTAATTATGTCTTACATAAAAAACCAGAAGAGTAGTTTATATGTACGTGTATATTATAAGCGATTGTTCCCCTTAACATCCAACTTATGCAATTAATTACAAATATCAAATTGTTGTGTATCAATCACGATTTCACCAAAAATTAATTAAAGTCCGTAATCACAATAAACCAACAAGAACCAATTTATTTCAACAGACTTAGCTATATTTTTTTTTTTTAAAAAAAATTATCTATATTTGTGTTATAAACTATTCACCACAATTTTTCAAAAAACTGTGATAAAATATATTAAAAACATTGACTTTAATGTGTCCATCACATTGATTGTGGACTTTTATTATATAAAAAAGTACTCCCTCCGGTCCTAATTATAAGACAATATTTGAGAGTTGGTTTTGGTTCTACTTATAAGACAACATTATAATTTTTGTCAATTTCTTCCTAAAATATCCATATTTTATCATATAAAGTGTGTTTGGTTTTTGATGAGTATATGTATGTAGGTGCGTAGATTCTTCCAATCAGTTAAATTTTTAGATATATATATGTGTGTGTATCTATATATGTATATATGTGTGTGTCTACACAAAAATATATATAGATACACACACATACGCACATATATATGTGTGTATGTATATACAAGTAAGTGTGTGTACACAAAAATATATATAGACACACACATATGTGGGTGTGTATACATATATGTATACCTGTGTGTGTATGTACATATATAAAGACACACATATATACATATATATCTTTGTGTGTGTGTATATTAATTTATATGTGTAAGTGTATGCATATATATGTGTGTACACACACACACATATATATGTATATATAACAAGACTATTATTTCAATTAGATAGTGTGTGAAAAGGAAAACTTTATGTTGGAGAGGTAAGTGACAGGAATTATTGATTCACGAATTATGATTTACATATATATGTATATATAACAAGACGTTTACTTATGTCATTTTAGATTTATATAAGGACATTTTAGGAAAATGAGTAAAATTAACTAATTTAACTTCTTTCCTTAATCTTCACAAAGTCGGTTAAATATGTCTTATAATTAGGACCGGAGGGAGTACTATTTTGGTATTAAATATAAGATTGGGTTGACTTTTTTGGGAGATTAAAGAAGCTAATTAAATTACCTTAAAGCATTTATATTTATAATTTTTTCTCCAAATAAATTTGTTTGACTTATAAATTGACATATAATTTAATTATACACATATATCAAAAAATAATTTAATTATATATAACAAATAATATGATTAAGTAATATAATTAACTTCTTTAAACTCTCTAAAAACAAAATTCAATTCAATTTTATATTTAAGACCGGGGGTAATAGTATAATTTATTTGTTAAAGATGCTGCATATACTTTCAAACACAATTTTAAATATCAACAGCTATATTATATTCAGCACTCGTGAGAACAGCCGAACAGGAATGATCAGATAATTTAATGGTATCGGTTTTTTTTTTTTTTTTTTGTCAATATAATTATTTTTCACACGTAAGATCGATGTTGAATTTGATCGACAAAAACTAAACTGTTCAAATTATTGTTGGAAACTAGGAATCATGTGGGAAATGAAAATGTCAAAGTTTTCCTCACCTATATATTCTCTTAACAATATACCACCCACCAGTGACGGACCTAGAAATTTTTTTTAGTTTGGGCCAAAAAATAAACATATTGAACTATTTTCTTTGGTATTTATTATAAGGCACCGACTAATAAGTGTATTTAGTCCTTTTCATAAGGCACGTGCTTGTTTCCAAAGAGCATTAAATATTTTTCATGTATACCCATAATTAAAAAGAGTAGTGAGTAAAAGTAATAATTAATATGATATTATAGTTTATTGTAATTAGTAGGGATGATATTGAAAATTACTTAAATTTTAAGACAAATTTAATGACTTGAATTGTTATTATTGACTTGTGAGAATTTGTTAGTTGGTGCTTTATAATAAAGACCAGAGGGAGTATTTACTAAATAGTATCACATAACATTGAAAATATAAATAAATAATAACCGATAATTATAAATCAAAACAAGACATACGATGATACTAACATTTTCGGTAGGTATCTCAAACATGAATTTTACTTTCCTCTCACTACCCAATGAGTAATGAACCAAACATTATCCTTATAGAAAAGATAAGAAATTAGTTGGGGCCAAATTATTGGCCAAATAAAATATCATATAATAAATACATATATATACTAACAAATTTTAAAAGATTAGTTCGGGCCAGCTGGGCCCCAGCTTGCCATAGAGTAGTTTCGCCACTGCTGATCCTATTTATAAGTCCGTTTTGACTAAATCTCATATACGAAGGAAATATAGTTAACTCAATGATTATGGGGCGAATTTTCAACTTTGCCCTCATTTATAATTGAGTATTTTTTAATTGTTTTTTGTCTCTCTATCTTCATGAGTACAATTAATATGAATAAAATTGTCACAATCTCATTTATTACATGAAAATGGACTTATCAATAAGGCCAATTTTTTTGGTTAAATTGGACTTATAAATAGGACTAGAGTGATATATAGGTGATACAAACTTTGACTTTTTCATTTCCCACATGATTCCTAGTTTCCAACAATAATTCGAACAGTTTAGTTTTTGTGGCGGATCAAATTCAACATCGATCTTGCGTGTGAAAATAAACACAAAAGTCCAAATGGTCATGGCCATCAAGTTCATAGACTAGACATCTATTACTAGTTGACATCTGCAAATACACACGCAACATACACGCTAATAACTTTTTAAAGTGGGTACTGAAAATTGCATTGGTCATTAAATGAATTGTAAGAGATAGTGGTTACCCCGTACGTGATTAAATTAAGGTCAACCCAATCATAATTAAAATATAAAAAATCTTCACATTTACCCTAAGTAGAGTACTCCTGCAATATATTATCTCACATAATTTGACCTTATAACAAAATTTAATGCACTTTTTCAATTTTTACCCTCCCAACTTAATTAATTACACGTCTTTCTTATATATTTCTTTCATATTCTCTCTCACACTCATTATTTTTATAAATAAGGATTTATATTTTTTTTAAAAATTACATCTCTTACACATTTATTGATTTTAACAAATTTTAACTAACGATTTATTTTTCATGATTTGAATAGTTGCTATTTATAAAAAAGATTGGAAGAAGTAATATTTTAAACTGCATATAATTCAACAAACCAAAAGTTACTAAAATACAAATCTGACACATTGCAAATGTAAAATCAATCATAGTTGACCTGTCTATAACTCATAACCGGACCGATAAAAAAACTGATTTACTAGTTCTCAGGTTTGATCGACAAATTCAAGTCAGGTTTTAATACCCTATTCAAACTCATGTTATAGTTGAATTCAGATGATCATTGAAGAGGCTCACGTGTAAGAATAAGTCCATGAGCAGGCCAGAGAGAGAGAGCATGACTGAAGGCGAATGGCGATAATGTGGAGAGAGTTTAAACCTAAACTTTAGAAAGAACAAGTGTTCACACAATCTTATACCCCCTGAACGACAAGTTTCTTCCTCCGAACCCAAAAGGCAAAGTAACCCACTTTCAGCTGCTGCTCCTCCACATAAGTCTGTTCTTGTTGGTGATCTAAAATTGGCAGATTTCAAGCAGTTCCTCTCCACCAAGGTGTTCAGGTAATTCTACAGTTAAAGTTATCCATTTTTTCCTTGTATAGATATTGCTCCTTGGCGTGTGGAGTATTTCCTATAATAATTATCTATCAACATATTTAAAAATGGATGTTGTACCTTCCATGGAATCTAATCATGTTTGGTCTGCTAAAATGGGTGAAAAATGTTATTAGAGTAAATACCCTTTCTGGTCCCCGACAAAAAACACGGATTCCATTTTGGTCCCTGACAAAATGTAACATCCCAATTTCAGAGCCAAATTTTTTTTTAATCAATCAGAGTAGAGCATCGGAATAAAAACATTGAGTAACTGATTATAACAATAACAGTGGCGTATCCGCATGTTCATAAAGATTAATACATTATCTGTTTACGACTTTAAATCTTCTCTACGATCATTACTCGGTCTTCACGTGGTCTTCATCTTCATGTGTCTTTGTCCGCTATGCTTACTCTTATCCTCCGTCCTTGGTCTCTCTCTCCAGACCTTGATGTGATGCTATAGTAAGAGCTGAGATCCAATGCCCATCGGATCTCGAGTAACGGTTAACCTCATGCTTATATAACAAGATATGATCAACAAATATTTCTAAAATGAATTACAAGAATGATCCTTGATCATTTAATAACAACTACCCTACAAGCAAAGTTATCTGCCAGCACTATTCACCAGTGCCACGATGTACGGTCGTGTCCTCAGCGCTAGGAAAACATAACGGTATTATCAAAACCATAACCCATGAAGCTATATAGTGATTATCTAAGTTTATTACCTTAGTCACTGTGCATGGCCTAGAACAGAGTTCCACCCATGGCTTATGAAACTATCCATATCATATATAAGCAGACTATAAGCATCGTAGTCGTATTACAAGATGCCGCGAACGTACCTTCGTTTGATGGTACTTCGGTACTTTTGACGGAAATGGCACGTTTTACGAAAAACGGCGAAACGTCCAACAGCGGCTCGTCGGACAGCGTAACGGCAGCAAATCAGAGTTTTGATGTCCTATAAGAGTAATATCACTTTTATTATTGATTTGACAACATAACTGGCATTCTAGGTAAAAATTACCATTTTGCCCCTATACCCCTAATTGACGGAATTTTGCCAAAGACGTTACTCTTATAAATTTTCTTCCCGAAATTTCGCTTAACTTTGACGCAATTATGATTTTCGAAATTCTAGACTAAAATAGCCCTATCATATGATATCTAATCATACCTTGAAAGATAAAGGCTACTCTAACTATTGAAAGAACTATGAAAGCTTAAAGCTTACCATTTTAACTTTCACTTTGGGGACTCAATCCCTACCAAGTTTTACCTCTTTAGGCATTCTTCAATGCAATGAGGCCTAAAACAATAGTAGGAATCTCACTCCCTACTTACTAAAACTATCTAACAATTCTACTAACTAACGAACTAAAAAGCTAAAGACCGAAGGACTTACCCGTTGAAGACTTCTGCAGAATTTTCCCCAGAGCCTCTCTCTTGTTTCCCTCTCTAGATTTGGCCAAGGAGGAGAAAATGGTGTGAATAATTGTGAAGGAGGGGGGTATTTATAGAAAAGGAGGTAGGATTTCGGCCGTCGGATCAACTTTGTGAGGAGCGATCTGGGCCGTCCAAAGCAACTTTTCAAAAAACCCTTTTTTCCTTCTTCCCTTTCACACTTGGCCGAAATCCATGCTCCAAAATAAAGGGTTTGGCCAATGGGAGGTGGCCACGTGTCACCTTCCAGAAGCTTTCGGATGAATTTCTCCGATCGGTACCCGATTCGCGTAATTTCGGAAAAATCTCAAAATTCTGGATTTACAACTTTGAAGACATATACTCACTTAGTAGAAATGTCCAAGTTAACCTAAATTTTGATTCCATATAGGGCTCCAACAGTCAGTCTGAAGTTCCTCAAAAAACGTGTCCGAACGTGTTCGGTTTCAGAACGCATTTCTGGAAACATCATCTTCTTCAGAAAAATTCACTGATTCCAAATATGTCCAGATAAATTCAAACTCATTCCTAGATGTTGAGTTAGAATTTATTTTCTTCATAACCAAAAATGTGCCTATCTACATTTTTCCCTATTTCGTCTTATTAGGAAAATGCGCTAACGGCCTCGGAATTAACTTCCGGAAGAGGTCACTTAAAGGTAAAAACTCACTGATCATTATTTTACATTGACTTTGAAATTCCCATTCCTAGATCTCTAGATAGGATCCGTTTCCTAAATATTAATTTACTATTCACTCTATTTTACTTTAATTAATTATAATATATAATATTAGCAAGTTGCATAAATTATTTTTCCTTTTCATTTTCATTTTTTTTCTTCTTTTTTTTTCTTCCCTTTTTTTTAATTTCGTTTTTTTTAATTTAATTATTTAATTAATTAAATAATTATTTTTACATAATTTTTACAAAATCTTCCCATTGGTCTATTCTTGCATTTAGGCTTAAAAATACCTAAACTCATATATTTTTCTTCAAAATTTCCAATTAATTAACAAATATATCTTTCCTAATTTTAAGCCAAAAACCACTAATTTTAGGGTTCTACATAATTATTCATGAATTTCCTTTACTTATACTTAAGTAATTAGCCCAATATTACTTAATTACTTTATTATCACTTGTTGATAATTTTCTTAATTACAATACCCTACTACCTCCATACTCTTGCATTAACATTAGTATTTTCACGCCTCTTGCATTTTAGAAATTACAAGGGTAATTTAGTCATTTCACTTCTTTTTGAGTATTTTCCAACAATTTCTCCAAGTTCATAATTTATTAAATTACAGTAATTAGAGATAGCATACTCTCTTAATTCAGTTGGTCATTTTACTGCCTTTTAGGACTTTTCATAATTTTTCTAAGTTATTTACCCTTTTCAGGGGCATTTTGGTCATTTTGACACATTGGCCCTTAGACTTTCTAATTTCCAAGAGATTTTTCCTTAGAAAAACATACTATTTATAACTTAATATTTGATACCCCATATTCACCTATTTTCTATAGGTTTAACTTTACCAAATTTTGATACAGGTTTTTAGGGTATTACATTTCTTCCCCCCTTAAACAAAATTTCGTCCTCGAAATTTGTACTCAACCATTTAAACTTTGTACCATCTTAAACTTCATCCTACTCGGTTTTTGGACTATACGCATTGGATCTTCACTTTGATTGCCAGCAGCTCTTCTTAGTATTCCGGAATTCGCCTCGGTTTGTCCACAAAGATCTTGTCATTTTGCATTTTGATATATGATGTTTCCCCGTGGTTCCCATACACCGCGTTTAACACCACAAATACCAAGACGAATATCAAAAATGTTACCATAGTTCCCATACACCATGGTAACATAAGACACCTCCTACTAAATGACATGATCACGGTCGAATATAACTTAGAGATATGAAAAACGTTATGGAAGTTCATGCTCAGAACTAAAGCTATCTAAAAACGACTGGTTTGTTTTCAACAAATACCTCGAATGATTTCACGAAATGTGAACTACATGTTTGTCTTTGAGGTGTTCTTTTGACACCGGCAACTAGGGATGTACGATCATCTCATTCACTAAAAGATTCTCACGATCTTTTGTGACTTGTACAACTTATCAAGAGACGTGATCAATCAAATCCCGACTACGAAAATTTTCTGCTCCGACATTTCCATCGAGCAATATAAGTGATTTACACTTCTGCCCGTACAAGGCGTCAATTTGTGCCATCTCGACTGTAAGAAAATTTGGAAGTTCGGCTTCATCAGGCGCATTTATAGCTTCGCGGGGAATTTCCTTTAACAGGATTGCGCTTTCTTCATACTCTAACAGCTTTCGATCTTCAAATCGTCATATGAGATACTGGTAAAAATCTCATTAGAGAGTACCCACTCGATAGTCTTCTCCATCCGATTGCTACTTATTTTCTACATCGTAGCCTTATAGTAACTGTATCTAGCGAGAGTTCACTTGAATATGCGGTACTATCCCGCTAGACCCAAAACTACATAGTACGTTTTACTATCTTTGGTTATTCTTATTCCAGAAATGATCCTCCTTTGCCTAAAATTAGTTTACGACATCGTTGCATCATGCAACATGACCCAGAATATTTATTTCTGACAGCCAACACTCACATTTTATTAATTTAGTAAAGAGTCACATCCTTTACTCATTATGGATCGTCATTATTCTTGGCGTTCCACTTCTTATTCTGAACAGTTGAGGACGTCATCAATCTACGCCTCTATTAACCTGCCTATGTATTCGAGAGAAATACTTAATTTAATCACTCTAAGAGCATGATAGGTGCACTTGTTAATGTACAAAGTGTCACAAGAAATTTTTCAAGTGCCCCCTTCTAGTCCTGAAGTCTATCTTCAAAACATTATTAGTTTTGATTCACAACCGGTAGTATTCTGAGCGTAAGTCAATTTTGACAGGATGTAGGAATTTAGATAATGGAATAGATCATCGATCCTGGAAAGTGAGTATTTGTTTCCGAACAGTTGCCTCGTTCATTTAACAGTAGTCGATACTACGTTAAAAACTCCGATCTTCTCCCTTCTATATGAATATTTCTGGGGCTTTCCAAGATAATACGTTGGTTTTCGTTCAGAATCTTACTGGGAATCAAGTTGCTATTTCCGCTTTGATATTTCGTTCATGAGATTTGGTATGGCGATTTTGATATTGAACTTATGCTAGGCATTAGTCAATAGTAAATTTCTGAATTTCTCCTCCTGGAGGTAAGTTTATCAGGGAATTAATTCGTGTCTAAGTTGTTTTTGAATAAAGATTCGGTTTCCGCATCAGTTCTATCTCTGCTTGTGAGAATCATATATTCCATTTGTCACCGTTCTTCATCACCGTTCGTTTAACACTATTGAAAATGTCGTTGACGCTATGAAGTAGTAGAAAGATTTATATTATACCCGCAACTTGGTTCAAAATACGCTTTACAAGCTAAAAGCTCACCTAATGGTGTAGCTACTATTACATCGTAAGGAAAATATATGTATGCATCCCAAAAGGATCCGTACAAGCATCAAAAGAAATTGATCGGTTTAGCACTTGGATCGATTCATATCTGAAATAGTTTTTACTAAACGATAGCATCCAGAACCATCTCTGAGGATTCTCCGACTTCCGCTCCGAGCGATGCTAACATCTGGTCCATGTTCTGTGACTCAAACTCCGTAACCACCTGGGGACAATCCTTGCCAATATGTCCTGGTCCTCGGCATTTAGAGCAAATTGGTCTCACATTACAGGCAATACTGGGATGGTAATTCCCGCATTTCCAGCATGGATGAAGTTTCTGTTTCTGCTGTCCAGTCTGGACTGACTTCTGGCTTAGGTTCTGTGACCCTTTCTTTGCAGCTCCCATGAGACAATGCCTACTGATGTGTCCAGGCTGTTGACACTTGAAGCATAACAGCTTCTTCTTGGTTTTCTCAGGAGAGTTCCAAGTGATATGTCCTGTTTTTCGGCATCCGAAGCAAATCCCTTTCCCAATACAGTTAACACCAGGATGGTACCTCTCGCAACTTGGACACTGTTGGAGTCTTGGCATTTGCGAATGATTCTGTTGTTTAGTCTGGGCTACCTTCTTACCTTTCCCTTGATTGTTGAGCCAAGGCACCTTTCTTTTTAGTGTGGGTATTTTATGGCCAAGTTCGTTATGACTTGCCCTGCTACTGTTGGCATTCCTTGATCTACGCAGCTCTTCTAAGTTATACTCCATCAGACGGCAGGATTCCAGTTGTCTCTCAATCTGCCTTTCTTTTCTTTCAGCTAGGAGGGTATCAATAAGAGTCTGCTGCTCTGTCAGCTTTTCTTTCATAGTTGTTTGCTCCTTCAACATTTCCCTTTGAGTCTTCTGCTCTATCAGTTTGTCCATCCTAGTTATTTGCTTATCCAGTCGTTCCTTCAGCTCTCGTAACTCACTTTGTTGTTCAAGATTTTGTACTGTGATTGGCATCACTCGTGGTTGTCTACCCGCATCTTCATTTTGATCTTGGCCTCCAAGAACTTCGATTCCTTGCCAATTTTCCATCCTATCTTTATGTTTAAGAATAACAATTTTTTTAGGGAATAATTTTTTTCTAAAACAGACACTTATAACACATATAGAAAGGCGAGATGTGTCATGTTCATTTAGCTGGTCTTCTAGGACTAACCTTTGAAGAAGATTTAGAAAGGAATAAACATTGGTTATAGGAATTTATTCATCTGTTTTATCCGGAATCGGTCTCGGGGATAAGGAAATTCTGCTTCCAATCCGTTAAACCTTAAAACAAAGGAATTTGTTTACACAATGCTTAAGACATGTCTTTCCCAACTGGGAATCCCATGGAGTTCTGCTCTTTACTAATTATTACTGTTGCTCGTAATACTTCATCGTACTGACAGGTACATGTTTTAGAAAAACGAGCCGTTCAGCTATAATTGCGAAGAACAAACATGGAAACAAGAAGAAAGTAGGGATCAAGGTGTTTAGGGATGGTCACTCCGTCATTTTCATTCGCCTCAGTCATGGAAGAATGTAACTGCTCTGCAACCATTATTGTTATGCTTAAGAGCATTCCTTTATCACTTTCGGTGTAAAGACCTGGTAACGATCTTGGACGATCACTGCTTCTAGCAGAGTGGTGTACGGTTTCAGAATTGTATACCAACTCAGGTGGAAATACGTTCGGAAGTTTATAGTCCAGATCAAATTGGAGGTTATCGAAAATCTGCATCAGAAATGATGTGAATTATCAGGGTTATCTTCATCAGACGAACGGCCTGACGAATCCGGTTCTGATGGAGGTTGAGCCATATTCGGGAGTGCTTAGTTCTATGGGTTCAGGTTCAGGATCAAGCGAGTACTCTGATCTAGAATGGTTCATGGGTCCTGGTGGATGAATATGTGTAGGGAAGTTTAGATTCACGAAATCAGGATTGGGGTCATTCTCCGGCCCGAGGTAGTATTATTATTATTATTTTTTCCAGAAAAGTACATCGATTTAAAATCGTAGATCGATTCAGAGTAACTGTTGATCCTTATGTGTTTAAAATTTGTTGACTTCCGTGTGGTACGTCTTATCATGCCCTGGTAACCTACGTGGAAAGGTTCTTCTCTGTCCATTATTACTGTATCTCATGGAAAGGCATCGATTATCACAGATTCTATAACACTAGAATTTACACCACTAACGAACAGTCACCCTCACTATTTCCCTTGTTCAGAATTTTCGTTGGTTCGTTCTTCCTAGAAACGGGTATGGATACACTTATCGGAAGTTCTTCTACATGAGTCAAATACTGCATGTACTTATCTCAATTGGTCTCAGGGTTTTGTCTGACATGCCCCAGCTTCACGTAAGTGCTGTGCTAGGGTAGAATTACCGTCCAGTACAAACTGGCGATTATCAAAGTTATCAGAGTGAGTTATCGGAACTGATTTTCAAGGTCTATGATCTCCTGGGTAGTCAAAATTGTCGTCGGTAGGCGACATTATCAGGGTTTTCAGGGTTATCAGAGGCTGATATCAGGGTTGTCGGAACTATCCGAGATTGGTAACAGGCTTATCGGGACTATCAGATACTGATATCAGGGTTATTAGAGGTATCGGAGACTGATATCAGAGTTATCAGGGTTATCTGTGATATCAGAGGTATCTGATATCGGCGTAGGTCCAGACGGTGAACACATCGATTCTAGGTTCAATCTTAACCCTATCCTACGGATATATGCGCGGTACGCTTTCTTCGACCGTAAAATTTTATGCAAAGGACCTCGTTTCTGTCCATCTCTAGAACATAACGCTAGAGTTATATCAGTACTCATTTTCAAATATGCTCCAAGTTTAAAAGGCTTGAGAACCTAACTCCGTTATCCGAACAGAATGGCCAGGTAAGTGTCTACCATGGGGGCCTCACCGGGTTAGCGGCGACTTATGGCACACCCACGTAGACTAGCCTTGCCTTCGGCACCAAACTGTCCGTGGTAACATAGTTAAATTCATGCCAGGAAATCTGCTCTGATACCAAAAGTGTAACATCCCAATTTCAGAGCCAATTTTTTTTTAATCAATCAGAGTAGAGCATCGGAATAAAAACATTGAGTAACTGATTATAACAATAACAGTGGCGTATCCGCATGTTCATAAAGATTAATACATTATCTGTTTACGACTTTAAATCTTCTCGGCCGATCATTACTCGGTCTTCACGTGGTCTTCATCTTCATGTGTGCTGTCCGCTATGCTTACTCTTATCCTCCGTCCTTGGTCTCTCTCTCCAGACCTTGATGTGATGCTATAGTAAGAGCTGAGATCCAATGCCCATCGGATCTCAGGTAACGGTTAACCTCATGCTTATATAACAGTATATGATCAACAAATATTTCTAAAATGAATTACAGCAATGATCCTTGATCATTTAATAACAACTACCCTACAAGCAAAGTTATCTGCCAGCACTATTCACCAGTGCCACGATGTACGGTCGTGTCCTCAGCGCTAGGAAAACATAACGGTATTATCAAAACCATAACCCGTGAAGTTGTATAGTGATTATCTAAGTTTATTACCTTAGTCACTGTGCATGGCCCAGAACAGAGTTCCACCCATGGCTTATGAAACTATCCATATCATATATAAGCGTACTATAAGCATCAAAGTCGGTATTACGATGCCGCGAACGTACCTTCGTTTGATGGTACTTCTGTTTTTGACTGAAATGGCACGTTTACTTAAAAATGGCGAAACGTCCAACAACGGCTCGTCGGACAGCGTAACGGCAGCAAATCAGAGTTTTTGATGTCCTATAAGAGTAATATCACTTTTATTAGTGATTTGACAACATAACTGGCATTCTAGGTAAAAATTACCATTTTGCCCCTATACCCCTAATTGGCGGAATTTTGCCAGCACTTCGTTACTCTTATAAATTTTCTTCCCGAAATTTCGCCAGAACTTCGACGCAATTATGATTTTCGAAATTCTAGACTAAAATAGCCCTATCATATGATATCTAATCATACCTTGAAAGATAAAGGCTACTTTAACTATTGAAAGAACTATAAAAGCTTAAAGCTTACCATTTTAACTTTCAGCTTTCGGGGACTCAATCCCTACCAAGTTTTACCTCTTTAGGCATTTTTCAATGCAATGAGGCCTAAAACAATAGTAGGAATCTCACTCCCTACTTACTAAAACTATCTAACAATTCTACTAACTAACGAACTAAAAAGCTAAAGACCGAAGGACTTACCCGTTGAAGACTTCTGCAGAATTTTCCCCAGAGCTTCTCTCTCTTGTTTCCCTCTCTAGATTTGGCCAAGGAGGAGAAAATGGTGTGAAGAATTGTGAAGGAGGGGGGGTATTTATAGAAAAGGAGGTAGGGTTTCGGCCGTCGGATCAACTTTGTGAGGAGCGATCCGGTCGAGTCCAAAGCAACTTTTCAAAAAACCCTTTTTTCCTTCTTCCCTTTCACACTTGGCCGAAATCCATGCTCCAAAATAAAGGGTTTGGCCAATGGGAGGTGGCCACGTGTCACCTTCCAGAAGCTTTCGGATGATAGCAAGTTGCATAAATTATTTTTCCTTTTCATTTTCATTTTTTTTCTTCCCTTTTTTTAATTTCGTTTTTTTTAATTTAATTATTTAATTAATTAAATAATTATTTTTACATAATTTTTACAAAAATTTTCCCATTGGTCTATTCTTGTATTTAGGCTTAAAAATACCTAAACTCATATATTTTTCTTCAAAATTTCCAATTAATTAAAAAATATATTTTTACTAATTTTAAGCCAAAAACCACTAATTTTAGGGTTCTACATAATTATTCATGAATTTCCTTTACTTATACTTAAGTAATTAGCCCCATATTACTTAATTACTTTATTATCACTTGTTGATAATTTTCTTAATTACAATACCCTACTACCTCCATACTCTTGCATTAACATTAGTATTTTCATGCCTCTTGCATTTTTAGAAATTACAAGGGTAATTTAGTCATTTCACTTCTTTTTGAGTATTTTCCAACAATTTCTCCAAGTTCATAATTTATTAAATTACAGTAATTACTAATTAGAGATAGCATACTCTCTTAATTCAGTTGGTCATTTTACTGCCTTTTAGGACTTTTCATAATTTTTCTAAGTTATTTACCCTTTTCAGGGGCATTTTGGTCATTTTGACACATTGGCCCTTAGACTTTCTAATTTCCAAGAGATTTTTCCTTAGAAAAACATACTATTTATAACTTAATATTTGATACCCCATATTCACCTATTTTCTATAGGTTTAACTTTACCAAATTTTGATACAGGTTTTTAGGGTATTACACAAAACAACCGACTCTTATTCGTCCTTTTTATGAGACTAAAAAGGACCTTTTGGAAATTTGTGAGGGATCAAAATGTCCACAAATCGACCATTATTCGTCCTTTTTATGGACTAAAAAGGACATTTTTTTGTCAGGGACCAAAATAGGGTTCGTGTTTTTTGTCAGGGACCAGAAAGGGTATTTACTCATGTTATTACTAAGGGTTCTGCAACCTTGATGACAGGGAAAGGCTGAATATCAACTTTATAAAGCTATATATATATCATTCATATAAAAAGGTTGAATAATATAAAGCTATGTATTCCCTCATGTCCTAAATGCAGGACCTAACTTAGAAGTGAATTGTGGTCTATGTAATATCTTTTTCCATTTTATCTCTTATATTTATAATTTTTTTTTGAAATTAATTTGCCTAACTTATAAACGGGTATTGTTCTGGTGTAGAACACAGATGTCCAGCCTGATAGGCTGGTGCTTTGATATTGGATCAATGGACTCTTCCTGAATGCCTATGAGGCAAGCGTCCACGAGAAAGTAGGATCACTGTACACAATCAGGCTCTTTGCCAATGGGGTGGGGTGTGTGCACAGTGTGACTGTATGTAAATAGTTCAGAGATTAGAACGTGTGTACCTTAGTTCTTGACCTCTGTATATATAGAGTGTACCTTAGGTTGGATATTGTGGACCTCGCGTGATCTTCGACCCAAGCACCCTAACCGCTATATCACATCTGCAGATATTCCTTGATTATAGGTGAGTTAGGATCCTCCTTTATATTAGATAGGTTCTGATGTGACTTATCTCTATTGTTGGGCCCAACTGCTATTGGGCCTTGTACAGGTCCATAACAGTTGCCCCCAGCCTGGTAGCTCAAGTTTTTGAACTGCCGGGGTGTACTATGCACTCGAGCAAGTACTCCGAGCTAGGTTGATGTGTCCTTGACTCCTTGGCTCTCTTACGACTATACCATGACCCATCGGGTTAGGTTTTGTTGACCTCGGCCTCGGCTTCGAACTCAGTCTCGCCGGGGCACGAGGCTACGTTCTCGAGACCCAAGGTTCCGAGGTAATATCAAGGGGTTTGAGGATCCGGGGTATTCGCCGTGGGCCTTGTGGGTCCTCGGAGTAGTGACCCCTCTACAATCGCCATCATTGCCTTCTAACACCTGGCTCAAATGCATTGGCGACGGGTTACAACCGCCACGCCTAGTCGCCTCCGGTTTTCGTGCGCATTTAATGCACCACTCATCTGTCGTACGTCACCCCTGCTTTTAGGGTGAATAGTCTCTTGTACCCCTGTCGCTTGAGTGTCATTTCGTATTTCCCTCCATTCTCCTTATTTCATTTGTACTTGGCCTTCTCCACTTCATTTCCACAAACCTCTGGCCTTTTCGCACCAGAAAGCTCTCACCACTCTTAGATTCTACATCTTTGCATTTCCCCAACTTTGAACTCTTCAGGTATGCCCCACTCTCTCCTACGTTTATTTGTTGTTACTTTGAGGTTACGCTTATCTCTAAGGTTTTTGCTTCTCGCTTCTTCCTTCCCCTGCCGTTAGTAGGATAGTCTCTGGGTGAGTTTTCAATTAGTGTTTCTGGGTAACTTCTGGGTTACCGCTCTCATATCCGTACGTCTTTGCTTACGGGGGTGTACGCCACTTAGTTTTATTCCTTCTGGTTTTCCCCCTCCTTATCAGACATTTTATGTCTTTCTAGGTTTGAACCTCCGGTATTGATGGTAGAGCCAGGAAATCGGGCCAGGCCCGTCGGGCTGACCTGTTTAAGCCTGGGCCTTGTAGGGCTCGGGCTTGAAATATAGGCCAGAAATTTGAAATTGGCCCTGAAGGGCCGGCCTTATAGGGCCTCAGGCTTAATCGGGCCGGCCTTGCAGGGCCTTGGGCCAGCCCGTTAGGCCCGTTTAACTGTAGCTTTTTTTTTAAAAAAAAAAATTACCTAGACTTCCATTTAATGAATGTGTTTATTTGTAATTACTTAGATTTTTTTAGTTTAAACTATAACCCTTTTTCATGTTTATTATTATTTTGTATTAAACCACATAATTAGTTATTATAAATTTTAAAGAAGGGATGTTTTCATATTAAATAAACACATACTTTGGTATTACAATATTATATAAGTAATAAATTATAAATATATTTTTTGTAAAATAAGTATAATTATTTTTACCTGTGAGTAAAATCATGCATGAACCGAAAGAATCTGTAGACACACACAAAATTACGAGAGGGAAAGGCATTTTGTCGTGGGCATACATAAAGCAATTCCTTTGTTTAATATTTTTTGAAAAAAAGGAAAAAAAATATTCTTTTGTGTTTATTTTTTATTATTATGAGTTAATGAATGTGTTTATTTGTTGAATGATTTATATTGTTTAGATATTAATGTTGACAACATTTATTTGATAGATTAGAACTTTAATGGTTGCAATTTATTGATTATATTTCTTTGAAAAAAATAGAAGGAAAAATAGTTAAAATTTGAAATAATAATTTTCAGGCCCTGTAGGGCCAGCCCTGGCCCTGGTACTATCGAGCCGGGCTTTGCAAAACAAATGTTTTCCTTACCCCAGGCCTTATAGGGCCGACCCTGTTGGGCCGGCCCGGCCCTGATTCCCAGCTCTGACTGATGGGTAAGGTTAACCGTCCACCTTCTTCGAGTCAGCGTTTAACCCCAGAGGAGGAGGAAGCATTACGTGTGCGTTATCCTCGAACTAGTTTTTGGCTGCTCGGCTCTCCCCTCTCTATGGAACAGAAACTAGTCGCCATTCTCCGAGGTGGGTATGGTAGGAGGAATACTGAGGGGCCCCTGTCGACTGTTCCTAGGTCTCATTATCCTGATTCCAACCCCATTAGACCTTGTCCCGAGAATTCGGATGAAACCGAGGTCATCTCGACAGAGCCCATAAATTTTTATGAGGCCCCCCCGCGCGAGGTCTGAGTCACTTCCTGATGGATACCTCGGTCCCTGCTGGGATTGTATTGCTTTAAGCTCCCATTATATCGCGAGCGGCAACGATTCCATGGCTAACAACACCTTAGGTTCCTGTCGTCATAGGTCGTCATCTGAGCCTCGCCCGACTATTGGGAGTAGGCGTTATTCGGGTCCACCCATTCTTCCTTCTTCAAGCAGTAGCATGCATCTGTCAGGTATACCCCTCAATGAAAAGATCATTTCTCACTAATCAACAATTAACCATAATGTTTTCATAAAACCGGATTAACAGGTAATTTTGGAAACCCTTATTTTTTCAAGACAACACACCTTGGGTCCAGGGTACAAATTTTTCCCATAAACCCACCACAATCTTTCAAGACAACACACCTCGGGTCCAGGGTACAAATTTTTCCCACAAACCCACCACAAATAAATCCACGACTCTGGGCACAAATATCGAACAGAAATACACATAGCCCACGAGTCTTATAACCTTAACCCCACAACAAAGGGTCTATACAAAAACAATTTTCGCACAAGATATGATTGTGGATCCACCATAACATGATAGCAAACAAAATAAAGCCTTCGGAAAATAAACAGTCATCCAAAAATAGTTAATGTAGTATTTCAAAAATATGAGGGCCCTATGATGGCAATATATAAATCAATAAAACACTAATACCAAAAGAGGCCTACAAGTTTTACGACGTCTATGCCTCTAGCTACTTCCCTTGTCTTCTAGGTTAGAGGTATCGCCTGAAAAATTTAATAATGACGGGGTGAGACATAAAGTCCCCGTAACCAAGATTAATTTATCAAATATGTAGGAAAGGATTGCAAGTCAGAGAAGCAGGTTTATTAACATAATTATAATTATAATATTTAACAAGCGATAATAGAGAAAACTTTTTCTTTCGATAACATACATATCGGGTTCAAGGCACAACGCTCGCCTACAAACCCGGAGTCCAGGGCACAAATTCTGCCTACAAACTTAGAGTCCAGGGCACAAATTCCGCCCACAAACTCGGAGTCCAGGGCACAGGATCCGCCCACAAACTCGGAGTCCAGGGCACAGGTTCCACCCACAAACTCGGAGTCCAGGGCACAGGTTCTGCCCACAAACTTGGAGTCCAGGGCACAGGTTCCACCCACAAACTCGGAGTTCAGGGCACAGGTTCCGCCCACAAAATCGGAGTCCAGGGCACAAGTTCCGCCCACAAACTCGCTACAGAAATCCTTAACTCTGGGCACAATTACGAACAGAATAATACATAATAATTAACAATAATAAAAACCATCCCCACTCATCCATCCTGCTCCTCCTTATATCTTCTGGACGTGGTACAACCTATTAGTGCTAGTATACCTGGCCAAGGTTAGCTAGTCATTTCAAGAGTACTATCTCCTCCCATGCCACCAACGCAATACTGTAACAGGGAGGTGTCCGTTTAAAACACTCAACTCAAGATCTGGGCCAGGACTGAGAGAGCCGATAAGCACAAGTTCACCCTCAATTTCTTGGGCTGGAGCTACTCTGGAGGACGATTGGGCATGGGGAGGGTGTGTGGGTGACGGCGGATGCGGGGACGAGGTCTTGGGCGCAGAGGAAACCGGCCGTGCCAGGGTCGGGTGATTAAACGGACCATTGCAGTGGGGGTGGGGTAAGGGTTAGTAGGGGTAGTGAATAAGGTAGTGCTGACGATCACAATGCCAAGTAGGGGGGAAAGGCGGGAAAAGTGAAGAAGGCGAAACGCCCTCCTTAGCGAGGTGGGCCGCTGGGTGATGGAAATGGGTCGTTGAATGGATCAAAGAATATGTGGCCGTGTAAAGATGTAGTGACGCACCTGGGTTCAGTGAGGTGGCGGTAGTCATGCAACCAGATGTGCTATAGCATATTGGTGTCAAATTGCTGGTTCTGAAATCTTCAGTTTATCCTATGAATTAGGAGAAAACATAAACACAAGAAAACAATATTAAAATATTCAGGCTGCCTCCCTCTAGCGCTTGGTTTATTGTCGTCATCCAGACGAGGTGCATGGGTTTAAAGTGTAATGAGGTCAATGACCGTTTTATCTCTTGGTATTGGTCCCGACCAGTAGTGCTTAACTCTCTGACCGTTGACTCAGAAAATGTCCCCGGTTGTCGGGCTTCGGAGTTCAATGGCGCCGTGTGGTATGAGGTTGTGAATTTCGAATGGTCCGGACCACCTGGATTTTAGTTTACCTGGGAACAATTTGAGACGAGAGGTATATAGTAATACCTTTTGGCCAACCTAAAAAGAGCGAGGAATTAGAGGCTTGTCGTGCCATCGCTTGACCTTTTCCTTGTAAAGCTTGGCGTTTTCATATGCATGCAAACGAAGTTCGTCCATTTTGTGCATTTGTAATAGCCATTTGTCGCCTGCTGCGGAGGCGCCCATGTTCAACTGTGCTATTGCCCAATTGGCTTTATGTTCCAATTCGACCGGAAAATGACAAGCTTTTCCAAACACCAGTTGGTATGGGGAGACCCTTAATGGTGTTTTGTACGCAGTTCGGTATGCCCAGAGGGAGTCGTCTAGCTTGTCTGACCAATCTTTACGGTTTGGGCGAACAACTTTTTCTAGTATACGTTTTACCTCTCTGTCTGAGACCTCTGCTTGGCCATTTGATTGTGGATGATAGGCAGTGGCGATTCAATGCTTGACACCGTATTTAACAAGCAGGGCTTGAATTTGGCGGCTGCAAAAGTGAGATCCTTCGTCACTGATTAGGGCTCTAGGGGTGCTGAATTTCGTGAATATTTGTTTCTTCAAGAATTTTCTAACAACTCGTGAGTCATTTGTTGGTAAGGTGGCTGCCTCAACCCATTTGGCGATGTAGTCGATAGCGAATAATATATATTGGTTACCTCTTGATGGAAGAAAATGGCCCATAAATTCGATGCCCCAGACATCGAAAAGCTCCACCTCGAGAATAGGTGTTAAGGGCATTTCGTGGCAGCGAGATATGTTCCCAGTTCTCTAGCATTTGTTGCATTTTGACGTGAATTGATGTGCGTCCTTGAAGAGAGATGGCCAGTAGAACCCGGATTGTAGTACCTTAGCTGCAGTACGAATGCCTCTGTAGTTCCCGCCATAGGGTGATGAGTGGATATGTCTCAAGATGTCCTCTGATTCATCTTCGGGTATGCAACGTCGAAGCATCTGATCGGGGCATTGTTTAAACAAGTAGGGCTCATCCCAAAAAGAATTTCTGCTGTCGAATAGAAATTTCCTTTTTTGGTGATACATCAGATCCGCAGGGATTTCGTCAGTGACTAAGAAGTTTGCAATATCAGCATACCAAGGGGTTTGGACACAGGCGATGGCTTAAAGTTGTTCGTCTAGAAAAAATTCCTATATTGGGATTCCTAGTTAATCTAACGCGTGCCCTTCTAGTCTTAACAGATGATCTTCCACTTGGTTTTCCGTTCCTTTCTTGTTCCAAATTTCCATGTCGAATTCTTGAAGTAACAACACCCATCTAATGAGTCTCAATTTATCATCCTTCTTTGCTAGTAGGTATTTGATGGCAGCGTGGTCTGTGAATACTATTACCCTAGTTCTTACCAAGTACGATTAGAATTTTTCAAATGCAAATACCACTGTCAGAAGCTCTTTCTCTGTAGTGGTGTAGTTTACCAAGGCACTACACA
Organism: Acacia pycnantha; assembly: GCA_025563575.1. NCBI lineage: Eukaryota > Viridiplantae > Streptophyta > Magnoliopsida > Fabales > Fabaceae > Acacia > Acacia pycnantha. The sequence continues at coordinate 344,091 of JAMWYP010000146.1, forward strand.
GAGTCTTACTTGCGTAGTAAATGGAATGGAACATCCTGTCATGCTTCTGATTGAGTACTGCGCCAACTGCTGAGTCGCTGGCATCACACATGAGTTCGAAGGGTAAATTCCAGTATGGGGCCAATATGATCGGAGCGGTAGTGAGCTTCTTTTTGAGGGTTTGGAATGCCTCGAGACATGTGGTATCGAAATTGAAAGAGGTGTCGAATTCCAGTAGTGCACATAGAGGTTTAGTGATTTTTGAGAAGTCTTTAATGAAGCGGCAATAAAATCTGGCATGTCCTAAGAAACTTCGAATTCCTTTCATTGTGGTAGGAGGTGGTAATCGTTCAATAACGGCCACCTTGGCACATTCGACTTCAATTCCTCTTTTTGAGATCTTGTGTCCCAAAACTATTCCTTCCGTTGCCATGAAATGACATTTCTCCCAATTTAGCACTAGATTGGTTTCCTCACAGTGTTGCAAGACTTTTTCTAGGTTCTGTAGACAGTTGTCATAAGATTGACCGAACACTGAAAAGTCATCCATGAAAATTTCTATGGATTTTTCCACTAATCTGAAAATATTGCCATCATGTATCGCTGAAATGTTGCTGGGGCATTGCACAATCCAAAGGGCATTCGCCGAAATGCAAAGGTGCCGTAGGGACAAGTGAATGTGGTCTTGTGCTGGTCTTGAGGTGCTGCAGCAATTTGGTTATATCCTGAGTATCCGTCTAAGAAACAGTAGTATTCCTTGCCAGCTAGCCTATCCAACATTTGATCGATGAATGGTAATGGGAAATGGTCCTTTAATGTGGATTTGTTGAGTTTTCGGTAATCCATACATATTCGCCAACCAGTAACTGTGCGTGTGGGTATTAGTTCGTTCCTGTCATTCTCTACCACGGTGATTCCTCCTTTCTTGGGTACGCATTGTATTGGGCTGACCCACTCGCTGTCGGAGATAGGGTAGATGATCCCGGCATCTAGCCATTTAATAATCTCATTTCATACTACTTCTTTCATGACGGGATTTATCCTTCGTTGCTGCTCAACTGAGTTTCGACATCCCTCTTCTAGGCAGATTTTGTGCATGCATAAGGATGGGCTAATCCCTTTAATATCAGCGATGGTCCAGCCAAATGCCCTCTTGAATTTAGTGAGTATTGTCAAAAGTTTGGTCTCTTGGTCACTGTTGAGGTGAGCGGAGATAATGACTGGTAGTGTTTGATTTTCTCCTAGGTAGGCATATTTCAAGTTATCAGGCAGAGGCTTGAGGTCTAATGTTGGTGGTACTTCTATGGGTGGTTTGACTGTGTGCTTCTAGTGTTGGTCGACCTTTAGTGATTCAAACATTGCTCTGTTATGGTCGATGTTGTCTTTAAGATTTAAAGCAGCTGCTGAATTAATAACTTCGTCACCTAGCGCCTGTTTGATCTCCCCGATTACCTGGCTATATGAGTCATAGAAGACTTCCTGTATTACATCATCCATGGTGTCATCACGGAGCATGTTTCTGTATCATTCATGTACTGCATTGCTTTAGGCAAGTTGAATGTGATCCTTTTGTCATTCATCTTGAGTGTTGTCCTTATCAGTGCTTGTCCGATGGCCAAGAATGGCCTTCCTAGGATGATTTGAGCGTTGTGGTGGCCCTCCTGATCATGTATGATGAAGTCTATGGGGAAAACAATTTTGCCTACTTTGATTAAGACATCACGTATTTCACCGTCTAGATGGATGATGGTTCTGTCTGCTAGCTGTAAAGTTGCTGTAGTGACTTGTTTGTTGCCGGATGCTAGTCTATGGAACACAGATTTTGACATTAAATTTACACTTGATCCTGAATCACAATAAGCCTTTACTGGACTGTGACTGTCTATTATACATGAGATTTCAAGATAGCTCTTGTCCTGTGGTTCAATTGGCATGCCTGGTAGGAGCCAGGTACTGCAATTCGGTGATAAGGGTATGGCTTCGTGTCTACCCGGTCTGCTCTTTGTGGACAAAGTGTCTTTTAGGAATTTTACATAGTTCAGCATCTATTCCAGAGCTGCGGTAGGGGTAAGGTGTATGTGGAACTGTTGTGCTAAATCTAAGAAGCCTTGAAATTGCTGGCTGGGGTTTTTCATGTTTTGTTGGGCTGGAAAATGAGGTTGTCCTGGGGCAGGAGTTTGCCATGATCCTTCTGCTGTAGCATTTTCTTGAAATGTTGATGCCTCGTTGTCCATCATGTATGATGATGTAAATGCTGTAGTGCCAGTATCATTTTAGATTGTTGCGGCAGTGTTTCTTGTTTATTCCCTGTGTTTTGGGGTTTGCCCTGCTGGTCAGTGGGGGTCTATCAGCGAGGGTTGCTGCGAGCTGTACAAGTCGGTTCTCGAGCTTCCAGAGGGTTGCCTACTGATTTTTAATTATTAAGTCATTCCTTGCCATGTGTTCTTTAAAAAGGATCGTTATGGGATGAGTCGGCTGATGATTTTTCGGGCCCGCATCAACTCTTGGCTGGCCAACTTGCTGAGCACATTCTGTTTAGTGAGAACTGTTATCATGGTTGATCAGATTGATGTCTTTGGAATGCTGAAAATAGGGGTAACTGTTGTTACAGGAAACATGGATCAGTGATGAAAGCTGTAGCATGGCGTGGTTGACAGGAGCAATTAATCTTTCAATGACATTGGTCAAACATGTTATCTGAGATGTGAGGGCGGTGATGGAATTTGATACGCATATTTCAAAAGTTTCCTCAAATGTCGTTATTCTATTATCATCCCACTGATGGTTGTGTGTCGCTATTTGTTCTAGCAGTTGACATGCCTTGTTATATGGTTTCATGAGAATGGATCCATTCGCACAAGCATCTACAAATAATTGTGTCTGGTCATTTAGTCCACTCTAAAAGGTCTCCATTTGAGCCCATTCTAACAGTCCGTGTTGTGGGCACCTGCTGAGCAGAATCTTAAATCGATCCCACGCTTCATGTGTTAGTTCTCCAGGATTCTGCCTAAAGTTAGTAATCTCTTTTCTCAATTGTGCGTTCCTTGTTGGTGGGAAGAACTTGAGTAGAACTTGAGTAGAAACTTAACTTCCCAAATCATTCTAGGAGGTGATTGAATTGGCTGGTAGGTTGTTAAGCCACGTTCGAGCTTTGTCCCGCAGAGAGAATAGGAACAGTTTAATTCGGAAGGCATCGGGTGTGACTCCTGGAATGACGAATGAGTCACACACCTCCATGAAGGACTTGAGGTGTAAATGAGGATCTTCGGATAGTAGTCCTTCAAATTGTCCGTCCGCATTCAGCATTTGAATCATGACACCCTTCATCTCAAAGTGTCCTGCATTAAAGGCCAGAGGTGTGGTAGCTAAATTCAGTTTGTTTAAGTCCGGAATCCCGAACTCCGTGATGGCTTTATTCAGATTTGGGTTTGGAGGCGGTGGTGGAGGGGCTTGGTGGTCCCTGTTGAGCGCTTGCTCCCCTTGTGCCTGATCGCGATTGTTCTGTACATTCGCCATGTCTGCGGAGTCAAAAAGTTGACTTCCTCGCTTCTGCTTCCTGCGCCTTTGCTTGTAAGTGCGTTCGATTTCGGGATCATAGGGCTTTAGGTTGACTGAAGGCGAGTTACGCATACACTACTGAATGTACCTGAAAATCAAGAAAAGAGAAGGAGTGAGCTTTATTAAATAATTCACAACTATTCAATGATAAGTGCGTCGTTACTAAAAGTATTCTACAGTCCCCGGCAACAGCGCCAAAAACTTGTTGGTCGATTTCCTTGATGGCAAGTGAACCATTCGAACAAGTAATAAAGAGTAAGTAGAGTATCGTCCCACAGAGTTTGGGATACTAAATGTTGACGCCTAATCACGAATTCAATTGTGTTTGAAAAGAAAATAAATCTGATTTGGTTTGAGGTTTTATAGCTGTTCTAAAAGCAAGAAAAGAAACAAATGGTTGTAGTTGAAAGGATATCAGTAAGAGATTAGTCTGAGCTCAGAATCCTACCTAAGCACATCAATCCCCCAGTTGCCCCTTACACAATGCTATAGCATCTATGCTGCACAGCTCTCGCAATGCTACAACATAGACACCGTTGACATAGCTATTCAGTTAACCTACTACGTTAATCTATCAAAGCTCTCGCGTTTAACTTTCTTCTCCCATACATCTATGATGATTTTCTAGTTAATTTGTTCATTACAATTCAAGGTGTTATGGTTATGAGCGGTAGACCCATCTCTGAAGCCTACAATAATAGGTCAAGCCTTGAACCAGCCTGCCTAGCAATAGAGGACATCATCCTCGCTCAGCCAAAGAAAGTTTAGTTCATGACTGATGAGGGAAAAACTAAACAGAGTACATCAGAATAGCCCATGATCAAAAGATTAAATAAAATAAATAAAAGCAAAATAGAAAGCTTGATGGAGGTTTGACGGCGTGGAAAAAGCACTGTCACGTCACAGCTCCACGTCTTCTTATCTCCATCTCACTCGTAAGGAAGGATGCTGGGTTCTCCTAAATGTCTCGTGCTTTGTAACTTCTCTCACTCTCCTCTTGAATCTGGCCGTAAGGGGTGGTCTCTTTCTCTCCAAAAATACTTCAACGACTTTAGGGTTGGCTCTTGTTTCCTTATATAGTTGGGATTACTTGCTGCGTACGTCCAACGAACTGAGCCTTTCCTAATCTATCGAGGTCCAATCGTATCTTCCCTTCCGAATCTCGGTAGATTGAATCTGCTGATATTGTGGGATTCTTCAAATCTTTAGTTTTGATATTCCGCATCTTTTACCCCAAAACGTCAGCAATCTAACCGTTTACCAATCTGCTCTTTGTTTCCTGAAATAACCTTGACAAAAGATCAGAACAAATGCCGCATAGCATTGCTTCACTTACTCTGCTATAGCTTTAGGGGATGCATTGTATTGCGCTTCAAGGAGGCTATCCCGATGCTATAGCATTGTATCGGCCATGCTGTGCGCCTTTCACACAAAATCTCAAAACACGATCTTTTTCTCAGCACATGTTTAGGATGCGTATGTGATTTATTCATGTTTATAAACTTCATCCTTAAGTTTCCCATATAATGAATTAATGCCTTTTTGCTCGGATTAAATGAAATTAAGCTTATGTTTGCCACACAATTTAGTCATAGGATACAGGGAAAACATGGCATAAATAGTACTCATCACCCAGCACCTTGACCAACTCTAGGATCGAACTCCCCTTTGGTGAAAGTGTACAACCCTTTTGCCAGTTGAACCTAAATGAGAGGTGAGAACTATAAATATACGTTACTGAAGAAACAATACATCTGAAAAAAAATTTCCGCCTGTTTAGCCTTTAGGCTACCTAAAATTTTATTCAGATTTACATATGCTCTGACATCTCGACCCCCTACAAAATCTAAATAAGTTGCTCTATAGTATTTATATTTATATTTTTTATATGAAACTAAGTTGTTTGACTTATAAACTGATATATAATCAAATGATATGCAGCATATGTTATGATTAACTAATTTACTTAGCTTCCTTAACCTCACAAAAAGAAGTCAAATAGGTTTTATATTAAGGACCAGAGGTAGTATAATCTAATGACACACATAAGTATTACAGAGAGACAATATAATGTAACATACGTTATAATTAAGTAATTTATTTAGTTTTTTTCATTTCTACAAATTAGTTAACTATGTCTTATATCAAGGTTTAAAGGTAGTACAAATTAATAATCTGCGTTGTTGAATTTTGATATGAATCTTCAAAACTACAAACAGAGGCGTAGATGAAAGAAAGTTAGTAGAGAAGAACCAAAAGGGACATGACCATAGACTTTATTTTAATAAAAATTTTCACTTGGCCCCAATTTTATTTCAGTCAACCCTAAAAAATTTTAAAATTTCACTGCACCCATTTAGGTAAAAATGAAATTAAGTTTTGTTGGTGAAAAAGCAATAATGCCCTTGCAATATTTTTTCATATGAGCATTTAAAAGAAAAATAAGAGAATTCATAAGATAAATAAGAGTATTCGCAAGGAAAATAAATGGATTTACAAGACAGATAAAGGAATTCAAAAGAATTCAGGGAGTGAAAACATTTTGGCCATTTAAAAGATAAATAAGGGAATTCACAAGATAAATATGGGTACTCACAAGATCACAAATAAGATTATTCAAAAACATAAAGCAAGGGAACTATTATCTTTCAATCCATAAAACTTAAATTCATTTTGACATAAAGAGCGTTGTCAAATTTCATAATCTTTTAGAGGTTGACTAAACCAAAATTGTTGGATTAGGTGAAAAATTTCCTTATTTTAAAGGGAAAATCCACCTCAAGGCCCAAATTAACAAAAATGATCAAAAAAGGTCCAAGGAAAAGTCACATGTCGAAAAAGGCCTTAGGGCATTTTCTAGTATTATTTCATAAAACGTTAGTTGTTAACATGTACTGATATAGTTGTTAATGGGTACTAATTTAGTTGTTAACGGGTACTGATTTAGTTGTTAGGAAATTGTTGTTAACGTCTACTGATTTAGTTGTTAATGTTCTACTGATATAGTTGTTAATGTTCATGAAATAATACCAGAAAACGCCCTGGGGCCTTTTTTGACATGTGACTTTTTCTTGGGTTTTTTTTTGACAATTTCTTACTAATTTGGGCCTTGAGGGGTTTTTTTTTTTTTCCTTTTTTAAATCCTTTCTTGAGCTGGTCAAGAGGAATGGTGAAGGCAGAATGTAACATCCCAATTTCAGAGCCAATTTTTTTTTCCAATCAGAGTAGAGCATTGGAGCGGAAGAGTAACTGATCCTTTACAAAAAGTAACCATAGTGTAACATAGTATTGAGTACAATAATCCTAGTGTTTGAAAATAAATACAGGAAGCGGTAAAGATATCTTCGGCCGAAAGCCTACTCCTGCTGCTTGTCTCGATCTCCGATCCGTGGTCCTCCGGACCCTGAAGCTATAGCTGAGATTCAATTCACCGCATTGAATCTCAGGTAACGGTTAACCTTATGCTCAAATAAAATAGTATAGGGATGACAGATATTCATGACATAACAGCTATGATAAATATAATGACAGTACATAAGCGTAAAGCAGTATGTAAGCCCCATAAAGTGCCTGCACTATTCACCAGTGCCACGATGTACGGTCGTGTCCTCAGCGCTAGGAAAACTCAAACAGTATTATTATGTCTATAACCCGTATAAAGCTGTATGTATAATCGGTGACCCAAAACAGTGCCTCTATCCGAATCGGTGACCCCAAACAGAGCCTCTATCCGTGAATGTATCTTATCACATATATGTATATGAGCAGCACTAGATTAGTGTTACAGTACGCGAACGTACCTTCGTTGACGGCGCAGGTACTTCTGACTGAAAAACGTACTTTTTACGGAAAATCGCGAAATGTCCAACAGCGGCTCGTCGGGCAGCGTAACGGCAGTAGATCAGAGTTTCTGATGTCCTATAAGAGTAATATCACTTTTATTAGTGATTTGGCATTATAACTGGCATTTTAGGTAAAAATTACCATTTTGCCCCTATTCCCCTAATCGGCGGAATTTCGCTAGCACTTCGTTACTTTAACTCCAATTTTCCAAAATTTTGCCAGAACTTCGACCCAATAATAATTTTTGAAATTCTAACTTAAAATAGCCCTATCATATGATATCTAATCATACTTGAAAAAATTAAAGGCTATTCTAACATCACTACCCTAACTATCGAAAGAACTACGAAAGCTTAAGGCTAAGTACCGAAAAACTTACCCAGAGCTTCGCTGCAAATTTTCCAGAGCTCCTCTCTCTAAAAACCTCTCTCTAGATTTCGGTTCTCACTTGGAGAATGGTGTGAAAAATTCAAGAGGCATGGCCTCTTATTTATAGAGAAATCAAGGGACACAAATGTCATTTTTTGCATTTCATCTAAGCCCTTGGATCCAACTTGTTTGAGAAGGAAAGATCTCATCCCTCCATCCCTTTGGTCGACATATATGAAGGAGGTGGCAGCCCATGAGTGGTCCAAGGTGATGACTCATGGTTGCTTTATGGCCCGGTCCGACAGAATTTCCCCGATCGGTGCCCGATTCGCGTAATCTCGGAAAATCTCAAAATTCTGGATTAGACAATTCCTAGATATTTCATTCCTCATTAGAAATGTCTAATTTAACTAACTTTTTAACACTGTCTAGGTCTTCTCCGGCCTGACGGAAGTTTTACGGAAAAACGTGTCGGTTTCAAAACGAATTTCCGGAATCATCAACCTCTGTACAAAAATTCACTGATTCCAAATATGACCAACTAATTTCAAACTCATTTCTAGATGTTGAGTTAGAATTTATTTTCTTCAAATCCAAAATGTGACTATCTGTATTTTTCCCTATTTCGTCTTATTAGGAAAATGCTCTATCGGCTTCGGAATTGACTTCCGGAAAAGTCCAACGGAAGATAAAAATCCACCGATCAATATTTTACCTTGACTTTGGAAATCCTATTCCTGGTTCTCTAGATAGGATCCGTTTCCTATAGATATTTTTACTATTCACTTTAAGTAATATTAAATAAGAGTTTATTATTTTTACAACTCTTATATATTATTAAATACATTTTCTTTTCTTTTTTTCCTTTCTTTTTTTTTCTTCTCTTATCCAAAAATGTCGGCAGCCCCTTTATATTATATATATATATATATATATATATATATATATATATATATATATATATATATATATTATTTTTTTAATTAATTATTTAATTATTATTATATAATTAAATAATTATTTTTACATAATTTTTCATAACTTTTTCCTATTGGTCCATACTTGTTTTTAGGCTCAAAAAAAAATTTCCAATTAATTAGCAAATACATTTATGCTAATTTTTAGCCATTAATCACTAATTATGGAGCTTTACATAATTATCTTTGAATTTCCTTTGATTAAGCTTAAGTAATTAGCCAATAATTACTTAATTACTTTCTTATCAATTGTGGGTAATTTTATTAATTAAGATAACCCTTTATCTTCAAACTTTTGTATTAACATTAGAATTTCATGACTCTTGCATTATTTTAGAAATTACGGGGGCATTATGGTCTTTTCAATACTTTTTGAGTATTCTTCTTCAATCTCTCCAAGTTTGTAGTTTATTAAATTACCAAAATTAGAGATAATATACTCTCTTAATCCAAATAATTATTTCACGGCGTTTTAGGATTTTTCACAATTTTCCTAAGTCATTTACGTATTCCAGGGGTATTTTGGTCATTTTGACACCTTATTATATTTTCCCTAATTTCTAAGAACTTTTCCTTTAGAAAATAAGATAATATAACATACTCTTTGAGACCACATATTCATATTTTACAAATAGTCACTTTATTTGTTAGGGTATTACACGGAAGGATCTAGAATTTTTCTGAAAGAGGCATTTAGGAATGTAATGTTGGGATCTGTACACGTAACGGAAGAAATTTCATCCATTAAAATCTTACGAATCCCATAAGAGGATCTATCAACGGCGTTTGAATCGGGTTAGTTAAGAACCGTACCTTTGCGAACTTGTGTGCGTTCTTTTTCAAACTCGTGGGCTAACACCTTCTTGCTCGATCAATCTCTAGGAGCCGACTCTACGAATCCACTCCCTTTATCGGTATCCACACGAACAACCTCCAACACCGACGGCAGCGTGCTAGCGCCTTCAGTACTTTCGCGTCTCTTCTTTTCTCTCTTGGGTTTCTCGCGGCTTTTCTAATACATCTTGCAAAATGTCCCGTAGGTTTAAAAACCCAATAGGCGTATTATATATATTCAGAATGAATCCTGATTACTCTTGAAATTTGAATTTGGAATAAAATAATATATTAATTAAATCTATCCAATAGATCTAATCTAATCTATTCATTTAATCCGAATTAAAAGCCTGCTGATTTAATTTATCTCTATAAATTAAATATGAGATATGATATCTATCTATTTAATTAAATTTGATATATTATATCTCAATTCAAATTAAATCAGATATATGATATCTTTATTCGAAAATTAAATCTGAGATACAATATCTCTATTTGTTTTAGATATTTAATTTATCAAATAAATTAAATACAAAACAAATATTATATATAATAATATAATAATCTCTATTAAATAATATTATTATATTATTTTCGAATTTAATAACACACACACATCCTAGATTAAATACTGTATTTATTAAATCTTAGACATATCTAAGATTCAATGAACTTGGACACTATTGCTTGTGTTGGACTATTCTTATATGTGACCCAGCAGGCCCACATGAGATTGGCAGCGGGTCAATACTGTACCAGCCCACAAGTCGCAAGCGGCCTCTAGCAAGACATTGCGCCTACCCAATTCATATGGGAATCGATAATACGTTACTACCTACCATACAACCATGTCACGTCCCTTTTGTCACGCGATAATTTGGTCAAGGATGAGGCATGGATAATGTCAACCTCCTGTTCTTGACCTTTATTTTCTCGATTCTTGAGTAGTCTAATAATTGAAATGGAAACTCCTTTCCATCGTAGTATGGCCATACATTTCTCAAACTCACTCATCGAGGGGCCCAGTATTATCTCTCTACAAATGTGAGGGACAAATTCCATCTTGACCGTTCACATTCCTCTGCATGAAAACCACTGATCTCGATCAAAGCCTTTATCATCACCCGGTCAAAGATCAACGACTCTCATGTAGGAATCCATGATGATCTCAGGTCAAAGGGCGTTGTGACGCGGTTATACATGAGATAAGCTTATGACTTAATCCATGCAACTTTCTCATAGTAGGTCGGTCCAACACCTTGTACTCTTACAAGTGCCTATTGTTAGTTCTCTATGTGTTTTGATGATTAATAACAATTGTAAACAAGTATGAATGTTTTGATAAGCCAAATGAGTCAAATACATTCTGCCATCGCCAAACTCGAGCCTAGATAGGCAAGCTCGAGTTTGCTGCTAACAGAGAGCATATCAGCTATTTCAAGATGTAGAACTCGAGCCTGAATATTTAAACTCCAGCCTAAATCTCCATAGTATGTTCTTAAGAGTTTACAAATGTGTAAACTCGAGCCGGTATAAACATGTTCGAGTTTGCCTCTGGCGGGAAATGTTTTCCAATTGAAAACCATATCTTTAAACTACAGAGTTTATATTTTGTGTAGAGTTTGCTTATTTTCTATGATTGTTAATTGATGAAAACTCGAGCCTAACATTCTTGTGTAGAGTTTACTCTGTGGTTTGACAAACAAAGAAGAGTTTACAAAACTTGTAAACTCGAGCCTGCTATTGCAAGCTCGAGTTTTTCCCTTGGCAGAGAGCTTCCAAGTTTTTCTTCATCCACAAACTCCAGAGTTTATGCTCAAACCTCCAGTTCTCTCTGATAAGCCCTGATATAAAAAAGTCGAACTCGAGCCTGACATTATGAACTCGAGCCCTGTCATTGAAAGAGAGTAAAGCAAATGTACAAACTCCAGAGTTCATATTTGAGCTCCAGTCCACACTTTCGAATGACTAAATCTTTTAGGCATGAATAGTGTTAAACTCGAGCCTAATCACTAATGGACTCGAGCTCGCCTAGTTTGTGAAATATGATTTCGTGTGCTCGCCCGACAAATACCAGCCGATGCTTCAAACTCGAGCCTGTCTTCATGAACTCGAGTTTACATGATGAGAAAATTTACAAACTCCGAGTTTACATCAAACTCCGAGTTTGCTCCTCGCGAAGATGAACTCGATACTCAAAGTGCCTTACAAACTCGAGCCCGACTTGGTGAACTCGAGTTTTAGTCGACAAAGACAAATGATCGCATCGATTTCATCCTGATTAGTTTGAACTACAAACTTACCATTTCTATGCGAATTGATTACATTCATTTAAAGGATTCATATCTATATTTAACCAATCTAAATCCGAAAGTTTCGGGTATTAGTTGGATCAACCAACATTGATTTCACGCGACAATCGAACCTCTACAATGAAGAAGAATTCACGCGTCTGGAAATCAATCATCTGAAATTCAGGAAAGATTGTGAACCCAACGGCTATAATCCTCAACAACTTGAATTTCAAATGAAGAATATGCAAAATTGAGAAGTAACGGTCACATAACAATTGGCCACTATATATGGAACAAATTACAAACTTCAAAGACACAAGAAATCAAGCAGAAACGAAAAGCAAGCTCAATAGTTACTTATACTTTCAGTTTTCTTTCTGTATTGTGTTTGTGATACTTAGAGCCTCAGTGTTTATCAATATCTACTCGTGAGAGAGTCTGTTATACATATTATTCAATCATTGTAATAATCTCAAGTCAAGGGGACTTGGAGATTGGGATTTCTGATTACAACTTGTAAGGGGGGTGTATCCTAGAGAGAGGATAATCCTTGAGTACAGATTCTGTATCTGAATTAAGTGATAGTTGAAAAACCCAGAGAGTCTGGGGACTGGACGTAGGTCAAGAGTTAGGACCGAACCAGGATAAACTTTCTGTGTCAAGCTCTTCTTCCCTATCTCTTTACTTTCAGCTTCATCTTGGGTGCAAGGTTAAGTCAAAAGATTTTAAAATCCCCAATTCACCCCCCTCTTGGTGATTTCCTTTCATTTTCACCTATGACTTTGATTCTTATCTCCATACTCATCAAAGTCATACTGCTCTTATTTCATCTTTGCTCCCGCATAGATGACCGACCAGGGACATTTAGGACAATCTATATGATATGTCTAAGGATACAGTTATCACTATAAACATGCAAATGAAATGATAACTAAACGGAGAAATACTTTAAATAACATAAACGTTTAAAGTACAATGACTTGCCCCTAGGACATAATTTCCAACATGTAATCATGCTTCAGCCATTTTCAAATTCACTAAAAGATTCATAGCAATCCACTAGTCCAGAAAACAGATAAAGAAGCCGTAGCCTTTGAGGGCTTTTACTATCACACGAACCATGTAGATTGTAGAGTGTGTGTGTGTGTATATATATATATGTATATATATATGTGTGTGTGTGTTAGGCTTACGAGATATAAGTGGACTTGAGATTTTTTTTTGGGGTACATAAGTGTATTTGAGTTGATGTGGGAAGTCCCATGTCCCATAAAGTCGGGCTTAACATGTTAAAAAAAACACACACACACTTTAGTATATAAGGTTCAATCAGATATATTCAACCTTAACCCCACAAACATATTGTTTTCATATTTGAGCTTGATGACCTCCTCGTCACATAACAATAACCTCACCATTATTCCGAACACATTCTTTTAAAAATAATTCAAATGTTGAGCTTCGTTGGATGGCTGGTGATAATTAAAAAATGGTCAACATGGTTGATGACCAATCAAAACTTCATCAACGATGCTGACCAGTCAAAATTTAGTCCAAAGGAAAATTCTGTTTTTTTTTTTTGGCACTTGTAAAAAATTACACTAAAGTTGCTTAGGACTTTGTCATATTTTAGCAAATTTATACGACTTATTTATGACCTTTTCATAATTTCCCCAAATTTATTTGTCTCTAATTTATTTAAAAAGATCAGACCTTCTTTTACCATATAAGCCAACCCATATTTCAATCAAACATTAGACCAAATGTTCTTCTAGAAATTCAACTCATATAATCACTATATTTTCTTTCCCCAAATTTTTTTTGCCGATGATATCTTTTGATAAATCTCACTTTTACATTTAATAAGATGTTGGATGATTTAGTAGGCCAAATGGTTAATAATTTGTGTTGTTTTGCTTTTGTAATATAAGAATCGCTTTTCCATTTAAAAATTAACAAAAAATCCTTAGATGATGGTTTCATGATCATGAATATATATATATATATATATTACCTTTGCTGGTCCTTAATATAAAATCTAGCTTGTAGTATAATTTGCACTACAAACTAAATTTTATATTAATGTCGGAATAAATTATAGAATACATGTACATTAGTACGTATATGTATTAAGGACCGGAGTTAGTAATAAATTAGATCTTATATTAAGTACAACATATATAGTAATACATGTAGGTATGCATGATCGAATTATATCCAACTATACAAATAAAATATATTAACAATATTGACTTTGTCCATCACGATTTTTCAGAACTTTCAAGTAAGTTTTATATTAAGGACTAAAAGAATATATAGTGGAAAAAAAGGGGTATGACCACAGAGCCATCGGTATTAATTAGTTAAGCTTCATCCATGCAGCCCCTCTGCTAGAGTCACTAATATGAGGATGATGATGGTGCTTATTTAAAACCTTCTTGAACTCGTCAATAAGAAAGGTGAAGGTGATAGGATCTAGAAGTTTCGAGAACGAGGGGCTAAGGAATGGAATCGTTATGCTGACTCCATTTTCAAATTCACTAAAATTAAGATTTATAGCAATCCACGAGTTCAGAATACAGATAAAGAAGCAGTAGGCTTTAAGTGCTTTTACTTTTAAGAGTATATGAGTGGATATAAGTTGATGCGGGACGTCTTTTACCCTATAATATCGGGCTTAACATGTAATATATAATAAAGTATAAGGAAACATAAATTTAAATTTTAAGCTTTTGAGTTAAGATGTACCACCCCTAGTTATCATTATGAACAAGATTTTATATTAAACTCATGGTGTAATAATATTTATTGGTTGGGAAGTAATTCAAATGTTGAGCTTTGTTGAATGGCTATTGATAATCAACAAGAAGCTAATACTGGTCGATGACCAATCAACATTCAATCAATGCCAGATGCTAATGACCAGTCAATGGCTAGTCAAAGTTTATTAAGGTACAATCCTTTGTCTTTGTTTTTGTTTTTGCTTAGGACTTCGTCATATTTTAGAAAATTCATATGACTTATTTTTGACCTATTCATAATTTTATCGATATATATTATTTGTTTTTAATTTCTTTTCAGAAGATATTACCTTTTTCAATTCGTCGCTATATTTCAATCAAACATTAGACCAAATGTCCATCTAGAAATTCAACTCATATAGTCGCTATATTTGCCACATTCAAATTTTTTTTTTTTTGTAGATGATCTTTGATAAATCTCACTTATACCTTTAATGAGATGTTGGATGATGAGAGATATTATGGGTCAAATGGTTAATCATTTGTGTTGGTTTGTTTTTGTAATATAAGAATCGATGTCCCCCAAAAAAAAAAAAATCCTTAGATGATGATTTCATGATCATGAACATATGTATCACCTACAATATTTAATATAAGATCTACAAACTAAACCTTATATAAGGGCCTAAAGGCAGTAATAAACTATGCTTCTGCTGGTCCTTCATGTAAGACCTATATACTTAATTTATCTAAATTATGAAAGTATGTTAGTTAACATGATAAGTCCCCCAAAAAAAAAAAAATGCTAATCATCTTTTTTTATTTCGTTCATATCTCTCTTATTTGATTATAGTTAAGCACTACCTCTAAAAAAACATACTTAACGGTTATTGTCACATCAATACCTTACAGTTCAGAACAATCATGTATAAAAGCCTTATATATTCTCGTAGCAAAAACTTAACAGTTCCTAATTGTTATATATTCAGTAACATATATAACGGTTCTAATACAAAACTGTTATTTATTGAGGCTAATTGCGGACATGATGCGAATAATACTAGCTTAAATACTTGACGGGTTTATGTAAACAATTGTTATATATACAATAGTTTTCAACTCTTCGGCAACTTCTTATTTTTCAGCCACAGTATACTCCTAGCAATATGCGTCTTCAAAGTACTCTATGCAAAAGGAAATTATAGATCAAGTTAGATATAAATATATAGCTGATTGTATATATATATATATATATATATATATCTGTGTGTGTGTGTGTATATGTATATGTATACACACACACACATATAGATGTATATATATGAAGAAATGTGTATATACATACATGTACTTGATCAATTGAATCAGTACTGTGCGTGACTATGTCCTTCATGAATTTCATCATGTAATACCCATAATCGTTGCTACCTTTTGGTTGTTTAGGATACTAAGAAAAGGTGTCATACTTAATTAGTAATCATTATTTATTGTACATATATGTTCACGGATTTCACTTTATAACCATTAAGTATGTGACATATTTTTTTAATTCTTGGAGCTGGTTTAGCAACCCACGTTCATTACAAATAAAAAAATAGACAAAAAAATAAACAAAGAAAAATAAAAAGCTATGGGTCCTCATCTAAGGAAGGATTTGAGGCTTCAATTTTGCCCTCTTCCTTCTCTTGTTGTTCAGCTTCTCATGCGGAGAACAAATGAGAGCGGTTAGCTCCTTGAAGTACGCATCCATATGTACTTGCTCTCTCAGGTAAGCCTAAACCATATGACGAAGCTTATAGGTCGCGTGAACCGACCATTAAAGTTAACGATTATCATATTTTATCGTCAAGTATTTATGAATTAAACATTACGGTTAACTATTATAACCATTAAATATTAGTTAGTGCAGATTCCACCTGCCATGCCTGCTGGTGCCTCTTTTTAACCGTTAAGTATTAACGTTATATAATTTTGTGTTGACTCCACCTCACCATATTTGATGGTAGTTCTCTTTATAAACTGTTAAAGATTAAGCTCTCACAATTGATTTGTAGTAGTGAAAGGAGTATTAATAGGGGTAAATTAGAAAAAGATTGAAAGATATAGAAAACATGTCATATATTTAGACCTATGGTTAACTTCTCAATTAGATCCTAGATTAAAAAACGGAGGAGTAGATATGTACCTATATATTGATAAGCGATTGTTTCCCTTAAACATCCAACATATGCAATTACAAATTTGAAATGGTTGTCTACGATTCTGGAAGATGATGTGAAGAAATCAAGGATTTCACCGAGTCACCCCTCAGAACTCCATAGACACGTTGATCCTGGCTAAGAAAAAAAAAAAGAGTCATTTTTCTTTGCAGCAGCTAGCGGCCTCGCTTGTCTCGTGCTGTTTTTGGTTTTCTGTGTTTTTTTTTAGTTTTCTCTATTTCCCTTGTTCAATTTGCTTGCTCTGTTGCATGTCTTGTTGTCTTTTTGTTCCTTTCCTTCTTGGCTCTTAGCGTTCTCGTGTCCTTGTACTTGTCGTTTGACCTTTTGCAGTAATGAAGTATTTTGAAGTGTTCAAAAAAAAAAAAAAATCACGATTTCCCCAGAACAGTTGTGTCCGTTAAAAAATTATCTATGTTTGTTTTATAAACTTTAGCTACAATATTTCAAATTCTCTAATTGAATTATCTAACAATTCACAACAAAAATATTGATAAAATATATTAAAAGCATTGACTTTGTCCATCACATTGATTCTGAACTTTTACTATAAAAAAGAAAGTAGTATAATTTATTTGTTAAATATACTACGTATACTTTCATACACAATTTTAAATATCAACAAGCTGTTTTATATTCAGCAATCAGAACAGGAATGATCTGATAGTATATTTTATATATAGGTGAGGAAAACTTTGACATTTTCATTTCCCACATGATTCCTAGTTTCCAACAATTTGAACAGTTTAGTTTTTGTCGATCAAATTCAACATCAACCTTGTGTATTCAACGGCAAGATCTTGTGGGTAAAAGTATAAACAAAAAACCCAAATGGTCATAGACATCTAGTACGGATCAGTTGACATAAGCAAATACACACTTTACTTTATACACGGTAACTTTTAAAGAAGGTACTGCAAATTGGATTAATCACTGAATTGGTTGGGACAATGTGTCTGTATAGTCCAATTGTGAGTAAATTAATTCCAACCATTAAAATAATACTACCTTCGATCCTTAATATTATATTCAGATAATTAATATAGAGAGATTAAGAAAACTAAATAAATGTTATCAAAAAATATAAAGCTAAATAAATTATTTAATTATAACATATGTTACATGATCTTTGAAATACTTATGTGTATCATTTTTGTTTGTTTGGAATAGCAATTGAAACCTTCAAAAGCAGCTTTTCAATCGTGATGTATAATATACGGGTAATTATGTGAGAAGAGACTTGTTTCAATTTGCGTGAATAAACACTTTTAAGTGTCTAAAAGTGATCCCAAACAAGCATAGTTAGTTTGTAAGTCGGACAAATTAGTTTGGAGAAAAATCATAACTATAAATACTTTAAAACAATTTATTTAACTTTCTTAATCTTCCCAAATCAATCAATTGAGCTTTATATTAAGAACATATCAAGAACTAGAGTAGTATAATTTAATTAAAATATAAAAGATATTCACATGTAACCATAAAAAGGGTAACATTTTAATTAAAAAAAAAAGGCTTCACAAGTAAATTGAACATTTATATGTAAACTACACATAATTCAACAAAGTAGAGTTGCTAAAATACAAATGTGACAGACATACTTCTATTTTTCTTGAACTCAAAACAACATCGTTCCATGCTCAATAAGAAAAGGAGAACAAATCTAACATCAAACTTAGTTGACCTATCTAAGAAAAGGAGATACTACTGGTTTACTAGTTCACCAATTTGCCTGGCAATTCGGGTCGGCTTTTGATACCATATTTCAAACTTATCAATATTACAGTTGAATTGATCAGGTGATCATTGAAGAGGCTCAAGTGTGAGAATAAGTCCATTGGCAGGCCTGAGAGAAAGCATGATTGAGGGTGAATGACGATAACGGGGTGAGAGTTTAAACCTAAACCTAGAAAGAAGAAGTGTTAACACAATCTTATACTCCATGAACGACAAGTTTCTCCCCACACACGTTCTTCCTCCGAACCCAAAAGGCAAGTAACCCATCTTGTGCCTACACCCTCCATTAACGTCGTCCTTAAACCTCTCCGGTCTGAACTCATCGGCGTCTTCGCCCCATAGTTCCCGGTCGTGGTGCATTGCCACCACGTCGATCCACATATTGGTCCCATTAGGCACTGTTACGTTGTCCACTTTAATGTCTTCCCTGGCTTGCCTTTGCACGTTTGGTGCAGGTGGGTATAATCTCAGAACTTCATTCATCACCCACTTCATCTGCAAATTAATATATAAAAAAAAGTATTGTGAATATGAAGAAATTATATATATAGACTTAGGATAATCGATTTCAATTAGAATTGTTCTTCTATATATATTATGTTTTGGTCAAATTCATATTTGTGTTGTGTGGCTGCTTCTATACGTGTTTATATTTATTTATCAGACATTTAGCTGCGCGGTCTTGGCTCTAATAAGAAAAAATGAAATAAAGTTAGTGAACGTACAAATGTGGATGTGGCAAAATTAATTAATTAGTAAAGGCTTAAAGCCACGCCGCGTTTTCCCTATAATTTATTATTTTCCTTCCAAAAAGAATATCTGCCCTTTGTGGCTGAAGCTGCGCACGTGGATGCTTTTTTCTTGTCGCGTGGACCATTCAAGTTATTGTTTTCTTAATTATTTTTGTATGGTTTTATTCGGACCTTTCAACAGTCAACCACAACAGCCACAAAAATGCTCACACACGTATCGATATTGTCAATAGGTCAATTCATATATATATATAAGCAGAATTTCATAGGGGCCCACTCTACTTGAGGTAATGAAACCATGTAGAACATGATCCAAAACAGCATGAGACAAGCTAAATTCCAAAGTTTTAAACTTTTCTTAATCTAGCATATCATTATTAATTATTATCATTATATTTGAAGAGGAAACAACACTACAACAAAAAAGTTCTTACAATGTTTTAACATCTGTTTTTAAGAAAACAGAAGTTAAAAAGAAGGTGGTGTCATTTTTAAAATTTTGGCTTATCTTTTAACCAATGACTGTTTCTAGATAAATAGTCATTGAAAGTTTAACTATCAACTGCTGCTTTAGAACTAAGTAGTTGACATTGGTTGAGCTATTAGAGGCATTATGAACTTGTATTGATAAAATTGCTGGATTAAATTGTTGATATTATCTTGAATTAGTTCAGTTGGTTTTGTTTAAATTAAGTTGTTGTTGAAATTTTTAGATGTCTTACTTTTAAGAAGAAATGTTGCTGAAGTTTTTAAAATAATGAGTAAGGCGTCCCTTCCTTTACCCATATTCACACAAGCTTTTCCATACATGATCAAAAATTGAATTTTTTAAAAAATGAAACCATGTAGACATGATCCAAACTTTTCTTAAGTATTTTGATATTTTCAAACAAGTTGGCAAAAGGTTTGATTAGCAAGTTATTATTTTCTTTATAACAATAGTTTAGATAAGTTGGGTCTCGGAGCACTAGGGTTAGAGTATGCCTTCGGATTCAAAGAGTCAACAGGATTTGAACTCATGACCTTATAGGTCATGAGCCAACTCCTTACAGATTAACCTTTGTTAGCTGATTAGCAAGTTATTTTAATTTATGTCTTAACTAAGTGGCCATTAATTCATTGAACGTACGTATGAGAAAATGACTGAAAAGAATCTAGTTCATCGTACATACCTTTCTTAAACCTGCGAGCAAATTGACATCAACAAGCTCATTATCTCCCACAACTTCCTTAATCTCATCTCTGAGTTGATTTTGCCAATCTTCATGCGTAGCCAGAAGCAGCAAAGTCCAAGTTAAAGCAAGAGCAGTAGTTTCATGTCCCCCAAAGAAGAAAGTCTTGCACTCATCAACAAGTTCCCTCATGGTCAACTTATTCTCTTGCATCAATAAACCCAACAAATCTTGTTCATTCTGATAAGTCTGTCCCTTATTTTTCGACTCTTTCCGAGATTCGATTATGGACAACAAGAGAGAATCAATCTCTTTGCCCAGTTTCTTAGCCTCTAGGGTTTTCTCAACGTTCAAGTAACTCCCAAAGGGAACACCCACATAACGATTAGTCTTAAAGAGAGTCATTTGAAGAGCTCTTAGTTTATCAAAAACTTGCCTCGCCTTCTCATGATCTCTCATCCCGAAGCTCGTGCTCGCTATGATTTCGCCCGCCGTCGCGATAACTTCCCTTTCTACGTCTATCTCAGAATTCCCAGAATTTATCTGAGAACACCATCTTTCTATCATTTGGTTCGTGGATCCCACCATCATGCACGTCATCGCCTGTTTTTATTTTCATAAAAATGCAAATAAATTAGATAATGAAAAATTGCTAATAGACTTGATTTTGATAGGTCATGCCTAGCTTAATTAGGGTATGGTGGTACAACCTATATATTTGCAAATCATGTATCTATATATATTCTCTACCCTACCACTATATGCCCTGTCTGCTGATAAAAGTCACGTGCCTTTCAAAGTCGTAATCATTGGGTGGGTGTATTTCTTTCATTAAAGCCCACCGCATGTTCAAAATCTAGAGTAAGTTGAGAGAGAGAGAGAGAGGGAGAGAGACCTTGAGGTTAAGAGGAGAGAAGGCGGGGGCGATAATGTGACGATGACGAACCCAATCGTTGCCTTCGACCATAAGAAGGCCACTTCCAAACATGGCGTCTCTATCATTTCTGAACACATTAGGCTTTCCCCATCTCTTTGCCAAAACCTTGGTTGACATATTCTTCAAAAATTCTGGCTCTGCTATGTACAAAAATGGCTCCGTCCCTAACCAGTACACAAACACTTTCCCTGCATATTATTATTCAAACCAAATACATTAATCATTAACTCATTTCTCAACATTAAGTAACGTTAGTTATCTATCTCCACCAATCAATATGAAAGGTGTAATATATAAGATTCACCTTTACGAAGAAATTGAACTATAAAGATATAAGTACGAAAAAAAGTATATATATATAGTTAAAGGCGCGCTTACCGTGAGAATTCTGCCACCGAGCGAAGTAAGGGAAAACGGTGGAGTGAATATTATGGCTGGGTTTTGAGGATGATGATGAAGAAGAAAAGTGATCATCTTCATCATCATCAGTAATAATAGTGTTTGTGGTATTCTGCTTTTTCATCTCTTTAATGTTTCCAAGAGGGAAGCTTGGGGTTGGCCCTCCAAATCCACATCTTTTGAGTTTAAGATGTGTTAGGACAGGCGTCAACCACCATGAAAATGCAAGTTTCAGAACTAAACTCATAAAGCTGAACAAGACAAGACCCAAAATCACCCTTATAATCTCCATATCGATCTGTCTCTCCCTATGAAATTAAAGTGCAATTATCTCTCTCTCTTTGTCTGAGGCTTTGGGTTTCTGTAGTAATTACAAAGCTTAAATTCTGAGTGGAGGTTGTGATGAGGAAAGTTATGGGCGATTGGTATTTATAGGAGAAGAGAAGCGTCGGATATTCCGTGGCCTTTGACTCAGCAATAGATACTGTAGCTTGGTTTGAATATTTTCTTTTCCGTCCCTTATTTTTTAATATTTCTTTTTTCGGGCGTAGATTCCGCGACTTGAGATTTTTGGGACCACATGTGGGCTGTTCTGTTACTCTTGTTTTGTTTTGTTTTGTTTTATTTTATGTTTTTGAGCCAGAGCCGTCATCTTTTGCTCTTTTCATTTTGTCTTTATTGAATTTTGCTTTCATTTTCCAAAAAAGTATATATATTTCTTCTATAAATATACAAATAAATTGCAAAAGTCACTTGAGGTTTTATAAGTGTATATATACAAGTCTCCTATTTTGACGAAATTAAAAGGGAGAATTTTATTAAAGGACCATAAAACAATTTTTTTCAATCAATGACCCAAATATTCTGAAGTTTTAGTCACACGATGTTTTATAAGTATATATTATAGGGACACTTGTTTATTATTATGCTCTTTAAGAATATATAATAAGTATGCAACTCTTCATGAATAAGTGAAATCATCCTATGAATAACACATTAATTTATGATGGTTAGAGCTCCAGTCGGTCAGCGTCGGAGCTTCAACGGGCCGGTGACCGGTTGCTTGAGCTTTGGTGACGATCAAATCTTTTTAAAAATAAAAAATAAATAAAGCAAGGGGCATGTATTGCCTTCTTATCTACAAAACTTATTTTTATTTTGGTCTTTGGTCATGCAATGAAATTTTAGAATGTTTTGATTATTTATTGAAATAAATTTGGTCCTCTGTCTTTTAATGAAATTTTCCCAAATTGAAAACTTATGTATGTATACTCTAAAAATAGAAATTGTGTGTTGTGCAACGAAAAAAACAAGAAAATTTTTAATTTCATTTTTATTTTAGAGGAAGTTTTAACGATTCTTGAAAATAAAACGTTCCAATATTTTTCTTGTAAAAATTAAAAAGACTTATTTATTTTGTGTTAGATCTCCTTTTCATTCAATATATCTATACATATTACATAATATAAAAATATTAAAAGACTATATCATTCATAAATTATACTTTGTACAATCCATTCATCAGATTTCATAAAATATGGACTATACTAGTTTGTTTAAAAATATCGGTAAGAATACATATTTAGCCCTTAACTATATACAAAGTTAAAAAAGCCTATATGATATCAATCATTTAAAACTAATATCGTTAATATCAAATGAAGATTTTTATAACGATTAATGTGTTTTTGAGAATTAAAGTTAATATGTCAACATTTTAAAAGAATTTTCCAATATTTAAAATTTTAATATCAGTATTTCTTTTATTAATAGTATTATGGTAAATGATTGAAAAGACACTTTATAAAATTAATGAACCAAGATGAAACATTACTTAAAGTTAAAGGATTAAATTATTACTTTTTAAAAAATACGTGTAGCCCTATTTAACATGGATTAATTTCAAAAAAAAAAAAAAATCACATAATTGTAGCAAAATTCAGACAATTTTTCTTATAGTTTCTACATAGAAAACTGGTTGTAATTTTCTTTTTTAAATATAAGGAATATTTATATAATTTGAAGCTGTCTAGGTTTTTTATTTTTGGGTTGAATACCTAATTTGCCACGGAAGTATTGCTAAGGAGCGCCCAGCACCCGGAAGTACTTTGGGTATCATTTTTGCCCCGAAAGTTTACAAAATAGAGCAAATATGCCCCGGAAGTTTTTTTCGGAGCAAATTTACCCTGGAAGTTTTGTTTATGAGCAAATTTTTGTAAATTTCCGGGGCAAAAAAGATACAAATCCAACGGTCAAGATCATCTGATGGGCAAAATTGCAATGTTTGTAAACTTCCGAGGCAAAAATGATACCTAAAATACTTTCGGGTGCTGAGCACTCCCTTAGCAAAACTTCCGTGACAAATTAGGTCTTTAACCCTTTATTTTTTATTACTAATTTGTAATGGTCGGACACTAATGGGGATTGGACTTTTTTGTGGTCTTTTATTAGGAATTGCGGCTGCACGTTAAAGGGGTGTGGAATCGACCAGACTAAATCCGCCACACCTTCGTCCAAGAAAAAAAAAAAAAAATCCGCTACACCGCCCGGTTCCGTTATTCTCTGCGGGAAGTATCTCGTATTAGAAACTTGTTACTCCATATAAAGGTTGTAACCTCTCACACTTCACATCTGCCGGAGGTGGATGCTTAATATAAGAACTTTTTATTAAATTAAATTAAATTAAAAATCAGTTAAATGAATTAATATGATATATGTTCTAAAACATTCTAGTTATCTTCCTTAATTTTCTCATTTCTCTTCTCTTTGATTATTATTGAGGGAGGGTAAAGTAGGAAAATATTGACAAATATGAAAATTTTATCTTATATTTATGACCAATATCAACTTCTGAAATATCTCTTATATTGCATTCAGATGAAGTATTTTTCTAAATACATTTAGTATTTTAAAGTATTTTGTGGTTCATCTAACATCTATCTTAAAGTATTTTTTATAAGGTGAGTCCAACACTCTAAAGTTGCGACTAAAAAATACTTTTGGTGTTATATACACCTTCACTTAAAGGACTCAACACCTTCATTTAAAGGACCTTTTGGGAGTTCATGACGAGATTTAAACTACTCCAGATTTAAACTACTTAAAAAAAAAAAAATTTACCTCATGGGCAAAATTTCTTTTGAAAGAATATTAAGGGAAACAATTGCACCATGAAATATCTTACGGTGCCGAACGCACTTAAAAAATACTTTATGATACTAGACACATAACAAATTACTTTAGGATATTAAAAGGGTTTTGGATTGCACCATAACCCTATAAAATATTAAATCAGAATTTCTACCCAGAAAACTCAAACCTTCTCTATCTATCACTTATGTTAAAAAGCGTTTCATTAATTTTTTTTTATATGTAAAAACTCACTTGGCAGAAAATCTTATCTTTATTACATGACTTTTTTCTCTAAAAGTTTTGTTTCTAGAGTCTTTTTGTATGCTATTTTCTAATTATGTTTGTTCTACATAATTTAGTTAACTATTCACTGGATCCATTGTATAAAATTTAGTAGAGCAGTTTTACTTTAATCTTAAAAGTAATATCTCAATCTATTTTATTTTCCTAATTTATAATTACTTTTTCAAATTCTTATTATTGATTGCATATATTAAGAGAATTTTTTATGAAAGAAGTAGTCTTCAATACAAATTATTAAAAATGGATATTTTAAAGAAACCAACACATGTTTTTAAGAATAACAGTTTACTATTTTTCTTAATTCATATAAATTAATTATATATCTATATCTTATATTTAGAATTGAATGGATAATATAATAGCTAATCATTATTTTGATGAAGCTCAATCAGAAAATTTTCTCAAGTAAATGAAGAGATAAATATGTAATAATAAGCCTCACTCTTTGACTCGTGGATCCTATAAAAATAATCGCAATCAATATTTTTGTTTAGATTCTTAATAATAATCCTATAAAATATGTTGTTGTAATTATAGGGTAAGAGAGAAAAAAAAATGAGATGAGTAAGGAGAATTTAAACTGATGAGACAGGTTGGGATAAAGTGTCTTTAGTTGGTGGATCTTTAAATGACTTTTAGCCCATCCTTAATATAAGATTTTGTTCATAATGTAAATTGCATTATAAATAAAATCTTATATTAAAAACTAGAGGTAATATATGAGTTTTGAATTTTTCAAATTCCCATGTTTAGATATGACGGACAATCGCAATATACTAGTTTTCAGTACTCTCTCGACTGGATCGAGATCTTAATTTTGTTTTGATGCACAGATTCCTCATGAAGAGGCAAGTGCAGAACATACTTGGAATATAAGAGGCAGATAATAATAACATACTAAGAACTCAGGTGTAACCCCCGTTTTTGTAAACGTTTTTCACAGCGTTTTGATCAGAGTTGTGCGACGGAAATTTTTTCATAATAAAGAGTAACTGAATAACATAGATAACAATGTATCTGGCAGTTCATATGGCCATACATTCATCCGAGTGTCTAACTCAAAAGTAAATACAACAAATAAAAACGTCTCCGTTCGGTTCTCATGCTGGCTCCTTACCCTTGTCCTCGATCCTGTAACTCCTGGATCCTAAAGCTAAGGTAAGAGCTAAGGTCCAATACCCACCGGACCTCAGGTAACAGTTAACCTCATGCTTATGTAACAGTATATGAATGACAGTTATTCATGACATCACAGTAGTACATAATCACATATGTAAAAACAATAACCACACATAGTCAACGCTCATGCATGTTATTTACTGTCTGCACTCTACTCCAGTGCCACGATGTACACTCGTGTCCTCAGCGCTATGAAAACTTTGACGGCATTACATGACCATAACCCGTATATAGATGGATGTATAATGAAACATCTAAGACAGAGTCTTAGTCTATGAATACAACTATCATATATAAACATACAACAAGCATAAGAGTTAAGGTTACAGTACGCGTCCATACCTTCGTTGACGAAATACGGTACGTCTGTCGGTCGGAACGTGATCACAGATATCCTATAAGGATAATATCGTATTTATTAATAATCAACATTCTAACAGATATTCTAGTCAC
This sequence comes from Acacia pycnantha, assembly GCA_025563575.1. Taxonomy (NCBI): domain Eukaryota; kingdom Viridiplantae; phylum Streptophyta; class Magnoliopsida; order Fabales; family Fabaceae; genus Acacia; species Acacia pycnantha. The sequence continues at coordinate 370,969 of JAMWYP010000146.1, forward strand.
AAATGACTATTTTACCCCTGATTTTAGAAAATCGCTACCCAATAAAATTTCGCCAGAGCTTCGCTACTCTGACTCCCAACTTTCAGAAACTCAATCCCTACCATGTTTTTACCTCGTTAGGCATCTTTCAATGCAATGAGGCATAAAAACAAGAATAGGAATTTCATTTCCTACTTCCTAGATCTAACTAACATTTCTACTAAAAACTACTAAACTAAAGACTAGAATCTAAAAGCTAAAGACCGAAGAACTTACCCAGAACTCTACTACTCCTTCTCCAAAGCTCCTCCTCCTCTCTTCCACTCTCAATTTCGAATTTCCTCTTGCAATTTTGGTGTGAAATTTTCAAAGGAAATGGAGGGCTATTTATAGAAGAAAATTGTGGCACTTTGGTAATTCTTCCAAACTTTCTCTACTCCATTTTGAGCCATTAGATCTAGGGTTATTTTGAGACTTCATCCTCACCCTCCATCCTCCTAGCCGTCCCTCTCACTCCCTCTTTCTTCCCTATCTTCTTCCATTATGATGTCACCTTATCCCTTATGGGATTTTCAGGGATTTTCTCTTATCGATTAATTCTCCTGCTCAGTGTTTCTAATCGAATATGCTTATAAATCTCAAATACTTTTTGAGGTAATCTTTGAAGTTTATGTAATCACTTGAGAAGTATTTGGATTAACAAGGATTATAGTCCAATTAGGGGTCTTTACTAGCCTTTTAGTCAGTTTAGAATAAACCCCGTCGGTTACGGAAATAACTTCGGAGATAACCTACTCCGGGCTAAAAATACACTTGTTTATAATATGTCCTGATGTTAGACACTTAGTTCACATATTTCAAGATACGATTTAATTTCTATCGGTTCTCATTTATCCTGTTTGCTTTTTCTCAAAATATCTTTTTCTCTTTTCTCTTTCCTAAACCCACTTGCACACACACACACACACACACACACTCACATACACTCACACACATACACGGCTCCCCCCCTTTTTTGACTTTTTCAACTTTGATTTTAATTAGTTTATGCTTTAATATATCTTATAGTTAATTATCCCATTGGTTCTTTTCATTTCACAAGGATTAACTTTATGGTTAATTTAGAACCCTTAGATCTATCTTTATGTATTTTTAATCCTAACCATTGATTTAGGTTTGACTTGTCAAAGTTGATTAGTGTCTTAAACTTATGTTTACTAATCTTTAATGTAACATCCCAATTCCAGAGCCAATTTTTTTTTTTTTTTAATCAGAGTCGAGCCTTGGAGCGTAAGAGTAACTGATTCCCATTAAAACGATAACCAGAGTGTAATACAGTGTTGATACAACATCCTATTGTTCTCATAGGTAATTACGGAAAACGATAAAGTGACATCTCCGTCTCAGAGCTCACTCGTGCTACATGCCCTCCAACCATGAGCCTATTCGTGCAGCTTGCCTCGATCTCTGATCCATGGTCCTCTTGAACTTGACGCTACGTTAAGAGCTGGAGTCCATGCATCGAACCCCAGGTAACGGTTAACCTTATGCTCAGATAAAAAAGTATACGGATGGCAGGTATTCATGACATAGCAGCAGCACAACAACACAAGAGTATAAAACAGTTGTATGATTCATGATGACAGATCATAAGCAAAGAGCAGTACATATAAGTGGTGACCCTAATCAGAATCTCTATCCGATTGGTGACCCTTAATAGAATCTCTATCCAAAGCGGTGACCCCAAACAGAATCCCTATCCAAGTCGGTGACCCTAAACAGAGCCTCAATCCGAGTCGGTGACCCTAGACAGAGCCTCTATCCGTGAATGTACCTATCACATATATGTATATAAGCAGCACTAGATTAGTGTTACAGTACGCGAACGTACCTTCGTTGACGAGCAATTTGTTACTCTTACAAATTTTCTTCCCGAAATTTCGCCAGAACTTCGACGCAATTATGATTTTCGAAATTCTAGACTAAAATAGCCCTATCATATGATATCTAATCATACTTGAAAATTAAAGGCTACTCTAACATTACTACTATAACTATTGAAAGAACTACGGAAACTAAAAGCTCGACTAGGAAAACTTACACGAGCTTCGCTTCAATTTTCCCAGGACTCCTTCCTCCTCCGAGCTCCTCTCTCTAACTTCTCTCTAGGATTTCTAAGAGTGGTTTTTGGTGTGAAGAATTTCAAAGGAATTGCTTGCTATTTATAGAAGAAGTTGTGAGGGCATAATAGTCTTTTTCCATATTTCAACCTTCATTTTAAACCATGGAAATTAGGGGTTTTGGTGGATGATTTGCAGCCATGGAACACACCATTTTCGTTCAGCCCCTCATGAGTCACCAACTTGTGTGACAAGTTGTGTATTCTAGAAGCATTTATACCGATCGGTACCCGATTTGCGTAATCTCGGAAAAATCTAAAAAATTCGGAATTACAACTTTGAAGACATTTTCTCACTTATTAGAAATGTCCAAGTTAAACTAAATTTTGATTCCATATAAGGTTCTAACAGTCAGTTTGAAGTTCCTCGAAAAGCGTGTCCGAACGCGTCCGGTTTCAGAACGCATTTCTGAAATTATCAACTTCTTCAGAAAAATTCACTGATTCCAAATATGTCAAAATAAATTCAAACTCATTCCTAGATGTTGAGTTAGAATTTATTTTCTTCAAATCAAAAATATGCCTATATGCATTTTTCCCTATTTTGTTTTATTAGGAAAATGCACAAACGGCTTCAGAATTTACTTCCGCAAGAGTCTAATGGAAGATAAAATTTCACTGATCAATATTCTACCCTGACATTGGAAATCCCATTCCTAGATCTCCAAATAGGATCCGTTTCCTAATTTCTAAATTACTATTCATCATTTTTACTTTAATTAATTATATTATTAAAATATTTGCAAGTTGCACAAATTATTTTTCATTTATTTTTTTTCTGCCCTTTTTTTCTGCCGTTTTTTTTATTTCGTTTTTTTATTATTTGATTAATTATTTAATTAATTAAATAATTATTTTTACAAAATTTTTACAAAATTTTCCTATTGGTCTATTCTTGCATTTAGGCTTAAAAATACCTAAACTCATCCATTTTTCTCAAAAATATCCCATTAATTAGTAATTACATTCTTACTAATTTTAAACCAAAAACCACCATTTTTAGGGTTTTACATAATTATTCATGAATTTCCTTTACTTATGCTTAAGTAATTAGCCCAATATTACTTAATTACTCTTTTATCACTTGTTGATAATTTCCTAAATTACAATACCTCATTACCTTCATATTCTTATATTAACATTAGTATTTTCATGCCTCTTGCATTTTTACAAATTACAAGGGTATTATGGTCTTTTTACGACTTTTTGGACATTTATACAATTTCTCCAAGTTCATAATTTATTAAATTACCATAATTAGAGATAATATATTCTCCTAATTCACCGGGTCATTTTACTGCCTTTTAGGATTTTTCATAATTTTTCTAAGTTATTTATGTCCCTTAGGGGCATTTTCGTCATTTTGGCACTTTGGCCCTTAAACTCTCTAATTTCCTAGAGATTTTTCCTTAGAAAATAAGCTAATTATTACTTAATATTTGATATCTCATATTCACCTACTTTCTATAGGCATAATTTTACCAAATTATGATATAGATTTTTAGGGTATTACATTTAACATATCCTATGTTGGTTAATTGGGCTTTAGGGATTTCATGTATTTAATCTTATACATTTTTTTAATCATGCCTAATTTAATTAGCAATTTTCTTCATGCAAATCTTGACCCTTCATTGGTCATAAATATTTAATTAGGGGTTGCACATAGTTAACTTTGGACATTTCCTTTATTCATGCCTAAACAATTAGCAATTAATTAATTATTTAATCATCTACTAATTGTTGACAATGTTCTTAAATTGAATTAATTATTTTCTCACAACTATTGTGTTTACATTGGTCATTTATGCACCATGCATTATTTTAAAAATCATAGGGCAACTTATGTTCCCCAAAATAAAATTAGGTTTTTGCCTCTTCAATTCCGAGGAAAATAATCTAATAAATTCCTAAAATTAGAGACAACATACTTTCCTATTTTTAATAGGTATTTAATTTCCTCTTAAGACATAATTAAGATCATACTTGATCTTAGGGTATTTTATGATCCATAAATGTATTTAGGGATTTTGGCTCTTTATTCATTTTAACTCCAAGAGAAATTGCCCTAAAAATAAAGTAAATACACTACAAAATTTGAGACCACATATAAACCTATTTAGAATAGGTATTATTTATCACAATATAATATTTAAGATAAATAAATATCCGGGTATTACATCAGGCTTTCAGAAGCACAAGGAGAAATTTAGAAGGAAGACATATTAAAACACACTGGGATTTTTATTGTTGATTGCTCGATGATCTATAACCCTGCTTTATAGAGAAGCAGTGGTGCATCTTCACAAAGATGATAAAGATATTGAGTACATACATTTATCACATAGAAGGACACTAAGTACAATAATTTATGACTTAAGATAGTACACATAATTAAAAGTAAGGGATACATAGAAAACTTATAAAACACATGATAATAGCTACATGACAAACTAGCTAAAAGATAAACTTGACAAGACTTGACAAGCTAGCTACAAGACAAACTACCGACATTTTAACTTTATGGAGACCCTTTGCAGATAGGCTCATGACTCGAAGAGAGGTTATTATTATAACTGTCATCATCATAGTTTTGGAGAAAACCAAGTGGGTCAAAGTCATTATAATACGGATCTAGGCCTGCATCATCATTTGGATCTTGGGCTGGAGGCTGAGTACAGTATGACGGATACTGAGAAGAGTTGGGCTAAGTTGAGGGTTCTAGTGAAGACAAAGATAATTGAGTAAAATCATAAGGGTCTTGTGAATCCTGGAGAACATTTCCTTGATAGTCAATGTGAAGTCTGGCTATGCCTGAGGAAGACGCATTGTAAGTAGATATATAATGTGGCATGGGTTGGTACAATTCATCATAGATATAGACATAAGCTTCACCTTCACTGGGAATAGGGCCGAGAATATCATACTCTTTTGGCTTCTATTTATTATTATTAAAATCAGCAAGAGAACACCAAGTTCTTTGAGATGTGAGGAATCTGGTTGAACCCAATCAAGTATTAAAGGCCATGGATGAGCAGTAGTCTCAAGATAAATATCAGCATCTGTAGGAGCAAGGCAAGATTTGCGAAGGAAGAAAACACAAGAAATTCTTTTTTCAATAAACCAAAGTGCATTTTAATCTATTATATTATACAGTTCACCTGTCCAGTAATGAAGAAGGGCAAAGAGCTAGAGAAGCTTGACAAAGCAAGAGTCTATATTCTTGTTGTTATAGATATAATGGTAAATAGGTAGAGGAGCAAAAGCAATAGCACTGGAGTACAGTATAGTTAAAGATCATACGTACCAGAGGAGTTCATTAGGTATATGACCTTGAATGAACGGGATAGTAGTGTATGGGAAGAGAGAACTAAAATGCTGAGGTTTGGGAAGGAGATTTGTCTTGATAAAAAAAAGATGAAGTGAAGAGAACAGATGTTCTTTAGCATATCTTTGACAGTAAGCAAAAGTACGAAGATTGGTGTTTGGAGGGAAAAGATTAGCTTTAAGGTAGTAAGACATGGTAATGAGTAGAGCTAGGAATCAGGGTCGGCCCAACCCTACAGGGCCAGGGCCTAACAGGGCCTGGGATATGGAAAACATATGTTTTTTAAGGCCCGACCCGATAGTACCAGGGCTAGGGCCGGCCTTACAAGACCTGAAAATTACTATTTCAAATTTTAACTATTTTTCCTTCGATTTTTTTCAAAGAAATATAATTAGTAAATTGAAACCATTAAAATTCTAATCTATCAAATAAATGTTATCAACATTAATATCTAAACAATATAAATCATTCAACAAATAAACACATTCATTAATTCGTAATAAAAAACAAATAAACACAAAGAATATGTTTTTTTCTTTTTTTTTTCAAAAAATATTAAACATAGGAATTGTTTTATGTATGCCCACGAAAAAATGCCTTTCCCTCTCGTAATTTTGTGTGTGTCTGCAGATTCCTTCGGTTCATGCATGGTTTTACTGACAGGTAAAAATAATTATACTTATTTCACACAAAATATATTTATAATTTATTACTTATATAATATTGTAATACCAAAGTGTGTGTTTATTTAATATAAAAAAAATCCCTTCTTTAAAATTTATAATAACTAATTATGTGTTTTAATACAGAATAATAATAAACATAAAAAAAGGTTATAGTTTAAACTAAACAAAATCTAAGTAATTACAAATAAGAACATTCATTTAGTGGAAGTCTAGGTAATTAATTTTTTTTTTAAAAAAAAGCTACAATTAAACAGGCCTAACGGGCCGGCTCGAGGCCCTACAGGGCCGGCCCTGTAGGACCAATTTCAAATTTTTGGCCTATTTTTCAAGCCTGAGCCCTGTAGGGCCGGGGCTTAAACGGGCTCGACCCGATTTCCCGACTCTAGTAATGAGAGGATGTCTATCTGAGAGAGTGAGAATGTATAGAGGTTTGTATGAAAGGATTTGAGGTGGAAGAGTTTTCTATGGTCTAGAGAGGAAATCTGTAAGGATATTTTGGGGAGCTTTCAAGTATTTCATTGTGAATTGATAGCGAGAGAACCAGTCTTTCCAACGAAGTAACTGTTGGAAATTATGCCCTAGGGGCAAGTCATTGTGCTTTAGATGTTTATGTTAAAGTATTCTCCTTTAGTTATCATTTCATTTGCATGTTAATAGTGATAACTGATCATTGGATATATCTTATAGATTATCCTAAATGTCCCTGGTCGGTCATCTGCGCGGGAGCGAAGATGAAATAAGACCAGTATGACTTTGATGAGTATGGAGATACGAGTAAAAATCATAGGTACTTGTAAGAGTACAAGGTGCTGGACGGACCCACTATGAGAAAGTTGCATGGAATAAGTAATAAGCTTTTCTCATGTATAACCGCGTTACAACGCCCGTCGACCTGAGATCATCATGGATTCCTATATGATGAGTCGCTGATATTTGACTTAGTCAAAAGTCACCTTTGACCGGGTGATGATAAAGGCTATGATCGGGATCAATGGTTTTCATGTAGATGAATGTGAATGGTCAAGATGGAATTTGTCCCTCACATTTGTAGAGAGATATATCTTGGGCCCTCGATGAGTCGATCGAGAAATGTATGGCCATACTACGATGGAAAGGAGTTTCCATTTCAATTAGACTACTCAAGAATCGAAAGTAATGGTTAAGAACAGGAAGTTGACATTCTCCATGCCTCATCCTTGACCAAATTATCGCGTGACAAAAGGGACGTGACATGGTTGTACGATAGGTTGTATCGTATCATCGATCCCCATATGAATTGGGTAGTCGCAATGTCTTGCTAGAGGCCACTTGCGACTTTTGGGATGGTACACTATTGGCCCGCACCCAATCTCATGTGGGCCTGCAGGGTCGCACACAAGAATAGCCCAACACGAGCAAAAGTGTCCTGATTCATTGAATCTTACATATGTCTAAGATTTAATGAATAATGTATTTAGTCTAGGATGAATATATATATATATATATATATATATATATATATATATATATATATATATATATATATATATAATTTGAAATTAATATAATAATGTTATTTAATAAAGATTATAATATTAATATATAATGTTTGTTTGTATTTAATTTATTTGATAAATTAAATATCTAAAACAAATAGAGATATTGTATCTCAGATTTAATTTTCGAATAAAGATATCATTTAATTTAAATTGAGATATAGTATCTCAGATTTAATTAAATGGATAGATATCATTTCTCGGATTTAATTTATAGAGATAAATTAAATCAGAAGGCTTTTAATTTGGATTAAACAAATAGATTAGATTAGATCTATCAGATAGATTTAATTAATATATTTTTTTAATCTAGATTCAAAATTCGAATTTCAAAATTTAATGAGGTTTAATTTTGAATATAATACGCCTGCTAGGTTGAGAAAAACCTACGGGACCTTTTGTCAAGCGTATTAGAAAAGCCGCGAGAAACCCTAGAGAGAAATAGAATAGAGAGACGCACAGTCCAGAGGCGCTAGCATGCTTCCGTTCGTGTTTCTGAAGGCTGTTCGTGTGGATACCGGTAGAGGAAGGCGATTCGAAGAGTCAATTTTTGCTGATCGAGAAGGTAACCCACCAGTTCAAATAGTTCGGCATAGGTATGATTCGGATAATTAACCTTGATTTAAACGCCGTTGAGCGATCCTCCGATGGGATTCGTAAAAGTTTTTACTCCACTGCGTGTACGGATCCCAAAAGTAACTAGGCATTTGGCAGTAGCTTTTTCTTTGGATCTAGCATCTTCAGAAATGACGTGTTGTCCATTTGCACAATGAAATGGTAAGGGCTCAGATGAAAGCTAAATTTCTTAATTCCTCGCTTGACAACAAGGATTTCTCTATAGGTAGCATGGTAATGCTTTTATGAGTCATTGGATTGACCACTAGCATGTCCACAGTAGTGTTGAGTCCTATTAACTTCTTCAAAAATTATTGCAGCCCAAAAATCATCATTAACATCTGTCTGTAAAATCCTTTGTCCTTGATCTGGAATTTTTAGTGGTGGAGGATTTTGTGCAATTCTTTTTGAGGGTAATGACAGCTTCTGTCTGTACTGGAGACCACTCTGGCGGATTCTTTTTAAGCATCTTGGATAGGTGGCTGGTATGATGGGACACCTGAGGGATAAAATCTCTAAGAAAATTAACAATCTCGAGGAATTGTTGAATTGGTTTGCGGGAGAAATTATCGACAATATGTGGGCTTGGACTATATTTTCCATCTTTAAAATGCATGTCAAGAAAATCAATTTCTGTAACTCCAATGTCACTTTTCTTTGATGAAAGCATAATGCCATATTGAGATATGATATGATAAAACCGAGCCAAGAGTATCTTATGATCTACTTCAGAAGTAGAGAAGAGAAGGATATCATCAATGTAAATAAGGGCTTTATTGATGATAGGCTCAAAAATTCTTATCATGGCTTTTTGAAACAGTGATGGAGCAACTTTAAGGCCAAAGGGCATAACAGTCCATTGGTATTGGGCATTTTGAATACGAAGGCAATCTTGGGGATGGATACCTTACTGCCAAAGTCCTGCTTTAAGATCAAATTTGGAAAAGATTTGGGCTGGTCCTTTGAGATGGGAAAACAAAATTGTGGGCTTTGGAAGAGGAAATTTGTCATCTTGCAATAAATGATTCAAAGGCTTATAGTCAATCACAAGCCTCATTTTTACCTCTTTTGATTTCAGATCTTTTTTCAACATAGAAGGCCTGGCAAGCCCATTCAGATTTTGTTGGTTCAATGAGACCCTGTTTCAACAAAGCAACACATTCTTCTTTGGCTAGCTTCAAGTCATCTGGATTCATACCTAGATGAGAAGCTTTAGTAGGATTAATGTCTTCATTCCTTTTAAAAGGAAGACTAATGATTTTTTTTTTTCATTTTTCCATAGTAGAGAATGATGTGGAAACTGATTATGACTATCAGCACAATACTGCAACAATTGGTCTCTAATATATGAATATTGAGGTGGTACATTCTGCAATTCATAAAGACTGATGAAAAAGGAAGACTGGATGAGAAGCAGCACAATATTCTTTGGCTAGCTTCAAGTCATCTAGATTCATGCTTGGATGAGAAGCTTTAGTAGGATTAATGTTTTTATTCCTTTTAAAAGGAAGACTGATGAAAAAATCTTCATTTTTCCATAGCAGAGAAGGATGTAGAAACTGATCATGATTATCAGCACAATACTGCAACAATTAGTCTTTGATATCTGAATATTGAGGTAGTGCATTATGCAATTCATAAAGACTTGAAATTTTTGTCTAGGGACTAAAATTTCCTTTCCATCTAATTCTTTTTGGAAGTATCTTCAGATTCTTGGTATGATAGAAAGCATCAAAACCAAGAAGAATATCTCAACATTATCATTAATTTTGGTGCTTTCCCACCATTCTTGGGTTTTTTTCTGGATCAATTGCTTGACAACTAGCACATCTTGTTGAGAGATGGACTCAATAACCTTGAAAATCTTTTCCAGAAGCTTCAACCACTCTAGTGCTTCAAATGAGTCTAGCTTCCCCTCAAACGTTGGAGGAGCAAATTTCCTGATTTTTTCCCAAACTTTAGTAATGAATGGGGTGTAGTACTGAGAATGGGAATTGATACTATCTCTTGATTTGGTGCATATACGAGTACCACCTCTAGAATGATGATAATTGGGAATATCTTCAATAATGGGACTCCTCTCCTTATCATGATCACTACCTTGGCCTCTTCTTGTTGCTAGTTCATCTTCATGCCTATTTACCTTCTCTCTTACATCTAGGAGTATATTCCGTAACTCTGATAAGATGACATTGTTATCCTGAGGAGGAGAACCATTTTGATGAGGAGTGGGGGTCGAATTAGTATTTAGAGTCCTCACCATCCTCCCCTCCTATTGAAGAACACCATAATGACACTTATGTAAGAAACAAGTAACCTAACAAGTTCTAAATCTAAATAAAGGGTAATGCTCATGTTTTCGTATTTAATTTTCCATGTTATTTAAAAATTTTAAATAAAACAATTCAAAAATCAACAAAACAGCCATGGAACGTTTAGGCTCTGATACAAAAAATGTAATACGTCAAATTAAATCAACAAAAAAATGTAACCAAAGTAGTTTAAATATTGCCAATAAGGATACTCAACATCCAAAATATCAAAATAAAAATTTAGTTCAACTAAATTCCACATCATAGTGTCAAATTAAATCCCTAAAATTTTCAATAAATAAAATGAAATGCGAAAGTCATAGGGTCGTGGCAAAATGAAACGACACAACAAGAGCTCTATGAGCACAAACGAGCCTTCAAGACTCACTCCATAGGTGTCTTCCCTCACTCCCTACTAGAATAATCACATGTAAATTAGTTTATACAAAGGGTGAGATTCCACGTCTCAGTAACTACTAAATGTTTCTACCGTAGCAAGAAAACCACATATGATAAAAAGAATGAGCCGGTTATGTGTATATTTGAATGTACAATAATCCTCATATAAAACAATTACAAATTAATTTATCATTATTTCAATCTATATTTTTATCATATCATTACTATACAATTATGCAGTATGTAATATGCAACCTCTCATTTATCATCGTCCATCCTTATACCGCTGACTAGAGCCAAAGGCTAACACATAGTCCAATAGAAAACCCATCCATTTGATTGGATTCCATGAGGTCCCTACCTTGTATCTCAATACAAGTAGATGACGTCGCATGAGTCTTATTGAGATCACCATTGCCCATTCTTGGTGATTCATGACTAGGAACAAGTTTCAGGAAACAGACATGAAGTGTCCTCTAGTCCTCATGATCATGATCTCTATCATAGATCCTTGAGTGAACACCTGTTTTATTCCTAGGGACTTTATCTTTAATCATAAATTAACCTAAAATATAGGTGAGATATAAATATGAGAAAGATAAAGTGTGCTAAAATATATAAATCATGAAATACTAAATAGTACAAGGTGTTCATTTGATAATACATATTGTCTCTAGGACACTTACATACTAACACTTTTACCTCCTAAACCACAATTTACATTTTTAAGTCCAAAAAGTCAAGGTTGTTATACTGTCAGCGTCCCCAATTCAAAATTGGAATGCCTAAAGTCCACTTTAGGCGTCCTAATTATAAATTAGGACACCTAAAGTGTCCCGCATATATGCTTCGTCCTCCTCCCTCATTTATCAAATAGTCACGAGACATCTTCCCTCACCACCATCTTCCCTCCTCTCTCGCACTGTTAGACCTCCGTCTTTCCTCTTCTACCATCGTTGGTGCTCCGTCGTCCCTCCATCTCCATCGTAGCTCGCCCGTGCTCCTTCCTTTATGATTGTCAAACATTCGTATTGCCTTCCTCTCCCACCATCAGACCTCCATCTTCCCTCCTCTCCCATCGTCGGTGCTCCGTCGTCCCTCCATCTCAACCGTAACTCGTCCGTGCTCCCTCCTCTCTTACTGTCGGACCTTCGTACTCCCTCCCTGTCCCACCGTCAGACCTTCGTCCTCCTTTCCTCTCCCATCGTTGCTGCTCCTTCGTTCCTTCCTCTCCACTGTAGCTCCTTAGTCCTCCGTCTCTCTCCTACCATCAATCCTTCCTCCTCCCTCTCCATCTACATCATCAATACTCCCTCCGCAAGTATAGGTTTGTTTTAAAATACAATATTATGTATTTCTTGGAATAATTCTAATGTTATCTTTGTTGTTTTTTCTTGTTAGGGTTGAGAAGAGAAAATAAATTTCAAGCATCAAAATTCAAAGTTAAGGTAATTATAGTTAAATATTGATGTTTTTTTGTTGATGTGCATTGAATTAGTTAAACTTTGTAGTATGAATGTTGATACTTAGAAGTCCATAATTTATAGTTTATGAGTCAGACAGCTTAGCTATATTTTTATATTTTGTATTGATTAAATTGCCTAGTTAGTAAGTTTTGTTTGAATTAAGCTAAAATTGTTTGTTATTGAAATTTTTGGATATCTTCTTTTAATGGGGAATGATGCCAAATTTTTTTAGAAAAAATGAGGAAAAAGCATGCCGTTCGTTGACACTTGTTCTAAACTTGAGTGTTGTAAGAAATGGCTTAGGTGGTAATAAAATGGATCATAGTTGGATGAATGCTTTAGGAATTAGTGAAGAATATGCGAGTGGGGTGAAAGAGTTTATTAAGTTTTCTAGAAGGAATGTGCCTACAAAAAATGGGATGTATTTTTGTCCCTGTGTCAATTTCTTAATGAGAGTCGACAAGATATTGATGATATAAGGGATCACCTACTTTATGATGGAATAAATCTTCGATACACAACATGGATATGGTATGGTCAGGAAGTAACTACTTGTCGGTCGCACAAGAAGGAAGTTATGGATGTCATAGATAAAGATACAATGGAGAAAATGATTCATGATGTTGAGGTGGAATCCTTTGTGCAATCACATGAATATGACAGATATTGGTGGGTTAAACTTGCAATCATGTTAGTTTTTTTTTCCTTCAATTAATGAAGTGATATATATATATTCAACAATTCAATTATCATTTTAATTCTATCATAGTTTCTTCCACAACATACGCGTCGAAATGGGGAGAAATGGTTTATATGGATTCTTATGTCCCACAAATACAATAAAGAAGAATAATAAGCTGGAACTAAGGATGACTTATGTGGCCTACACAATAGGAGAGACTAAATTGCCTTGTTATCTAGCACCAATTCTTGAAAGGTATGTATTTTAGTTTTGTTTATTTAAGATGTTTAAAAATGAATTGCCTTCTTATCTTACCCTCATTTTAATCTGAATATGTCATTGTAGTTATCAACTCTTTGTGTTGTTTCTCCCTTCATGAACACCCTCTATTGGGTTGATTCCTTGGGTCACAAGCCAAACAAAGAAATAACACTATTACAGACAACGCTTTTAACATGTGTTTTTTTGGCCTTTTAACATTATGTGACTCTCTCTTCGTTTGGACAAAAGTAGATCATAATGTGAGTCTCTCTTCAGCCAAGACATGGACACGGACTAGGACTTTAAGCGTCCCAATTTTGAATTGGGGACGCCTAAACGCTATTTTTGGAGTCACAATTTAGAAAAGGGATGCCCAAAGTAGTACTCTTGGCCCAAAAGCTCTACTTTTGGTGTCTTTTTTCTAAAATTGGGACGCCAAAATCTTCCACAGAATTAAAAAAATACGACTAGCTTTAGTTTTTACTTCCCTTTTTGAAAAATGGACTTTTTGTGGAAGTAAAATCCATTTCTTGTAGTAGTGTAAAATCCATCTTTAGCACATAAGTTAATTTATTTTTCTTCTAAATCTTTGATTCTTGATTTAAATGAATTGTTTTAATGTCTGTTGATTTTCATGTTAATGATTAGGGGTGTTCATGGGCAGGCTGGGCAGGGCGAGACCCTTGCCTGATGCCTTGCTCGAAAAATCATTGGACAGTAAAATGCAGCCCAGAGCCTAGCACTGCCCGATAGAAGCCCTAACATTTTTGGGCTGGGCAATAATGAGCTGGGCTGGGCGGGCATTTAATACCCAAGTGGCGATCCCTAACCACACTCTATGTTAAAAGAACATCTTCAAACATACGCAATAAACAATATTACAAACAACAAATAAATCTATAATTCTACACTTTAGAATATTCCAAAATAAGTCTACAACTCGAGTCTTGAAATTAAAAAGACAACCATATGTCTTAACAAATAGTCAAATACCTATAAGTGAAAATAAAAATATATAATTATTGTTTTTAAAAAATAAAAAATATTATATATACTATTGGGTAGGGCGACATACCTTCCCGTAAAAATGCCCAGCTCAATTGTGTCCAATTTTTTCTGGGTTGCTTTTTATTGGGCTGGGCAGGGCTATTTTTCTGTGGGCTCGAGCGGCGCATAGGGCCATGGGCATCATGAACACCCTTATTAATGATAGCACACTCAAGACATATAGACTACTTGGTGGGCACGAGAAGGTAAAATCAGAGAATTGAAGTGTTTTCTTTTGGTTGCCCATTCGGTATCTAAAGCTTTGTTCTGACTAATCCGAATCCGACCCGGGTCGCGCACCTGGTTATGGTGGGTAAGTCTCCCAGCGGGGCATGTTTACATTCATAAGGCTCAAACTGAAGTGGTTTTATTTGAGAGAAGTAGTTTCAATTCAAGTTCTTTAATTGATAGTGGCTTTAGATATGCCTTTATTCATTTTAACCATTTGCTTTTGATTTATACTATGCAAACAATTGGGTTTCAAGAAGATTATGCTCCATAGTGATTCATTGGATGCTCTTCATTTGCTATTACTTGACAGTGGACAGGTCATCCTATGATAGATGAAATACAGGAGGTAAGATCCCTTATCTTTTCACATGAGCATGGGTAGAAAAAAGTCTTTTAAGACCGGACGAAAGAGGTATCGTAAGACCGGACTTGTGACTGGTCTTGTTCCAGGAGGTCTTAAAATTCTGGTACTTTTAAGACCGGATGCACGTCCGGTCCTAAAAAAATACTTTTTAAACTAGATTTTTAAAATATGAGGTCTTAAACATCCGGTCTTAAAAGTCCATTTCCATAAAAAAAAAAAGAATGAACTTTTAAGACCAGATATATTTTCAAATCCGGTCTTAAAAGTCCCTTTCCATCACAAAAAATAAAATAAAAATAGAATGGACTTTTAAGACCGGATGTGAAAACACATCCGGTCTTAAAAATTCCTTTCTATGAAAAAAAAACAGTGAGATTGTAGACGCCTGAGCTGCCTCAGAGAGAACTCCGTTTCCAGATCCTTCACCAGATGAACTAAAACAAATAGATTTAGAGAGGAAAGTACCTGAGCTGACTTAGAGAGAACTTTGAGAAGAGGTAGATGAAGAAGAAGGAACAAAGAAAATTTTGGGTGGAAGCAAAAAAAAAAAAAAACGGTACAGGGACAGAGAGGGAGGTCAGGAGAAGAGTAATACTATTTTTGCATTCCTCGAAGAAGTTATGGGAAGCCATTCATCTATCTTCTTCTACTCCTCTGTTCGCTTGTCTATCTGTCATTTTTTTTCTGTGCACATCTCAATATATTCAAAAGACAAGAACAACAAACAGAAATGATCGATTGAGAACAAAGAAATAAGCAAAATAGACATAACAGGTTTACCTCAAGAGAGGCAGCAGTTGCAGACTGAGACTCGGTCCCCATGGAAATCAAGTTTGGAGCTTTGTCGTCGCTGAGAAGGAGGAGATGAGCAATGAAACAAAGAAATAAGAAATTGATATTTAATTTCAAACTTAAGCCAAAATCTACGTCAATGATTTACTATCTTTCTTGACCAGATAACAGATTACTATCGTGTGTGTGTGTATATATAACTTAACAAGAATCTAAGAATGATTCTCGGATATTGTTGTTGAGTTGTGTGTGTGTGTATACACACACACACACCTCAACAAAAATCTGAGAATGATTCTCAGGTATTGTTGTTGAGTTGTGTGTGTGTGTAGACACACACACAACTCAACAACAATATCCGAGAATCATTCTCAGATTGTTGTTAAGTTATATATATATTTTGTTATTGAGCCACGCGAACAAAAACGCAACAAACACAAACTCAACCACGCGAATCATTCTCGGATTGTTGTTGAGCCACAGATCTCTGAAATCTGAGGCTACGGTAACCACCGTGAATGCGCGGGGTGGGGAAGTGGAAATGAGAAGAGAGCAGAGAAATCAATGGGAAGTGGAGGGAAGTAGAAAAGGAATAGTGAAAATTCAATTTTCGTTTGCCGCACCTAATGAAAATCTTTGAGACCAGTTGTTATCAAATTGAAGTCTTAAAAGTTAAACTTTTAGACTGGTTTTTTGTAACATCCGGTCTTAAAAAGAATAGACATTTTATTTATTTATTTATTTTTAACTTTTTAGACCAGATATTTAAAACATCCAATCTTAAAAGTAATATATATATATATATATTTAAAAAGATTTAAATCAGTTCTTTTTAACATCCAGTCTAAAAAGTGCTCTTTATATTTACAAAAATTGCCATTGGGCATACTTTTTAGATCGGATCCTTTATAATTGTCACCGGTCGTACTTTTAAGACCGGAACCTTAATATTCCAGTCTAAACGAAGCAGTCTTAAAGCCTTTTTTGTACTAGTGGAGGATCTACAAATTATTCATACTTATAGGGAAGCATTAAGATGTGCTAATTATTTAGCACGATCGGATCAAAAGATGAATCATGATTTTATAATTATTTCATCACAACCTATTAAATGTGTGGACTTAGTAAATCTTGAGTGTGGCGGAACGTCATTGAGGTTAGGGGACGTAGTCTAAATGTTGCATTTAAAACATAAACATAGATATATAATAAAATGAAACAAGCCTTAAATAATGACAATTCATTTTGTATGACCTCGTTTTGATTCAATTAAAAAAACATTTTTTTTTGTCTACATGAAATGGTTAAATAAGACTTATATATTGTAAATTGGACGAGTATTGAAGAAGCATAATTTACTACCTGTGTTTTTTCTCTATTAGTTAAATCTAGACTAGTGATAAGGTTAAATGATTGAAAAAATATTTTATAAAATTAAATGACTAGAGAAGAAAATGCTACACACACACACACATAGAGAGAGAGAGAGAGAGAGAGAGAGAGAGAGAGAGAGAGAGAGAGAGAGAGAGAGAGAGAGAGAGAGAGAGAGAGAGAGAGAGAGAGAGAGGCACACATATTATTTATGAAAAGGGAGTATTTTTTTTTTTGCTCAGAATGAAAAGGGAGTATGAGATTTGGTCACTCTATCATTGTAACCTTAACGTCTATGGCCCCATCATAGACCTACTATAGGATCAATGTCTATATAATGTAGGTAATGTAAAATATAATTTATTTTATTGTACAAAAAATACATAATTAATGGACGCCCATAATATTTTTGTTTACACTATTTAATAATATTTTTAATAATATAAACTTGGGTTAATTAAGATAAGGGTAAAAATAAGATAATGTTGTCATTGGATCTATATAAATGGTATAGGGAGGAATATGACTATGCAAAAGAAAGCGTGTTAGGAAAAGGAAAAGTTTGGTTTGGAAAAGATCTTCCACTTTGTGAATCTGCTCAATATCTGAACCGAAAGTAAAGTTCATACTTTACACATTTAAAAGACAATAAAATTCACACAAACCCCAACGCAGAAGAAAATAAAATATTATTTTGAATTATTCCTTTGGTTAAATCACAAACACACTATCTTTCTCTCTCTATATATTTGTAATTAACGATACTAAAATTGATAATTTACTTGCATGCATATTGTTTATTAAAAAACACTATTCTGATTCTAAATATATGTATAAGCTCGTCGATGGATTTAATTTAATCTTAAATATAATACTTCAATCCAATTTGTTTCACAAATTTATAATTTTTTTTTTCTCTAAATTATCTCTATTGAGTGCACATAATTAGAATTTCCATTAAAGGCAGTTTCAATACAAATGATGATTAAAAGAGAATGTTTTAAGAAAATTAACATAAATTTTATTTCAAATAACTAACTTATTTAATTCTTATATCTACAAGTTAATTATTGAGCTCTTATATTAAGAACCATAAAAAATAGCTAATCACAAAAAACTATACATGTGTGCATCTTTATTAAAAAGTGATGCCTCATAAAAAAAAGGTTAAAATCACTGTTGGTTCTTGAAATTTGATAAAATTTTGATTTTGATTTCTATATATATATATATAGTTTCAAATATAAGTTTCTAATCCATTTAGTTTTATAAAATAGTCTAAGTTTAATATCGCTATTAGGTATTGGGATCACAAACTCAAAACTCCTTAAAAGTGTAAGGACTAAGTTTTTTTTTTTTTTTTTGATACAAAAATTTTAGGAAAGGGATTTGGCTCACCCACGATTCAAGGGCAAGATGAAGTCTCCATTCCTCCTAGGTGATACCAATATTGGGCAGGGCGAACCATCTATTATCTTCAGGCGTTTACTTAAGCATTCAGGAGCTAGGATGCGTCCTCCAACATTTTGACAAACTCTAGGATCGAACTCCTTCCTTTTGATGAGAGTGTCCGACCCATTTGCTAGTTGAACCCAAAAACGAGGGGTGTAATTAAGGACTATAACTGAAACTAGGAGTTTTGTTGTAAACCAAAACTACGGTGTTTATTTTTTTATTTTTAAAAAGAAGAAGGCAAACATGGGTTTTGAGCTGCTTTAATCGAATTGAAACCCGTAGTGGAGCCATTTGTTGTGCCCTTTTTCCTTATTCTAACAAGTAAACTACCTGTAAAGGAAAAAATGGTGTTGGGAGCTTTTCTTCTACGACCATGAGCCCAATGCAAAGTAAAATCCAGATTAGTTGAAACTAAAAGTTTCGGTGAACCGGGTGAGATACGCAAAAAAAAAAAAAAAAAAAAAAAAAAAAAAAAAAGGAAACTACCTGTACTAAGTCTACCCAGGATCACATGCACTCTCCTCAATGGAGTCAACTCCTTATCCACACATGAACCTACATCCTTTGAGGAAGGTTGTAGGGAATGATAGTAGACCGCTTTAGTATAGAATAAGACTTGGTCTTTAGTGCCTCATGAACTAAAGCTACACATCTTCGTTTTACTTTCGGTTTCTACAAATTTTGATTTTGGTCCTTATATTTTTAATGAGTTTTAGTTTTAGTTTATATACATGATGACGTTAACTAAAGTTAACTCCACAAAATTCAAACTAAATTCTTATGAAATTATAGGCATTAAAAACTACGATTTAAAATTATATGGATCAAAATGAAATAATTTTAAACGATAAGAAGCATCAATAGTATCAACTAAAAAAAATTATAATTTCAACTCTGTGTCAATATATATCAATATAAGATATAAAGGATAGAAAGCAGTTATGAACAATGTGATTTATTTTAATCAAGCTTTGTGTAATTATACATTGAATCGAGTTATATCACTTTACTTTTGAAATGGTCTTCTACATGATATGATATAAATTTGACACATGAAATTCAGACTTGAACGCACACACGCACATTGGTTGGAAATTGAAAGCGATATATGTCTATCCAGGGCTTACTCTTTTTATTGGAAAACCTAAATAATATTATGCTAAAAACATAAATATTATATATAATATAAAATTGAAAGCGATATATGTCTATCCAGGGCTTACTCAATTTTATTGGAAAACCTAAATAATATGATGCTAAAAACATAAATATTATATATAATATAAAAAGTTCTAAGATATATACCATACTTTTTTTGAGTCATACCAGTACTTTTCCCCCATACTCTTTTTCGGTAATTTCTACAAGACATATAATGCACTATTATGTTTTGAGCTACAATTTTCACATCAAGGGATATTCCTGCTTTGATTCTCGTTTTGCATGTGTGGCAACTTTTTAAGTGCAATTTGGTTGCCACTTCAGATTGAATTACTTTACTCTATATTTTCCTGGTTTGAAATTATTCCTGTTTTTCATCTTCAACTATATCATCATTGCCATCTTCACTATAGAACCTCTAGTATATAGTTCCCCGGGGCGTGCACATGCCTATGCACCTTTTTTATTAGGTAATAGACTTTACGTGCATTGTATATGATAATAAAAATATTATGGAAATCCCAATAATTTTACCTAATTTTTAATTAAATCCTTATAGTTTTTTTTTTTCATTTTATTGTATTCTTTTAAGAGAGTGAGCCTTAGCACAACGGTAAGGTTGGTGCTAGGGGCAGACCCAACAATTGTAATTAGGAGGGGCGAAAATTACAGAAACAAACCCAGAGTTTCAGGAAATCACATTTCAGCCCCATAAATATTTCAATATTTTCACTTTAGTCCTTCTTTGAAACTATTAAGGGGGATT
Source organism: Acacia pycnantha (assembly GCA_025563575.1). Lineage (NCBI taxonomy): Eukaryota > Viridiplantae > Streptophyta > Magnoliopsida > Fabales > Fabaceae > Acacia > Acacia pycnantha. The sequence continues at coordinate 391,598 of JAMWYP010000146.1, forward strand.
AAAGTTAAAATATTGAAATTTTTATGTGGCTGAAATATGTTTTTTTGAAACTTTGATTTATTTTCTGTAATTTTAGGGGGGCAGGGGCCACCCAAGCCCTCCTAATTCCGCCTCTGGTTGCTGCTATGTGACCTGGAGGTCACGGGTTTAAATCATGGAAACAGTCTCTCCAGTTGTGAGGATAAGACTGTGTATATCTATCCCTCCCTAGACTCTGTTTGGTGGGAGACTTGTGCACGGGGAGAAACAATGTTACTAGCTAATGATGTGACTCTCATTTGGCATATACCTAGATTAATTTTTCCACATATATCTATTTCACACACAATGCTGATCGAAAATATTCATTTGAACTAATATTAAGTGATTATTTCTTTAAAATATTTTTGGTTGCGTGCTAGTATTTGTATATATTTTTTTTGAGCGGGATTATTCTTGTTTAATTGTTTATCTAAAGATTTAGTTGTGGATAAATTTAAATAAAGTTGTGTGATCTATGTAGATGATCTCATCTAATATGATATGACTTGTTGTCATTGCTACTAGTATAAGAATGTTTTGTTAAAGGGTTAAGGTGAAGATTTACCAACGAACTATTACCCGAGGAGAATCTGACACAAAAAACAATTGAGGGTACCATAATTACCAATCAACAACTAAAAGTGAAAAAAGTACCAAATAACTATTTAAAAAAAAAACAACTATCACAATTACGTTAAAATATTAGGCATGTAATACCCTGAAAATCTCATTTATGATAAGTATCATATTGAGTAAATAATACCTATTGGAAATAGGTGAATATGAGGTCTCAAAGACCTTGTGGAGAATTTATCTTATTTTTAGGGTAATTACTCCTGAAATTAGATAATGTGCAAATAGGTCCCTAAAACGTTTAAGAATGTGCAATTAGGTCCCTAAATGCATTTACGGGTTATAAAATACCCTGTGAAAATTATAAAAAGGCAAGTAAATATTTAATTGAAATAGGGAAGAATATTGTCCCTAATTTAGGTAATTTATTAAATTATTACCTTGAAGAAATAAAGGGGGAAAAGTTAAAAAGTATTTTAATGACCAAAATGCCTCCATGAATTTTGATATAATGCATAGGCATAAAACACTAATGTCAGTACAGAAGTTGTGAGGTAATGAGTTGTTCTAATTAAGAAAATTAGCAACAATTAGTGGGTAATTAATTAAATAATTACTGGCTAGTTATTTGGGCTTAAACAAAGGAAAATCCAAAGATAATTATGTAAAACCCTATAATTAGTGGTTTATGGCTAAAATTAGCATAAAATATATTTGCTAATTAATTGAAAAATATGAAGAAAAATTGGTGAGATTAAGTAATTTTAAGCCTAAATCAAAGTATGGACCAATAGGAAAATTTTATAAAAAATTATATTAAAAAATTATTTTATATAATATTAATTAATTAAATAAATAAACGAAAACAGAAAAAAGACCAAGAGAGCTGGCCGAATTTCGGTCAAGGGAAGTGGATAAGAATTGACAAAATAATATCATGATATTATGGAATATTATATAATATAAGTTGTGATATTTTTGAGAAAAAGCAAATAGGATAAATGACCACCGATAGAGATTAAATCCTATCTAGAAAACCATGAACAAGGTTTCTAAAGTCAGAGAATATTATGGACAAGTATAATTTTATCTCGGAATGGGCTGTCTCAGAAGTCATTTCCGTGATCGGTAAAATACTTAGGTAATAAGACGAAATAGGGTAATCTGTGAAAAAGGCAGATAGTCACGAGTTGGAGTTTGAAGAAAATAAATTATAACTCAACATCTGGGGATGAGTTGATAATTATCTGGACATATTTGGAATCAGTGAATTTTTGTCCAGAGATTGATGATTCCGGAAGTTCGTTCCGTAACCGACGCATTTTTCCGTAAATCTTCGACAGGACCGGGGAAGACCTGAAAGGGATCAAAAATTTAGTTAACTCAGACATTTCTAATGAGTAAGAAAATGTCTTCAAAGTTACTATTCCAGATTTTTGAGTTTTTGCAAGATTACGCGATTCAGGTACCGATCGGGAACTTTATCGGTGAATGCCTTCTAGAATGTGGCTATGTGGCATCACATGATTGGTTGTTGGGTTGACTAAAAGGGGGGGGGGGCAGGTCAGCAGCCATGTGGAGGGTTGAGATCATGCCATTTTGCAAAAGTGCGATCCGACGGTCTAGGATCCGTCTGGTAAAGCATGAATAGTAACTCCAAATCTCCTATAAATACCCCTTTGCTTCATTTGAAAATTTCACACCAAACTCACAAGCTCAAGGCCGAATAGGGAGCAGCAAGGAGGAAGGAAGGAGTCCGGGGAATTTTGTAATGAAGCTTTGAGTAAGTTCTTCGGTCCTTAGTCTTAAGCTTCCGTAGTTCTTTCGGTAGTTAGAGTAGAAATGTTAGATTAGTCTTTAATCTTCCAAGTATGATTAGATATCATATGATAGGGGTATTTTAGTCATTAATTTTGAAAATCATGGTGGGGTCGGAGTTATGGCAAAATTTTGGAAGATTAGAGTCAAAGTAGCGAAGCTCTGGCGAAATTCCGCCGATTAAGGGAATAGGGGCAAAATGGTAATTTGTACCTAAAATGCCTGTTATGATGTCAAATATTGATAAACGTGATATTATCATTATAGGATATCAATAATCCTGTTCCGTCGATATTCCGCTGTTTTTCCACTGTCTGACGTGCCGCTGTCGGACGTTCCGCAGTTTTCCGTCAAAAGTGCAGTTTTCCGTCAAACGTACCAGAAGTACCGTATATTGTCAACAGAGGTACGTTCGCGTACTGTAACACTAACTCTATGCTACTCATATACATATATGTGATAGATACATTCACGGATAGAGGCTCTGTTTAGGGTCACCATTTCGGATAGAGACTCTGTTAGGGTCACCGAGTATACATACAGCTTTACACGGGTTATAGTCATAATAATGCCGTTATGTTTTCCTAGCGCTGAGGACACGACTGTACATCGTGGCACGGATGTTGCAAACCAGGGATAACGTTGCATGATATTGTAGTTGTTATCACATGATCATACGATGTGACTGGATTGATCATTGCTATTATGTCATGAATATCTGTTGTCTATATACTGTTTTATTTGAGCATAAGGTTAACCGTTACCTGAGATCCAATGGGGTAAATTGTAATACCCTAAAAATCTATATCATAATTTGGTAAAAGTAGGTGAATATGGGATATCAAATATTAAGTAATAAATAGCTTATTTTCTAAAGAAAAATCTCTTGGAAATTAGAGAATCTAAGGGCCAAAGTGCCAAATGACGAAAATGCCCCTAAGGGACATAAATACTTAGGAAAATTGTGAAAAATCCTAAAAGGCGAGGAAATAATTATTAAAATTTAGAGAGTATATTATCTCTAATTATGGTAATTTAATAGATTATGAACTTGGAGAAATTGAATAAGAATGCTCAAAAAGTATTGAAATGACTAAATTACCCTTGTAAATTCTAATATAATGCAGAAGACATGAAAACAAAAATGTCAGGGCTAAAGTTATGAGGTAATGTGGTATTATAAATAAGAAAATTATCAACTTGTGATAATTAAGTAATTAGGTAATATTGGACTAATTACTTAAGCATGAGCAAAGGAAATTCACAGGTAATTATGTAAAACCCTAAAATTGGTGGTTGTTGGCTTAAAATTAGTAAAAATATATTTGCTAATTAATTGGAAAGTTTTGAGAAAAATAGATGAGTTTAGGTATTTTTAAGCCTAAATGCAAGAATAGACCAATAGGAAAATTTTGTAAAAATTATGTAAAAATAATTATTTAATTAATTAAATAATTAATCAAATATATAAAAAAAACGAAATTAAAAAAAAAGAAAAAAAAAATATAATATTTTGAAAAAAGTTTGATTATTATATAATTTAATTTAATTTGGTGAATAGTAATTCAATAATTAGGAAACGGATCCTATCTAGAGATCTAGGAATGGGATTTCCAAAGTCAAGGTAAAATATTGATCAGTGGGATTTTATCTTCCGTTAGACTCTTAGGAAGTTAATTTCGAGTCCGAATGTGCATTTTCCTAATAAGACGAAATAGAAAAATGCAAATAGGCATATTTTTGGATATGAAGAAAATAAATTCTAACTCAACATCTAGGAATAAGTTTGAATTTATTTGGACATATTTGGAATCAGTGAATTTTTCTCTAGAGATTGATGATTCCGAAAACGCGTTTCGTAACTGGACCCGTACGGACACGTTTTTCGAGGAACTTCAGACTGACAGTTGGAGCCCTATATGAAATCAAAATTTAGGTTAACTTGGACATTTCTAGTAAGTGAGAACATGTCTTCAAAGTTGTAAATCCAGAATTTTGAAATTTCTCCGAAATTACGCGAATCGGGTACCGATCGGGGAAATTCTATTAGACCGGGTTTAAAGCAACCCAAGTCACCATTTTATGGACCACTCCAAAGCAGCCACATCACCCATACATTTCGGCCAAACATGCTCCATGGACAAGAATTAAACACCATTTTAGCTTGAATTTGAATGGTATAAAACAAGTTGGAAAATGCCATCTATGTCCCTTGAAATCTCTATAAATAGGCATGCCTTCTCTTCAAATTCTTCACACCATTCTTCTTGCTCTTGGCCAAAATCTTAGAGGGAGAAAGAAGAGAGAGAAGCTCTGGAAAAAATTGTGAAGAAAGTCTTCAACGGGTAAGTCTTTCGGTTTTTAGCTTTTAAGTTCTAGTTTTTAGTTCGGTAGTTGGTAGAATTGTTAGTTAGATTTAGGAAGTAGGGGATGAAATTCCTATTCTTGTTTTTAGGCCTCATTGCATTGAAAAATATGCCTAAAGAGGTAAAAACATGGTAGGGATCGAGTCTCAGAAAAGTTGAAGCTTTTGTAGTTCTTTCAAAAGTAGGGGTTGTAATGCTAGAATAGCCTTTAAATTTTCAAGTATGATTGGATATCATATGGGAGGGCTATTTTAGTCTTTATTTTCGAAAATCAAAATGGCGTCGAAGTTCTGGCAAAATTTTGGAAAATCGGAGCCAAAGTAACGAAGTGCTGGCGAAATTCCGCCAATTAGGGGTATAGGGGCAAAATGGTAATTTTTACCTAAAATGCCAGTTATGATGTCAAATCACTAATAAAAGTGATATTACTCTTATAGAACATCAAAAACTTTGATTTGCTGCCGTTACGCTGTCCGACGACGTGCATTGTTGGATGTTTCGCCGTTTTCCGTAAAACGTGTCATTTCCGTCAAAAGTACCGAAGTACCATCAAACGAAGGTACATTCGCGGCGTACTGTAATACTGACTCTGATGCTTATAGTCTGCTTATATATGATATGGATAGTTTCATAAGCCATGGGTGGAACTCTGTTCTGGGCCATGCACAGTGACTAAGGTAATAAACTTAGATAATCACTATACAGCTTCACGGGTTATGGTTTTGATAATACCGTTATGTTTTCCTAGCGCTGAGGACACGACCGATCATCGTGGCACTGGTGAATAGTGCAGGCAGTGCTTGTAGGGTAGTTGTTATTAAATGATCAAGGATCATTGCTGTATTTATTTTTTAGAAATATCTGTTGATCATATCTTGTTATATAAGCATGAGGTTAACCGTTACTCGAGATCCGATGGGCATTGGATCTCGGCTCTTACTATAGCATCACATCAAGGTGCGGAGAGAGAGACCAAGGACGGAGGATAAGAGTAAGCAGAGCGGACAACACACATGAAGATGAAGACCACGTGAAGACCGAGTAATGATCGGCCGAGAATATTTAAAGTCGTAAACAGATAATGTATTAATCTTTATGAACAGGCGGATACGCCACTGTTATTGTTATACTCAGTTACTCAATGTTTTTATTCCGATGCTCTACTCTGATTGATTTAAAAAAAAATTGGCTCTGAAATTGGGATGTTACATAAATTGGATCTCAGCTGTAGCTTCAGGGTCCGAAGGACCAAGGACCGGAAAGCGGGGGAAACAGCATGACAAGACCAAATGCCAGGAACAGGGAAGGCACTGGTAGACGGAGCCATAGAGAGGAACCAAGGGGCAGAATCGTAGTAAGGCACCGGTCGAGGCAAGTGCCGGAAGAAGATCATCAGAGCCTAATGTCAGGCATGGGTCTAACAATGTTATTTCGAATAGTTTGGTGCCGAAGGCAATGCTAGTCTACGTGGGTGTGCCAATCAGTCACCGTAAAGTCGGTGAGGCCCCCATGGTAGACACTTACCTGGCCATTCTGTTCGGTTAACGGAGTTAGGTTCATTGCCCCAAGTCTGGTCAAGGCTTGGTCTAGGTTGTATAGTTACTTTTTGTGAAATGTAATTGTACAAAGCTCTGTATATTGTATCACATGATTATTCATTCGGGAAATTTTTAATATACCAGCATACGCTCGGCATCGTCATATGTCGGGGTATTTTTATTTTAGTTACTCATATATTGTCCAAATTTTTAGTACATTGCTCTACATTTTCCGCAGTACTCTGATGTAGCACCTCAAGTTCTGTTGACTTTTTTCTAAAACCAAGTGTCATTCGACATAATTTGTGGTATGGAATTTGGGGTGTTACAAGGCACTAGCGTAGGATGGTGGCGGAGACGCTGGAGAAAAGAGCGGTGAAGTCTTCTTATTGGATAAGGCAAACACCAACAGAGATGGGACCCATGCGAGCAGGCGTTGTGGCAGCGGTGGCTGCTACTTGTGGCATCGGAGGAATGAAACCAGGGTGCAAGGCGCGTGCCGGTCGAAAGCTGTGGACTGCTGGATTTGGTTTCGGCGCGTGATTCGCACCTTGAAAGTGCATACAGGCCTTGATGAGTTCAAGAGGGTGAGTGGAACATCTAGAAACAATGGAAGCTTTGGAGACGCCGACGTCGCTGACACTGTGACTGTCAATGGAAGATGGAGACACCAAAACAGTGACGGGGTAATAGTTCGTTGGCCAATCTGCACCTGAATTGTGTTTTTTCCCCTTTTTAATTGTTGATTGATAATTATGGTACCATCAAATTATTATTTTTTTGCTAGATACTCCTCGGGTAATAGTTTGTTGGCAAATCTACACCTTAAACCTTTGTTAAAAAATGAAAAAATTGGTTAAAAGTACTTGTTTGAAGATTGTATTTGTCATAAGGATATGATATATTTTCATGTAGAGAAAGTACTAGCTACTGGTACTATGATGAATTTCGCGTGTATGTATATATATATATACACACACAGACACACACTCACTCAAATTTAGATTTTATGACTAATAAGATTTTTAAAGAGATACTTTTAACCATCTTTTTCCAAATTATATCATTATGAACATTTTTTATACTGAAATTGATTATATTAATTTGAATATTGATTTTCAGATATATATTGTTTGATTTTCACACTCGTATTATTTATAATTTTAATTGCATTTGTTGAATCCAAAAATTTAGAAAAGTATGTATACTGTAATAATATACTAGAAAAAACTATTATGAATAAAATACGATAAGCTCCCTTTAATTTTATCAAAATTACAGATAAATCTCCTTTGTTTTAAAATCATAAAGTTTAATCTAATTTTTAATATAGTTAAGAAAATTCTTTTAAAGATTCTAAAATTAATTTTGTTAATTAAATTTTATATTAACCACTTAAAATTATAAATTTATAATTTATAAGTCTACTCTTCTCCCCCACCTCCATTTTAAAAATTTTAAATTATTGAGTAAATTAATATTTGAATAGATGTTTTACAAAGTATTAAATTTAAAATTAATAAAATTCATTAAAAATAAAGAAAATATGTTATATTGTAAGTTAAAAACTGAAAAAATGTATTGAAGATATTGTTAAATAAATATACATGTGAAGGAAGGATATATCTTAATAAGACAAGTGCAATTTAGAGAGTTTTAGGTGAATTGTTGATTGGGGGTTTATTGTTATCAGACTTGCAAGTAGACCCATTGAGTTTATCATTTTTGCGTGTTTAATTAGTTTATAAAATCATGTCAAATTGCTCTTAAACTTATGCTCACTTTTTGAATTTGGTTAATTTTTTTTTCTTTGACCAAAAAAAAAAAGGTTATTTTTAATGACTTAGTATAATAGAAATTTTTTAAATATGACAAACTATAAATGTTGATGGTTTCTATTTTAATTATTTAGATTATAAATTTAAATAAAATTGTTATCAGTTTTTATATTATATTTATTTAATTATATATTTTTAATAGCAATTTATGGATAAAAATAAATTTTTATGAATGTACAGTTCTAATTTTTGTCCCTTTCATGAATTGCCTTAAACTCTTATGTTAAACAACCTTAGTTGGTGAATACTCTTAGAAATAGAAGGTGGTTTATATACCTTTTTTTTTCTATTAATAGATATGTATAGGTTTCTTAAATAATAATAAAAAAAGATACGATTAAAGTAAAATATAAAGGTCAATATATATATATATATATTTGGAGCCAGTCCTTACAAGTTGTTTCACATGCATGTTTTTGCTTGTTAATTTGAACTTTATTGATATATAAACCAAATCAACCAAGCTTGATTTACTTAATAAATCAAATAAAACAATTTAGTAAGTTGATAACTCTCATCTGAGATCTAGGTCATTTTGCACTGCTTAAAAAGTATTTTGAAATCTTGTAGAACATTACTAATAAATGAAATCTTCGTATCACGACAAAACTTGAATAAAAAAAATGTGATGACCAAACTTTACAAAAAGTACTGATCTACATAATGGTTTGCATTACAAGCAAAACAAAATGAAGAAAAAGATATTTTATATATCCAAGAATGAGTCATTCATGTTTGAGTTGGATTCTTATGTAAAGCGAAAGAAAACATATAATAATTGAATCCATATGTTGCACATTTATCTCATTAATAAATAATAATTCAACACAACATACGGGTCAAGTACTGAAGACAAGCTACTTTTGTGGAATGAAATAGATTTATTATTATTATTATTATTATTTGGCAATGGCGGAATGAAATAGATTTATTATTATTATTATTATTTGGCAATGACAATTGGAGTATTTCACCAAGAACGTGTCCGTTACATATTCAACTCTGAAAGTAGTGTTCGTGTGTGTGTGTATATTACTCATTCAAAAATGGCACTCGTTGAAAAGTGTTTAGTAATTGACGAAGTTGTATATTATCAAACTTTAAAAAAAAAAAAAAATATCCACACACAAACGAGTATTATCCATTAGTCATAAATAGTGCAATTTATAAAATTTGGACTCGTACAAATTCACCAAGCCAAAAATAATATTAGTACATCTCCAGTTTTTACCATAAGAGCTAAATTACTCGTTCACTAATATAAAGAAAATTAGTTTAGTCATTCGTAATAATGCACATTAGATTTCATAAAATATCCCATTTAATTACTATCCCAATTGATAAAAAGCTCCTTTGTAATCTATAGGATAACTAAAAAGGACAAAGCTTAGGTCAACTTGCCACTAAAGAGTGGTCCAGTTAATAAGAAATTGACTACTAATCAAAAAGTTATTTGTTCAAATCTCATTGTTGATATGAAGATCTTGTTGATGGTTGGTGGCATAGGCGGATCCACATATAAGATAAGGGGGGCAAGTGCCCCCCTGAATTTGGGATTTTTTTTTTAAAAAAAATTAATACATGTTTGAATGATTACTCACCCTTAATACATCAAGACTGCACTTCATAATCGGATGGGGATGAATAGTTTTTGTAACATCTCATTTTCCAAAAGCAGTATATTTTTTTTTTCCGTCAAAACATCATTTTAAATAATCAGAGTAGAGCATCGGAGCGATTGAGTAACTGATATGTATAAATAAAATGCCGTAAGTCTCATTGGATCACGAGTAACGGTTAACCTCATGCTTAAATACAACGGTATACGGATGACGAGATATTCATGACATAACAGCAGATGCATGATCAATAATGACAGAACATAAACATAGAGCAGTAGGTATAATCGGTGACCCTGAACAGAGTCTCTATCCGTGAATGTATCTCGGTGACCCCTAACAGAATCTCTATCCGTGATTGTATTATCGGTGACCCTAAAAAGAGTCTCTATCCATGAATGTATAACCGATAACCCTTAACAGAGTCTCTATCTGTGAATGTATAACCGGTAACCCTGAACAGAGTCTCTATCCGGGGTTGTTTCTATCACATATGGTACACCTAAGTACAATTCCATAGGCACGGTGCATATAGCACTGAATAGAATGGCCAGGTAAGTGTCTACCATGGGGCCTCACCGACTTATACGGCGACTCAATGGCACACCCACGTAGACTAGCCTTGCCTTCGGCACCAAACTATTCACACATCATATCATCACATATTTGCATACCATAAACATCAGCGTTAGTGTTACAGTACGCGAACGTACCTTCGTTGACGAGCGTAGGTACTTCTGGCGGAAAATCGTACTTTTTACGGAAAACAGCGAAACGTCCAACAGCGGCTCGTCGGACAGCGTAACGGCAGCAGATCAAGGTTTCTGATGTCCTATAAGAGTAATATCACATCTATTAGTGATTTGACATCATAACTGGCATTTTAGGTAAAAATTATCATTTTGCCCTATACCCCTAATCGGCGGAATTTCGCCAGCACTTCGTTACTTTGACTAATTTCTTCCAAAATTTTGCCAGAACTTCGACCCAATCATGATTTTCGAAATTCTTGACCAAAATACCCCTAGCATATGATATCTAATCATACTTGGAAGATTAGGGGCAAATTCGCACTTTTCCTCCTTTAATCTCAACCGTCGGATCTAGGGTTTTGAAGTGGCAAGATCTCCCTCCTCCACCTTGCATGCCGACCTGCCCCTCTCTTAGGTGGCATCCATTGGCCAATCAGAAGGTGCCATGTGTCCTGCTTCCATAAGCTTTTGCTGGTAGAATCTCCGATCGGTGTCCGAATCGCGTAATCTTGAAGGGACACAGAATTCTGGGAGCAGATCCTTGAAAATCTCTTCTTCCTCTTCCAAAATATTTGGACTAACTAAATTTTTGATCTCATTCAGGGCATTTCGTGCTCAGCCGATGATTCTCGGAAAATGTGCCGGTTACGGAATTAAATTCCGGAATCATAAACTTCTGGACAAAAATTCACTGATTCCAAATATGTCCAGATAATCATAAACTCATCTCCAAATGTTGAGTTATAATTTATTTTGTTCAAATCCTAATTTTATGACTATCTGCCTATTTCTCAGATTTTCCCTATTTCGTCTTAGAGTAAATACCCTTTTTGGTCCCTGAAATAACATGCGCTACCCATTTTGGTCACTGAGTAAAAAAAATGTCATTTTTAGTCCTTAAACAGTAAAAAAAAAGGCCCCTTTTAGTCCTTTTAGTCATTTTTGTGGGCATTTTAATCCCTCACAAATTCCCAAAAAATCATTTTTAGTCCCTAAAAAGGACCAAAATGACATTTTTTTTACTCAGGGACCAAAATGGGTAGAGCGTGTTTTTCCAGGGACCAAAATGGGTATTTACTCTTCGTCTTATTACTAACTTCTTCTACCGATCTCAGAAATAACCCCAGGTACAGCTCAATTCGAGATAAAAATCCACTTATCAATATTATACCCTGACTTTAGAAATCCTGTTCCTGGTTCTATAGATAGGATCCGTTTCCTAAAGGTGTTTATCTTCTTTTTACTATTTACTTTATTTATTATTTAATTAGAGTTTAATTATAACACTCTTCTTCATTTCTTTTTCTTTTTCTCCCCACCATGTCGGCCCTCACACTAAATATATATATATATATATATATATATATATATATATATATATATATATATATATATATATATATATATATATATATATATATATATATATTTATTTATTTATTTTATTTTTTAATTAATTATTATATAATTTAATAATTATTTTTACATAATTTTTCACAATTTTTTCCAATTGGTCCAAACTTTTTTTTTAAGCTCAAAAATACTTAATCTCAAATATTTTTCTCAATATTTTCCAATTAATTAGCCAATATATTTATGTTAATTTTTAGCCATTAACCACTAATTATGGAGTTTTACATAATTATCCTTGAATTTTCCTTTGTTTATGCTTAAGTAATTAGCCAATAATCACTTAATTAATATCTTACCAATAGTTGATAATTTTCTTGATTAGAACAACTCATTACCTCATTACTCTTGCACTAACATTTGTGTTTCATGTTCCGTGCATTATATTAGAATTTACGGGGGCATTATGGTCATTTCAATACTTTTTGAACATTCCTCTTTAATTTTTCCAAGGTTATAATTTATTAAATTACTAAAATTAGAGGCAATATACTCTCTTAATTTTAATAATTATTTTACTGCCTTTTAGGATTTTTCATAATTTTCCTAAGTTATTTATGTCCTACAAGGGCATTTTCGTCATTTGGCACTCAAACTTTCTAATTTCCAATACATCTTCCTTTAGAAAATTAGCTAATTATAACTTAATATTTGATACATCATATTCACCTATTTTCTATAGGTATAATTTTACCAATTTATGATACAGATTTTTAGGGTATTACAGTTTTGAATAATTGTTTAGTGCCTTATATTGAAAAGGATATATTTGATAGCATTGATAATAAGGCAATTATGATGGAATTCCAAAAAATAAGGCCTAGAAGAATGACATTGTAATTATTTTTATTGTAATATATATTTATTATTAAAATATATGTACTTAAACTTATTGAGTGCCCACCCTTTATTGTAATTTATGTAGTTGTATTTCTAACGGCACTTAGACTTGTTTTTCTAAATGAAAAGTTTGTAAAATAACTGCCTCTCTTATTGTAACATCCCATTTTTGAAAAGCAGTATAATTTTTTTTTTTCATATATCAGAGTAGAGCATCGGAGCAAGTCAAATGTTGAGTAACTGATACAACAATAACAGTGGCGTAACTGCATGTTCATAAAGAACATTACATTATCTGTTCAAATCTTGGATGTTCTCGATCGGGTCTTTATGCGGTCTTCACATGGGTTACTTACTCGGCTTACTTTTATCTTCCGTCCTCGGGTCTCTGTACCCTGTAGCTAAGAGCTGAGGTACAATACCCATCGGCCCCCAGGTAACGGTTAACCTCATGCTTATATAAACAATACATGCACAACAAATATTTCTAGTATACATCATAGATCCATATAGTAGGTCGTATGATCAAAAGATAACAACTACACTATCATGCAAAGTTATCCCTGGTTTGCAACATCCGTGCCACGATGTACAGTCGTGTCCTCAGCGCTAGGAAAACATAACGGTATTATTATGACTATAATCCGTAAGCTGTAAATAGTGATCTAAGTCTACCTTAGTCACAGTGCATATCCAGGACAGAGTCCCGTTCATGGCTTTATGAAACTATCCATAACATATATAAGCATATAAACATCAGTGTCATTGTTACAGTACGCGTCCGTACCTTCGTTGACGAGCGTAGGTACTTCTGGCGGAAAATCGTACATTTGACGGAAAACAGCGAAATGTCCTGACAGCGGCACGTCGGACAGTGTAACGACAGCAGATCAAGATTACTGATATCCTATAATGATAATATCACTCTTATCAATATTTGACATCATGACAGGCATTTTAGGTATAAATTACCGTTTTGCCCCTATTCCCCTAATCGGCGGAATTTCGCCAGCGCTTCGCTACTTTGACTTTAATCTTCCAAAATTTTGCCAGAACTCAGACTCCATTGTAACATCCCATTTTTAAAGCGAAATTTTTCTTTTTTCAAGCAGAGTAGAGCATTGGAGTGAAAGAGTAACTGATACATATTCAAATATATAAACCATAGTGTAACATTGTATGGATAATACAATCATCCAATTGTTCTCAAAAGTAATTACTTACATAAACTAAACATCTCCGTGTACTGGCCTAGTCATGTTGTTTCCCCCGCTCCCCGATCCTTGGTCCTCCAAACCCTGAAGCTACAGCTGAGATCCAATTTACCGCATTGGAATTGGATCTCAGGTAACGGTTAACCTTATGCTCAAACAATACAGTATACAGACAACAGATATTCAAGACAATACAACAGTATATCAATACATAAGCATACAGAAGATGCATGATCAATATGACAACAGAACATAAGCACAGAGCAGTATGTAAAGCCCCATAAGGTAATAACAACAACAGCCTGCATAAAAAGCAGTGCCACGATAACCACTCGTGTCCTCAGCGCTAGGAAAACATAACGGCATTATTATGACTATAACCTGTATAAAACTGTCTATATATCAATCTCTGAACGTATCTATCACATATATGTACTTAAGCAGCACAGAGTTAGTGTTACAGTACGCGTCTGTACCTTCGTTGACGGGCGTAGGTACTTCTGACGAAAAATCATACTTTTTGACGAAAACAGCGAAACGTCCAACAGCGGCACGTCAGACAGCGTAACGACAGCAGATCAAGGTTACTGATGTCCTATGAGAGTAATATCACATTTATTAGTGATTTGACATCATAATAGGCATTATAGGTAAAAATTACCATTTTGCCCCTATTCCCCTAATCGGCGGAATTTCGCCAGCGCTTCGCTACTTTGACTTTAATTTCTTCCAAAATTTTGCCAGAACTTCGACCCAATCATGATTTTTGAAATTATCACTTAAAATACCCCTAGCATATGATATCTAATCATACTCGGAAGATTAAAGACTAATCTAACATTTCTCAACTCATCCCCAGATGTTGAGTTACAATTTATTTTCTTCAAACTCCAATTCGTGACTATCTGCCTTTTTCACTGATTACCCTATTTCATCTTATTAGAAACAGTCCAGTCCGAGATAAAAATTCACTCATTAATATTCTTCTCTGACTTTAGAAATCTTGTCCATGGTTTTCTAGATATGATTTAATTTCTATCCATGGTCATTTATCCTATTTGCTTTTTACATAAATTATATTATTAAAATATTACAAGTTGCACATATAATATCTTGATATTTTTAACTCATTATTATCCTCATTTTTTTGTCCAAATTCGGCTGGCCCCTTTTTTGGATTTGTAAATATTTATTTTTTAATTTTTTAATTATTTATTTCAATTTTCTTAAAAATTTCACAAAATTTCCTTATTGGTCCATTCTTGCATTTAGGCTTAAAATTACTTAATCTCACCAATTTTTCTCCATATTTTCCAATTAATTAGCAAATATATTTTTGCTAATTTTTAGCCATTAACCACTAGTTTTAGAGTTTTACATAATTATCTTTGAATTTTCCCTTGTTTATGCTTAAGTAATTAGCCAATAATTACTTAATTAATTCCTTACTAATTTTTGATAATTTTCTTAATTAAGACAAGTTATTGTCTCACAAATTTTACACTAACATTAATATTTTACCTCCCATGTAAAATATGAAAAATGACGGGGTCATTTTGGTCATTTCAATACTTTTTAATTCTTCTCCTTTTATTTTTCCAAGGTGATAATTTATTAAATTACTAAAATTAGAGACAATATTCTCTCTTAATTTTAATAATTATTTTACTGCCTCCTAGTATTTTTCATAATTTTGTTAGATCTTTGTATGCTCCCAAGGGCATTTTAGTCATTTTGACCCTTTATTCTTTTTCCCTAAGTTTCATGAGATTTTTCCCTCATAAATACGATAAATATAACACAGAAATTGAGACCACAAATTTACTTATCAGAAATGGCCATTTTATTTATCCGGGTATTACATCCATCATGATTTTCGAAATTCACACTTAAAATACCCTTGGCATATGATATCTAATCATACTTGAAAGATTAAAGACTATACTAGCATTACTACTCTAACTACCGAAAGAACTACGAAAGCTTAAGATTAAGTACCGAAGAACTTACTCAGAGCTTCGCTACAAAATTCCCCGGACTCCTTCCTTCCTTCCTTGCTGCTCCAATTCGAAATTCTCAAGTGGTTTTTGGTGTGGAGAATACAAATGAGAGCAAGCCTATTTATAGGAAAAAATTGTGCCAACTTTGTAATTTTTCCCTTCAAACTTGGTAATTTTCCCATCAACCTTAACCATGGAAAACTTATCTTTCTAGAAAGAAATTTTTTGACCACACAACACACCAAAACCGTCCAGCACCTCCCCCAAGCCAAAATGAGTCACCAAATGTTGATTTTGCTTTTTGCCTCCGGCCCGCTGAAATTCCCTGATCGGTGCCCGAATCGCGTAATCTTACCAAATCTCAAAGATTCAGAATCACAACTTTGAAGATCCTTTCTTACTCACTAAAAATTCCTGGTCTAAATAAAGTTTTGATCCATTCCGGGCTTCTCCGGTCCTGCTGAAGTTTTACGGAAAAACGTGCCGGTTACGGAAGTAACTTCCGGAATCGTCAATTTCTGGACAAAAATTCACAGATTCCAAATATGTTCAGATAATTATCAACTCATTCCCAGATGTTGAGTTATAATTTATTTTCTACAGGTTCTCATTTGGAACCATCTGCCTTTTTCACAGATTACCCTATTTCGTCTTATTACTTAAGTATTCTACCGATCACAGAAATGACTTCTGGGACAGTCGAGTCCGAGATAAAAATTCACTCATTTATATTCTTCTCTGACTTTAGAAATCTTGTCCATGGTTTTCTAGATAGGATTTAATTTCTATCCGTGGTCATTTATCCTATTTGCTTTTTCACAGAATATTCCATAGAATATTCCTTTTTATTAATATTTTATTTCAAAATATCTAGATATTCTATTTTGCAAATCTTATCCTCTTTTTTTTTTTTTTTTTTTTTTTTGCTGCCATCTTTTTTTTTTAATATTTAATTTCGTTTTTTTTAATTATTTAATTAATTATTATTATATAAAATAATTATTTAATAATTTTTTATTTAATTATTTTACAAAATTTTCCTATTGGTCCATACATGTTTTTAGGTTTAAAATTACTTAATCTCATATTTTTTTTTAATATTTTTCAATTAATTAGCAAATATATTTTATGCCAATTTTAGCCATAAATCACTAATTATAGGGTTTTACATAATTATCTTTGAATTTTCCCTCATTTATGCTTAAGTAATTAGCCAATAATTACTTAATTAATTACCCACTAATGTTTGATAATTTTATTAATTAGAATAACTCCTTACCTCATAACTTTTGCACTGACATTAGTGTTTCCTGTTTCATGCATTATATTAACTATTACGGGGGCATTTTGGTCATTATAATACTTTTTGATTTTTCCCCCTTTATTTTTCCAAGGTTATATTTTATTAAATTACCAAAATTAGAGACAATATACTCTCTTAATTTTAATAATTATTTTACTGGCTCCTAGGATTTTTTCATAATTCCCTTAGGTATATACTCTACAGCGGCATTTTAGTAATTTTGACACATTATTATTTTTCCCTAATTTCCAAGAGATTTTCCTTCATAAAATTAGATAATTATCATAAAGAAATTAAGACCAAATATTTACTTATCACAATTATCCATTTTATTTATCTGGGTATTACATTTCTCCCCCCGTTAAACAAAATTTCGTCCTCGAAATTTGCACTCTACCCTCTAAACTCCGTACTATCTTAAACTCCAGACTGTTAACTTCGGATCTTTACTCTATCTCAAATTTGACTACAAAGATTTTGTTGTATCGTATGGAAGTCTAAACAGGTTCGGGGATAAGGCTATCTAGTAGCGACTGGTTCGTTTTCAACGAATACTTCGAATGATCTCATGTAAGGCGGACTTCATGTTCGCATTCGAGGTGTTCTATCGACATCGGCTTCTAGGAATATTCTTAAAAACACATGATCAGCCATAACTGGTCTAAGAAAAATTTCGCTCCGTCAATTCCGCTGTGCAACATACGTGATTTACACTTCTGCCTGTTCAAGGCGTCATTTGGTGTCATCTTGATTACAAGAAAATTCGAAAGACCGGCTTAATCGGGTGTATTTATAATTTCACGGGAAATTTCCTTTATCAGGATTACGCTTCTATCATACTCAAGCGGCTTTCGTTCCTTGAATAGTCATATGTGAGATACTAGTACAAATTTTCTGTGGAAAGTACCTACTAGATATTTTCTTTATCCGGCTGATACTCATTTTCTACATCGTAGCCCTATAGTACCTCATCTAGCGATGTTATATATATCACCAAGTTCTAAAGGTTTTTCAAGCACTTGTGGTAGCAGTATTCTTCTATGATCAAAATATTAGAGGCATCGCCTCTACTTTCTTAAATTAAACACGATAATCACTAACTCTAGGCTGTGTGTGGATTAAATTGACTTGAGAGGTTCCAACTGACGAGAGGTATAAGTCATTACGCTGTCCTACTGCAGCCAGACATATCCCAATCCATACCTACTGGTACCATTAAAGAATCTACTTGGATTTGGGATAACCAATTTCTTGGTACAGTAACCAACTTCTCCCTCAGTCTACACAATCTCACAGTCCCCTGTCCCACACAAATGTTTTGATTTTTACTCGTGAACCTTGTCGTTGGCAAGTTACGAGAAATTTTACATGAATATGCGGTACTATCCCGCTAGACTCAAAACTACACATCTATATTACTATTTCTGGCTGTTTCTATTCCAGAACTGCTTCCACTTTGCTTAAACTAGTTAACAATGTCGTTGCGTCATAAAACATGGCCCATAAAGTTATTTCTGACAGCCAACACTTGTACTTACTTAGTAAGGAGTTTTGTCTTCCTTTAGCATTCTCGCTACTGATAGTCATCGTTCTTTGTGCTTTCTTTTGTTATTTTAGAAGAGATGAGGACGTCGTCAAACCACGGCTCTATTACCCTACTTATGCGTTTGAGAGAAAATTTTTGTTCCGGTATTCTATGAACAAAATGGGGACATTTAGTTTGGAAAGCATCACAAGAGATTTCAAAAATGCTCGTACTTAGTCCTTGAAGCTGTCTTCAGAACACTGAAATTTTGATTCGTAATAGGGGTGTTCTGAGCGTAAGTTGATCTAAAACGTAGAATTTAGATATCTGGGTAGATCGTTAATCTTAGAAATGTTGGGTTGAAATAACCCATTTTCTCTGGTAGTTCATCAAGTTGCCCTTTTCAGCTCCTATATTTCGTTCAAAGCTTTTGATAAGACGTTATTTCATCATGATTTGAAAAGGCGCTGACACCGTGAAGTAGTAATAAGATCGATATTATGCTTGTAATTTGGTTCATACATGCTTCATAAGCAAAAGAGTTTACACCTAATCACACCTAATGGTGTAGCTAATACATAAGTATGCATCCCAAAAGGATCCGTACAAGCAAAGGAAATGATCGTTTTAGCATCCAGATCGGTTTATATAGATTTCTACTAAGCGGTAGTATCTTGGATCATTCCGGAGATTCTCCGGCCTCCTTTTTAAGCGGTGCCATCATCTGGGCTGAGTTATGTAGTCCTAACTCTGCAGCTTTCTGGGGACAATCCTTGATCATGTGCCCCGGCTTCTGACATTTGTAGCAAATCCCTATCCCAATACACCTAACACCAGGATGGAACCCCTCGCAACTCGGACACTGTCGGAGTTTCGGCGCTTTTGGATAGCTCTGCTGTTTAGTCTGCACTATCTTCTTGCCTCTTCCTTGGTAGTTGACCTCAGGTAACTTCCTTTTCTGTGTGGGGTTTTTGTGGTTGAATCCGTCATGACTTGCATTGTTACTGTTGAAATTTACTGTTCTACGTAGTTCTTCAAAGTTACTTTCTATGAGACGACAAAATTCCAATTGTCTCTTAACTTGTCCCTCTTGTCTTTCTTGTCTTTCAGCCAAGAGGGTATCAATAAGAGTTTTCTGCTCCTTTAGCTTTTCCTTCAGAGTCCTCTGCTCCTTCAGCTTTTCCATCCGAGTCTTCTGCTCCTTCAGCTTTTCTATCCGAGTCTTTTGCTCGTTCAGTTTTTCCATCCGAGTTATCTGCTCCTTCAGTTGTTTCCTCAGTTCTTGCAACTCACTTTGGTGTTCTAGATGTTGTGTTGGGACTGGTATCACTTGTGGTAGTCCTCCTTCATACCGACCTAGACCTCGACCTCGGCTTCCCGGACTCCGACTCCTTGCAAGTTTTCCATCCTATCTTTCTATTAAGAAATGACAGTTTTTAAGGGATTATTTAATCTTCTACAATTTGATATAATGGCAAAATATGTCACATTGTTTAGTTGGTTTATATCCCACGTTATAATTACATACTCATATATTTGTTTAGAACTAGTCTTTACAGATGATTTAGAAAGAAGTAGAAGTTGGTTGTACGTCTTTCATCTAAAAGTTTATCCGTCTACTCCATCTAGAATTGGTCTTGAAAAAAGATTTAAAGATACTGAGAAGAAGTGGTACTTTGCAAACATATATATTAAACATATGCTTAAGATATTACAGTCGTCTGCGCTTCCTAACTTACTTGTCAAACTAGTCTATATGTCACAAACCCTTCTTGGTTACATCAGCTATTTTACAACTTCTCAGGGGTTTTAAAGAAGTGTTGATATACTAACACAACAAACAGGTTCTACTATTCCATTTCTAACTTCTTTAGATTATTCTTGTTTCTGCTTCTCTAGATATCATGAATCACCCGCCACTTGAGATGACGAAGGAATGCATGAAAACTTTGGATAGGACCTTCTCCTAAGAGCTCATTTGTGCTTTCTATCCAGAAACGGTTTCGAGGAAAATGGTACAAGGTAGATTTTGCCCAATCTTCACGGGAGTAGGGCGGAATGAAGTACATGTTCCTTCGATCATACGTCGTCACCACATTCTGCAAGTATTGATAATATTCGTCCTTTATTGTTGTCGCATGCTGAACGGCATCTCCGTAGTCGAGGCTTAGGATGTCCACTAGCATCCCGTTCTGATCTAGAACATAGTTCAGGAAAATAGGTTTATAACTGGTATGAGATTCATTATCTGAAATTTCCTGGTTACTAGATTGGGAATCATCAGAGTTGTCTCCATCAGACGAATGGTCCGATGAATCTGGTTCTTCTTGCTCTGGCGGAGGTTGAGCTATGTTCGGGAGTACATGGTCTATGAGTTTAGGTTCATCATTAGGGTCAAGTGGCTACTCCGGTCTAGAATGATACATGGGTGCTGGTACAAAAATACGTGTAGGGGAGTTTAGATTCAAGAATTCAAGATTAGGGTTATACTCTGGTAGAAATTGATTTTCGGGTTCAAGAAAGTATGCTGGTTTAGGATCGTAATTCGGTTCAGAGTTGCTGTTGATCCTTATGTGTCTAGGGTTTGCTGATTTCTGTGCGGTTCGTCTGATCGTTTCACGGTAATTCATGTGGGAAGGATCTTTTCTGTCCATCTTCACTGTATCCCATGGAGAACGTTAGGCATATATCGAAGGAAGACAATGATTAGAATATCACATACTTTTTCTACACGAGTATTACCACTAACAAATAGATACCCTCAACATTTCCCTTGTTCAAAATTTCGTTGGTTCGTTCTTTTTAGAAACGGGTACGGAAGTACGTACCGGAAGTTCATCTACATGAGTCAAATACTGCATGTACTTATCTTTGTTGGTCTTAGAACTTTGTCTGACATGCCCCAACTCCACATATACGCGCTGTGCTAGGATAGAATTTCCGTCCAGTATACACTGGCGATTGAAAGACTTGGCTATCACCCAAGAGGGGGGTGAATTGGGTGTTTGATTAAAAACATAGAACTTTAAGAAACTTTCTGCAACTTATTGAAAGTATTTTGAATGATAGTAATAAGTTATAAAAGTCCTCAAGCTTCACTTGAGATTTTCAATCCACTATCTTCTTTCAACTTGATTACACGTTCTGTACTTGAAGTAATCCTTTCACTAGGACTTACTCCCCCTTACAAACTCTAATCAATACACCCGTTTGATTACACACTCTGCACTCGAAGTAATCCTCTCACTAGGATTCACTCCCCTTACAAGTTGTAATCAACACAATGTGTTTCCCACTCAAGATCACCCAATCTTGAGTAACTCTAAGGTAGAATGATAGGATGTTTACAATGATTCTTCTCTCTCAGAAGTGTATGGATAAACACTGAAGTACAATACAAAACATTTCACTCTCTATGATTTATAGACATTGAAAATCAGAGAGTAAATGATATAAAGATCAGAGTAATAGCATGTTTGATATTCAGGTGCTTTCTGTCCGTTTGAAGATAATTATCCACCTTTCCAGCAAGTTGCCCATTTTGCTTCGTTTTTGAATGAATATTAGAATAGTGACCTGTCATGAACATTAAATTCGAATGCTGAATCTGTTTAAGTCCATTGGAGTATTTCATCATCTGAATGATTGAATCCTTTGGAGAAGCATTACAATTGAGTAGACAACTTCGTTTCTTCAAGTTTCTCGTTGGATTCAGTCCTCTTTCTCATTTCTGAAAATCTGCAGCAAGTTCATCTTCTAGATCTTGATTTCTGTCAAGATTGATGTTCTCTCAAGCTTAAATAATCTGAAACATGTACACAAATGATATAAATAATGTTAAGAAGAAGTATAAGTCATTTGGGTAATCATGTGGATGTTCTTTGATGAGAAACGAGACTTCCGAACTGCTGATTTTCTGCATCGGGACGTGAACTCGAGTTTGCTTAAGTAGGCTCGAGTTTCCCTTTGTTGTTGAAGGCTAAATTCTTCTCGACTGAGCTAAACTCGAGGTGTAACTTATAGGCTCGAGTTTGGATGATTTTCGCGACCTGGTAGCTCTCTGTAACCCGCGAACTCGAGCTTGTCAACTAATAGGCTCGAGTTTGCTTCACTTGATAGCAAACTTCCAACATCCTGAAAATACAGTCTACTTTCGAGGGCCATATCTCCCTGGGCTGAACTCCGTTTTGGTCGTTTCAACTATCGATTGGAAAGCCCTTTGAGTCTACTTTCCAATGCCAACAATTTCAGCTCAATTGGATTCTCTGTTTGTGGGATACACTCAAAACATTGAAGGTTGGTCATTTGTGTGACGTGGATTTCACTGTCAACTTCATAAATCCATAGCTCCTTCATCTGAACTCCTTTTGGTTTAAATTATATATCAAAATGACGCCTTGGGAGTCTAGTTTCATATGCCACTGGTTTCACCTCAATCCGATCTTTTTTTAGGAGATATCATCGAATTCCCATACGTCGCCCAAGTGAAACGTTGAACAGAGTAGCTGAAATGCTGAAGACCGCTGTAGGCTCGAGTTTGTCAACTTATAGGCTCGAGTTTGCCTTGTCCAGAGACGCCAGAAATGCTGAAAACATTACAGGCTCGAGTTTTCTAATGATAGGCTCGAGTTTGGAGTTCCAAACCTGAGGTTTGAGTATACAGGCTCGAGTTTGTCTTGTCCAGAGGCACCAGGGTTGCTAAAGACATTATAGGCTCGAGTTTGCAAGTTATGAACTCGAGTTTTCTCATCCTGGAATTGATTTTTGATGGTTTTAACTCTGAATTGATCCGTTCCAACTTCCATATGATCTTGGAGACTTCTAGCATCAATATAAGAACTTGAATAAAGATGTTCCATTGCATTGCAAGTTCTTCCTTCTTCAATTTCTTCTCTCCTTCTAAATTATCCCCCAAAATCATTTGATAACTTCTTGCTTTATGATATTCCCATTATATTGTGCAAGAGCTTCTTTCTTCGATCTTGATTATTCTCCATAGAGACTTCCAACATCACATATATCAACATATAGTGCAGCTTCTTCTTTCTTTAGTCTCCTTTCTTGATCATTCTCTATTATTAAACTTTGCATCTACATTAAATATAAGAATTAGTCAAAGTAGAAGATAAATGTAGTATGCAACCTTTTTGCTCTTAAGAATGGCATCTATATAAGACATCATCAAAACTAATCAAAACCAACAGCGATTATCGGAGTTATCAGAGGCTGATATCGGGGTTATCAGGGTTATCAGAGTTCTGATATCGGCATAGGTTCAGGCGGTGGACACACCGGTTCTGGGTTCAGTCTTAACCCTATTATCTTGGAAACTACGGATATACGCGCAGTACGTCTTACTTGTTTTAGCATAGTTTATGTCTGGGGATCTATTCTCATCCATCACTACAACGTCACAACAGAGTTATACCAGTACTTTTTTTCAAAATATACTCCAGGTCTAAAAAGGCTTTTTGAACATAACTCCGTTAACCGAACAGAATGGCCAGGTAAGTGTCTACCATGGGGGCCTCACCAACTTATACGGCGACTCAATGGCACACCCACGTAGACTAGCCTTGCCTTCAGCACCAAACTGTTCGTGGTAACATAGTTAAATTCATGCCAGGACTACTGCTCTGATACCAAAAATGAAAAATCCCATTTTTGAAAAGCAGTATAATTTTTTTTTCCATATATCAGAGTAGAGCATCGGAGCAAGTCAAATGTTGAGTAACTGATACAATAATAACAGTGGCGTAACTGCCTGTTCATAAAGAACATTACATTATCTGTTCAAATCTTGGATGTTCTCGATCGGGTCTTTATGCGGTCTTCACATGGGTTACTTACTCGGCTTACTTTTATCTTCCGTCCTCGGGTCTCTGTACCCTGTAGCTAAGAGCTGAGGTCCAATACCCATCAGACCCCAGGTAACGGTTAACCTCATGCTTATATAAACAATACATGCACAACAAATATTTCTAGTATACAACATAGATCCATACAGTACATCGTATGATCAAAAGATAACAACTACACTATCATGAAAAGTTATCCCTGGTTTGCAACATCCATGCCACGATGTACAGTCGTGTCCTCAGCGCTAGGAAAACATAACGGTATTATTATGACTATAATCCGTAAGTCGCATGTGATGATCTAAGTCTACCTTAGTCACAGTGCATATCCAGGACAGAGTCCCGTTCATGGCTTTATGAAACTATCCATAACATATATAAGCATATAAACATCAGTGTCATTGTTACAGTACGCGTCCGTACCTTCGTTGACGAGCGTAGGTACTTCTGGCAGAAAATTGTACTTTTGACGGAAAACAGTGAAATGTCCTGACAGCGGCACGTCGGACAGCGTAACGACAGCAGATCAAGATTACTGATATCCTATAATGATAATATAACTCTTATCAATATTTGACATCATGACAGGAATTTTAGGTATAAATTACCGTTTTGCCCCTATTCCCCTAATCGGCGGAATTTCGCCAGCGCTTTGCTACTTTGACTTTAATCTTCCAAAATTTTGCTAGAACTGCGACTCCATCATGATTTTCGAAATTCACACTTAAAATACCCTTGGCATATGATATCTAATCATACTTGGAAGATTAAAGACTATACTAGCATTACTACTCTAACTACCGAAAGAACTACAAAAGCTTAAGACTAAGTACCGAAGAACTTACTCAGAGCTTCGCTACAAAATTCCCCGGGCTCCTTCCTTCCTTCCTTGCTGCTCCAATTCAAAATTTTCAAGTGGTTTTTGGTGTGGAGAATACAAATGAGAGCAAGCCTATTTAGAGGAAAAAATTGTGCCAACTTTGTAATTTTTCCCTTCAAACTTGGTAATTTTCCCATCAACCTTAACCATGGAAAACTTATCTTTCTAGAAGGCAATTTTTTGACCACACAACACACCAAAACCGTCCAGCCCCTCCCCCAAGCCAAAATGAGTCACCAAATGTTGATTTTGCTTTTTGCCTCCGGCCCGCTGAAATTCCCCGATCGATGTCCGAATCGCGTAATCTTACCAAATCTCAAAGATTCAGAATCACAACTTTGAAGATCCTTTCTTACTCACTAAAAATTCCTGGTCTAAATAAATTTTTGATCCCTTCCAGGACTTCTCCGGTCCTGCTGAAGTTTTACGGAAAAACGTGCCCATTCCCAAATGTGGAGTTATAATTTATTTTCTACAGGTTCTCATTTGGGACTATCTGCCTTTTTCACAGATTACCCTATTTCGTCTTATTACTTAAGTATTCTACCGATCACGGAAATGACTTCTGGGACAATCCAGTCTGAGATAAAAATTCACTCATTTATATTATTCTCTGACTTTAGAAATCTTGTCTATGGTTTTCTAGATAGGATTTAATTTTTATCCGTGGTCATTTATCCTATTTGCTTTTTCATAGAATATTCCATAGAATATTCCTTTTTATTAATATTTTATTTCAAAACATCTAGATATTCTATTTTGCAAATCTTATCCTCTTTTTTTTTAATATTTAATTTCGTTTTTTTTAATTATTTAATTAATTATTACTATATAAAATAATTATTTAATAATTATTTTATTTAATTTTTTTACAAAATTTTCCTATTGGTCCATACATGTTTTTAGGCTTAAAATTACTTAATCTCATATTTTTTTTTCTTAATATTTTCCAATTAATTAGCAAATATATTTTATGCCAATTTTAGCCATAAATCACTAATTATAGGGTTTTACATAATTATCTTTGAATTTTCCCTCATTTATGCTTAAGTAATTAGCCAATAATTACTTAATTAATTACCCACTAATGTTTGATAATTTTATTAATTAGAATAACTCCTTACCTCATAACTTTTGCACTGACATTAGTGTTTCATGTCTCATGCATTATATTAACATTTACGGGGGCATTTTGGTCATTATAATACTTTTTGATTTTTCCCCCTTTATTTTTCCCTAATTTCAAAGAGATTTTCCTTCATAAAATTAGATAATTATCATAAAGAAATTAAGACCAAATATTTACTTCTCACAATTATCCATTTTATTTATCCGGGTATTACACTTGTTACATCATCAGTATTCACTATTTCATGAATATTTTTTTGATATTATTTTCTTTTCTAGTTTATATTCTTTTGTTTTTTAATAGATTTAAAAGTTCCTTAAAAAAAATAATTCAGGGGGTGCTGCCCCGAACCCCCGAATCCCCCACCATTGGTGCCCCCTTCATAAAATTTCCGAATCCGCCCTTGATTGGTAGGTGATTTGTAAATACCTCTGGAAGCGTTTTGAGCTTAAAAGTATGTCTTAACCTCGATGAGCCTTGAAACCCAACTCACTTTTTTGTATACAACACTGGAGCCAGATTCCTTATAACTATTAGGTCAAATTCTCCAAATTTGTCCTATTTTTTCCACACCATCATTTAACCCGAAAACTCCATCCCTGTCAAACAATGTTACCTCGCTCCTTCACGTTTCTATAGATAAATAAAAATATATAAAGCCCTATTTGTAGCTCAACTCTTCAAGGTGTGTTTAGTATGAGATATTTGGACGGGAGGTGAGAGGAAACAAAATTTTTGTGAGTTGAATTCAAAAAAAATTGAAGAAGTACGGTTACAAAATTTTAATAAAGATACAATTTAAGATAAAAAGGGTTATAAAAATTAATTAAAAGCTCTTAACCCTACATATTTAATTTTTTAAATCCAACTAAAAAACATTTTCCCCCTCCTCCCTAATATCAAACAAACCATTATTCTCATGCATAGTTTCTTTGTCAGCTTTTCTTCCTCAGCCGCAGACATTTTACTTCTCTATAACCCTCTCCTAGGCATTCAGGCCGGTGAACTCAAATGAGGGATAGGCTTGAAGCGCATTATATTGTAACCGCCCATGCTTAATCTAAAAACAGTTGACTAATTTAAATATATTAAAGAAATATTATACTTTTCATCAAACCTAATGCTCGTACGTTAGAGACAGAAACGTAGCATCCACATATGTTGTTCATTTATCTCATTAATTCAAATAAGCTCAACGTACGTACGGGACTAGTAAAGTAAAGCCAAACTACTTTTTTGTGTTGAATGGAATAGATTTATGATGATTATTATTTGGACGAAACAGTGTATTTCGCGAATAACGCGTACGTTAAATATTCACAAAAGCAAAGAAAATAAGCAAAGAATGAGACACTCATGCATAGACGCGTCAAAATAGCGTAGTTGCAACAAGAAAGCACAATATATGGATGGAATTGATGGGGTTTTTTTCTTGGTGACCAGGAATTGGTGGTTGAAACTTGAAACCAATAGCCACTAATAAAAATGAAATTAATGATCAAAAACTTGTTGGTCAAAAAATAATAATATTGATTTCGCCTTTTCTTACAATTGTGGTCAGCAATCATGTCTTTTGTGTAATGTGTGCTAATAACATATACATATGATACAACTCTCACACACACTTTCTTGTTTTCTCTGTTTTTTTTTTTTGGAATGAAATAGTTTAGTTTCCCATATTTGTGGATATCTGAGAACCGATCATTATCAAGAGTCTAGGTTCTATGGATGTCCAGGAGTTTGTACAGAAGTTATGTATCTCATCATTTGAATTATCCATGCATGTGAGATTTGAATGGTTCAAATGTTTTTTTCATTCAAGGTCGAAAAAGTGTTATTTTTTTCCATTTTAATTAATTTTTTAAGAAGTAATAATGGGTGAAAAATAATCCTCAGGTCTTAAATATGGAACATAACCTACAAACTATGTTCTATATTTATGACCTGAAGTAGTAATATTTATCTTATTATAATTATGATTAAAATACTTTAACCTCCATTGCATTTGCCTTAATTACACTTATTTTTGGCTATTTAAAAATATACACTTAAAAGTAAAAAAAAAAATTATTTACTAATATATCCTTTAAAGTATTAAATTCTGAATTTTGGATAAAATTGTTTTGAGGACTTTAAATTTGTTTTTTCCGTTTTGATAATGATTATTTATTTATTATAGCAAAAAAAATATGTTTAAGATTTTAAAATTTTAAATCTAGAGAATTTATATAACCTCTCAAACTTATATGTTTTATTTTATACGACTGAAAAAATGAATTTAAAATATATTTTTATCCATTTAAACAAAACAAATAAATAACTTTCAATGAATGTGATGAAAAATTAACATTATAGTAAAATTTTATAATATAATCAAAAGTAATAAATTGAATAACATATTAAAGGTTCAAAAATATATGTTTTATAATTATTTTTATATCATAAAAATTAATTTTGGGGAAAATCGAAATGTTTAAATACTTATATTAAAGAGGGCCTTTTGATCAAAACAAAAGTTTCCGGGCATACTTTAATGGTGAACTAATGGGGTTAGGTAGATGAAAATGAAATCTCTAAAGCATAGGAGTGTTAGTATAGTTTACTCGTACAAAAAAAAATATATATATATTTTTTTAGATGAGCACTCAAAAAAGGTGTATTTTACGAATTATTTTAAATTGAGTAAAATATATTGAACTTCTGTATGTTTCACTTTAATTACAAAAAATTTTCGTTAGTTCTTATTCTCAAAGCATATGTAACCCCCTCTGAAAATCAAATGCTTTTCTTTAGTTCTTTAACTATAAGTTTTTAATAAACATAATTCAAAATAAATTATTTATTTTTAAATAGGGTTAATATCACAGTTGATTCTTATAGTTTGATTGAATTTTAGTTTTGATCCTATAATTTTATAAGGACTTGGTATGAATCAAGGTATACAAACCAAAATCATAACTCATTAAAAATATAGGGACTATTTTTTTGTAAAGTGAAACCAAATCCTTACGAAACTATATGAGGTCAATGGCTTAAAACTATGGGGACTAAAATCAAAATTTGGTCATATAGATATACAAACACATATAGAGCAAAGCAGATTATATATTACCGAGAATTTTAAGAGATGTCTAGGTTCAAACCTTCTCAATATATATAACCATGTTATAAAGCTAAATATATAAATAAAAAATAGTATTACAATTTGCTACACGCACATATAATTGAATAAAATGACCAATCTTATATTTCTTTCTTTAATTTATATTTTCGATTCAAAATTTAGAAAGTTCTTAATCCTATTATTCTAAACTAGATGTGAATCATTGTTCGAAAATCGAGTCATATTATTTATAATAACTTATTAATAATGTGTCTCACAAGAATTTTTATATTTTATATTGATATTAATTATTTTCTTGGTTAAATATCTTATATAATGTCTCGATATAAAGAAAAATTATATTAAATTAATTAAAAATAGCTTAAAAACATCATGAGATCATTATTTTAATTCAAACCAATGCATATGATAAATAAATGAATTTAATAGAAATATAATGATTACATAAAAAATTAATTTAATGATTTCACTTTAAGAATATTATAAGAAATACATGATATAATAGAAATATAAAAATGAAAATGAAAAAAGTGGTCTCACTATCAAACAATCCCTATCAAACAAAACGCCACTATAACTTTTCATGACAGAAAATGCTTGACCCGTTTGGATCACTATCCTCATTTTCCCCCCCAAATAATTGTATCACCACTTATCATCCTTGCGCTCGAAAGTATCATGTTACATGATTGGCAATTAATGGCCAAGAATATAATGTATGTAGACATTCTTCTACTTTCCAATTTTGGCTTCCTCTCTCATTGTGCGGGGAGGATTAATAATGGCATTACATAAACTTACTACCTATTTACATACTGTTTTTAGAAAAATGAGGGCCATGTTATATAAATTTACTATGGGAAAAACACTTCTGATGTTGTAGGAGAAGTGTATTCTCATGTCACACACACATGAAATGGTGAGACCCACATATATATATAATTAGCATTATATATATATGTAGGTCCCACCATTTCATGTGTGTGTAGGAATCTTCTTCTTCTCATACAACATGAGAAGTTTAAACCCCATTTACTATTACATATGGTCCTTAATATAAGATTTTGTTGACTAATTTGGAGAGATTAATGAAGTTAAATAAATTATTTAATTATAGCATATATTTCAATATCTCTCTAATTTGGAGAGATTAATGAAGTTAAATAAATGATTTAATTATAGCATATATTTCAATATCTCTCTGAAATACTCATGTGTACTATTAGATTATATATTAATTTATAAGTCGGGTAAATTAGTTTAAAGAAAAATAATAAATAGAAGATATAAAATGGAGACAAAATGTGTTATATTTAGGACTGGAGTTAGTACTTTATTGATTCTAAATGTTAGAGCTAAATAACTAATTTGTAAGAATTTAAAACTTAGTTAAGTTAGTTATTTATAAAAGAAATTGTGTTTTCCTTAAAGTATTATAGTAATTATTTGCGTTGGAAACTACTCATTTGATTGAAAATCCATTTAATATACGCAATCAATAAGAAGAATTTTAAAAAATAGTTATAATCTTAAGAGATAAAGTGATTTGAGATCTTACATTTTAGAATAAACTAAACTCCTTTACTGGGTCTTTCATTTGTAACGAAATGAATTGTGCATAATTTGAGAGAAGAATATGTATTTTCATACTGCAATAGTGAGGTACAAGTACCTATTTATACATCTGAGAAGGAGATACTACTACAAAAAAAGGCTTCTTTGATAGTTATTATCGATCATATATGTAATACCCGGATAATTATTTATCTTAAATATTATATTGTGATAAATGATACCTACTTTAAATAGGTGAATATGTGGTCTCGAATCTTATAGTGTATTTTATGTTATTTTCTAGGGTAATTTCTCTTGAAAATAGAAGGAATAAGGTGTCAAAAATCCCTAAATACATTTATGGGTCATAAAGTACCCTGAGAATATTATGACATGTCTTAAGAGGCAATCAAATATTTATTAAAAATAGGAAAGTATGTTGTCTCTAATTTAGATAATTTATGAGATTATTTTCCTTGGAAATAAAAGAGGCAAAATCCAATCTTAATTTGGGGAACATAAGTTGCCCCATGATTTTTAAAATAATACATGGAGCATAAATGACCAATATGAATAAAATAGTTGTGAGAAAATAATTAATCTTAATTAATAAAATTGTCGATAATTAGTAGATGATTAAATCTCCATTTGTTAGAGATTAATCAACATGTTACAAAGGCATGATTAGGGGGTATAACCCTAATTAAAGGATAATGGCCAAGAATAGCATAAATATAAATGCTAATTAATTAGGAATGATTAAGGAAATATATAAGATGAATTATATAAAATCCCTAATGTAATACCCTAAAAATCCCACTTATGATAAGTATCATAATTTGGTGAATAATACCTCTTGGAAATAGGTGAATATGTGGTCTCAAACCTGGAGTTATAATTATAGTATTTTCTAGGGAAATTTCTAGTGAAATTTGAGGGAATAAAGTGTCAAAATCCCTAAAATGCATTTATGGGTCATAAAATACCCTGAGAAAATTATGATAAAATCCTTAGAGACAATTAAATATTTGTTAAAAATAGGAGAGTATGTTGTCTCTAATTTAGATAATTTTTGGGATTATTTCCCTTGGAAAATAATGAGGCAAAATTAAATATAATTTTGGGGGGCATAAGTTGCCCCATGATTTTTAATATTTTACATGGGACATAAAATACCAATGTCAGTAAAATAGTTGTGAGAAAATGATTAATTCTAATTAAGAAAATTATCAACAATTAGTAGCTGATTAATTAAGTAATTAATGGCTAATTGTTTAAGCTTGAACAAGGGAATATCCAAGGAAAATTATGTAAAACCATTTAATTAAATTTTTATGGCTAAAATTAGCATAAAATATACTTTCTAATTGTAATACCCGCATATTTATTTATCAAAATATAATTTTTCTAAGTTAATTACCCTTTCCAGGGGTATTTTCGTCATTTTGGCACTTTGGCCCTTAAACTCTCTAATTTCCTACAGAAATTTACTTAGAACAATAGACTATATTTCCACGAGTCTTACGATCATAATTTCACTTATGAGAAATAACCCATTTATTTATCAAAATATAATATTTCAGATAAATAAATATGTGGGTATTACACTAATTAATTAGAAAAGGTTGAGAAAAATTGCTGAGATTAAGTGCATGAAAACCCTAAATCCTAAAAAGTTGCTAATCATGTGTTTAGGGCACTAATTAAACTTATTAATCAATTTCTACTAATTAAACATTAATCAAGGGTTAGGATGTAATCTCCTAAAGCAAGATCAAAGGCTACAAGAATTTCTAACAATTTTAAATGCCTAAATCCATGTAATTATGTATGGACCAATAGGAGAATTTTGCTAAATTGTATCAGATAATTAAATATATTATTAATTAATTAAAAAATAAATAAAAATAATAATAAAGGGGGCAGCCGAAAATGTGGACAATTGAGGAGAGAAGATTTTGCAAAAAATAATATCATGATATTTGTATTATAATAATAATATAAAATGAGATATTTTGTAAAAAGCAAATAGGATAAATGAGAACCGATAGAAATTAAATCCTATCTAGAAAACCATGAACTAGGTTTCTAAGATCAGGACATATTATAAACGAGTGTATTTTTATCTTGGAGTGGGTTATATCCGAAGTCATTTCCGTAACCAGCGGAATGATTAAGAGATAAGACGAAAAAGATATTTTGTGAAAAGGGCATATAGTATAAATGAGAACCAATGGAAAATAAATCATATCTCAAAATCCTTTAACTAAGTAGAAAACATCTGGACATATTATGAATCAGTGAATTTTTGTCCAGAGGTTGGTGTTACCCGAAGTGATTTCCGTAACCGAAGACGGTTATCCGAAAATGTTCAGCAGATTAGGAAATACCCTTAATGGAATCAAAAATTTAGTTAACCCAAATATTTTGAAAGAGGAAGTTTAGATCTTCAAGGAGTTGCTAAGGAATTTTTGAGATTTTCTAAGATTACACGATTAGAACACCGAATAGGGGACTTTATCAGTAGAAACTCATAAAGCACATGGGTGACATCATGAGGATGATGTCATTTTGGAGAAGAATGAGGTAAGGAGGTGGATTGGATGGTTGAGATCAAGACTTCTTCACTAAGTCTTGATCCAATGGTTCAAGATTAAAGAAGAAGGTTTGGAAGATTACCAAAATGCCCTCACATTTTCTCTATAAATAGCCAACATCCATTTCAGTTCTTCCTCACCAATTCCTTTGAGAAATTCGAAGTAGAGAGAAGGTGGAGAGAAGGAGGAGCTTCGGAGAAAGTTGTAGCGAAGTGCTGGGTAATTTCTTCGGTCCCTAGTCTTAAGTTCTAGTTTATAGTTCGGTAGTTATAGTAGAAATGTTAGTTTGATCTTTAACCTTCCAAGTTATTTTAGATATCATGTTTTAAGGTTACATATGATATATATTTCGAAAATATATTGGAGTTAGAGTTATGGCAAAATTTTGGAAGATTAGAGTCAAAGTAACGAAGTTCTGGTGAAATTTCGCCGATTAGGGAAGTTAGGGGTAAAATGGTAATTTGGGACTAAAGTGTCTGTTATAATGTTTGATCAGTAATGAATACGTTATTACCCTTATAGGATACCTGTGATCACGTACTGACCGACAGACATACGATATACCGTCAACGAAGGTACGTTCACGTACTGTAACACTAACTCTGATATTTATTGTATGCATATATGTATTATGAGTACTGTATGCGTATGTGTGGTTGATGATCTGTTGTATGTTTATGTGCTTTCGGGGTACATTCACTATGGGTGACATATCTGTAAGGAAACATTCGCTCCGTGCGGTGCATCTGCACTCGCTTCGTGCGGTGCATCTGCACTCGCTCCGTGCGGCACATCGATTTTAGCTCCGTGTGGTGCATCTTTATTCGCTCCGTGCGGTACATCTGCATTGGTTGGGTACATCTGTTATACTGTTAATGTGGTGAATGACTGTGATCCATATACTGTATATGTAAGTATGAGGTTAACCGTTACCTGAGGTTCGGTGCGAACCTCAGCTCTTAACATAGCGTCAGGGTCAGGAGGACTAAGGACCGAGGAGAAAGGAAAGCAGCAAGCTTAGAAGTCCGGCTGAAAGCTATCTTTTGTTGTCACGGCGTGGGGATCACCAGGGAGACACTTTTGTTGTATATTACTTTTGAACCTTTCGTTTAATGTACCGTTGTTAAAACCAGCCAGACATGCTACCGTGGGTATTTTGAATATATATCAGTTTCTCAATTGCTCCGATGCTCTACTCTGATGTTATGATGTACTCTAATGAAAAAAAATTATACTGCTTTTGAAAATGGGATGTTACACCTAAAGCCTAATTGATTAACAAAAGATTACTAATCATAGGATTAGGACTCTAATTAAACTTGTTAATTAAGCTTTGACAAGTCAAATAAGAATCAAGGGTTTAGATTGAAATTAACAAAGTTAATCCTAAGGCTATAAAGTTGAATCTTTGTGAAACCAAGTTCACCAATGGGAGAATTTCTTGCTATGAAATATAAGATAATTAAAGCATAATATAAATCATAAACAAAATGAAAAATAATGAAAGGGGAGGGGGCAGCCGAACCTTTAGAATGAAGGAGGAAGAGTTTAAGTAATAAACTTGTTGAAGACGGGTTGAAAAGTCAAAATTTACAACAAGCCAATGGGAGCTCTTAAATATGGGTTATTTGCAAATAGGGAAAGCAACATCTTTTGTCAAAAAACAAACATGCATTTCGAAATGTGAAGAGGGAAGGAGAGAGAAAAGGAAAAGTGTATGCGTGTGTGAATGCAATGCAAGTGGATGGAAAAGTTGTGATATTTTAGATATTTGTTGAAAAAGCAAATAGGATAAATAAGAACCGATAGAAATTAAATCATATCTTGAAATCTATGAACTAAGTATCTAACATCAGGACATGTTATAAACAAGTGAATTTTTATCCCGGAGTAGGTTATCTCCGAAGTTATTTTCGTAACCGACGGGGTTTATCCTAAAATGACTAAAAGACTGGCAAAGACCTCTAATCAGACCATAATACTTGATATTTAAAGTACTTCTCAAGTGATTATAGAAGCTTCAAAGTATATCTCTAAAAGTATTTGAGATTATTAAGAATATCTGATTAGAAACACTGAGCAGAGGAATTTATCGGTAGGAGGAAAATCCTAAAAGATAACATGACATCATATGACATCATTTTTGGAGGAAAGAGAGAGGGGGAGGTCGGCCTTGAGGGTTGAGTGGTGAGGATTTGAGATGCCAAAAACCCTAAATCTAATGGTGTATATTGAAGGAGAAAGTTTGAAACAATTACCAAGTTGCCATGCCATTCTTCTATAAATAGGCCCTCCATTTGAACTTCAAAACTCACCAATTCACAAGAGCAATTCGAAATCTAGTGAGAGGTTAGAGAGAAGGAGGAGCCCTGAGGAAGGAGTAGCAAAGTTCTGGGTAAATTATTCGGTCCCTAGTTTTAAGTTCTAGTATTTCATTCGGTAGTTTTAGTATAGATGTTAGTTTGATCTTTAATCTTCCAAGTATAATTTTGATATGATGTTTTAGGGTTAAATATGGTATTTATTTCGAAAATGTGATGGAGATAGAGGTATGGCAAAATTTTGGAAGATTAGAGTCAAAGTAGCGAAGCTCAGGCGAAATTTCGTCGGTTAGCAAAGTCAGGGGTAGAATGGTCATTTATGACTAAAATATCTGTTAGGATATTGTTTGATTAATAAATGTGATATTATCCTTATAGGATATCTATGATCACTTACCGACCGTCAGACGTATCGTATTCGTCAACGAAGGTACGTACGTTTGCGTACTAGTAACACTAACTCTGATGTTTATTGTATACGTATGTGTGTTATGTGTATTGTATGCATACAGGTGGTATGTTTATTGAATGCATATAAGTGTTAGAAGATAACTATGTGCATGCTAGGGGCGATACATCTGCATGCTAGGGGCGATACATTTGCATTGATTGTGTGCTCATATACTGTTAATGTTGTGAATATCTGTCGTCCATATATTGTATATATAAGCATGAGGTTAACCGTTACCTGAGGTCCGGTGCGCGTTGGACCTCATCTCTTAACATAGCTTCAGCGTCAGGAGGACCGAGGACCGAGGATAAAGGCAAGCAGCACGGATAGAGACCCAGCTGAAGACTTTCTTTTGTTATGTACTTATGTTTATGATAGACATAAGGATTAATGTACCGTTATTGTGATTAGTCAGACCTACACAGTTGGTATTTTGAATATATGTATCAGTTACTCTCTTACTCCGATGCTCTACTCTGATGATATGATGAAGAAAAAAAACTATTCGGCTTTTGAAAATGGGATGTTACAATATATGACGCCATGAGGGTTTTGAATCGTCATATATGCGAGCGTTACATATGCTCCGCTTAGATAAATAACAATTCTGAACCGTAATATATTAAGGGTATATATAACGGTCATTTGTTAATAACCGTAATATATTAGATTTTTTTATTATATACAATTATTTTTCTTATTTATTTTTACTATTAATATTTATTATTTAAGACACAATATAATCTAACATTGATGATACCAAGATAATAATATTAAATAAAAACTTGTATTCATAGATTCAAAATTCAACAAATTATAGATAAACATCATATAATTTAAAATAAATTAATAACTTAAACACTCTCACTGTCTCACATGAATTCCAAAAGAAAATCAATTAATAAAAAATTCCATAATATTCTTCAATGCTTTTATTATAGATATTGTCCATCACGTATCAGTGCTCTCCAAGAGTTCCCGTCACATATCTTTTAACTGCAAAATGATAATATAAATATAAAAATAATAATATATATAATAAAAATAAGCAAATATAAGAATTTAAACAAATCTTGAAATATAACTTTTAGAAACATAATATAGTAAAAATTGGCACATATAAAATCTTGAGCAAATCTTGGAACTTGATTCAACAAACCTAATTTCAACCTACGGTATGGATTGCTAAAGTTTAGGAATTTGAGATGCTCAACAATATTAAAAAAAAAAAATCAACATTTTACCTTATTATTCATGTTCTTTGCTTTCTCTTGCATTTTTTCTCTTTTAATCTTCAAACCAACCGCCATGATTAGATTAGATATCGTAATCCTAACTGGTAACCTTGAGCATCAACTAGCATGCTCTCGTTATATAACAAAAAAATGAAACTACAAATGTTAACTGAAAAAAAATGAAAGCTTACGCAAGGAAGAATCACAAGAGGAAAGAGCTATAGAGTGAAGCCTCATGGTAGAGGGGAGGACAAGACTTGCGGCGCCAAAACAACACTTATGGAAAAAAGAGTATGAGACCCACTAGTGAAGCTTAAAACATGTTTGTGAATGAGTTTAAAGAGTTGCATCAAATAAATATTTTTTAGAATCTTACCTCCTTATATTTGATAACTTTTTTTTTTTTCAAAATCCCACCTTTTTTATTAAAGAATACTTAACGATTCTTAGTAAAGAAGTGTAACGTATTTTTCAAATAATTGTTTTTTCAGAATCCCACATTTGTTTATATTTTAGAATACTAAATGGTTCTTTGTGAAGAACCATAATGTATTATTAAAATACTTAACAGTTCTTAGTGAAGAACCATAATGTATTGTTAAATAATTTATTTTTTTATATATATTTTTCCTTGTTATATTTGATATCTTTTAGAATCTCACCTTTATTTGTATTAAAGAATAGATAACGACTATTTGTGAAGAACCGTAATGTATTGTCAATTTTTTTTTCTAGGATCCTACCTCTTGATATATGATAACTTTCATAATCTCACTTTTATTTATATTAAATAATACTTAATGGTTCTTTGTGAAGAACTGTAATGTATTGTCAAATTATATTTTTTAGGATCATGCTCCCTTATATATGATACCTTTCAAAATCCTACCTTTATTTATATTAAATAATACTTAATAGTTATTTGTGAAGAACCGTAATGTATTTTCAAATAATTTTTTTATTGTTAAGTATTCTTGAAGAATATATAATGGGTCATTTTGAAGAGTTGTTGAATATTATGAAGTATTTTAAAAAAAAAAAAAAAAATCCCGCCTTCTTATATACGACGGTTATTTCATAAGAACCTTCATTTTTGTTATTAAATATATGATGGTTAATAATTATAATTGTTATATTTTTGTTTTCGTGAATTCTGCCTCTCAATACATGGTGGTACACATATTTAACCGTTGAATTTTAGCATTATATATTCTTGCACGACCTCCATCTCAATGTTTATTCATTGTAACTGTTACTTATTAAGTGTCATTAAGTGTCATATATGTGTGAATTTGTAGTAGTGAGACAAAGCAATAAAAGCTAATAAAACTTATTAAGGTTAATAACTACTAAAAAAGGGAAAATATTTACAATAAATGCATGATATTCCTATACTCCCCATCAAGTTGGATTATAGATGTTAATCTTGTCCAACATGTGTATACATATTTCAAATGCGAGCTTTTAAAACCTTTTTGTCAACACATATGTAGCTTGATGATTTGTCAGTAGATAAGTTTGACATATGATTCTATCTTCCACTTTTTCCCTAATGAAGTGCTTACTATCTCTACATGTTTTGATCTTTCATGCTGGATAGGATTTAAGGCCATGCTTATAACAACTTTATTATCACAATAGAGTTTTAGTGACAAATCTATATTGACTTGTATCTCATCTAGGACCTATTTCAACCACAATTCCTCCATTATCCCTTGAGCTAATACCCTTAGCTCAAATTCAGTACTGCATTTAGATACAACCCTTTATTTCTAGCTTTTCAAAGTAATGAGATTTCTCCTTGTAAAGGAGCAATAACCAGAGGTTAATGTTATGTCGGGATGAGTTCCTCCCCAATTTGCATCAGTACACACTTCTATAGTTCTCCATTCCTACTTCCAGAAGAACAACCCTATACCGAGAGTACCCTTTAGATACCTCAGAATTTGTAGACTATTTCCATGTGCTTTAGTTCTTACTCATGTACTAACTAGCTTTACTTACTGCAAAAGCTATATTAAGTCCTGTATGAGAGAGGTAAATAAACTTCTCAACAAGTCTTTGATATATTCCTTTGTCAATAGCTTCGTTTGCTTCTTGTTATTTTGCTCCTTCTTCTTCAATCCCATCATCTGAGTCACCTTCTTCCGATTCTTATTTATTGTTATTCTTTAGTTTCTTCTTCCTCTTTTTCGAGACCACAACTGGGAGTTGGCTCAAGGCTATATAACACCCTAAAATCTGACTTATGATAAATATCATAATGTAGTAAAATATACCTATTGAAAACAGGTGAATATGAGGTCTCAAACACCTTGTATTGAATTTATCTTATTTTTAGGACAATTTCTCTTGAAATTAGATAATGTGCAGTTAGGTCCCTAAAACGTTTGAAAGTTGCAAATAGGTCCCTAAAATATTTATGGGTTATAAAATACCCTGAAAATATTATAAAGAGGCAAATAAATATTTATTTGAAATAGGGAAGAATATTGTCCCTAATTTAGGTAATTTATTAAATTATTACCTTGGAAAAATTAGAGGAGAAAAATCAAAA
Source organism: Acacia pycnantha (assembly GCA_025563575.1). NCBI lineage: Eukaryota > Viridiplantae > Streptophyta > Magnoliopsida > Fabales > Fabaceae > Acacia > Acacia pycnantha. The sequence continues at coordinate 432,121 of JAMWYP010000146.1, forward strand.
AGTATTGTGGGGCCACAATTGACCCCATGATTTTTAATATTTTACTTGGAGCGTAAAACACCAATGTCAGTAAAAATTTTGTGAGATAATATTTAATACTAATTAAGAAAATTGTCAACAATTAGTAAGTAATTAAATAAGTAATTATTGGCTAATTTTTTAGGAAATGAATAAGGTGAAGTATATGAATACTTAAGGGTTTAATTAGTAAATGGGATAATTACTAATTAAGTAATTAAAACATATAATTAAGTGATGAAAAAGGTTGAAAAGTCAACAAAGAGGGGCCATATTTTCGAAAAATGGAAAGAAATAGAAGAGGAAAAGATGTCTAGTGTGAACATAGAAGTGGTTTAAGAATATTCTAAGGAATATTCTGTGAAAAAGCAAATATGATAAATGACCACCGATAGAAAAGAAATCTTAACTCAAAATCCTTGGTTTAGGTTGCTAACAACTGGACATATTATGATTAAGCATAATTTTGTCCAGAAGTAGACTGTCTCCGATGCGATTTCCGTAACCGACGGAACAGTTAGGGAATAAGAAGAAAATTTTCGGCAGGAAACAGAATGCCCTGAATGGAATCAAAAATTTAGTTAACCGAGGTGTTTTTAAAGAGGAAGAATAGACCTTCAGGGCTATGTTGCCGGTTTTCTGAGATTCTCCAAGATTACGCGATTAGAACACCGAACGGAGACTTTATCGGTAAGACAACTTCTTGAACAAGTAGATGACATCACCTAGGTGACATCATCTTTTGAATAATGACATGGGGGAGGACGGTTTTGTGGTGGAGAATGGAGGAAGAAACTTGTTTCCTAAGTTTTCTAAATGTGTGGCCAAAATTGAAGGAAAGTTTTGGAGAAAATTACCTAAGTTGGCCCATTTTTCTTCTATAAATAGGCACCATTTCCCTTTGAATTCTTCACACCAAATGCTCTTTCATATTTCAAAATTCTAGAGGGAAGTTAGAGTGAGAAGCTCTGGAGAAGTTGTAGTGAAGTTCTTCAACGGGTAAGTTCTTCGGTTCATAGTTTTAGTTCGGTAGTTCTTGAAGTTCTAGAGTAGAAATGTTGTTTTGATCTTTAATCTTCCAGTATGTTTTAGATATCATGTTTTAGGATTTAATATGATATTTATTTTGGAAAATATGTTGGAGTAGGAGTTATGTCAAATTTTGGAAGATTAGAGTCAAAGTAACGAAGTGCTGGCGAAATTCCGCCGATTAGGGGGTCAGGGGTAAAATGGTAATTTATGAATAAAATGTCCGTCGTAATGGTAGATCCTTAACAAATACATTGTTATCTTGATAGGATATCCCTGATTACATTCTGACCTACTGTCATACCGTATTCCGCCAGAAATACCGTATAACGTCAACGAAGGTACGTTCGCGTACTGTAACACTAACTCTGATGTTTATTGGATGCATACATGTATATTGTCTGTACTTTGACTGTACTATTGTCTGTCATGCCTGTACTTTGACTGTACTATTTTCTGTCATGCCTATTGTCTGTACTCCGACTGTACTATTGTCTGTCCTCCGACTGTACTATTGTCTGTCATGCCTGTACTCTGATTGTACTATTGTCTGTACTCCGACAGTACTATTGTCTGTCATCCGACTGTATGATTGTCTGTCATCCGACTGTATTGTTATTGCCATACATATCTGATATGTATACCTTATGTCTGACCGTAGTAAATGTTGCCAAAATTCTATGAATGTCTGTCGTACATATATGATGTATGTAATCATGAGGTTAACCGTTATCTGGGGTTCGATGCATGGACCTCAGCTCTTAACTTAGCTTCAGGGTCGGAAGGATCAAGGACCGAGGATAGAGGCAAGCAGGCCGCATAGAAGACCAGGCTGAAGACTTCTTTCTGTCATGTATTACTTTTGAAACACTTTTGTACCGCTGTTTTAACAGCAAGACATGCTACCGTGGGTATTTTAATATATATATATCAGTTGCTCAATCGCTCCGGTGCTCTACTCTGATGATTTGAAATGATGTTTGATGAAAAAAAAATTTACTGCTTGTGAAAGCGGGATGTTACAGGCTACAACCCAACATGCCTATTTCTTTTAAAAGATTAAGTATATATTGTTTTTGAGAGACATAGACCCAACAACTTCCACCCTAAGGAAGTATTTCAAGTTTCCAACATCCTTGACTTTAAATTCTCTCCCAAATGCAACTTTTATCCTTGATATTTTATCAATATGATCTCTTGTGAGGATTATGTCATCAACATACATAATGCGGATGCACATCTTTCCTTCCTCTATTTTGACAAAAATTGTATGATTTGATAATCCTTTTTTGCAGCCCTTTGATTTTAAGACTTTTGAGAACATATGAAACATGGGAGACTGTTTAAGTCCTTATAGAGATTTCTCCAGCTTGCATACTTAATCACTTTTGCCTTTTTTGAACCCTGGAGGTATGTAGGGTCATGTAGATCTTCTTTTAACTCTCCATTTAGAAAGACATTCTTGATGCTAGCTGGTGAAGTGGCCATTCTAGGTTGGTTACCACAGACAATAGAACTCTAATAGTGTTCAGCTTCACAACTGGTGCAAATATTTCTTAATAGTCTAGACCATATGTCTGAGTAAACCCTCTTACTACCAGGTGAGCTCTTAACTTGTCTAGAGTACCATTTGCCAAATATTTAAGAGTAAACACCCATTTGTGGCTTACAAGTTTCTTGCCTCTAGGCTTTTCAACTATATCTCACATTCTGTTCTTTTCTAATGCTCTCATTCCCTCTGAACTGCATTTCTCCATTTTGGTATCTCATGTGCCTCTTGGATGTTATAGGGAATGTATACTTTAGCTAGATTAGTAATAAAGGTTATGGGAGAAAGAGCTTTCTATGACATGTGTTTCTGAATTGGGTGCTACGTACAATATTGAGGTTTTCTTGAAAGCAATAGACAATTCAAGGTTGGACTGTTCACTAACCTATTTTGGAATTTGAGGATCAAGCTCTTGAAAAGCTACTATTGGTGTTGCCTCTTCTGGTACTACAGGAGCTACCAACGGTTCTGACTCTTTTGGTGCTTTAGGTACAAGGTGTTTTCCTTCCTTTGATTGTTTGCTTTGTGAGTATACTAATATATTCTTGTTTTGATACTTTTCTATATCTTACCTTACTTGTATATTTTGTTCTGAGATTTGCATAAGAGATGGTGAACACAAGGATGATGGTGAAGGTGATGACTTTTGTTAGATTCTATGTTTTTATTATAAAAAAGCTTAGGGATAATATTTTGCAAGGGAATCACTTATTTATAATATAAGAAAATATTTTTCAAACATGCAGTAGCTAATCACTCGAGTGAGCACTTGAGTTATGTGAAAAAGACTAAAATACTTGATCACTTGAGTGAGCACTCGAGTGATGTGTTTTGACTTTGTCATATTTAGTCCACTTCTAGTGAATGAGCTAGTTGTGAAAATCCTTAATGATCACTCAAGTGATGTCTTCTAAAAATGCTATTCACACTAGAAGATCTACTGGAAGTTATTCACTATTTTATCTAAAGATCACTTGAGTGAGCACTCAAGAGATGCATCAATTTGTCATCACTTCCACTTGAGTGCAGTGATCCTAAAAGTGGTTTGAATTTTGTAAAAATATTTTATGTTGATCACTTGAATGACCCAACAAAGTTATGTCACTTTCACTTCACTCAAGTGAACTAGGCAGTGATATGTTTTCTGAAAAACTAAGTTTAACTTGATCACTCGAGTGATACATCAAGTTGGCAATCATTTTCACTACACTCAAGTGACCTAAGAAGTGACCAATCTTACTTAAACTACCTTTTCAAATTGATCGCTTGAGTGACCAGTCAAATAGAAATCACTTCCACATCACCTAAGTGATTTAAGAAGTGATTAGTATTTCCACAAAAAGATCACTTGAGTGACCCCACATTTTTACATCACTTCCACATTATTCCAATAAGTCTAAGAGTGATATGTTACCTATTCAAAATGTTTTTTTAGAATAAAGTGATGAGCACTCAAGTGATGTAATCACAGTGATAGAACAACATTTCGAAGATTTTGATACTCATTCAAGTCACTCTTAAACATGTTCCTTTCACTTCTAATTGATTATATACATTACTAAGCATTCGTATGAACATGTTTCATGTGCTTAATCATGGAGTAACTTAAGGATTAGCAAAAAGAACTTTTTTGTCAGAAGCATTCAATGCTACCTACTTTAACCAGTCAAAATTATCCTCCAATGGCTACATTAAAGACTGAAGAAGTGACCTCATGCATCCAACGACTATATTCAAACAAGCAACGATCATTATTTCCCTTGAAGATATAAATAGCTTAGCACTGAAAAGAAAGGCACCAACTCTCTACAACCTTTCACTTTTTGATTTATTGCTAATTCTTGTGCTATGCTCTTGTGAGAATTTATGTACTTCACTATTCATTTATATACTCTTTGGGAGATATTACATTGAATTATTTATTAGAGTTGGTAACTCACGGTAATGTGATCTTGTGTGTGGCCATTGATTACAAAGTGAAGGGGGAGTTAGTGTTCCTTGAGAAGAAAATTGTTTGTATTGAGGTACCAATAGTTTGGCGAATCTTGGAAGCATAGTTAAACACTCATAAGGATTTCTGGGGACTGGACGTAAGATGTGTTTGAATTAGCTTTTGAAAAATAGCTTTTGGAGAAAAAAGTGAAAAAAGTGAATTCAGAGAATAGCTTATGAAAAGGTATAATAATAGCTTCTGGGAAAACCATGGTTTTCCACCCCAAACCATGTTTTTCTGGCAAAAATAGATTCTAGAAAAGAAAAACACAGTGTTTGGCTTACTTACAACAAAACCATAGTTTTGGCGGAAAATTTGATTCTGAGAAAAATGAGTGTTTGGGTTGTTTTTTCCCCCTTTGAAACCATGGTTTTGGGAGGCACCCAAACACATGCTTAGGTCAAGTGGTTAGACCAAACCAGTATATATCTCGTATGTCTATCTCTTAGGTGATATCTCTCTAATTCTAATCTGTTCATTAACTTTGTTTTTAAATTTAGAATTTTTAATATCACTCAATTCATCCTCCCTCTTAGGTGAAAGTAGTAACATCCTAATTTTTACTTTTAAGATTTAATTATAATTAAGAAAGGGAAATTGATAGAAAAAAAAGTTAACTAAAGGGGCAGTGTTTCCCTTTAGTCTAAAATACCTCACCCACCTAATAAGGGCATGTGACCCTTAAATATAGCATGGGGGTGTTTAAATACCCCACCCCTAGCCAATATCTTGTTTGGGCGTGAGAGGAGGAGGCAAGAGTTCCAGTGGTGGTGTTTCTTCATATTTTCAGGCTTGTGGTTCTTAATTTGAAATCATTTTGGTAACTAAACTAACTTCTTTTTAATAAATTCCCTTCAAGAAAATCATTCCATGTATTTTCTCTTTCTAATGAGGGTAATATTGTGCTTATTAGTGAAAATTTTAGGGTTAGGATTTTGGGAGAGTTTTGAGTTTTGATAATAGATGACTATATATAGGTAGAAGAAAGCTAATGGCTAATTTTAATCAGTTTGGATTTATTATTTGTTATCTTATGATTTTATGATGAATTTCTCTTGAATTAAACAGATTATAATTTTTTTTAATGTTTTTACCGATTAAATGTGGTTTAAATAATTTATTTGGGTTAATGAAGGTATTATTGAAATTTTAATCGGTTTAATTTTGTTGATTTTGAGTTATATGAAATTATAAGTTATGATTTTTATTATGTGGAAGTTTGAAAAGTTGTTTAATAATTGGATTATGCTCATGTAAGTTAGAAAAGATATTTAATTGGTCTAAGATGTGATATTAATGATTTTTTTACTATAGGTGTGTTGGAGGTGAAACTTTAATTTATGAAATTGAGTGGTTGATGTGAGAATGGACCCATGAGAATTGATCTATGACCTGAGATTGTTGAAGAAATAAGAAGTTGTAGAGGAAATTGGATTTTTGGGAGTTGAATTTCATATTTTATTTATTTTATCGTTTTTTTTTATAACATATTTATTTTATCGTTGCTTGTGGTTGATTGGTATTTACATGGATAATGTAGAGTTTTCTTTTGACCGATGATCGCTTGTGCTTTGCCCTTAAGTTAAGGTGAAGCTTGGAGTTGAGGTAACCAAGGTTAATTTATTCTATATACTTACTTTGAACTGTAAGGTGTTTTCTAAACCTTACTTTCATCTATACTACTTGAATATGTTTTGAAAAATTATATGTATGTTTGAATAAGAAATTATTTCGGTGAAGCAATGTATTTTCTAACTTGTATATATAAGTGGAGATTATTATTGAAATTATTATTGTTGTGATAGTTATGATGTTTGTAATGGGATGTTGGATATGGAATAATAATTTTGTAAGATGTTTTTTAAAATTATAGCGACATATTGTTTTTCTATTATGGGATATGTTGAGTTGTATAGAAGAAATTTATGGGGAAATTGTGCCCATCGACTCTCTCATTCCTGGGCCAGATTTTGAGTTGAATGTTTTGGGCGGTCACCTCCCTGTTATGGTATATCGGTGTTTGCATGCGAGGGGACAGTATTCTTGAAGTGACTAGCTAGCCTTGGTAATGTATACTAGCACTAATAGGTTGTACCACGTCCAGACGATATAAAGAGGAGCAAGATGGATGAGCGGGGATGGTTCTAATCTTTGTTTATTATTATGTATTATTTAATTATTGAGAATATTATTATTATATTAGCAAACCTACTTCTGTGAGTTGTAGTCTTTTCCTGTATACTTTGTAAATTGATTTTGGTTACTGAGACTTTTATGTCTCACCCCATCATTATTAACATTTTTTAGGAAAAGCCTCTAATTTTTGCTAAAGGCCAAGGGAAGTAGCTAGAGGCATAGGAGTCGTGAGCCTTGTAGGCCTCTTTTGGTATTGGTGTTGTATTGATTTTTATATTGTCATTCTTGGGCCTCATGTTTTTTATATACCATATTTATTGTTTGGATAATTGCTTTGGGATTACTGCTTAGCTATTGTTGGGCCGGAGGCCTTATTTTATACACTATGATATTTTGGTGGATCCACAATCATATCTTCTGTGGAAATTGTATTGTGTAGACCCTTTTGTTGTGGGGTTTAGTGTTGTAAAACTTGTGGGTTATATTTTCTTTTGTTTGTTAATTGTTCCCAGAGTGATGGATTTTCTGTAGTAGGTTTGTGGGTGGAATTTGTGCCCTGGTCCCCAATGTGTGTGTTCTTGAAAGAAGAGGGTTTGTCCATTATCATTGTAAAACCATCATGGTTTATTATTCAAGTATAAGATTCGTCACCCATACTCTTCCCTTGAAATGAAGATTTGGAATAGAGAGGAACATTTTCCTTGAATGGTGACATCAAAACTTATAAAGGTGTGTTTTGAAATAGGTTCAAAGCATATGTTGGGATGGACATGAAAACCTTTTTAGTGGAAAAGGATCCAAGAAATATGCATTTCATAGAATGAAGGTCAAATTTTCTACTAGGATGGACATGAACAAACACGTAGCAGCCGAACACACGAAAGGGAAGGTTGGATTCAAGATGGGCAGTAGGAAAGACACTTTGTAACCATTATAGAGGGGTTTCAAAGGATATGGCTCGATTTGGCATTCGGTTGATGTGATATGTGGTGTGTAAGATAGAATCACCCCAATAAAACCTAGGCACATTGAGAGTAAGCATTAGTGCTCGAGCAACGTTTAGGATATGTTGTTTTTTATGTTCAACGATTCATCCTGTTGGGGTGTGTTAGCACAAGAGCTTTTATGGATAATACCATGTACTTGGAGGAAGGTACTCAAGGTTTGGTTGAAATAGTTCATGCCATTGTCACTATGCAGTACTTTGATGCTCATATAAAATTGGTTCTTAATCATGGTGAAAAAAATTCATGAACAGGGAGGGAGCCTCAGACTTTTATTTTAAGAGATAAACCTACCAAAAGGCAAGTATTATCATCTATGAAGGAGATGAACCATTTGGTTTTCATACGATTTGAAATACGAGAGGGTCCCCACAAATCACTATGGATGGTAGTGGAAGGCTTGGAGGGTGTATATGGAGCTCTAGGCTAGAATGAGCGATGGTGCTTGACTAATTCAAATAACTCACATCTCATAAATGCTAGTATTTGGACAAAGAGAAGGCAACATACGAGATAGATAATAGAAATTAGGATTGCTCAACCTCTTATGTCATAACATGACATCTTCATTTTTAGAGGTTGATACTAGAACCGGGAAATTGGGTTGGCCCGTTTAAGCTCTCCTTTCAAGGGCTAGGCTTATAAATTGGAGCTTCTAAATAAAGTTGGCCCTATAGGGCCGAGGGCTTAAAAGGGTTGGCCCATTAGGCCTTTAAATTTTTTTTTTTGTTAGAGCAAGAGTGTTTGAGGTGAAGGAAGTGGAACCCTAAAAATTAAATCACCATTTTCCTTTTCCTCACCCTCTTTGATTCTCCTATTAGGCTATCACTCTCTTGTCACTTTCTCAACTCTTAATCTCAGTCTCTCATTCACTCGCACTCATTCACGATTCACTAGTATCATGACTCATGCTTTGAAGGTGAGGCCGACTGACCATGAAGGCGAGGCTGACAAACTCTTTATATTGGCTTTTGAAGTGTCGGATCTGTTCGATCGAAGGTTGAAGGGTGCTGCTCCGCCGAGGCACCGACAGACTGTTCCTCTGCCGAGTCGCTGCAAGAACGATGTCTTGACCCTCTTCGGTAATCGCGACGTTTTTTCGCAGCCCCAGCCCTCAATCCCTTCCATTCTAGCCTTCCAACCTTTTCCGACGGACTGCAAATCAAGCTTTTACATCATTCCATCGACATATTGTTTGAATGAGGTTCAAATGATTTATAGTGTTGATTATGTTAGTAATTGTGTTTGTTTGTTACATGATGTATGTTATGAGGATATTAATGTTGACAACATTTATTTGATAAATTAGAACTTTAATTATTGTAATTTACTAATTATATTTCTTTAGAAAAAAAACAAGGGAAAAATAGTTAAAATGTAGAATAATAACTTCCGGCCTTGGCCTTGGTGCTCTCGAGCCGGGCTTTGAAAAGCGTGTTTTTCTTACCCCAAGCCTAAAAGGGCTAGCCCTTTAGGGCTGAGCCGGCCTTGATTCTCAACTTTAGTTGATACATAATTGCATACACTTACCATATGTTAGTAGATCACTTCACCATCATCAAGAAAGTATAGTCTTTCACACTTTTACCACGACCAATTGTCATCCCTGATGATAGTTTCTGAAAAGCACAATGTGTGGTGGAAAATTAGCACAACAATTCGATTGTTTCGTTAATTGACTAATGGACTATAGATTGCATTCTAATTTGGGCACATGAAGATGAAAGTGGAGCTGAATCACCAAGAGGGGGGTGAATTGGGGATTCTTAAAACTTTTTCGAAGTGCTCTATTTTTGAATAATGAAAACAGGGATAAACAGAGGATAAGGAAGAGAAGCAAGACACAAAGGATTTATACTGGTTCGGTCCAATCTCTTGACCTACGTCCAGTCCCAGACACTCGGGATTTTCACTATCACAATTGATTACACACTCTGTAACTCAAGAGTAATTCTCTCACTAGAACTTACTCCCCCTTACAAGTTGCAATCAATATCCCAATCTCCAAGTCCCCTGACTTGAGATTCTTATAATAAAATGATTCACAATAAATGAACTCTCTCTAAGAGTAGATAAGAATAAACACTGAAGTACAATGTATCAAAAGATACTTCTCACAAGAAAACTCAAAGAGTAGTTGAAACTTGAATGATTTTCTTTTTCTCACACATTGGTTGTTGAGAGGAATTGAATGCATCTCTATTTATACCAAGAGAACATTAAATGATCGTTGTAATCCTCAATATGACCGTTGCCAACATTAAGAGTGGATTAGTTGATGTTTTGGTCTTCTTCTCTCTCTACTCTTTGGTTAATCCAGCTGCACAGAAGTTTATGTTTGACTTCTTGACTTTTAATCCGTTGGAAGAGCAGCTACTGGATGTAGAAAGGAAACATTAATCCCTTTGAAACGTGTGGAGAATGATTGTCCAAAAGGATGCAAGTTTTATGGACTTTGCATTCAATGAGCTGACATCACTTTATGCTTTATGCTAATGCTTCATTTAATTCTTTCTAAATCATCTGAAACTCACTAACAAACTGATTAGACATAGTTAGGAATAGTAATGAGTGAAGATATGAAGTATTAGAATCAAACACAAAGGTTTTGCAAATTTGTCCAATTTTGAAATTCAAAACCAGCGATACAAACTCGAGTTTGTTCATCAAAACTGGAGTTTTCATTTTTCATTAAAAGTCTAAACTCAAGTTTCCAAAACTTAACTCGAGTTTTCTCCTTCCAGAGAATAATGTCGTGATTTGGTCTTTGAAGCAAGTTTTGAGAAGAGTTCAAAAATCGAGTCATTAAGTGACAAACTCGAGTTTTGGACCATTGATGAGAAAACATGTTTAAGTCCAAAATCTCAAAACTGGAGTTTCCATTCCAAAACTGGAGTTTTCAAAATGTCCAATTTTTGCAGAGCTCTCTGCTTGGCCTAAACTCGAGTTTCCACACTGAAACTCGAGTTTCCAAAATTCTTTGAAAAATGTAAACTTATCTGCTTATTCAAAACTGGAGTTTTCAAATTGAAACTGGACTTTTCAAAACTATAAATTTTGAGTTCTTCTCTATAAGACCTAAACTCGAGTTTCTAAATCCAAATTCGAGTTTTCTCATTTGAGAGAAAACCTTGTTAAATGAAAACTGGAGTTTTCAATCAAAATTGGAGTTTTCACAAGATCAGAATTGAGCATTGTTCTCTGTATGCTGTAAACTCGAGTTTACAAAACCAAACTCGAGTTTCCAACAAAACTTGGAAACTTAGAAAACTCTCTGTTAGCCCAAAACTCGAGTTTCCAAATGGAAACTGGAGTTTTGCTATCCTTGAAAAATTGATAGCTCTCTGTCTTGCCAAAACTCAAGTTCATTAAAACCAAACTCGAGTTTTCGTTGCCTTTGAAAAACTTAGTTGCTCTTTGTATGGACAAAACTCGAGTTTCAATACCCAAACTCGAGTTTGCCTAACTTTGCAAAAACTTGAGCTACTCTCTGTCAAGTCCAAACTCGAGTTTTCAAACCAAAACTCGAGTTTGCCTTTGACAGTAAGTTTTTCAACTTAACAAAGACAAACTTCAATCTGAGTTTACAATTGTCAGTTATCATCAAAACCAATAGAGAACTAACATTCTCCCCCTTTTTGATGATGACAACACTTGTAAACCAGAGTTGCTACTAGTTTGACAGATTTGATATATTTTGTTTAAAATGTTTCGAAATGCAAAAAGACAGTTATGCAATTTGACAGTTGCTACAAATTAACACAGTATGACAGAGTTATATATATAGCAGAAGCGAATGAAATAGAAGAGCATTGCATTTCATTTCAATTTGAAGTTCTTACATCAAGAGTTAGTCGAAATCACAATAATAGCATATTATCTGTCACAGAGTTACAGGCATAAATTTGGAACTACAGATCACTTGTAACAAAAAAAAATACTACTCAAACTCTTAAAGATTCTAATGCTACTCTAGTGCTCTGGTTTCTCTGATTCTTCTCCCCCTTTGTCATCAAAAAAAGAGGATGGAGCTGAGACGGAGGGATCGACTAGAGGAGTAGAAAATGGAGAAGGGAGTTTGACAGTAGAGGCAGGTGATGGAACATGGACTGGGGAGGCAGGAAAGGTTGGAAGAACCTCAGTGGTGGGAGTAGAAGGAGTGGGTTCAGTGGAAGGGGCTACGGGAGTAGTAAAGGTGAATGAAGGTGAGGATGGTTCAGGCTTCAATTCAGTGGGAGTCCCAAAACCAGAAGAAGAGCCAGAACTCAACTTCTTCACGAGAGCAGCCAATCTATTATCCATTCTCTCTTGGGAAGTGAGCAAAGTAGTCAGCTTATCATCCTGATCTATCATATGTCCAGAGAGAGTTGCAATTTTATCCTTCATTGCTTCGTGAGCATCCACCACATCTGAATTGCCCTTGGCCACTTCACAGACCAATCGACCAACCTCCACTTGAATCCTTTCAGTCATATCATCAATGGCCTTATCCACAATGGCCTTGACTCTTGCATCAAAATCAGTAAGCAATGAGTACTGAGGAGGAGGTAAAGCAGATTGTTCTTCCTGGGCTCTAGAAAATGAAGCTCTTGAGCGAGAGGGGGCTCTTGACTGTCCAGATTCTTTAGCTTCAAAAGTAGTCCTCATGAGATTGAGCTGAGCTTTTCCAAACACAGTGGGTGTCTTCAAAGTGTCACAACCACCAATGTGCCAGATTTTGAAGTAGTATAAAATAACTGACACAAGAGAAGGGTATGGAATATGAGAAGGCCTACGAGATGAGAATCTAAATTTAGTGATCTCCTGGAAAATCCAGTGGCCAAGATTGATTGGGACTTTGTTAACTATGGCAGGAAAGAGTGGGTAATATTTTTTAGCAAAGTGTGTGAAATTCCCACCTTTTTGAATCATATTCCTAGAATAAATGTACCATAACACCCTATAGATAGGAGGCATGGATACAGGAGGAAAAGAAAGATGGACCAACTGACTCTCAGGCACAGGTTCATTTGGTCGAAGGATCTCAAAGGTCTCTCAATTAGAGTAGTGAATAATTGGGACAGGAGGAGGATTATCAATCTTCAAAATAGAATTGATAATAGAAGCAGAAATGGTGAATTTTACCCCTTTAACTTGGGTAGTGACTCTTTCCTCAACTAGCACATTATCACAGTCTTCCAAATTATCCCATTTCATGTTAAAATAGAATAATCTAACAAGGTTAGGAGTATATGGAGTAGAAATCGATAGGAAAGACTCAAAAGGAGACAGCCATGGAAATAAATCAACATTGCAGTCATCTTTTAGTTTGCCTAAGTCTACTGATACGACAGAGCAGGAATATTTCTTCATAAAGGTTTCTTTTAAACTTAGAAGCTAACTCATTAGATAGGAAGGAAGAATCATTGGCAAATCGAGGAGGAAGAGAGGAGTGCGTGTAGATGTCCTCTATGGCATTTGGCACAATTTGAGACTCCTCAGATGGTTGGTCTATAGAAGGAGCTTCCTTGGATGAAGCTTGACCCTTATCAGTGCCTCTGGACGCAATCTTTGTACTCTTCTGCTTAGGAGGCTTAGACGATTCGCCTACCTTCTTCTTCCCTTTGTCTATGGTAGGTTCTTGCTCCTTGGAAGGTTCTTGTATTGTGACTCCATTTGGTTTGGGAGATGGACCAGGTTGAAACGAAGGGACTCCTGGTATACTCTTATCAACCCCATAGTGAAATCGTCTGGGGGTACTCTTCAAACGTCTAGGTCTTTGCAATGGAGGACGAGAGGGTGAAGCTTCATAGTCAGGATCATTTTCGTGGGATTTGGAAGCCATTTTCGTCGGTTTATAGAGAAGGGTTAGGGTTGCGAAAATGGAAGAAGATGAAGTGAAGAGAGAAGGAGGAGGGAAGCCAGAGAGTTTGAGAGAGAGAGTAGCAAGTTCTAATATTCAGTCTGAACAATGATATTTAAATAAGGCGCGAAGAGCTTACCTGGAATTCAAGAGTGTGCTGTGAACTCTTGAACTTCCGCGATGAAAACTCGAGTTTCCACTTATTTACTCGAGTTTTCAATTTTCTTCATCAGGTGTGTTGCTCTCTGTCTGTTCGAAACTCGAGTTTCATACTTAATGGCTCGAGCTCCAGTTCTCCCAAACTGAAGGCTTACTCTCTGTCCCCGATAAACTTGATTTTTAATATCAAAACTCGAGTTTGCTTCCTCTGACAGCAAACTTCAGCAGTTTAAAAATCGTGCATAAAACATTACTAAACATTCCGAAGCTTAAGTTAGTATCAAATAATCATCAAAACCATAACTAGCATTTGAGATAAGAAATGCTTACAACTCATTGGAATTTACCATTCCCAATTCTTTTCTAATGAAATTGAATTGCTCCTTAGCCAATGGTTTGGTGAAGATGTCAGCAAGTTGAAGATTAGTTGGAATGAACATGACTTTGACATCCTTCTTTTGAACATGATCCCTTATGAAGTGATGTTTTACATCAATATGCTTGGTCCTTGTATGTTGAACTGGATTCTTGGCCAAGCTTATTGTGCTTGTGTTCTCACACAATATTGGGATCTCCTTCAAATTGATTCCCAAGTCAGAAAGTTGTTGCTTGAGCCATAGGACTTGAGCACAACAACTTGATGCAGCAATGTACTCAGCTTCAGTTGATGATACAGAGACGGTTATTTGCTTCTTTCTAAACCAGGAGACAAGTGAGCCACCAAGAAATTGACATTGCCCACTTGTGCTCTTTCTATCTGTCTTGTAACCAGCATGATCTGAAACTAAGTAGGCCACCAAATGCTCAAGTTGACCTTTGGGAAACCACAACCTAAGAATCTTTGTGTCAGCAAGGTATCTGAAGATCCTCTTCACATTTTTAGCATGAGACTCCTTGGGAGCAGATTGGAACCTTGCACACATCCCCACACTGAATTGGATGTCTAGGCGACTTACAGTAAGATAGAGCAATGAACCAATCATTCCTCTATATCTTGTAATGTTGAAATCTGTGCCATTTTCATCAGCATCCAAAGATGTGGTTGAACTCATTGGAGTATCAGCTCCATTGCATTGGTCCATTCCAAACTTCTTCAGCAGATCATTGAGATACTTTGTCTGAGAGATGAAGATTCCATTCGCCCTTTGCTTGATATGCAGACCAAGGAAATAGTTGAGTTCTCCCATTATGGACATCTCAAATTCTCCCTGCATGTTCTTAGCAAACTCTTCACACAAAGCATCATTAGAAGCTCCAAAAATAATATCATCAACATAAATTTGGACAATTAAAACTTCATTAAGCTTATTACTTTTAATGAAAAGAGTTGTATATGCTTTTCCTCTAACAAATCCTTGATCAAGAAGGAATTTGTTTAATCGCTCATACCAAGCTCTAGGAGCTTGCTTAAGTCCATAAAGAGCTTTCTTAAGGCGATAAACATGATCTGGATGATGATCATTTTGAAAACCAGGAGGTTGTTCCACATAAACTTCCTCCTGAATAAAACCATTAAAAAATGCACTTTTAACATCCATTTGATAGAGCTTGAATCCTTTGACACAAGCAAAGGCTAGAAGAACTTTTATAGCTTTCAATCTTGCCACTGGAGCATAAGTTTCTTCATAATCAATTCATTCTTCTTGATTATAGCCTTTAGCAACCAATCTTGCCTTATTCCGAACAATGATTGCTGATTCATCTCGTTTGTTCTTAAATACCCATTTAGTGCCAATGAAAGGATGGTCCTTAGGCCTAGGTACCAAATCTCAAACTTGATTTCTATCAAATTGGTGTAACTCCTCTTGCATTGCTATCACCCAATCATTGTCTGAAAGGGCTTCATCAATCTTAGAGGGTTCAATATTTGAAATAAAGGCAGAAAAAGTAACTTCATTCAAAGTACTATTTATGGTCCTTACACCTTGATTAACATCACCTATTACTTGGTCTAAAGGATGATTCCTTATAAATTTCCAAGCTCTAGGTTGAGATTGATCAGGGTTTTCTAAATTGTTTTGAGAATCAGCTTTGAAAACATTTTCAGGATTTTCAATAGAGGCAGGAGTAGTTTTCGAAAAGAATTGATTTTTAAAAACATTTTCCTCATCATCATCCTTGGATTTGTCAGACTTGGATTCACAGAATGCAACATGCATAGACTCTTCAACAATACGAGTTTGAATATTAAAGACTCTATAAGCTCTACTTCTATTAGAGTAACCCAAAAATATACCTTCATCCACCTTGGGATCAAATTTTCTCAAGTTATCCTTACCATTATTATGGATGAATCACTTACATCCGAACACATGTAGATGAGCTAGATTCAGTTTTCTTCCCTTATACAGCTCATAAGGATTCTTGTTCATCTTCTTTCGGAGATATGCCCGATTTGAGATGTAGCAAGCCGTACTCATTGCATCAACCCAAAACACTTGAAGGATTCTTGTTCATCTTCTTTCGGAGATATGCTCGATTTGAGATGTAGCAAGCCGTACTCATTGCATTAACCCAAAACACTTGAGAAGTGTTATTCTCATTCAGCATTGCTCTTGCCATCTCGGTGAGGACTCGATTCTTTCTCTCCACAACACCATTTTGTTGAGGAGTCCTCGGAGTTGAGAAATTGTGATCAATTCCCATATTGTCACAAAACTCAGCAAATGCATGATTTTCGAACTCACCTCCATGATCAGTCCAAATTCCTGAAATCACAAAACCTTTCTCGTTTTGGACCTTCTTGGCAAAAACAACAAACTGATCAAATGTTTAATCCTTAGATGATAAAAATATAGTCCATGCAAATCTAGAAAAATCGTCAACTATGACAAAAGTATAAAGATTGCCACCAAGGCTTCTTACTCTAGCTGGTCCAACTAGATCCATATAAAGTAATTGAAGAGGTCTAGAAGTTGAAATCTCATTCTTAGATTTGAAAGATGATTTAGTTTGTTTTCCTTTTTGACAAGCATCACAAATCATATCATTTTTGAAACGAAGTTTTGGAACACCAATTACCAAATCCTTTTTGAGTAATCTGTCAAGTTGAATCATATTGACATGAGCTAAACGCTTGTGCCATAGCCAACTATCATCCAAATTACTAACAAAACACTTTTCAAAAGGTGAGCCATTTCTAGAAAGGTTGAGTGTATAACAATTGCCTTCTCTAGGAGCTCTAAATAAAGTTTTTGATTTTACATTTTCTAAAGAGAGAATATCCTTACTTACAATCAAGCACTCCTCAGAATCAAAGATAACAAGGTTACCTTTATCAATGCTTTGGCTTACACTGAGGAGATTGTGACAAAGTCCTTCCACAAGGTAGACATCTTTGATTTGCGGTCCTTCATTGTTTCCAATTTCACCAATCCCAGCAATCCTTCCAGATTGATTTCCACCAAATGTCACTTTGCCACACCATCCTTGGGCTTGATTGAAGCAAACTTGGAATGATCTACCGTCATGTGTCTAGAGCATCCACTATCAATGTACTACTTGTTGGATTTTGATGCTCTTAGACAAACCTGCAAAACATAATCAATTAGGTCTTAGGTACCCATCTTTTCTTGGGTCCTTTGGGGTTAGTTTGTGTCTTAGGAACCTTGTAAGATCCCTTAGGCACCCATTGATAGTTTCCGATAGGCTTATTTCTTCTTTCCTTTTTATGAAAACAGGAAGAAGTAGCACTACTAAAAAAACTGGTTTTTGCGGTGGAAAAATTCCCTCGCATAAAAGCCATTTTCCGTCGCAAAATTGGTTTGCGGCGGAAAAAGTTCCGTCGCAAAAATATTCCTCGCAAATCATATTTCCGTCGCAAAAATGAATTTTTCCCTCGCAAATTCTGGATTTTGCGATGGAAGAATTTTCCCTTGCAAATCATGAAATTTGCGAGGGAAATGTTGTTCCCTCGCAAAATTCCAGGATTTTGCGAGGGAAAAGTTTTTCCCTCGCAAATTTCAAGGATTTGCGAGGGAAAATTTTTCCCTCGCAAATTTCAATTTATTTTTAAAAATATATATAAAAAATCAGAAAAAATAAAATAATTACAAAAAAATACTAAAAATTAGAAAGTACAGAAGATGAGCACATAAGCATAAGAATGCTCTTTAATCTCTCTACATACCTGACGTAAAAATATTCTTAAAGCAGCTAACGTACAGACAATAATTATAGTGAAGCAAAGAAAACAACCATATATCCCAATAAAAGGGGAAGGATGGAAACAGACTTCCTGATGGCCCAAAGTAGCATCCATTAGAATAGTTAGTTAGGATTCCTCTAGACTATAAAGAGGAGGTCCTTTGATCTATAACAATATCAAAGTTATAAGAGGGTATTATTGGGATTGAATTCGTCCAAACTGTTTACTACAAAAGGTAAATGAAAGAAGAACTTGCACCTAGAGATGGTCCAAGACAATACGCTGTAGTTCTTTTCCCGCACCACAGAGAACCTTTGAAACACGCTTGACACCCTGTAAAGCAGTAAACATACTGACTTAAAAGCTAAAATTACGGGTTCACCAAAAAAAAACTAAAATTACAGACAAATTTTGAAGAAACAAATATAAGGCTATCTGTTTACCACTTCACAAAGGGAGTTAACAAGAAATTGATGAACTGGTGGATTGGTCCTTGCACCACCCAAAAAGCTCAGAAACTCTTCTTGAGGGGTGGAATAAATATCTACTCATGAATGATAGAAAGTAGAAACAAATGACTTTATGAACTTTGCACAAATGATTTCCTCAAGCTTTAAATCAGTTACCATGATCTACAATCAGGATGACAAAGAATTGAACTTCTCCTGAAAAGTGTGCATGGCATCAGACCACTGCTTACACATAACTGATATTGAATCATTATGTTTTTTTTATATCAACTTACAAGTAGAACATCCCGTCTTTAGTAGAGAGATTACCTATTCCAAAATATAGTAGTAGGCTAAGCAGTGCAGGCCATGAACATCTCCATCCATATGAATTTGTCTTGAGTCATTATCAACTTCAACAAGGTCTCCTGAGCACATGACTACCAAACGGCAAAGATCTTTTGATAGAGAGACCTGGAGACATGTAACAACATCAGGTTCCACATGTAAATTGCTAAGCTATATGTTCATTTCAGTAAGCTATATGTTCTAAAGTTGGTATCCCACTTTCACCCCATTTTAATCTAAAAGTTTTTTCTTTCTTTTTTCCCCCCATGGGGAGGGAGGAATGGAAGGGTTAGTAAGGGCAATACAGCATATTATTTGCCATTTTAACCCCAAACCTAGTAATTGGTTAAAATGTTAGTGTGTTTTATTGAAACCTCAAACTTATACTCTTTTCCATTCCCTTCATAAATAGCATAAAGGCAAACTAGGTAGCAGAAATATTAGATCCAATAGGCCATGATAAGCTAGAGGAATGGGATTTTGAACAGAGACCAAAACGGTTTTGTCTCCTTTGCACGGTTCATCATCTCGCTCCAATGGTTATTATTAAGTGATCCGTTTCTCCTATTCACTGAGTGGACCATACTTATTTAATGTTAATAAAACATACTAATTAATCTCAAGTATCAAACTATCTTTTGTCATTTCCTCGCTTCGCTCCCGCTTGGGTAAGAGAAAATAAATTTACTGATCCAAACATAAGAGTTTACCTTGTGAATAGAAGCATTGAAAAGTCGGTACGTTGCTTCTGCACCCGTAAAGGAAGTAGGAAAAGTGAGGTTGTGTATGTTCTGAAACACCAACAGGGAAAAAAAAGAGTTAAATGAACAATGAAGTGAAAAGGGAACTAAGCAAAGACATAAAAAACAGAATGATGGAAATGAAAAATAAATAAACAGAATAGGGCACTTAGATAGCTTCCATGATTTCCTTTTCTGCTGTAGTTGGTTGGAGCATACAATATTTACCCAAAAAAAAAATTGTCTTGTAAAAGTTGTGGAGTACTATCAAGAATTTGAATTATGTTGTAAACTTAGAATGCTATAAATATAGGGAAAGAAGTCACATGCTAGGAAAATTAATACATTGTTTAAATTTATGGACTAGATCGACATATATAAGAACTTACCTACTTATTAAATTACAAGAACATGAATGCATTCTTCAAGCCAGTGTGCAAGATTACAGACTTCAGAATCACGTGGCTGATTGTCAAGGGCAAGGGATATGGTAATTCCAACCAAAAATTAGGGAAGCTCAGCAAGCATTGAAGTAGTAAAAGCAATGCCCGAATGACCTACCTTTGTGACAAAAACACGGTCGCACTGGGTCTTGCAGATGCAACAACGACGATCGACGCATATAAGACGGAGACGAGCTACGCAAGTCGAGCAAACCTCCCGATGCAAACAGGGGCTGTACGCAACCCATTCCAAAGGTTCGGCGCAAGCAGCACAGCAGTCATCCATGGCTTTTTTAGATGTCGAAACCTAGAGATGATAACCCTAATTCGGAAGGCTGATCACATAGACGAATCTAGGGTTTAAAATTGTTGACTCTGACAACTTGATGACGATGGCGACGGATAGGAATAAATATCTAAAGTTACAGTAATTCAGCGTCGGTGGAGCAGAAGCAACTAATTCAGGAAAAGAGAAGGAGGGATCGAAGAAATGACTCGGTTGGAAAACTCTCTGAATTGGATACTCGCCGTCTAATAGACTTTTTGCGAGGGAAAACACTCTTCCCTCGCAAAAGGAAGTACATTTGCGAGGGAAAATTATTTTCCCTCGCAAAACTTGTGAGGGAAAATTATTTCCCTCGCAAACTGGGGGGAATTGGCAGAAAAGTGGGTGACAATTTCCCACCATTTTGCGAGGGAAAATTCTTTTCCCTCGCAAAATGGGGGGAAATTGGCCCCCGTTTTCCGCCAATTTCCCCTCATTTTGCGAGGGAACATTTTTTCCCTTGCAAAAATCACCATTTTGTGAGGGAAATTGTTTTTCCTCGCAAAAATAAGGGGAAATTGGAGCCCAGTTTTCCCCATTTTGCGAGGGAACATTTTTCCCTCGCAAAATGGTGATTTTTGCGAGGGAAAACTAATTTCCCTCGCAAAAATCACCATTTTGCGAGGGAAACTTTTTTCCATCGCAAATTGTCAAAAATTTGCGAGGGAAATAATTTCCCTCGCAAATTCCGTCGCAAAAATGAGATTTTCTAGTAGTGTAGCGTGACCTTTCCGGTTGCAATAATTGCAATGAGCAAAAGGATTTGAAGAATGAACGGATTTTCTAAAGTAGTTCATATAAGATTTTTCTCCAAATTTCTTTTTGCCTTTTCTTTTATCAAAATCTGGTTTTTAACCAATTCCTGATTTTTCATTTGTAAATCTTTGCTGTTTCAAAAAGACATTGAGCATCTCACTACCTCTAGTGAATTTCTCAAGTGCCTTTGTGAGATGTAAATTCTTTTTCTCTAAATCAGGACAATTTTCACAACCCATATATTCACAAGAAAGATTTTTAACTTGCATTTCAAGAGTTACATTTTTCTTTTTCAAAGATATGTATTTTTCAGCAAGCTTTTCAAATTCAGATTGAACAACAATGTATTCAGCAAATAACTCATCATACGATGGTTTCAAATCATATACCTCAGCATTGTTGTCATGTTGCTCTTCTTCTTCAGCAACTAAGCAAATATTTTCTTTTTCTTCCTCATCAGCTTCATCTTCATCAGATGAGATATCTCCCCATATGGCTGAGACATAGGCTTTCTTTTTGAATTTGTTGAACTTTTTCTTTTCTTTATCCTTGTTCTTCAGCTGGGGGCATTCAGACTTGATGTGGCCAGGCTTGTCACATTCGTAGCAGATGATTGGCTTCTTTGCCTCGGTGCTGGAGCTACCCTTTTGAAATTTCTTGTACCCTTGGTCCTTCTTATAGAAATTCTTGAATCTTCGGACAATCAAGCCCAGCTCTTCATCTTCTTTTTCTTCTTCATCATCATCTGATTCCTTAGCTTCTTTAACAGTCTTGAGAGCAATGCCTTTGCTCTTGCCATTTATGTCATCAAGTCCTTTTCTGAACTTGAGCTTTCCTTCATACTCAGATAGACTGCCAAACAAGGCTGCTACAGAACTCATTGATTCCCCACGGGCTTCCTCAATGGTTGTAACTTTGGCTTCCCATTCTTTGCTGAGGATGTTTAGAATTTTCCTCACTTAAACTGGTTGTTCGTACGTTTTGCCCAAAGCAGCAAGGTAGTTGATGAGGTGGGTGAATCTTAACTGGAAATCGATGATGGATTCTTCAGTCTTCATGCGAAGAAGATCATACTCAGTCATGAGTGTATTGACGCTATTTTCTTTCACTCCGGTAGTTCCTTCATGAGCTATTTCCAAAGCATCCCACATGGCTTTAGCTGATTCTAATGTGCAAATAAAGAAGTACTCTTGTTGACTTAAAGCACTTTGCAGCATGAGGATGGCTTTGCTGTTGTGAGTGACGTTTCTTCTATCATTCTCATCATAATTTTCTTCTGGCTTAGGAACTCGGAGTCCATTTTTCAGGACTGTTGGAGAATAGTTACCAACCTCGAACACCCTCCACAAGCCATACTCACTAGCCATGACAAAGACCTTGAACTTGGCTTTCCAGAAGGAGTAATGCTCTCCACTGAAGCCAGGTGGTCTGTTGATCGAAGCTCCATCAGGTAGAATACCTTCCATGGTGATCCTTCTCGAGGTGTTAAGCTCTTAAGAGAAGTCCGAGCTCTGATACCAAATGGTAAGTTTTGAGTTCTTCTCTGTAAGACCTAAACTCGAGTTTCTAAATCCAAACTCGAGTTTTCTCATTTGAGAGAAAACCTTGTTAAATGAAAACTGGAGTTTTTAATCAAAACTGGAGTTTTCACAAGATTAGAATTGAGCATTGTTCTCTGTATGCTGTAAACTCGAGTTTACAAAACCAAACTCGAGTTTCCATTAAGTCCAAACTCGAGTTTTCAAACCAAAACTCGAGTTTGTCTTTGACAGTAAGTTTTTCAACTTAACAAAGACAAACTTCAATCTGAGTTTACAATTGTCAGTTATCATCAAAATCAATAGAGAACTAACAGAAGAAAGACTCTAGAGTGATATATTTAGATATTTGGATACTTACTCTCTCAGTGTCTGAAGCAAGAGAGCCATCACCAATTTGAACATTCAAGTTTTTAGCACACGAGGTATACGTAGAGAATAATTTATGGCAATTGGTCATATGATCTGTTGTTCCAAAATCAACAATTCATAATGCTTTGTTCTTTGATGTTTTGAGAGATCAAAGAAAATTTACTTTCTGAGCCAATAATGCTTGCATCCACTAATTGATGATAATTTTGTCGGCTTCAGATGGAGAATTTGCATTTCTCATAAAGGAGCCATTGGTATAGAGTAATGATATTGTTGCATTTCTCGTATGGACCAGAAGCTTTACTATGACAACTGCTTTCTAACTTTCATGGGTTTCTGTTGCCACTTGACTCTGGTAGGACACAATTTGAACAACTTAGGTACAAATATGAAGTACCCAGATATAGAAAAGCATAGTGTCAGACCATAACCCCTCCATCATCGCCAGAAGGAGCTGTCGTCGCCGAAAACAGCAGCTCACGTGCTCGCATGCTTCAGAGATGCGTCTTAGACACAAAATGGAAGAGAGGCACGTGTGAGGTTTATGTGTCGCCGCTTGTCAAATATAAAAAAAAAAAACTAAATTACTAATAATTTAGGGATGTGTTGCTGGAGGTGGGATTTATTCATATATACGTACATGAAATATGGACCTAGTCAATATTACGCTAAGAGATTGAAGTTGAACGCAACTATGTGCATTTATAAAATAGTAGAAATTATTAATCTCAATATAATTCAAGAATAATAAACCAAATTAGAAAATGGAATTATTGGGAATTTTTGGAAAATGTCTATTACATGATTACGATTTATGATTCTTTTTTTGGTATAATTTTTAATATCCTGATTAGTAATATCATAATTTCAATCGTTTGGGTATTAAGATCCCAATAACTACAATTTTATCTCGTACGGTGTGTTTTTCTTTTTCAAGTTCAATTGCTTTATGAGATAGGTTATTCTGCCTACTTTGTCTACCCTTCTTAATATCATCAAATTATAATTTCATCCAACGGTGAAAATTTGAGGAATTAAATAAACCCTTTTATTTATCGTTCAAAAAAAATAAACCCTTTTATTTCACAATATGGTTCGCCAAAGTAATCAAAATTTTCAATTTTTCAATCAGCACCAAAAGAGCAATGTTACTGAGAGTTGAAAAGAATATTATAATCTTGTAGCCATCAACCAAAGTTCATACTCCTTCCAATTCACAGAGCGATTGAGAACCACCAGGGAAAGAAAATGATAACGGAAAGGACCTGAAAAAGATAGCGAACTAGATAATAGCGTTGAACACAGAAGAACTCCACATAAGAGGATGGGAATAACTCATTGCAAATCATATTGAAACCCAAAAAAACATAAAAGCAGGATTTTAAGATTTAACATCTCCATCTTCAAAAGAGTCACCTAGTTCATGGATTTGATTTGAATGGGAATTATCGGCCAGGACAAGTAAAGTAGAGGAAGGGCCTTAGGGTTTTGAAAGGCGGCAAGTACAAGAAGGATGTGCTTGGATGAGAAATGCAAGCGAGACCGAAGCAACGGTGAGGTGTGAGTGATGGCAATAGTAAGGGATGAGAATGGCGAGTTGAGAGACACGGCGCATGCTATGATCCAGACGTGGCTGTCTTTGTGAGATGGAGAAAGAAGGAGGAGTTAGGTTTATTTTATCCCTTAAATCTTCACCGTTGGATGAGATTATAATCTAATGGTATTGAGAGGGGTAAGCATAGGTAGGCAAAATAAGAGTAGGCAGAATAACCTATCCCTTGCTGGGATATTGCTTTATTACCTTATTTTTAAAATAGGGTAACTCTACTTTTCTTTTTCTTTTTTGATTGATTCACGATGCTCCCATGTGAAGCACGTCGGAGTGTACGTGTAAAATTATAGAACATGTTTTTTAAAGATTAAATTAATAATATGAAATTAATTATTAATCAAATACAAATTAATCGTTAAGGCCAAATTTGCTCACATTAATATAATTATGAATATAATTTATTTATCTAATAAATTGATATTCTTGAAATTCCTAGTGGTGGAAATTGAATACAAATCAATGCAATCATGAAAAGTTATTGGCTATTTTTTTGCCATTCCCGTATGTGAATATACGTAGCTTTTATAGCCTCCAAATGTCTATTAGGTGATTATGATTTATGGTTTATGAATTGATGTCTATTTTCAATTTCAATCAAATTTAATTCATAATTTAATATGTCTATTTTCAAATTCAATTTACTTTCCTTTTTTCGGTTGCCCATCCGGTATCTAGAGCTTCGCCCTAACTAATCCAGATCCGATCCGGATCGGCAGCTGGCTATGGTGGGTGAGTCTCCCAACGGGGCTTTTCTGCATTCACAAGGCTTGAATTTGAGACCTTACTTAAGCGACACAAGCCGCTTACCACTTGTGTCAACCCCGGTTAGTAAATTCAATTTACTTTATTACTTTATCTTCAAATCCCAATAATAAAAACTAAGAATAATATCCCATTAAATTTGAATAACTTGGAAGTAGATTGTATAATTTTAGTCCACAGTTATTATTAAAGAGGTCAAACTTTATGGATTTAAGATAAATTGTCTATATTAGGAAATAATTTGTAATGGTTTTACAAAACTGAAAATTACTTTAACGGGTATTAACTAAATGAGTGAAAATATAATTTTGTGTAGATTAATTTAATGATGTGATTACCCAACTAGTTTTTAGTTAAACTTAAAAGGGTATATTTTATATATAAAGTTAATTGATGATTAATTGATGATTAAATTCCAACTCATCAGCATTTCGATTGAGTTGACAGATCCAATATGTTTTTGGAAATCCTAGTGTAATACCCTAAAAATCACACTTAGGGTAAATATCAAAAATTGGGAAATGTACCTATTGAAAATAGGTGAATATGATGTCTCAAACACCTTGTATTGAATTTACCTTGTTGTTAAGGTAATTTCTCTTGAAATTAGATAATTTGCAATTAGGTCCCTAAAATGTTTGGGAATTTGCAAATAGGTCCCTAAGCACATTATGGGTTATGAATACCCTGTGAAAGCTATAAAAGAAGCAAGTAAAAATCTACTTGAAATAGGGAAGGATATTGTCCCTAATTTAGGTAATTTATTAAGTTACAAACTTGGAGAAATTGTAGAGGAATGCTCAAAAAGTGGTAAATGACCAAAATACCCTTACATATTATAAAATAATGTAAGAGGCATGGAAATACTAAGGTTAATACAAGAGTATGAAGGTAATGAGGCATTGTAATTAAGAAAATTATCAACAAGTGATAATAAAGTAATTAAGTAATATTGGGCTAATTACTTAAGCATAAGCAAAGGAAAATTCAGAGATAATTATGTAAAGCTCAAAAATTAGTGGAGAATGGTTGAAAATTAGTAAAAGTATATTTACTAATTAATTGGAAATTTTGAAGAAAAATAGATGAGTTTAGGTATTTTTAAGCCTAAATGCAAGAATGGACCAATAGGAAAATTTTGTAAAAATTATGTGAAAATAATTATTTAATTAATTAAATAATTAATTAAATAATTAATAAAAATAATAATATAATAAATAAAAAAACGAAAATAAAGGGCAGAAAAAAAATGAAAAGGAAGAAGCCGTTTGTGCTTTTTCCTAATAAGACGAAATAGGGAAATTCTGAGAAAATGCCAGATAGCCAAGAGGACGAAAAGGTCATGTTGTGACATTTGGAAAAGAATTGGGAATTTTCATGAACATATTTGGATTCAGTGAATTTTTCTGAAGAGATGGGTGTTTCCTAAAACAAGTTTCGACACCGGACGCGTTTGGACACGTTTTTCGAGAAAGACTCAACTGGACTGTTGGAGCCCTATATGGAATCAAAATATAGGTTAACTTGGACATTTCTACTAAGTGAGAATATGTTTTCAAAGTTGTAAATCCAGAATTTTGAGATTTCTCCAAAATTACGCGAATCGGAGTGCCGTCGGGAAATTCATCCGGGTAGCCACGGAAGGTGACACTTGGCCACCTCCCATTGGCCAAACCCTTGACTTTTGGGGCATGTTGAAGTCGGCCAAGGTGAGAAGAAAGAGTGAAAAACTTGTTGAAAAGTTGTCTTGGACGGTCCGGATCGCTTCTCACAAAGTTGATCCGACAGTAGAAACCCTACCTCCTTTTCTATAAATACCCACCCCTCCCCTTTGGTTTTCTCACATTTGAGAAGCAAGAGCTGATTTAGAGAGAGAAAGAAGAGAGAGGAGCTCTGGGAAATTCTGCAGCGAAGCTCTGGGTAAGTTTTCCGGTACCGAGCTTTTAGTCTTCGTAGTTCTTTCAATAGTTAGAGTAGTAATGCTAGAGTAGCCTTTATTTTTCAAAGTATGATTAGATATCATATGATAGGGCTATTTTAGTCTAGAATTTCGAAAATCATAATTGCGTCGAAGTTCTGGCGAAATTTCGGGAAGAAAATTTGTAAGAGTAACGAAGTGCTGGCGAAATTCCGCCAATTAGGGGTAGAAGGGCAAAATGGTAATTTTTACCTAAAATGCCAGTTATTGTGTCAAATCACTAATGAAAGTGATATTACCCTTATAGGATATCGGAAACTCTGATCTGCTGCCGTTACGCTGCCGACGTGCCGCTGTTTCACGATTTGCCGTAAAAGTACAGTTTTCCGTAAAACGTGCTAGAAATACCGTAATCCGTCAACGAATGTACGTTCGCGTACTGGTAACCTTAACTCTTGTGTTTATGGTATGCGTATATGTGTTATGTTTATTGTATGTGTATATGTGGTGTAAGTACGTCCGCGTACTGTAACATTAACTCTTATGTTTATGGTATGCATATATGTGCTATGTGTATTGTGATGGTATGTTTATTGAATACAAATATGTTAGAACAGTTTGGTGCCGAAGGCAAGGCTAGTCTACGTGGGTGTTGTTGGAAATTATGCCCTAGGGGCAAGTCATTGTACTTATCAACGATCCCCATATGAATTGGGTAGTCGCAATGTCTTGCTAGAGGCCGCTTGCGACTTGTGGGGCGACACTGATTGCCCGTTGCCAATCTCATGTGGGCCTACGTGGTCGCACACAAGAATGGCCTAACACGAGCAAGAGTGTCCAGATTCATTGAATCTTATATGTGTTTAAGATTTAATGAATACTTATTGAATCTAGGATGTGTGTGTGTGTGTGTATATATATATATATATATATATATATATATATATATATATATATATATATGCATATATAAATATATTAAATTCGAAAATAATAATGATATTATTTATTGACAATAATATTATTATATATAGTATTTAATTTATTTGATAAATTAAATAACTATAATAAATTGAGATATTGTATCTCGTATTTAATTTTCGAATAAAGATATTGGATATCGATTTAATTTGAACCGAGATATCGGATCTCATTTTAAATTAAATATAACGATATCATATCTTGATTTAATATATAATAAATTTGAAAATAATAATAATATTATTTATTGATAATAATATTATTATATATAGTATTTAATTTATTTGATAAATTAAATAACTATAATAAATTGAGATATTGTATCTCAGATTTAATTTTCGAATAAAGATATTGGATATCAGATTTAATTTGAACTGAGATATCGGATCTCATTTTAAATTAAATATAATGATATCATATCTTGATTTAATTTATAAATATAAATTAAATCAGTGGGCTTTTATTCGGATTAAATAAATAAATTTGATTAGATCTATCGATAGATTTAATTAATATATTTTTAATCCATATTCAAAATTGGTTTTGAATTTAATACGTCTGCTAGGTTTAGAAAAACCTACGGGACATTTTGTCGAGCGTATTAGAAAGCCGCGAGAAACCCTAGATAGAAAATAGAGAGACACACGTTCGAGGCGCTAGCACGCTTGGTTCGTGTTTCGAAGGTCGTTCGTGTGGATACCGGTAGAGGAAGGCGATTTTAAAGAGCCGGCTTCGCCGATCGAGAAGGTAGCCCACCGTTCAAATTGTTCTCGCAAAGGTACGATTCGTAAACCCTAAACCTTGATTTAAACGCCGTTGAGCGATCCGCCTAAGGGATCCGTAAATTTTTTTACTCCGCTGCGTGTACGGATTCCAACAGTGGTATCAGAGCCAACTCAACCGTGCGTTTAAATTAGGTTTTACGCGTGTTTATATATATGATATATATGCTAAAACCGATCTTTGTATGCGTTTGAATTACAAAACTCGCGTTAGGGTTTCTACGGATAACTAGTCGGATATTACGGCAGTTTTCTGAATTGTTCAGATCAGACTGTATAGGCAATTTTCTGAATTGTTCAGATCGGACTGTATAGGCAATTTTCTGAATTGTTCAGATCGGACTGTATAGGATATTATATTATATTTATAATATAATATAAATTAGAGAATTTAATCATGATATTATATTATATATAGTATATAATATAATTTAAATTAGAGAATTTAAATCATGATATTATATTATATTTATAATATAATATAAATTTGAAACAATAATGATATTATTTATAGATGATAATATTATCATATATAGTATTTAATTTATTAGATAAATTAAATAACTATCATAAATTAGAGAATTAAATCATGATATTATATTATATATAGTATATAATATAATTTAAATTAGAGAATTTAAATCATGATATTATATTATATTTATAATATAATATAAATTAGAAAATTTAAATCATGATATTATATTATATATTGTATATAATATAATGTAAATTACAGAATTTAAATCATGATATTATATTATATATAGTATATAATATAATATAAATTAGAGAATTAAATCATGATATTATATTATATATAGTATATAATATAATTTAAATTAGAGAATTTAAATCATGATATTATATTATATTTATAATATAATATAAATTAGAAAATTTAAATCATGATAAGATTAATCATAATATTTTATTTCATAATTGTATGACTTAATATATGTTGTGATTTACCTTTCAAATGTTGTTTGGGTATGGTGAACAACATGGCTCTAGAGTTTTACAATTGTTGTAAATTTTAAATATGGCCGGTGAGTCATGCCTCTCTCTCTCTAAATACTCTTGATGTACTTCTTTTTGTTTTAGAGAAGTCCTCTCATTGGCTTGAGAGGATTTTAGGTTAAGGTTGAGCCATGTTGTGTCACAATTTTAATTATGTCTTGATTTGATCATTGCATAATTAATTTAGAATTTTAATTATGTTTTGATTAGATCACTCATAATTAATTTAGAATTTTAATTATGTTTTGATTAGATCACTCATAATTAATTTAGAATTTTAATTATGTTTTGATTAGATCACTTATAATTAATTTAGAATTTTTAATTATGGTTTGATTAGATCACTCATAATTAATTTAGAATTTTAATTATATTTTGATTAGATCACTCATAATTAATTTAGAATTTTAATTATGGTTTGATTAGATCACTCATAATTAATTTAGAATTTTAATTATTTTTGATTAGATCACTCATAATTAATTTAGAATTTTAATTATGATTTGATTAGATCACTCATAATCAATTTAGAGTTTTAATTATGTTTTGACTAGATCACTCATAATTAATTTAGATATTATATGAGATACAATAGTGATTGCATTCATATAAGTATAATTAATAGGATTAATCTAATTATACCCTCTAAATAAAATCTTAAGTCATAATGCCACCAATAAATGAATACTTGTCAAAACCTAGATCGCCCATTTGTATGTTCCACCAAAGTGGATGCATCCGAGTTATCTTGGTGAGACAAGAGTGAGTAATGGTGATACTCAATATTCATTATTGTCCTGACTTAATTGAGATTATCAAAACGGTTTTGGATCTCAAGGCATTAGATGGGATTAAACATGCCACGTCATATGATGATTAAATCCCATAAAGATCTAAGAGTTACATATGATGTAATTGGCAAGGGGTTTGCCTACCTAAATAACTTAATTTAAGCGTCCTGCCAAAGCGGACTTAAATTTAAGCCAAATATGGATCTTAGCCCACTAATTATAATGAGGGTTGTTAATTCGGTGGGAGGTTACTACTTAAACTTTGCATACCTTTAGTTGTAGAATCATGTAGTCTAGTAATACTTCAACACCATCAATGCGATCAGTCCTTGAGAAGGACGAACTCGATGAGACAAACTCTCTTGACATGTTTGGGACTTAAGCGTTGATCCTAAACACGAAAGAAAAGAGTATCTCATCAATCAACCCATTCTTGACGAGCCTTCAACTACCGATCCAAGAGCTCGACTCGATGCTTATAGGAAGCATAAAGATGACTCGTGGATGCAGGATGCCAGATGCTTGCCACTATGCTTCTAGACCTCAATAAAGATCTAGAACATGTAGAGTCTTCTGGGATGATTGTTCATCCTACGGAAATGTTCCAAGAATGTGCAAGGCAAGAGAGGTATGAGACCACAAAGGCCTTTCATTCCCGCAAGTGGTGAGGGTGCATCGTTAGTCCTCATGTTTTGAAGATAAGGGCTACATTGATCACCTTGAGAGGCTTGGATTCCCATGTCCAAGGAGTTAGTTAAAGATGTGATCTTGAACTCACTCCCGGAAGTTATGATAACTTTGTCATGGATTACAACATGGAGGAATCAATTTCTGAACTGCATGAGATGCTCAAAATTGCTAAGCTGAGCCTTAGAGAGGCCTAGTTCTATTTTGTCCATTCAGAAAGGAAGGGGTATGAAACCGAAAGCCAAGAAGGCAAAACCTCCGAAGGATAGAGTCTGTTTCTTTTACAATGAACTTGGTCATTTGAAAAGGAATTGCAAACTCTACCTCGAAGATCTGGAGAAGAACAAGAAGGATAGCGGGGCTATCGCTTCAAGTATCTATGTCATAGATATTCGCTTTTCTACTTCCTCAACATGGGTATTGGATACTACATGTGGATCTCACATTTGAATAAATGTAGGATCTCAAGGACAGTAGAAAATTGAATGGACATATCTATGACATAACTACTAAAAGGTTCAAGTCAAATGATTTGAATCCGACCTATCTATGGCATTGTCGTCTAGGCCATATAAATGAGAAACGCATTTCGAAACTCCATAAAGATGGATTTCTTAACTCATTTGATTTTGAATCAATTGATACATGCGAGTCTTGTTTATTGGGAAAGATGACAAAGGCACCTTTTACTGGACACAGTGAGAGAGCCACCAATTTATTGGGCCTCATACATACTGATGTGTGTGGACCAATGAATACATCTGCCAGAGGAGGTCATTTGTACTTCATTACATTTATAGACGATTTCAGTAGATATGGATATATCTATTTAATGAAACATAAGTCGAAATCTTTTGAAATGTTCAAAATATTCCAAAATGAAGTGCAAAATCAACTTGGCAAAACAATTAAGACACTTCGATCGATCGGGGTGGTGAATATTTGAGCCAAGAGTTCATTGACCATCTTAGGAGTTGTGGGATCGTCTCGCAACTTACTCCTCCAGGAACACCTCAATGGAATGGTGTTTCTGAGCAGAGGAATCGAACTCTATTAGATATGGTTCGGTCTATGATGAGTCAAACAAATCTTCCACCTTCCTTTTGGGGCCATGCCCTAGAAATAGCTGCGTTCACACTAAATCGTGTTTCGTCAAAGGCAGTTGAAAAGACACCATATGAGATATGGACTGGAAAGAAACCCAGTTTGTCATTTCTTAAAATTTGGGGATGTGAGGTTTATGTCAAGCATCAAGCCTCTGATAAATTATCATCCGGATCCTCAAAATGCCTATTTTTGGGGTATCCTAAGAAAACTAAAGGATACTATGTCTACAATCCTACCGATCACAAAGTGTTTGTTATTCGGAATGGTGTCCTTTTGGAGAAAGAGTTCATCTCTAAAAGAGCCAGTGGGAGTAAGGTGAAACCTCGAAGAAGTTCGAGAGTCACAGGACAATGTAGAACCACAGATGGAAACCGGAGAAGACTCACAACAAGTTGTTGAGCCTACTCACGTAACACAAGACCCACGAAGGTCCGATAGAACACGGCTACGGCCTCGAGATATGGATTTCGATTCTCGGAAGCCGTGATGTTTTGCTCATTGAGCACAATGAGCCAACTACCTATCGCGAGGCCATGGTGGGACCCAACTCCGAAAGATGGCTTAGTGCCATGAAGTCGAAATGCAATCCATGTACGACAATGAGGTATGGGCCTTAGTCGATCCACCGAAGGTGTAAAAACCATTGGGTGGAAGTGGGTTTTCAAAGAGAAAACTGACATGGATAGCAAAGTAAATATCTTCAAGGCACGACGGTTGCAAAAGGATTCACTCAAACTCATGGTGTGGACTATGATGAAACCTTTTCCCCGGTTGCAATGGCCAAATCAATCAGAATCCTTCTTGTCATTGCATCATATTATGACTATGAAATATGGCGAGATGGACGTCAAAACAGCCTTCCTTAACGGAAAGCTCCTTGAGGATGTGTACATGACACAACCCGAGGTTTTTGTGCGTCCAGAGGACTCGTAAAGTTTGCAAGCTTCAAAGATCCATTTATGGATTGAAGCAAGCATCTCGGAGCTGGAATCATCGTTTTGATGAAGTAGTCAAAGAGTTTGGATTCATTCAAAACATAGATGAACCTTGTGTTTACAAGAAGGTTAGTGGGAGCACAGTTGTATTTCTAGTGCTTTATGTTGATGACATCCTACTCATTGGGAATGACATTCCTACCTTGCGAGTGTCAAGTCTTGGTTAGGAAAGTCTTTCTCAATGAAAGATTTAGGCGAAGCCACTTACATCCTTGGGATTATGATCTATAGAGATAGATCTAAGAGGCCGATAGGCCTAAGTCGAGCACATACATAGACAAGATACTGCATAGATTCGGTATGCGGAATTCAAAGGGGGTAATATGCCCATGTCTCATGGCATCCATCTCGGTGAGAATCTGTGTCCTAGTACACATGATCAAAGAGACCGCATGAGTAAGATTCCATATGCCTCCGCCATTGGATCTATCATGTATGCCATGTTATGTACTCGACTGGATGTCTCATTCGCCTTAAGTATGACTAGCAGATATCAACAAGATCCCGGTGAGGGTCACTGGACTGCTGTCAAGAATATCCTTAAGTACTTAAGAAGGACTAAGGACTTATTCTTGGTATATGGTGGCTTGGAGGATGAGCTCTGTGTGACTGGTTACACAGATGCGAGTTTCCAAACTGACCAAGATGATTCAAGATCGCAATCAGGATATGTATTCTGTTGAATGGTGGTGCAGTGAGCTGGAAGAGCTCTTAGCAGAGCACTGTAGTTGATTCGCAATAGAAGTGAGTATATAGCGGCATCGGATGCGGTGAGGAGGCCTTTTGGATTAGTAAGTTCATTAATGAACTAGGGGTGGTTCCTACCATCTCAAATCCAATAGACTTGTTCTGTGACAATAGCGGTGCTATTCCGCAGACCAAGGAGCCTAGGTCACATCAAAGGACCAACCATATACTCAAGCGATTTCATCTTATTAGAGAAATCAATGATAGAGGTGATACAAAAAAAAGGAAATATTATGCAAAGTACCAGGAGAAAGCAAGTCATTATACTTTAAACGTTAATGTTATTTAAAGAATTCTCCTTTAGTTATCATTTCATTTGCATGTTTATAGTGATAACTGTATCCCTGGATATATCTAATAGATTATCCTAAATGTCTCTGGTCGGTCATCTCCGCGGGAGCAAAGATGAAATAAGACCAGTGTGACTTTGATGAGTATGGGGATACGAGTCAAAGTCATAGGCACTTGTAAGAGTACAAGGTACTGGACCGACCCACTATGAGAAAGCTGCATGGAATAAGTCATAAGCTTTTCTCATGTATAACCGCGTCACAACGCCCTTTGACCTGAGATCATCATGGATTCCTACATGATGAGTCGCTGGTCTTTGACCTAGTCAAAAGTCACCTTTGACCGGTGATGATAAAGGCTAGGATCGGGATCAGTGGTTCTCATGCGGAGGAATGTGAGTGGTCAAGATGGGATTTGTCCCTCACATTTGTAGAGAGATAATCTTGGGCCCCTCGATGAGTGAGTCGAGAAATGTATGGCCATACTACGATGGAAATGAGTTTCCATCTCAATTGTTAGACTACTCGAGAATCGAGAAAGTAATGGTCAAGAACAGAAGTTGACATTTTCCATGCCTCATCCTTGACCAAATTATCGCGTGACAAAAGGGACGTGACATGGTTGTACGATAGGTTATATCGCATAAACAATGACGTTGATCCTCTTACTAAGCCGCTTGCACAAGTGGAACATGAGCGTCATGTTAGGGCAATGAGAATTAAGGTAATTAATATTGGCCCGCTGCCAATCTCATGTGGGCCTACAGGGTCGCACACAAGAATGGCCTAACACGAGCAAGAGTGTCCAGATTCATTGAATCTTATATGTGTTTAAGATTTAATGAATACTTATTGAATCTAGGATGTGTGTGTGTGTGTATATATATATATATATATATATATATATGCATATATAAATATATTAAATTCGAAAATAATAATGATATTATTTATTGACAATAATATTATTATATATAGTATTTAATTTATTTGATAAATTAAATAACTATAATAAATTGAGATATTGTATCTCAGATTTAATTTTCGAATAAAGATATTGATATCGATTTAATTTGAACCGAGATATCGGATCTCATTTTAAATTAAATATAACGATATCATATCTTGATTTAATATATAATAAATTTGAAAATAATAATAATATTATTTATTGATAATAATATTATTATATATAGTATTTAATTTATTTGATAAATTAAATAACTATAATAAATTGAGATATTGTATCTCAGATTTAATTTTCGAATAAAGATATTGGATATCGATTTAATTTGAACCGAGATATCGTATCTCATTTTAAATTAAATATAATGATATCATATCTTGATTTAATTTATAAATATAAATTAAATCAGTGGGCTTTTAATTCGGATTAAATAAATAAATTTGATTAGATCTATCAGATAGATGTAATTAATATATTTTTTTAATCCATATTCAAAATTGGTTTTGAATTTAATACGTCTGCTAGGTTTAGAAAAACCTACGGGACATTTTGTCGAGCGTATTAGAAAGCCGCGAGAAACCCTAGATAGAAAATAGAGAGACACACAGTTCAGAGGCGCTAGCACGGTTCGGTTTACGAAAGTATGTACGTTCGCGTACTGTAACACTAATCTGATGTTTATGGTATGCATGTATGTGCTAGGTGTATTGTATGTGATGGCTTATAGCTCTGTGGTATGTCTATGTGTTGTTTATATGTTCACTTTTGCTATGGGCGATATATCTGCATGCTTTTGGGCGATATATGTATACATGCTATTGGGCGATATATGTATGCATGCTTTTGTGTTGTAACCAGCCAGACTTGCGGCTTTTTATATATACATATCAGTTACTCAATCGCTCTGTTGCTCTACTCTGATGATTTGAAATGATGTTTGATGAAAAAAAAAATTATACTGCTTGTGAAAAGTCGGGATGTTACACCTAGTGTTTACCAAAGGAAGAAAAAGCTTTTTACTTTTTGTAATTGTACTTAATTTTTATTTTGATCTCTATACTTTGAACCTATAACTAAAATTGAGTAATCTTAATAATTTCAAATTTAATCCTGAAATTTACCTATTTAACTTTGAAAAACCCTTATCCAACACCATTAATTCACTTATTAAAAAATTCCTCGATGGAATGAGATTAATTTATTATAATAATTTTAAATATCTAATCATACAAAATAAATAAATAAAACAGTGTTTATTTATTTTCAACTTGGCGGAATACCAAAGGAATGTGAAGCACTGCGTTTACAAGGCGGACTAAGCCAATAAACACCAATCCTTAATATAAAATTACTCAATTTAATCAATTTTTTTAATTACAACATGAAGATTAAAAAAATAATATTTTTTTTCTTATTTGCTTTTATTTTCATGATGAGTTAGTTATGAAATAAATTAACATAATTCTTTACAAGCATTTTACGTGTAACGCCTCAATATTTTAATATTAGCGTATAGTTGATTAATGAGATTCTAAGACTAATCAAATGTCCTACATGATTAGGATAGATGTTTAGAATTGGTAATTCGAATTAGGAGGCCCAATCATACACATTCTAGGCACAAAACCTACTTCAAAAGTGATAACATGTTAGCATCATGCCGAGGCCGGGGACTATGCCTTCTGCCACGGCGGACAAAGCTTACGCTACGACGTACATGTACAGTTTTAAATTCTGGTTTCACGAACCAGATTGACAAAGGAGAAGAAGGTGTGCATTAAGGGGACATTGAAGAGTTACTTGAACACATTTTGAGTTTGAGTTTCCCGACTAGGAGTTTTATAGCTCAGTGGCATGAAACTCCCCTGTAAAGTAGTAGCCTTAGCCTGTTTGCAAACCTTCCAAAACCTAGGTTTTATGCAAGCCGAGACAAAACTTCTCTTACATACTTACCCCATAAATCTCAAAACTTAGGTTTTGGAAGGTTTCCAAATAGGCATTAATATATTATTAATATTTATTTGTCTAAAAATCATTGGGTTTCATTATTTCTATACTTTTAAGATTAAATTTCTTTTTTTCGCTTTTCATATCCATGTTTACTAGGGGTGTTCTCAGAACAAGACGGGATGAGACGAGATTGAGAAACCCCATTCTCGATCCCGATTCCGAAGAAGACTCAGGAAGGGAAATTTCAGATGGAAACAACATTCTATTCCTGCACATAGAAAATAGTTGGTTTCAACATTCTAAACTGTAACGTTAGACAGATTGAAGCTGAATGCAACATTGTTTTTGTTAGTCATTTCTACCTAAATGTTCAGTACATGATGAAAAAAAAAATATTTTAAGCACCTGGTAAATTTTAAAGCTTCCAAAAAAAATGTTGGAAAACCATTTTAAAAGATGCATTTAGGATCTGTGTACTTTTATTTTGTATGCATCATACAATAATGATTTTGAGAAAAAAAATTCCCGGTTCAAAATTTTCAGTCCAAAAAATTTTGGGCATGTGATTTTCCTATCCCAATTGTTCGGAATCGAGACAAGAAAACTTTAAACACCTCTAATGTTTACCAAGCTATGGACACAGGTTCTTGGTACACTACATAATGATATGTTTGAATTAGTTTTTGGAAACTAACTTTCTTAAAAAAAAAAAAATTAATAAAAGTAATTTTAGAGAATATATTTTAGAGGATAGCTTAAAAAAGAAAAAAGAAAAAAAAGCTTATGAAGAACCATGGCTTTCCATTTCCAATCCATGATTTGCCTCACCAAAAGTACTTTTTAAGGTCTACCCTAGAGTACTGGGCCATTTTAAAGGATATTCATATCCACTTTTATATGGGCCTCTATTTCCATTTCGGTCCAATAAATAGAACGTATTTTTTTTTTTTTATAAGAAATAGAACGTAATTATTCCTCAGTGTAAAGAACATAAACCGGTTCATTGGGCTCAACTCATTTGAATGACTCCCGTTTGGATTGACTTAAAAAAAAAGTGCTTTTTTTTTTAGCCCCATGTTGTGCTTTTTTTTTAAGCTCAAAATTTGAGCTTTTGAAAAAAGCAGCATTTTAATTTTTTTTTTTGTGACTTTTACTTTTTAAAAAAAAATATCATCTAAACACATAAATTAATTTTTTTTGAATTAAAAAAAGTGTTTTTTTATGAAAAAAGCCCATCCAAAAGGGCCCAATAATGATCAAAGATGATAATAGTATTCATTTATAATTTTGTTTAACGAATATATTTATATTTGATTTATAAATTATTTTCATCAACACCTAACGAACTTTACTGAAGAACATTTTGAAGAGATAAGTTTTTATACAACCTGTTTTTGTATTTGTTTATTTTTTGTTGCATGATGAGGTAGTTGTTGAATAAATTTACTTATTTCTTTACAAGATTTTTTGTGTAAAATACTGAAATGTTAATGAGATTGCATTTAATTAATGATTTTAACACTAATCAAAGAGTTATTGGAATACATTTTCAATTTGGGCTTCATAATTTCCGGTGGGAAATACCAATTTGTAGGTAGGTACATATACTTTTACTCAATTTTTAACTTGGCACCTGTGCGTTTTCCTCTTTTAATTAAATAATTAATTTTACTCTGTTAACATTGCTAGTTTTGACAATTTTGCTCTATTAGCATTGTTAGCCCTTTTACGGAGATGATACTAATAGAGTAACAATAATGCATTTAATTAGGAGAGAAAAACACACAGGTATTAAATTAGAAATTCAAGAAAACTATAGACACGTACAAATGAGTTTTCACTTTCTGGTGTCCCTAAACTTTAATCGTGTATTCACTTGTCATATCCATGTTTATCAAAGCAGTATGCAAAGCCAAATCACCCAGGGTTATAGACAATTCAATTTGAGGATTAAGAAAAAACTATTTTTTTGCCAATAAAAAAACTATTTTTTTGCCAATAAAAAAACTCTTTTATATATGCAAAATAAAACTCCACTCAAGTAATTGATCAGTGTGTCTCTAGTTCGAGTATGCAACTTCTGTGGAATGGGGATAAGGCCGATTGCTTCCACCCATCTAGGGGGTGAGACAAGGGGATCCATTATCGCCTTACCTTTTTGTCATATGCATGGAAAAACTAGCTCATCTCATCCAAACTGCTATCCACGTTGGGGACTGGAAGCCAATTTGCCTCACAAGAACTGGTCCTCCTATCTCCCACATGTTCTTTACGGATGACATTATCTTATTTGCAGAAGCCTCAATGGAGCAAGTATCTATAATCAATGACTGCCTTAAGACCTTTTGTGACTGTTCTAGCTTGAAGATTAATCGACAAAAAACTCAGGTGTTCTTCTCAAAGAACGTGCATCACATTCGAAGAAGTGAGATGTGTGCGTCGCTTGGCTTTTCCATTACAAGTGACTTGGGTAAATATCTGGGTGTTCCTCTTCATCACAAACGTGTAACAAAGGAATCTTCTCACTACGTGGTTGACAAGGTGAAGACAAGGTTATGGAACTGGAAAGCCA
This sequence comes from Acacia pycnantha, assembly GCA_025563575.1. Classification (NCBI taxonomy): domain Eukaryota; kingdom Viridiplantae; phylum Streptophyta; class Magnoliopsida; order Fabales; family Fabaceae; genus Acacia; species Acacia pycnantha. The sequence goes on from JAMWYP010000146.1 coordinate 472,150, forward strand.
CTACTACAAAAAATAGATACTACTTCCCTAAAAGACGTCTTTATTTTGAAAAAGGAAGTAAAAAATATAGGCGGTGGCATTCTCGTAATTATTTGGCAGAATTTTGAGACTTCAGCGTCCTAAATATAATTTTAGGACGCCTAAAATTAATTTAGGCGTCCTAAAATATATTTAGGACGCCTAAAATTAATTATTTGGCGCATTTTGAATAATTTTTTGGCGCCAGAAATTTTTTTAGCATCCTGAAATTTAATCAGGACGTTCAAAATGAACCTGACCATATTTTTAGCATCCTGAATTTGGTCTAGGACGCCAAAATCATTTCAAGTGGCGTCCTAAAACGTTATTTAGGACGCCAAAAACACTCCTGTTGATAAAAAAAAGTGTCAGCCTCCTCTCTCTTCTACGCTCAGACTCATCCCCACCACACACATCTTTTGCTCATTTTCTTCTCTCTCACCCTTTCGCCTTTCTGATCCAGTTGTCTTCTCTCTCGGCTTTCAGATCCAGTTCTCTTCCCTCGCTCCACACGCCCCACAGTGGCGTCTTCCAGATCGGCGGTGCCGCAGCTTGTGCGGTGCTAAAGCTCAAAGCGCCGCCTGTCTCCACTTGCCCCACGATGGCGTCCTCCAGACTAGTGGTGCCGAAACTCAAAGCGCCGCCGGTCTCCACTCGCTGCTCTCGCCGCTTCAGCCTCATCCCATGCCTCCTCCATCGTCTTCTTCTCAGGTTTACGCTATTACGATATTTGTTTCGATTTTTTGGTGTTTGATTTATGGGTTCTTTAATTTTTGAACGATTTGCTTTTTCGAATTTCATGTTTCGATTTATGCTTGCACTAGCGTTCTCTGTCTTTGATTTATGGGTTCTTTGATTTTTTTTGTTGTTTTGATTTGCTTCTCTAGGTCCTTCGATTATGCTATCAAAATCTGCTGCACCAGCGTTCTATGCGCTTTTCCATATTTATATTTTTCGATTTGCTTGTCCGGATCCTTCGAATCTGCGGCTATCTTTGATTTTTTGGTGTTTCGATTTGCTTTTTTGGATTTTTTGTTTCGATTTTTTGGTTTTTAGATTTGCTTCTCCAATGGCCTTCGATTTTTTGGAAGTTGTTATTGTGCTTTAGGTATCCGTAAATTGGGTTTTGTCCACCAGTTAAAACAGGTTGGGAGGCTGAACAAAAAATTGCTCATAAACATGGCTTGGAGTATGGAGAATTCTGAGGTAATTAAGTATTGAAAGCAAGATTGGAGTGGTTCGTCCATCAGAGGATGCTTTTGTTGCAGAAATGTTGAAGCTTTGAAATTAAAGCTGGGAAAATTATTGTTGTACCCACTGTACGTAGATTATCAAGTTACTTCTCCTGGAAATTTTTGACAGAGTTGTTGTTTCTATACTGCAATTTGGTATTGAAGGTATAATAGCTGGCATCAACTTTGTGAAGTGCAGTCTGGATTATCAATGTCATTTTGAGATATCTTGAATGCTTCAATTCTATATGGTCATTATTCATATTTCATTGGTATTGGATTTCCAAGGCTACTTAAATTGTTTGTATTGCCTTAAGAGAGAGTGATTGTCGGTGTGTGTTTTGAATTGTATGCCTTCTTGTTGACGTATCTTCCAGGGCTACTGACATGCAATCCTTTTATTCATGACTTTACTTAAAAATTGCCTTTTTTTTCTGCTGTAATCTTTATTGAAATAATTGACTGATGAGTCTAGAACCTTACTTGTCAAAGAGAAATTCTTTGGGAATAGACTCTGCATGTTTCCTGTAAATGCAATTGTGATTATAATTTGAACTTGTCTTACCATCTTTCCGTCAAGAGTCTTGCCATACTGATATTTTTGGTATTTTATTTCTTACAAGATTGTCTAGTCTGGAGAATATAAACTTGTCATTCACCATGATTAGTGTTTAAGGAAATTGTCTGGATTCTCATCTCTGAAGTCACTTAATTTGGATGCTCGCCAAATTACTGATTTTGGACTAGAAGCCCTTACAAGTATGCATCCCTGACCCCATGCACAAATATGCAATTTTAAGAAGGATTTTTCTATTTTTGCATAGTTCATAGGCTTTAAATCCACTTCGCTCAAATAGATTCGGTGTTAAATCTTTTCTTTTGGTAATGAAAAAAACAGGTTTCTGCTGAAAGTCCCCATGCATTTATTCAAGTGGAAACTGAAGCCATGAAAGAGGCAGCTCAAGTTAAGCTTGCATCGTTCACTTACACCGCTTTGGTGCTTCTTTGATAAAGGCTTATAATTCCTTGTTGGAGGTTTTAATAGGTGAACTTCAATCCAAAGTGGCTGCCCTGGTGGATCCAAATTTTGATCCTAGGGAGCTGAGAACAAGACGTGGAAGAAGAAAGACATCGATAGTACTGTTCCCGCCAGACAAGCCAAGCTCAATATGCTTCTTATTAATGTTTTGCTAAATATGTAGTTTTTGTCGTCCTGATTAAAATTTCAGGACGCCAAAATCCACAAACTATAGGAAAGTGATTTTTAGCGTCCTGATTATAGTTTCAGGACGCCAAAAATCATGAATAGCCATTGTAAAGTGATTTTTGGCGTCCTGATTATAATTTCAGGACGCCAAAAATCACGCCAAATTCCCTCTTATTTAATGATTTTTGGTGTCCTTAATTTATGTTAGGACACCTTACATAAGGCGTCCTGAATGAAATTAAGGACGTCTTATTTAGGACGTTAAACACCTTTTTTGTAGTAGTGAGCCAAATCCCTATCATCTGCAAGGAGATCTAGCCTCATCTTGTCAGTGACCACGACATTTCCAGGGTATGTCATGTAAACTTCCCTCTTTCCAGCTAGCACGTGTGAGTCGTTAGACCAATGCAATCGGAAGTTCCTATGGGGAAGTACGGAGGAGCAAAGGAAAATACCATTGGTTGCTTGGGACGCGATTTGCAAACCCAAAGCTAGAGGTGGACTAAGTCTCCAACACACGAGCCACTACAATCAAGCCTACCTAATGAAGATTGGGTGGAATCTAGCCGCTAAGCGAGACGAGTTCTGGGTGAAAGTTGTTCGGAACAAGTATAGCTATGCCTTGGATGTGTTACCGAAGATCGAAATGGCAAGACCGGGGTCAAATTTGTGGAGTGGAATCAAATGCACGTGGAATAAAGTTTAAGAGGGAATTGAGGTAATGCCAAATGGGAAAGCAAGGTGGAGATGGAGCAAGAGCGGCACTTTCACTGTGAAGTCTGCAAATGACGCTAGCACCCAATACGTGGTATCTCTGGACCCTACATGGGGAAAGATTTGGAAATTAAAGGTCCCTAAGAGGTGTAAAATGTTCCTCTGGCTGGTTCTACATAATCAAATTCTAACTAATGCTGCTAGGTACAAGCGTGGCTTGAGTGGTGACGCCAGCTGTCAGGTTTGTGGTGCGGTATTGGAGAATCTGCAACACTTATTAAGAGACTGCCCAAAAAATCATGCTTTGTGGCAGTAGTTTGTTCCCCCCAAGCTTCGACGGAAGTTTCTCTCCTTGCCTTTTGATACTTGGCTTTGCTGGAACCTCAATCCCAGAGGTGAAAACCAGGATCAAGAGGTGTGGTGGCAGCTGTTTGTGATTATCTGTTGGTGGCTATGGAGGATGTTAGTTCTCAATGTGTGTTTTGATGATGATTAACTTTAGAAAGAATTTCTGATACATAGGACAAATCCAAATAACTCAATTCAGTCAAATATGTGAAGCATATCAGTTAAATTTCTTGCTGTCAGATTGGCTCGAGCCAATCTCTGTGACTCGAGTCAATACACTGTCGTTTATTGCAAAATTTCCATTTTGACTCGAGCCAAGCAAAAGGGTGCCTCAAGTCTAGGCCTTGACTCGATCCAAGCTCTTCAAAATTGTGAAATGTCATTTGATCTCTTCAATTGACTCGAGCCAGGTATATTAACTTGAGCCAAGGATACTGACCGTTACTTTTGAAAATAGCATTTGACTCGAGCCAACACTTAGTGACTCGAGCCAAGCTCTTGGTTCAAAAATTCCAAACGTTTGTTCTTCGCTGTTGACTCGAGCCTATTTAGCTGCCTCAAGTCTAGAGGCTGACTCGAGCCAAGATAAAGGCTGCCTCGAGTTAAATGTGTCAATTAATTGATTTATTCAATACCTTGACTCAAGCCACATTCTTGGCTGACTCGAGCCTAAGCCTTGACTCGAGTCAAGCTCTGGTCTGCCTCGAGTCAGAAAAGATTTTTAGGTATTCATTGAGCATGAATGATTGACTTAACTCGAGCCACACTTTTGGCTGACTCGAGTTTGAGCCTTGACTCGAGCCAAGATATGGTTCGCCTCGAGTCAGAAAGGAAATTCAAATATGATCTATGCTTTAATCGATGCGCTGACTCGAGCCAGTAATAAACTTGACTCAAGTCAATTGTGCTCTGTTTTTCAAATCTTTTTTCAACTTTTAAAATCTTATGATTATGCTTATGGATTGTTTATGTCGTCAATTACTACTTTTTCTAACATCATTTAATCAGTTTGATTAGTGAGTTTTAGATAATTTATGAAAGAAGATTAACTCTAATCTGCACAAAGCGACCGACGTGTCAGAGTGCATTTAAAGCAATTACTCATTCGAGACACTCAACCAACAGATATACAAAAAGGCTTCATTCTCTTTGCTGTGCTTCCAACGGTCAAAATCGAAAGAATAAAAGAATGAAAGAATATTGGAAGACATTGATAATTATGCTTCTCTACTCTCTAACAGTTATATTCGAGAATCACAACGGATATTTGTTCAAACTTCTCAACGGTCATAAATGCTAACATCTATAAATACTAGAAGCATTGAATGTTCAATTGACCGAAGCTCTGAGCATTCAATTAGTCTCAACTACTATCTACTGTTTCATTAAACTTCTTCAGATATGTTTGTACTTCAGTGATTATCATATATTTACTCAGTGAGAAGCTAAACACCATTTGATTATCTTAGTTGAAATCTTAAGGTTGTGGAACCTTAAGTGTGGGTGTACAATTACAACTTGTAAGGGGGAGCGAGTACGAGAGTGAAAGGATCGTCCTATACAGTGTGTGTAATTGTGTTCATTTGAAAAGAGTGGAAATCCCAAGGTGTGCTTGGGGACTGGACGTAGGTCAAAGTATTATACCGAACCAGTATAAATTGCCTCGTGTCTTTTTCCCTATTTATCTTCTTTTACTTGTCTCGCGAAAAAGATTTTTGAGATCACCTATTCACCCCCCTCTAGGTGATATTCCATCTTCAGAGGAGACGTAACACTTTAGTATTTGAAGGTAAGAAGACTTCAAATAACACTATCTTATCCAGTGTTCTGCCATGGTAGGCAACATGAATGAAGCCCAGAGAAGAAGTTGCAGAACTACTGACAGGAGAGTGATACCTAGTGGTCATGAAGGGAAATGGCGGCCACCACCAGCTGGTTGGGTGAAGGTAAATACTACTTGGCTTTAACTTCGGGCATGGCCAGCAGCGATTTATTGCAGAATGAACATGGTGATTTTCCTTAAAGTGTTCATGTTCAAAGGAGAAAAGGGAGACTGCCTGACAGTTGAACTATGGGGTTGCCTCCATGGAATCAAGCTCGTGTGGGATTTGGGTTTTTGCAATGTTATTCTGGAACTCGACTCGGCAGATGCAGTCGCACTGATAAAGAACCCGATGAGTGATACTCATGAAAACTGACGGATTATTGAGGAGATTAAAAGCATTATGAACCGTGATTGAGGTTCCGCTAATTAGCCGATGGTTGAACAAAGCAGCTGACAGGTTAGCCAAAATGAGCCTTTCCTCTATGCCTGGGATTCAAATCATTCCACTTGTTGACACGGAGCTAGAGAGGATCCTCGTTAAAGATAAAACTTAGTTTCTCTTTGGTTGCTCAATTGTGTCAAAAAAAAAACTCCACTCACATTTTTTTTTGGTACAGTGCACAATTATTTAAAATAAGATAATTACAACACCCATTAAGGGTCTGTTTGGGTGACCACGGAAAAACACGGTGACACAAGTCAAAACAAAACCTCTATCACAAACCTCGCATATTGTAAATCACGTTGGAAAAACACCTTCTACCGCTAATCCAAACATTCACTAAATCTATATGTTTTGCCCTCTTGAGTTGGGCCAAACACTAGGGCTAGACCCCACATGTAGAATGAAAGTGTGTCATTTTTATCTCCTAGGCATATTTGTCCTTTTATTAGAGGCAATGATTTTTGAAGCACTAAATATGAACATTTTTCCAATAACAAACGTCTCATTGTTCAAACTAAAATCCCTAATTTCTCAAATTACAATTCCTTGCCAAATATACCCATTGTCAAATTCAAACACAAATCACCAAATTAAACCTATTAAACATCAATTCAACCTTCACACTACTACAAAAAATGGTTTTTACTTCCCTAAGATACGTCCTATTTTAGAAAAGAGAAGTAAGAAATATAGACAGTGACATTTTTGTAATTACACTAGTGGAAAAAGGATTTTAAGACCGGACGAAACAGGTATATTAGGAGCGGACCCGCGACAGGTCTTGTTCCAGGCGGTATTAAAAGTCACCCTATTAAGACCGGACTTAGAACCGGTCTTAAGGAGTTTCTTTAAGACCGGACATTTTAAACCTTCGATCTTAAAATTCGTACTAAATAAATCTGAAATATTTTTTGTTCGGTCCTAAAACTCAAACTTTAAGACCGGACAAAAACTAGACCGTTCTTAAAAGATCCGAATATTAAGACCGGAAAAAAATAAACCAGGTCCTAAAAATAGTAATATCCTAGACCAGATGCCGGTCTTAAAAGACTGACTTTCAAGACCGGATGTTATATACATCCGGTCTTAAAAATTGAACTTTTAGACCGCACTTATAAATGAACCGGTCTTAAAAGACCAACTTTTAAGACCGGCTTAATACCTTTAAGAGCGGTCATAGATATACATCCGGTCTTAACAATTGAACATTTAAGACCGTCTTATTTATTTGCGCTCTAAATTTTCCCGAATTTTTTTCCTGTTCTGTTCTTCCTGATCATATATAATACACAAAAATCCACCATTCAAAACAACACAAAAAAGTCGATATACTTAATTTAAGCTACAAGCTATGAACATGAATAAATTGAATTGGGAAAAAGAATACAAATAATTATCCACCATGAGTTATGTGGCCTTAAGTCTACAACAGCTAAAGTAATTTATACAATAAGCTAATATATATAACTAATTACAATCACAATGAGTTACAATACAGCACGTAAATCAACATACATGTAGTCCAATATATTATTCACCATGCCTTCATCTGATTCCCACCCAACAATGTAACATGCATCCTCTTTATAACATGCCCCTTTGAATTGGATCTGCCACAAAAACAAAACAAGAACAAATTCATAGTCAGCGTGACATTATATTGTTTAATTAAGAACGTAACATAGAAGGAATATATAATATATATAGTTAAAACCTTAAAGTTTTCTAAGAATTCTGCATATGAATATTACCTTATGAATTGACTCTTTTATAAAGTGATATCCTCCCATATCCCTTCTTGATGATCATTTTTTATGCCGGGTTCATTATCCGCTTCATCTTCTTCGTTCATGTCCGGTAGACCCCTTGAAAAAGGAGTACTATCAAGAAGACCATAATTTGAATGACTTTCCTCATCAATATCAATGACCCTCTTTCCTTGGAGAGCTACAGACCACATTTTATTTTCTTGATCGATGATATAGAACACTTGTTTCGCATGGTCTGCCATAATAAAAGGTTTATCTCCAAAACTTCTACTATTGACATCGACTAAAGTAAATCCTAGTCGATCGATCTGAACACCATTATTGACATTAACCCACTTGCATTTGAAGATAGGAAATCTAATTTTGACATAGTCCACCTCCCAAATCTCTTCAATAACCCCATAATATGGCATGACTGCCAATTTAGGCCTCTTGTCTTTTGAACTGGAGAAGTGCATAGATTCAGCCTCTAACATAACACCACTGTTTTGGACTGTGCTCCTATCATCTAGGGACTTCGTGTAAAATGTATAACCATTGATCACATACGAATTCCAACTTATGACTTCAACCTTAGGACCACGTGCTAACCATTTCATTGTGTCAGAAACACATTCAGATCCCTCGACCTTTTGTTTGAACCATTTTGCAAAAGTTCTCGTTATGCTCCCTAATCAACCTTTGTTCGGTCATTCGATGGTTTTCTTTCCTTACAGCCTCTTTATGTGCAGATATGCTGGCTTGAACTTCATCAACATTATTCAAGATGTATAAGTGGACTTGTGACAATTCATCAGGATCCACACTCTTTACCGAAGCTCCATGTCTACCCCCTTCAGCATGCTAACGTTTTGGAAGCCCAATATGTCTTACTTTGGCCAAATAATTTTGACAAAATTCCATGGCCTCTTCAGAAACATATTTCTGAACAATTGATGCTTCCAGCCGTACGCGTTCTTCACATACCCTTTTAGGAATTTCATAGATCTTTCAATAGGGTACATCCACCGTAAATGGATAGGGCCGCACAACTTTATCTCTCTCACTAGATGAACAATGAGATGAACCATGATGTCAAAAATGAAGGAACAAAAAGCTTTTCAAGGTGGCACAAGATAAGATATCCTTCATTCTCCAATTCATCCAACTTTTCAATCTTGAACACTTTACTACAAACCGCATTGAAGAAGAAACAAAGTCTAGTCAAAACGACCCGAAGATCATATTCGGCGATGCCTCAAATAGCTACTGGGAGTAGCTGTTGCATCAAGACATGACAGTCATGAGACTTTTGGCCTACTAATTTCAAGTCCTTCATCGAGACAAGCCTCTTAAAATTTGAAGAATACCCCGAGGGAACTTTTGTGCCATGTAAACACTTACAAAAGCTTCGTTTCTCATCCTTAGACAAAGTATGAGAAGCCGGGGGACAATAAGTTCTCTTCCCATATGGCCTTGGATGCAAGTCTTCGCGTATTCCCATTGCTTGCAAATCCAATCTTGCCTTCACACCATCCTTCGAACTACCTTGTATGTTGAGAAGCGTGCCCACAATACTATCACATACGTTCTTCTCCACATGCATGACATCAATACAGTGTCTCACATCAAGAGTGCGCCAATAGGGAAGATCAAAGAATACAGATCTCTTCTTCCATATATTTGTTTCTTTTCTACTCTTTCCAGGCTTACCGAAGATGACACTAATATTTTTAACCTTTTCAAACACTTGCTCCCCAGTCAATGCCACCGGAGCTTCTTCATACTCTTGGCCACCAAAAAAGGCCTTCTTTAATCGACGATATGGGTGGCCCCGTCTAAGAAATCTCCTATGTCCAAGATACACCGTCTTTCTTCCATGTTGAAGTTGATGGTAGCATGTGCCTTCTTCACAAACCGGACATGCTTTATGGCCTTTTACACTATACCCTGACAAGTTCCCATATCTTTGGGAAGTCGTTTATAGTACAAAATATCATGGCTCTCATTTTAAAGACCTCCTTCTTGAAAGAGTCAAAAACATCGACACCTTCTTCCCACAACTTCTTCAAGTCTTCGATCAAGGGCTCCAGGTAAACATCTATGTCATTTCCGGGTTGTTTTGGTCCCGAAATCAACATAGACAGCATGATGTACTTTCATTTCATGCATAACATAGGAGATAAGTTGTAAACAATCAGGAGTATAGGCCATGAGCTATGTATGCTGCTAAGGCTTCCATAGGGGTTCATGCCATCCGTGCTAAGGGCAAGCCTGAGGTTCCTAGGTTCTTCGCCGAAGTTCGGAAATAATTGATCGATCTTCTTCCATTGAGAAGAATCGGCCGGATGTCGAAGCTGTCCATCCGAAATCCTCTCATCTGCATGCCACCTCAGATTTTTGCACCATTTTCATTCGCAAACAACCGCTTGAACCTTGGTATGATTGGAAGATACCACAACACTTTTGCGGGCCCCTTATCGACTTGTACCGTGGGGTTTCACATATCGGACAACTCGCTTCTCTTCAAACTCTTTTCTATACAATACACAATCATTCGGGCATGCATGGATCTTTTTGTACTCCATCCCCAGTGGACAAAGTATCTTCTTAGCATCATAGTAGCGATGCGGCAACACGTTATCAATCGGAAGCATGTCCTTCAAAGCCTCAAGCAATTCTGAAAAACTCTTGTCGCTCCATCCATGACGTGCCTTCAAGCTTACCAATTTCAATACAGCGTTCAACAATTAGTATTTTTTACACCCACAGTATAGCGGTGACTCTGCATCACTGCACATATTACCATATGCATGTGATCGCTCAAAAGCCTCTTCTCCTACATCACGGATAATGTCCTCTATGTGATCATCCATATCCGTGTCATTATCATCAAAGACCACTTCCCCATGTTTTTTCCCACTTGATGGCACTTGTTCACCATGCCATACCCATACTGTATAAGTCTTACAAAATCCGTGACAAATTAAATGTGTGCGTATAACTTCAGGACATAGTCGACACTCATTCAAACATTTTACACAAGGGCAATAATACTTCCCCATCATCATGGGCATTTTGTTTAGCAAATTCTATAAATTCCCTAACCCCATTCTGATATTCAACATTCGTTCGTAAAGCATCTATCCAACTGTGATCCATAGTAGAATTCCTATATATTATAGACGAAAATCATTGATCATACATAATCCGAAAAAATTGAAACTTGCATATAAAATAGGCCAACTCCAAATGCAAATATTGTCTCAAAGAATCACTTTTACGGAGGAACTTGCCCATTAAATGCATAACAAATTAAGAATCACTTTTGGTCATAAATGCATCACAGTGAATCCAAGAACCAAAATAAATGCAAGACGAGGAAATTAAATGCAGGGGATGAAGGTCTTGTGGACTAACCTGTAGCATATAAATTCAAATGCGTTTATTGAGTCGTCTTACTTCTCCGCTCACGAACGTTGATGTTGCAGACAAGACAGCAAGAGTAACCTAAAAGCACTTGTTGGTCAGTTGGGTAGGTCTAAAGTGAAAATATAATCTTCAAAAAACAATATTCATTAACAACAGAGAATACCCATAACAACATTACACCGATTTCGTTAAACCCATGAAAAACCAAGAACGATAAGCTGGAAAATAATAAAGTTTTAACCGAAACATCTCTTACAGCTTCGTCTATAGACGTTTAGCTAAGGAACCCGAGAGTGATTGTCGAGAGAGGTACGCGAAGTAGCGACGAAGGCGAGAGGGAAATTTCGAGTCGGAACCTGAGTATTCACTTTCGGCAAGACAAGAGATCAAAGAGGGAAATTTAATTTTTCCGCGCGACAAAGATACCTTATTTAGCTTTTTGGATTTTATTAATACCGGTTATTAATTAAATGTCCGGTCCTAAAGATTAAACTAACATTTTAAGACCGGAGTTTCAAAAGTATCCGGTCCTAAATTTTTATTAGTCTTTTAAGTTTTAAGATCTGAGGTTTATAAAACATCCGGTCCTAAAATTCAAATACTCTTTAGATCTGTTACTTATAAAATGTCCGGTCTTAATGGCCTTGGTGATTGCAATATTAAATCAATAAAATAAAGGATATATTTTTGGACAAAAAATAAAGGAAAATTGGAGAATAAGTTTCTTTAATGAATTACTGGAGAACAGCCAAAAAATTCATACAGTGTTCTTAATGTTTCTTACATTACTTCAGAATATATACACAACAACAAAAAAACAAAAGAAAAACAAGCTGAATATTATCATCCACAAGAATCTGACTGAACAACCTCGGCGATTTCGGCGTGAAGAGCATTAATTTCCCACCGGAGATCAGCAAGTTGTTGTCTTATTCTCTCCACCCGCAATATGAATAGATCAGAGGTAGGCGCGCTGGGGTCAACAGGTTGGAGAGGGGGATTACGAACATCTGCATGGCCAGCTTCAAGATGACGGATGAACACAGCAAGGACAGGATCGCCAGAAGGATCGAGGGGGGGGTGCGGCATGAGCAATCTCTTCATCATCCAAAGAAATAACAATGGGTCCAACGACCCGAGAGTCTTCGGAAACAATACGACGCTTGCATTTGGAGGAGGCGCACCATATAATGATCTAACCATGGCACGAGCTTGAGTCATGTATGCACCCTTACGAGCAATTTGCTTGTATCTAACCATGGTTTGAGGATTTGAGAAGTTGGGGCAGAGAGCTAGGAAGTGAGGAGTTAACAAGGACAAAGAGGTAGTGTGTGGAGTATATAAGGACAGATAGCAGGAGAGATAAACATCGATGATGAATTCGTCAATTGGTATATAATGAATTTAATGTTTCTACTTTAAGAGCGTATTTGTTCAAAATATCCGGTCCTAATAGTCATTTACTTTTAACAAACTTTTAAGACTGAACTTTTATCTTGTATCCGGTCCTAAAACTAATTTTTAATTCAATTACTTTTAAGACCGTCCTTTTATCATATATCCGGTCCTAAAAATCATTTTTTAGACCGATATTTTACTTTGTATCCGGTCCTAAAACTCATTTATTATTATATTTCAATTTATTTTTTCAAGTAAGAATTTTTGGTTAAAATATTACTTTTAAGAACAGATCTTACACAGTATCCGGTATTAAAAGTTCATTCTTTTCAAACAGCAGAGTCCCTTCCCTATGTTGAAATGAATGATTCAGAGTCTCTTCGACTTCCACATAAACTTCCCAACTAGGCGTCTCCTCGTATTCTGAGCAAATATGCGTCTCCTCGTTAATGTTTCCGGCGTTTCACATTCTTCAGGATGAGTTCTCTATTTAAACCCGTTGTTACTTTCTTCACATTCATCTCCATCTCCTCCTAGAATCTCCACCGTAATGGCTTCTCCACCACGACGAGGTCCTCCTGCTGGGCGAAATCCTGAGCCACCTCCATATCCTCCTCCGTTGCCTCCGAACCCGAACCTCGCGAGATCTTTGGAGCACTGATAGCCCGCGTCGATCATATAGACCGACGCTTGGGCCAACTGTTTCAGGTCTATCACGCCGTTTTTCGAATAAAAACAAACAGAGTGACGACTCTTCTCAAGTTTGGACCATCGTTGTCGTCCTCTTTACTTGTCCTGTTGTGAACATTTTCAGTGTCTTTTTCGTTATCTTCTTTCTTTTTCCGACAAAAATAAAAGGGACACCGATGATGATCTTCACAACCAGAAAAGTAGAAATGAGGACAACGAAGCACAAAACTTGAGAAGAACGCCAGAAACATGGTTGCCTTGAACCCTAACGATATGTCTGAAAACTGAATCACCAACTCTATTTATATGAAGAATGTTAGGACCGGACGTATAATAAATCCTCGGTCCTAAAAATTAAGCCTTATTTTAAAATTTAAAGTTAGGAGTGGACAACTAACAATTATACGGTCCTAAAGGTTTCGGCAAACTATTATAAAAAAAGAAGTCTTGAATATTAGGACCGGACGTATAATAAATCCCCGGTCCTAAAAATTAAGCCTTATTTTAAAATTTAAAGTTAGGAGCGGACATCTAAAAAATATACGGTCCTAAAGGTTTCGGCAAACTATTAAATAAACGAAGACTTTTAAGACCTGAAAACTAACAAATATACGGTCCTAATATTTTAGCCGTATATTTTCTAGACTTTTAGGATCGGATATTTGACATATATACGGTCCTAAAAGTCTCTACCATTATTTTTTAGAATTAGACGAAGACTTTTAGGACCAGATATTTGTTAAATATACGGTCTTAAAATGGACGAAGACCTTTAGGACCGTAGTTTTAACAAATATACGGTCCTAAAAGTCGCGAATACTTTTCAGAGCCTCTTCTGGCTCATTTTCAACATCCGTCTGTACCTCAAATTTCAAGCACTAAATAGTTTTATCAACCATCCCATTCATTCAGAAACCCAAAATGGACACACACAAATTGTTCAAAAAAATAAACAAATTTATTATTGAATTACATTGCGTTATATTTACAAATGAATGAATTAGCTAGTCGAAAAAATAAACAAATGTATGTACAGAAGGCTATTGTTGCTACAGCATCATATATTATTTACAAATGAATTAATTAGGACATTAATTATTGTCCTGACTTAGATTTTTGAAGACCAGTTTATACAGATATTTACAATACACATCGCGTATGTGCTCCACTTCATCATCAAAAAATGGCTTTGGACAGGAAAACCTCTGTAACATCAAAGACAGAAACATAAATAACATATTATTACGTGCATATTTCATATGTAACATTAAGCCATCAGTGACTGAATTGCCATAACATTTTACCCTTAAAGAGAATTTAGTCTTTCCTTCCGTCACAATATCATATATGTGTTTCATGACGTACGGGCCACATAAGTTCGATTCTTGCGGTTGCCGACGGGTCTAAAAATAACAATAAATATATATAAGAGCATATATAGCTTACTGACCAACTTGAAGGCAATTATGCCATGTCAAAATATGTACTAACCTTAATTTTGTGCCATTTAGGATCTCGTGATCTGAACCCCACGCTTTTTTACATCAACTTGGAAGGTCTTCATGCCACTATCATCAAAATCACAAATTTATCGGTAATGTTCATGAAAATTCACAACAGAGATTTCGAGACAAGACAATCAAAATGACATTCTTACTCGTTGATGTTCTGCTTCAACACAAGCGATGGATCCAGTGAATGGAGCATAAGAAGATAACATAATGCGACTCCATGTTCATGACGACCAACGCAGTGGTTGCTGAAAATTCACAGCAGTAAAGTATCAGTGATATATATATATATATATATGTAGCATAATTAAGTGAATTGCAGACAAGAATTGTGATATATATGTACCCGAGCCAGAATGGAAAAAAGTACACATTTCTTGGAACTTGACACAACCTCTTTGATATGTAATCCTGTCTCATTTCCAGAGGTAGTGTTGTACTTGCATACACTGGGCACAAGAATCCAAAATCCAAAATTCTGCCCTGTTGAACCAGTTTCTCGTGCATGCACCTACAAGAATGACATCGATAAGGGAATTAGTATATATGTATGTGTGTCTAAACGGTTCATTTAAATTATGTAATCAAGGAAGAAGATACTTACTTCATAAATATTTGAACACATGCACTAATAACTTGCTTTCCAGGAAGCAGCATGGACTCTACATCTTCATTATCAAAGTAAACCGGTTCAGGATTTGGGATGCCTATTACTTCATCGACAAAACACGATTTATCTTTAAACCATTTTTTGGCTACCAAATCTTTTATTTTTTCCTTGGCCGTCACGTTAGCAGTAGGGGATGGAACTTGAGGAGGGGGTGGAGCTTGAGGAGGGGATGGAGATTGAGGAGGGGGTGAAGCTTGAGGAGGGGGTGGAGCTTGAGGAGGGGATGAAGAAGCTTGATGAGGGGGTGGAGCTTGAGGAGGAGTAGAGACATCTACAAGCTTCACTGGCCAAGAGATGAAGGTTCCCTTGACATCACTCACAAGCTTCAGCTCATCGGTTGGGAGAGGGACAGGTGCATCAAAGATCACCTCTTCAACTGACACTCTGACTTCATCATCAGCTATTTGTTCGTGGTGTACAGTTGATCCCAAGTTGTGGACAGTCCCTTTAGCAACCAATTGTCTATGACCATCACGATCCTCCACATACAGATGACAAGGTTGCTCTGACTGTCCAACAATGCAGCTCCCTCTAGTGCTCTGCTGCTGCATAGGTGCAGCTGAAGGTATCAAGGGATCCACACTGGTCTCTGGCCGAGAGCTCAGGAGGAACTTGATAATTGAATATTTTATACACTTATTTTTGTCTCTTGAATAATAATTTAGGACCCTTTAGCTAATAAATAATGGCTTTTATGTTTATTTGGGCCTTGGGCCTTTTATTGCATTTTAGCAACTTTTAATAATAAAATCCCAGTTTTGTGTTGCTTCACTATATCTACTATAACTCTTGAACCAGACATCGGATTTGCCTCATTTTTGTCTCATATTTCAGATGATTCAGAGAGCTACAATTGTTATGAAGACATAAAGAGCAAATCCGGTCAAGAAGGCGGTCAATTTTGGAGCCAAAGTCGAATGTACAATTCTGGATTTTATTTGGACCCGAATTTTGTAATTTAAGCCCAGCTTTATTTTATTTCTGTTTTGGGCTAAAACCATTAGAGCCCATTTTCGTTTTAGGTTATTTTTAAGTAAGGCAGCCGCCACAAACATTATGCATTCACGTTTTTGACATTAGAGTGGATCACGCATGTTCTTAGGGTTCTTCGCGTTCTTCATCTTTTCTTCGATTTTCCAGCCATGCTCGGCTAAACCCCCTGTGATTGACACAACGATGAGGATTCCATGATTCGTCCAGAGAACTTGTGCCTAATCGGTAACTTAATCAATTCTGTTTTCATCTTATTGGATTCGAATTCTGGAAATAGTTCGAATATTAGATTTAATATTCGGTTTGGTTCATCCCAAGGACTGAATTCAGACTAGGTTTTAGTGTTGGTGTGCGATTGCACAGTGATACGCCACTGTTCGAATAAATTCTAGACGATCGCCTAGGTGAGGGATTCTCCGGATGAATGCAGAGATTTCGATTCATCCGAACCAAACGTGATTAGTTATATTTCGTTCAATGATGCATGATTCTCGAATCGAACGTTGGGTTGGTCGTTTTTAATCTGTTTAAGTCTATCAACTTTTTCTATCTGTTTCTACATAGTTCTGTTTATTTCAATTTATTTCGTTTTAATCTGCTGAATCATAAAACCCTAAAACCCCCAATTTTACCATTCTGTTTCACAGTTGTTGTTAATCAAACCCGCTGCAAGTTCGTTGGGAAACGACCCAGGTTCCCTAATTCTGCAAATCATTAATCGAACTTGGTTTATTTTGGGAGACATGGCAAAATATCTTTCCAGAACTTCATTTTCTCCATCTCCTCCTTCATCTTGCTCATCTCAGATTGAAACATCCTCAATGCAGCATCTTTCGCCGCTGATTCCTCACTTAATTTGGCAAGCGTCTGATCCACTCCTCCCGGGTAACCATACTTTGTCTGTGGCATTTGGATTTACCAAAGTATTGCTTTAGGCCTACCCGTCCTCCAATCCCCCTTACACGCCCCGAGTGATCTGGCTTTCCGGTCGCAGCGGTCAGAACATCATTCCTCCCGTCGACGAAAAGATCCCTTTGCCTCTTTCTTTTTAAGATCTTCCTGTAAGATACAGATAACGAGAAGCTTAGTGATGAAACATGTTTAGTAAGTAAAAAATAACAATATCGATACTTACAATTCGTTCAGCAACTACACGAGTTTTTTCACTCGTGTAGGCGCCGCTTGGCTTTTCCCGAATATACAACCACAGCTCCTCGCGACGTATTGGAGATGGCAGCTGGTCAACTATCGTAGAAGGATTGGATTCAGCTTCATCTTCCAATCTCTTCCGTTTGGCTGCCATCAAATCTTTTTCGGCCTTTTCATATCCGCGCGAGAAGCCTGTGTGGGCAATCATTCTTTCTCCCAATCTCCGATATTTTTCCCTTATTTTCTCGTGAATCGGGATTGAAAACAACTATATATCAATTATGAATTCCAGCCATGTCACTAACAGAAATTAGAGAACTTCTGCTTGATATGAACGTCAAACATTGGTCAAATTCACTTCATCAAGTTTCAACATTTTACTTAAGGAAGATGTAGCATTGTAGAAGAAATTGGGAAAACCAAAGGAAAGGGAGTTGCGAAATGCCGCCAACTCGGTCAATTCATTCATTCATCATAAATGGTTCCTACACATATTAGAATAACTAACTAACTACTTGCACCGAAACCATTACACGCTTAACATACTTACTAACTAACAGCAACGTCTAACCATTGCCATTACACAGTTTACATATCAGACTTGCATGAAACTAGGACATGCTCATCTCATGCAGGACAAAGGAAGCAAATGTATACTTCTATTCACACACCAAACCATTTAACTAACAGAATTAGATGTACACAATAACATTCACATATCCGCACAGGTTAATAAGCAAACAAAAGTGCAAACAAAACTAAATATAAACTCACCAGAGCTTCAGGAGTGGTCCGCTTTTGAACAAATTGTTGCCAAGTTTGTTCATCAATAAATTTGTACTTGTCCCAGGGTTTATGGTCAGGCTGGACGGTGAATGTAAGCCGGATAGTGTCCCACATAGGATCCTTTATTTTTTTTTGGTCCACATCTTTCCACTCATCTGTCAAAATGCTAACCTTGCTGCGTACTAGAGTGCTGAAAAAACTAGTATATGTGCTTTTATTAGGACCGACAGGTTGCAAATTTTCATCAAAAAGAATCTCGAGCTTCGTCCCAGAATTCCGACTAAGGGATACTTCCATCATTCGTGTGCCGCTTCTACCACGGCGTGCGTGCAGTGCGAGGAGGCTCAATGTGAGATGAAGAGGTTCGTTCGTCCGACCCTCACCGGTCAAACCAAGATCTGTAGTTTCAGGAACACGAGTGGAATCGTTTTCACCGTTCATTTTCAAGATAGTAAGAGAGGAATGCCTGAGAAAATGAGGGAGTAACAGAGGCTAACGGTACGCGGGGCGAGGAAGAGAGGTAATGCAACAGGAAGGGTTTCGCAACGTGAACAGGGGTTCTTCAGTGAGAGTGACAAAAGCTTCCGCGCGAAGTAACGTTTATTTGGCGCTTCATTTTTAAGACCGGACATATACCTATATACGGTCTTAAAAGATAACCTTTAAGACCGGTCTTTCTATATGTCCGGTCTTAAAATTAATTAATTTTTATTCAATCTTTAGTACCGGCCAAATTTTTTGTCCGGTCTTAAAAGTCTAACTTTTAAGACCGGTCATTCTGTAACTATGGTCTTAACATTTATTATTTTTTTTATTTAAACTTTAGTACCGGACAAGTTTTAAGACCGGTCTTAAAAGTCAAAGTTTTAAGACCGGCTATTATATATGTTCGGTCTTAAAACTTTAATACCTTTATATTTATATTTTTCCGTATTATTTTGGAGTGTAGAAAATATAAGTCTGCCTTGATGAGATTTCTCCATAAAAGTAAGAGTAAATACCCTTTTTGGTCCCTGGAAAACACACGGATGCCCTTTTTGGTCCCTGAGTAAAGGAAATGTCGTTTTGGTCCTTTTTAGGGACTAAAAATGACATTTTTGGGAATTTATGAGGGATTAAAATGTCCAAAAAATGTCCAAAAGGACTAAAATGGACCTTATTTTTCCATTTTAGGGACTAAAAAATGACTTCTTTTTTTTTCAGGGACCAAAAAGGGCATCCGTGTGTTTTCTAGGGACCAAAAAGGGTATTTACTCTAAAAGTAATTGATATTTCAATTTTTTTATTAACATTTTAAAGACCGGTTGTTATTTTAACATGTCTGGATAAGATCTATGAAAAATTGATCAGAATAAGAAGTTATTTATATTTACAAATTTGCCACCGGTCACAGCTTTAGGACCGGCCGATACTTAGTCCGGTCTTAATGAGGCGTCCTTCATTGTGTAGAAGTTCTTTTTATTTACAAAACTGCCACCGGTTACACCATTAAGACCGGTGCTTCGATTATCCGCTCTAAATGAGGCGGTCTTATAGCCCTTTATTGTATAAGAAGTTCTTTTTATTTACAAAACTGCCACCGGTCACACCTTTAAGACCGGGGAGTCGATGATCCGCTCTAAATGAGGTGGTCTTAAATCCCTTTTTTGCACTAGTGTTATATGGAGGAAATTTGAGTTTAGGAATCCTAAATTAAATTTGAGATACCAAAACCAGAAGTTTTGGCGTCCCAAAATTAATTTATGACATCAAAAGTGAACCCTAGTGCCAAAAGAAGTATTTTTGGTGTCCTAAATGTTTTTAGGACGCCAAAAGTGATCATTTTTTACGTCCTAAATTTAATTTAGGACGCCAAAAATGAACCCTGGCATCAAATCTAGCGCCAAAAGCAATGCCTTTAGCATCCTAAATGAAATTTAGGATGCCTAAACACTTTTAAAATCTCACCCTCTCTCGATCGTGTCTCACCCACTCTGCACACCTCACTAACTCCTCCTTCAAAAGCTGTTCAACTTCCTCTACTTTCTCTCTTCTTCAAGCTCAGACTGCCTCCTTTACTTTCTCTATTCTTCAAGCTCAAACTCTTATGGACTAGTTGCTCGCTCCACCTACAAGTTCTTTGCCTCCCTTCACCTATCGCTCGCTCGTGTGTCCTTCAAAGCTCAGACCTGTCGCTCGCTCGCCCCTATATTTCATCCTCTCCAACATCGCTATTATGTATCATCCCCTCCGACATTGATACCGGTGGTCAAGGCTAAAGTTAGTCCAGCTACCCCTCTTTCGTTTTCGAAAATTTAAATCTGGAAAATTTCAGCCTACTACCCCTCTTTCAGATATGAAATTCTCTGAATCACCACTTTCATTTTCGAATCCTAAGGACCCATCTTATTCAGTAGTGAATTAATTTGGAGCAGATTTGATTGCATTGCTTGAAAGAAAATCTGTTCATTTTATTGCTTTAACAAGATCTGAGAAACATGCAGACATCTGTTCCTATTCTTTCTTACTTCGTTTCGTGTTGCGTTTCATTCATTTTGGGGATAAGGGCCTTACCCCGGAAGTTTTCATTTAGGAGCACAGGGCACCCATATTTTTTTTTTGGAGCAAAATTGCCCCAAAAGTTAACAAAATGGAGCAATTTTGCCCCGAAAGTTTTTTTTTTATGAGCAATTTTGCTCCGAAAGTTTTTTTTAGGAGTAATTTTGCCCTCGAAGTTTACAATTTGGAGCAACAATTTAATGATCAAGATTAGCGGAAGGGAAAGATTGCTACGTTTTTAAACTTCCGGGGCAATTTTTGTTCCAAAAAAAACTTTCAGGTGCTGAGTGCTCCTGAGCAAAAAACTTCCGGGGTAAAGAAGACCCTTATCCCTTCATTTTGTGTACATGAAGATTATTTTAATTGTTAATTTTCTTATTTCATGTCCGTTTCTTTTTCGATATCTTCCAAGGCACTTGACTAAATGATTCCGTAACGAATCTGTTATTTTTTTTTTATTGTTTGAAGATTAATTTAAGCTGGGTCTTCGTTATTGGTGTTGGCCTTATAAATCAGAACCTGTACTTCTTTTGCGTTATTTTTTAGATCTGGAAAACTTCATAGTGGCACGACAATTTTTGGTCAATCATGAATTTTAGATCTTGCCTTTTGATTAAGTGAGTATCTTAGATTGTTAATGCGTTCTTGTTGTTTCTTTCTTCTTCTACGGCCAACCCCTAAACCATAGGTCTAGGGTTTTTGTTTTTGTTTTTTTGTTTTTTTGTTTTTTTAAACAGAGCACTACGACATCTTAAATTTTTTTAGGACGCCAAAAAGCACTACAATGTCCTAAATATTTTAGGATGTCAAAAAGCACTACAACGTCCAAAAAAAAATTAGGATGCCATAAGTCTTACTTTACTACGCCCCCTAAATATATGTCACCCTAAAAAAGGATGTAGAATAGATTAAAAAAATGACGTTAAAAAGCATTTTTGTATTAGTGTAAATAAAGTAAGGGCTAAGGTGCATATTTTCCAACCAACTATTATCTAAGGAGCGTCTGGCACAAATAACAGTTGAGGGGACCAAAATTGTCAATCAACAATTGAAAAGTGAAAAGAAAAAACACAATTTGGTGCAGATTCGCCAATGAACTATTACCCCGTCACTGTCTTGGTGTCTCCGTCTTTCATTGATTGTCATAGTATCGGCAACGTCAGTATCTCCAAAGCTTCCATTGTTGCTGGGTGTTCCACTCACTCTCTTGAACTCATTCAGCAGTCCACAGCTTTCGACTGGCACGCACCTTGCACCCTGGTTCCATCCCTCCGATGCTACAAGCAGCAACTGCCGCTGCCACAACGCATGCTCCCATGGGTCCCCTCTCTGTTGGTGTTTGCCTTATCCAACAAGAATGCTTAACCGCTCTTTTTTCCAGTGTTTCCGCCATCATCCTACGCCAGTGCCTCATATTTTAACTTAATTGTGGTGGTTGTTTTTTTTTAATAGTTATTTGGTGTTTTTTTCACTTTTTAATTGTTGATTAACAATTTTGGTCCCCTCAATTGTTATTTGTGTCAGACTCTCCTCGAGTAATAGTTGATTGGAAAATTTGCACATTAACCCATAAAGTAATCTAAACGCTAAAATGA
Organism: Acacia pycnantha; assembly: GCA_025563575.1. NCBI lineage: Eukaryota > Viridiplantae > Streptophyta > Magnoliopsida > Fabales > Fabaceae > Acacia > Acacia pycnantha. The sequence goes on from JAMWYP010000146.1 coordinate 494,449, forward strand.
GTTAAAACTTATAACATGAATCCTAAAGGTCTCAATCATAACCCAAAGCTATAATTAGTTATTCTCAATGTAATCACACCACTAAAATTACTTCCTTACTGCAATTACCCACAATGAATTCTTATTAGGGAATAAAATTTGGGAGGTTACCTACAAAGTTAGATACACAAAAAATGTGCGCCTTCTAATTTTTATTTAATTATTTCTATAATTTTAATAATCATGTTAAATGAGTAACAAATAAATAAAAATATTTTTAATTTTCAAAAAATAAAAAAAAAATCCAAAATGTAATATATTGGTATTAATGATTTATCTTAAAAATAAGAAAAATGAATGCCACTATTACAAAATATACTTACAACATTGGTTATTTGTTAAACCGATGTTAAGAAAAGGTTATGACACTTTTGTAGTCATTTGAACAATTTTAACATCAGTTATTTGAACAATTGACGTTGTAGAGCAATAAAAACAGAGCATTCCATTCCCTTTCCTATGTGAAAGAACTTTCCCTCTTCTCTGTGAGAGAACTTTCCCTCTCCTCTGTGACAGAACTTTCCCTCTCTTTTGTGAGAATAGATCCTCTCTAGTGGCGAGAGACCCTTTTTACAGCTTTCCTTTCAGCCGGCGATCACCCCACAGTCTTCTCTGGAGTGGTGCTCATGCTCCCCAAATAACTTTGGCTTTGGTCCTCGTCAACCCTTAACCAATGGAGAAAGGTAACAACAGTAGTAGGAGAAGAAACACCAAGGCTGTGTAGCTGAACCTGAGTCCTCCAGTCAACGCACAGAAAGGCAGAACTTTTGTAGGACGCCTGGAAACTGATAAAAATCTAAGCAAAGGCATCTGATTTCCATGATCAAGAAAGGATGGGGACTGGACAAAGGCATGGAGATTCATGATCTACCTAACAATAATGCCTTCCTTTTCCAGTTTCCAAAGCAAGATGATTATCTCAGAGTTCTAAAAGGTCGACCCTAGTCAATCCAAGGTGCTATGCTAAACTTACAACACTGGGATGAGTACATAGTCTTTCATGAAGTGGATTTCGATCGATGCCCCTTCTGGATCCAGTTTCACGGTGTACCACATGTAGCGTTTGATCATGAAAATGCTATAACTCTATGTAATGCGGTAGGGAAGGTGGTGATGTACGAGTCCCCTAAGATACAGGATAAACTCTCTAGGACATTCATACGAGCCACGATCCTTGTCAATATCTGTGACCCCCTTGTCTCTGGTTTTTGGATTCCTAGGCCCCAAAGGAAAATGATCTGGGTGACAATTAAGTATGAGCGGCTCCAAAATTACTGTTACAATTGTGAACGGATTGGGCATGAGGCAAGGAACTGCAAATTCCAAACAGATAGATGTGATGAAGAGGAGATAGAAGAACGACCTGGCAACAGACTAGGCACGCCCTATGTGAAAACAATGGAAGATGCGGTGGTGGTATTTGATCAGGAATGGGATGAGAAGGCAGAACTGAAATCCAAAACATCATCGGTGGTAAAGCACTCCACCTGTAGAGGGTTGTCTAGTAACCTCCCCAAAAATGGTAACATCGAAAGTCAGGTCAAGGATCTCGCTACTCCCTTATTATGTCACGTGGGCTCGGGTAACAGTCAAGTGCACATTGAAGACCCCTTTAATGCTCACATGCAGAGAGAAATTAAAATCACAAAAATCCCTATAATCTTGGAACCATTAATTACTTGCCCTAACTCACCGCAGAAATCAACGCAGGGTCAACAGTCTCTAACGAATGAATTTCAAGTCATCAATAATACTACGCCACTAAACCTGGTCCACACTGTACTTGATGACCTTGTTCCCATTACCCAGCTATTGAACCCAGACTATCGGGTTGAGTTCCCATTGACCGAGATAGCAGCTTCGATTAAGATAGCGGTTTTGACCACGATAGCTCCTCTTTTAGGGCTATCACCGATATTAACCGTTACATCTGATTTGGATAGGATCCATCTGAAACATAGACTTGACCTCCTAGAAGATGATTAGACCCTCAACCATAACAAAAAGTGTCTTACCTTCTTGGAACCTGATTACGGTGCCTCATCTAACCCCCTCCCCAAACTTGCTCTAACCGGGGTACATCGCATAAACATATGCAAACTTAAGAAATCCATATGTGGAAAAAAGAAAAACGTATAGATAAGGTCATTGTGTTGTTCCCTAATGTGGAGACTTCTTATCCAGTGCCTCATGTTCCTAACCTGTTGATGAGACTAGTCACTTCCTTCTCACTTCAGATACACAACATACCGCTGATGGTTCCCACCAAGCAACCATCGATTCACCATGACTATGTTATCTTAGAACTGCTAGGGGTTAGGGCAGTGGCGGAGCCAGAAATTTTAATGACGGGGGGCGAGAATTAAAAATATTATATAGAAAATAAAAATACTTGAAATACAATACAAACCTAATATATAAAAAATTGAAAGAAATCTATCACATAATTAAGATAACTTCACTTGATTCTTACTCTACGTGTTTTTATATTGTTAAACTCATCTATAATTGAATCCGTGCTAAAACTCAAAACAATTTCTTTTTCAATGTATGTAATCAAAGAATCATCAAGAAATTGATCTTCCATTATATTTTGAAGGTTATTCTTGATTATCTTCATAGCAGAGAAATGTCTTTCAGTAGTTGCTGTAAAAACTGGAAAAATGAGTACAAGTCTAATCACTCTATCAATAAGAAAGTAATTGATAGGGCATATGATGACAATTAGGTTGCTTACTTGTTTTGGTGAATATAGGTGATTAAGGATTTGCACTGACGCGAGAGACAAATAAGGCATATGATGACTTCTTAATTTTAATAGATTTGAGATAAATTGGACATATTTAGGAAGTCATCAATACTAAATTAAGAAGATTTTCTTAAGATTTTAAAAAATATCAATATGAGTGCATCATTTATAGGATTTCAACTTGAAATATAAGTTTGACTAATTTTAGGAGTTGTTATTACTATCAAATATTATCATCATCGTAATATAACACTTTTACAATTGATCATTCTATTCTACGGCAGCCACGACGTGGTTGGATTAAACAAACATGGGGCCCACAAATTGAGCACGGGAGGAATCATTTGAACTTGAGCTGAATTCGAACCAATGGACAGATAAATACATCTAGAGTTTTAATTAGGCTTTTAACTGGGGGTCGGAGTTGGTCTTCTGGGTGTGTATATGTATATTTTTTTAAAAAGATACAAAAATTTAGGGGGGCAGGGGCCCACCCTAGCCCCCCTTGTCTCCGCCATTGGGTTAGGGGTTCCCTTGTCAGTCAAACACTTAAAGGAGGTCTGTAATAAACAAAAACCCTAGATCATCTTCTGAATGGATACCAAGAAAAAACGTTCTTATGTTAGCAGAATCAGGCAGAGATGTGGCTTCGATGAAGAGTGGATTATTGATCCAATGGGATAAGTGGTGGCCTTGCGTTGTTCTGGGTGAAAGATACTATTGTCAACATCCTATCCTATCCTCATCCTCAGTCTTTGACCCATCTATTGACTTCCTTCACTATATTTCATTTGTCTACAGCCCTCCCATAGAAAATGACAGGCTTAACATATTTGAGAGTATCATCATGTTTGCTCTCAGAAGATCAGAGAGTTGGATCTGTTTAGGTGACTTTAATGACATCGCTTCTCATCAAGAAAAGCAGGGAGGAAACTCAAGGGCCATCATGAAAATACTCAACTTCTAAAAAATTATCTCTGATTTCTCTCTCATTGACTTGGGCTTTATGGATCATGGTTCACCTGGTGTAAGCGTAGGCAAGGTGAAGCAATGATAAAAGAAAGAATAGACAGGGTTATGGGGAATGACATTTTCTGTCACAACTTTCCTTTTGCCCAAGTATTTCATATTGATCCATTAGGGTCTAACCACCATCTGTTGTTTGTTAGCTTTAATCACATTTCCTCTAATAAAATAAGACCTTTCAGGTTTGAGGATTATTGGACTGCTCATAACGATTTCTTGCAGGTTGTTCGTGAAAGCTCGAATGTGGGTGCTTCTTAGCACAATAGTTTTATTAATTATTTTGCTCTAACGTTAAATAAATGTAGAAAACATCTGATTAATTGGAACAAATAGACTTTCCCTAACCAAAAGAAGATTATCGAATGCTTGAATTCCTGTCTAGCCTCTGTTCGCTAGGGTTACCAAGATAAGGAAAGCAAACAGGAAGAGGATAATCTCTTACATCGCATTGAAGAGTTGATGGATCAAGAGGAGAACTATTGGTGGCAATGATCATGTATTTCATGGCTCCAAGCAGGGGATAAAAACTCCAAATTTTTCCATCTGTCTACTCTTATCAGACGGAGAAGAAATGCGACATTAAGTGATGAGTGATATTTATGCCATGTTTTCCCTATGTAAATTGACCGTTATAAACACCGAATGTGAGCTTTATTGTTTCCCATCTGATAAAATGCTTGAGAATTCATACACATAAGGAAATAGGGGATGGATCCTATAAATTGTTGCATTCATGTCCTTATCCTGCACATGTGCATAAGAAAATGACCACTTTATGGTTTTGTAATGAAAGTGCGTAATGAAGCTGATACAATGCTATAGCATAGTAAATGCCCACATCTGCGCCAATAATACAATATGACCATTGTGCTGTAGCATCATAAATGATGCAGAATTATGCGGTAAGTTATGCTAACCTTTCATCGCGAGTATTCAGGAAATTAAGACAGGTCACCGAGGCGCATGTGAAGATGGTGATTGACTCAAGCCGAATCCAAAAGATGCGGAAGAATCGAATGAAAGATCTGAAGAATCCCATGATATTAAAAGAAAGATCAATCAATTGAATCTAGAATCTTGGACCTAATAGATTTGGAAGGCCCAACTCATTGGACGTGTGGCCAAGGAAACCTAACTATAAGAGGAAAGTGTGGTAAAACCAAAAGGGGAGGTCGGAGGCCGTGAGAGGAAGCAGTCAACTAATTCCTATCTGACTAGAACTCATGTTGAAGGAACAAGAGAGAAGACAAATCGAGAGGATAGTAGGCCAGCCCTAGTTCTTCCTTGGAGAAAGACGGATCGTAGAAGATGTGGCGATGTCACGTGATAGGACGCCTTGCACGGCGTCAACCTTTCGACGAGCTTCTTGTTTTCATTGTTATTTTTATTTTCAAAATTCTGTTACGGGATGTTCTACAGTACTCAACGTTATGTGTCCCTCATCAGTCATAAACTAAACTTCCTTTGGCTGAGTGAGGATAGATTTCTAAGTTATAGAATAAACCTAGTTTGTTAGTTATTCATTTAATAAACTTAGTTTGTTTAACTGTGTTTTAATTCATAACCGATTAGCGGATGCTAAGGGTTATCTCAGTTGTCTTGGTAGCCTAGAAGGGAGCCAAGGTTAGACCTCTGTTAAGTAGTGCTTGCTGGACGAGCCCATGCACGGCTCGACCTAAATTGTAGATGCCAGGAATGGATTTACCGCTCATAACTAGAACACCTAGAGCTAATCAAATAGATTAGAGTTGAAATTGCCATAGGAATATGGGAGAGTAGAGCGAGGACTCTATTTACAGGATTCTGGAAGCTTTTGTATAGGATAATGGTGGGTTAACTAGATAATGTTGTGAAAAGTGGTTATGTTGTAGCCTTGCGGAAACTATGCAGTATAAATGCTATAGCAATGCGTTGCAGGAAAATTAGGGGAATGACACGACTTAGGATGAAATATGAGCTTCGTCTACTTTTAAACTGATACCTTCCTTCGCTTCGCAATCACTTGTTTATTTCTTTTTATTAGTAATAGCAAAAACAACCAAAATCAATGTTACTTCTACACAACTCTCATTAGAAATTGAACTCATCTGCGGTATCATAGTCTCTGTGGGACGATACTCTACTTACTCTTTATTACTTGTTCGACTGGTTCACTTGCCAAAAGGGAATTCGACGAACATTAAGCATCAAGGATGAAAATGGCGTGTGGTCTAGGAATAAAAGTATTATTAATAACATGTTCACCAATTTTTTCACTCATCTTTTTTCCTCTTGAGGACCACGATACCTATCGGATGCTATTAACTCAATAGAAACAAAAATTGATGAAGCTTCAAACGCACTCCTCCTTCATCTTGTCACACGTGAGGAGGTTCTCCTAGTAGCTTTTCAATTTGGTAGATCCAAAGGTCCTGCCCCGGATGGTTTCTTAGGTAAATTCTACCAGTTTTCTTGGGTTGAGATAGGCGACACGATGTTTAATATGGTTAAGGATTTTCTTGAGAATGAAATACCTCTTGATGATATTAATGGCACCAATATCATTCTCATCCTAAAGGTTGATAAACCAGAGTCAATCTCACATTTCCGTCCTATTGACGTCTGTAATTTCTCGTACAAAATTATTTCCAAAGTACTGGCCAATAGAATGAAATGTTGTCTTGACAAGTGCATAGGATCATAACCAACGAACTTTCATTCTCGGACGATTGAGCCAAGACAATATTATCATAGCCCATGAAGTCTTCCATTATTTAAGTTGGAGGAAAAGTGGTAAAAAAGTATGAGTTCGCCTTAAAAATGGATATGAGCAAGGCATATGATAGGATTGAGTGGGACTTTTTGAAAAATGTATTGTTAAGATTTGGATTCTCCCAAAAATGGGTGCGTCTTATCATGAATTATATGGAAACCGTACATCTTAACTTATGCATTGCAAGTTAAAAAAATAGCTTTGATTTTCTCGGGCAGAGGACTCCGCCAGGGGGACCCTTTATTGCCTTATCTTTTTATCCTATCCTTGGAAGCTCTCTCTTGCATGATTAACAATTCCCTATCACAAGGTTGACTTTGTAAGAACCAGCTGAACCCAAAAGGGGGGTGAATTGGGTGTAAGATTAAAAACTTAGGAAGTTTGAAACTATTTTCACGTCTTTTAAATCAACAGTTAAATATTCAAATAAACATATACTGGAAATATAAAAGATAAGGAAAGAGAATATGCAAACTGTGATTTATACTGCTTTGGCCCAATCCTTGACCTATGTCCAGTCCCCAAGCTCCACTTGAGATTTTCAATCCACTATCCTCTTGTTTAATTCGGGAACAAGAGAAGCCTATACAATCCCACAAGTTCACCCAGGCACTTTTGAAGCCGAATCTCTCACCGAGATACTCCCCCTTACACACTGTAAGGTTGCAATCTATTTCCCACTCAAGATCACCCAATCTTGAGTAACTTACAGATAAAATGATTACAATGAATCTTCTCTCTCAGAAGTGAATAAGATAAACACTGAAGTACATTACAGATAATCTCACTCTCTATGGTACATTATATGATCATTGAGATAATCGGAGAGTAAGTGATATAGACGTCAGAGTATTAGCATTTTGATAATAAAGCTATAAATCATGTCTCTCATCTATTTTTAAATGCTTCTCCTTTTATAGTTGACGAAGAGCATTTGATCGTTGAGCATCCCGTTTAGAATATGATCGTTAGATGTCTGTTGGAAGATCTTTGAATGTAGTCGTTGACACCCCTCAAACTTCCGTTAGGCATAGATGGTTTCCGTTAGGTACAATCGAACGTTGCTTCACTAATTTATTCACCGTCGACGTACTTGTGCTCAAAAGTTTACTCAGAGTGATTGTCGAAATAGGTATGCCTTGAAGGAATGATTTCATTTGCTATGAGGTCTTATTCTGTTTGTAGGCTCTGTTTTTTGAAGGCATTAAATGCTTCTGACACGTTGACTGGCTTTTCGGCTAATCAAAGATTGAGCATGGTTAAGCATAGTTGAGGAGTTTGACAGCTAAGGACCTTTACTTGAGTAACACTACTATGTTACTCGAGTAACATCACTGAGATTCAAAAACTGTGTCTTCATCAACTCACTTACTCGAGTAACATAGAGTGTCTACTCGAGTAGCTTACTTGAGTAGATCAAAAATCCTGCTCGAGTAATTCTTGTTCTCTACTAAACAAAGTACTAAGTGAAAGCGTTAGCAACTATTACTCGAGTAGCACAATAACATTGCTCAAGTAACTATCAGACAGAGAGCAAAAATAAACTGGAATAACCTTACTCGAGTAATTCATTTTCCTTACTCAAGTAACTTACTCGAGTAACAGTGAGACTGTACTCGGGTAAGCATCATACCAAGAGCAAATATAAGATTTGAAACATATTACTTGAGTAACACATTACCCTTACTCGAGTAGCTTACTCGAGTAACTCTTACACATTACTCAGGTAACGCTATTACAAAGACTTGATTCTTCACGAAGAGTTTTCTACTCGGGTAGCTAAGATCCCTTACTCAAGTAACTTACTCGACTAAGCATATATTGATACTTGAGAAACACCATGAGTGTCTCTGGAAATTTTCTTTGTTCGACATTACTTTAGTAATGCACAGGGTTTACTCGAGTAATATTTCTTATCATATAAGTCCAACTGATATTTCACTTGAGTAAGAACCAACTCATGTTCGAGTAACAATGGAGAATGAGAGACATCCTTAGTGACCAAACCACGCTTGCTCGAGCATAAGAATACATTGCTCCTCAAACAACCTGAAGGTGCTCAGAGAATTGAAACCAAAACGACTTTGCACGAGTAAGAATATTAATGCTCAAGTAACCACCTTCAACATGTCCATAAGTTCATCGACCGAGCAAGTGTACTCGAGTAGCATTATGGTGTACTCGAGTAACCTTTATAAATATCTTTAAGTCTTATTTCGAATGCAAAAAGAATCAGCTCTAAACTCATTGTATTTTGTTCGTTATCATCAGATGAATGAAGGTTGTTCTTGACCCGCGTTTTTTGCAACATCTTGAACTGATTGTCAACTTCAAAACATCATATCTCCTTAAATTGATATTTTTTTCATGATCTTAATTTCTTTGAAAAGGTATTTGAGTCTAGTTTCAAATGGCACCGGTTTCAACTCATTTGGATTTGTTGTTTGTGAGAAACACTCAAAATATTGAAGCTTGGTTTGCTATATGGCGTGAATTTCAGTGGCAACTTCCAAAATTCATAGATATCTCATATGAACTTCTTTGGGCTTGAATTTTATGTCAAAATGATGCATTGAGAATCTAGTTTCATACAAAATTGGTTTCACTTCAATCAGACTTCTTGTTGAGGAGATATCATCGAATAACTAGAGGTCGCCCAAGAGAAAGTGAAACATAGTTGAAAAGAGTAGCTGAAAAATGATGTTACTCAAGTAAGGAATTCTTGTACTCGAGTAAGACCCTATTTTATGCGAGAATAGAAGCTGGAACTGTAGCAATTCACTGTAGCAAACTACTATTCATCGGGAAGCTTGAACTTGCTTATTTTAACTCTGAATTGAGTCGTTCCAACTTCTGTTTGATCATAGATACTTGAATATTGATATTCTCATAATATTTAACAAGTTCTTCTTTCTTCAATCTATTTTCTTGATCATTCTCCATAATTCAACTTGGACTGATATACATTAAATATAGTAGTTAGTCAATGTAGGGGATAAATATATTATACAAGCTATATTTGACATTAAAGGATTTGCTCTTAATATTGGACAACTATATTTGACATCATCAAAACTAATCATATCCAACATTCTCCCCCTTTTTGATGATGGCAAATCCTTTAAGAAAAATATGTATGAAGATGAAAACATATTTGGAGCAACATATTTTTCTTGTCATTCTCTCCCATTATTTGACATTAGCAAAAAGGTTGAAGTATAAAGAAGATATGCTTGGAGAGGTAAATATGAAAAAAATTTAGAAATGCTCCTCCTTGAATAATATGTCGAGAAAACAATTTTCTCTCCCTTATGTAAAAGTAGTTTCATTTTGATATGATGCAAGTTGGAATGTTTTTATGAAAACAAGTTGAAATAATTCGGATAGGTTTTCAAGGAAAACTTTCATGATTAAAGTAACTTGATACTAAAGATGTGAAAAATATTCACAGAATATAAAGAGATAAGGTTCTGAAATACACATTTATATTTGGCAAATTGATGAATGATCTGTGAAGTCCATTTGCTTGCTTTCATGATGTTGTACTCTGAAGTGTGCTCAATAGATGGATCATGAATATCTTTTGAGATGTGAATAGGACGAAAGTAATTTGAAAGTATTGGTTTCTTGAATGCTATCTCATCTAAACAAATATGATCAACACCCAACTCCATCCTTTGCCCTTTATTCATTGAGGGTGGGCTTTCTTCCATAATGATTATGTCAAGATAATTGCTCACTTGTATTGGCAAAGATGATGTTGCTTTGAATATTGCAGCCAATATAATTCTCTTGATTGATCGTTAAAGAGTCTTTCCTCAAATTTGATAGCTTTTTTTTTTTTTGTAGTATGTTGAGGAAAGTCCTTGCACAGACTAAATTCTCCTGCCACAAATTCAAGACTTTCTTGCAAAGGAGAATTATTAGTGCAATCAGATATCAAAATATTCATTTTTATATGATATTTTCAAATTAAGATAATAGGAGGAAAATATAAGATTTATTCATCATCAAAACTGATAAAAGATAGTGAATGCAGATGAGTATGCTTAAAGGATTTTCTTCAAATAAAGGAGATGAACTTTTAAGATATAAAATACATGAGAATGTGAGGCTCCCCCTTAATGAACGCAAATGTTAATGTGATACCAAATGTTATGAGGTTTAGATAACCTCCAACTGACATAACATGGTACCTCAGAATTAAGAACTTTCTAGTTCACTTGAAATTGATATGAAGAAATCACTTATGCTTTCTATGATGATACAAGTATTTAAAACATAAGGATCGACAAATGAGTTTGCTTAGGCTAAGCTTCATTAAATAAAATGGAATGAATGAAATCAAGTTAGGCTAGCATGATTATGATATATTCATATTATTTCAAAATGCAATACCTCATTCAAGTAATATCATAATTTCTTGAGTTATAATCCTTTGTTGTCCATGATGCATTGCTAGCTAGTCACTGTGATCTCTAGTGAGGATCTCTTGCTTACTCAGTTGGCAGGCTTGAGAATCCAAAATCTTCTTTTTGTCAGTTGTGGTTACTCGAGTAAAATTCTTGATCTACTTGAGTATGACTGTGTTGAATTATTCTCCTTTGGCCTCTCATTCGACATTACTTGAGTAGGATTGATCTTTACTTGAGTAACATATCTGTTTGATTCCTGAGTGATGGCTCTAGCTCTACATTACTTAAGTATGAGTGCTACTATACTCGAGTATTATTGCAAGTTTACTCAAGTATAGTGTATCAGATTCTCTGCATCACTGTTATTTCTTAATCTTACTCGAGTAGCCCAAGTCCTTTACTCGAGTACACTCTTCTGAAACACTTAAAAAACACATTAAACCCAATATTACTCGAGTAAGTTTCATAAGAATGCATTTATCAAAGGTGAAATCATTCAATATTACTCGAGTATAGCTTTGTAATACTTGAGGATTACTCATCTTCTTCTAAACTTCAAATATGAGACAGAGCATCCTACAAAATAGAATTCTAGATACTCCGATGATTGTTGGGTCCACATAAGATTCAACATAGCAACTCTTATCGCTTACATAATTGAAACATATTATATTTGAGCAAGGAGTATATCAAAATTAGCAATAATGGTATCCAATTAATTCATGTCATTGAACATACAGATCAACGAATAAATGACATCTAGAAAGTTGTTTCTCAATGACAATTTGTAAATACACTCTATGTAGAAAAGTATGTCATTGATATGAATCTCATGTAATCCATGGATGAGATTAAATTTTCAAAAATGATAATGAAATTGAAAATTGTTTCAAATCTTGAATGTTCTTTCAAACCATGATAATGTATTTTGAAATTGAAATTTTGATGAATGAAAGATTTATTTTTGAAACATGTTTTGAAAAAAAACGATGCTCACTTTAAACATGGTAGAAGTCAACATATTTAATATATTAGAATGCTTCATTTTTCAAAAACATGTCAAACATAAAAGTTAGCATGTTGAAGAATTTTTCCAAGAGCAAAGGTCATAACGAAAAGGAATTAGCCAAAAGGGCTAAGTATGATAGGAATATATAGGCACAATGACTTTGCTATTGACCAAGATATAATCTTGCCATTTGGAATTGTGTCTTGAAAAGCATTCAAGGCAAGAATTTTAATACACGGCTATAGTTACTCAAAATATGGATGAAGACAAATTTTGATGTATTTGAGTAACAAATTGAATACATAATTCATAGATGATGAAGCACATACTTATTAGTCCAAATGACTAGAGTTCCAGAATATCATCCTAGTAAGTTATTCCACTAATGGTTAATGCATTAAGATTCAACACATTAATGAACATTCATAATGCTTGGAATAACTCTACCAGAGAGGATTTATACAATAGTCACAATGCAATCACGGATTGAATTCTTTTCTAGGAGATAAGCTTGAGACTCGTATAGATGATCAACTTATTAGACATGAGGTCTAACTCATTAGAAAATAAATACTACGGAGTTCAAGCATCACATTGAATACCAAATATCAATATGTGAATTATACAAAAAACTCTAGTGGATAGGTTTGAAGCATATATGACATTCAGTATACAATAATATTAACTTTCAATTTTGAAATACCATTTGAATGCAATCAAAGTATGAATATTCTTCAAAACATTTGTATGCATTTCTATAAAACAAAGTAAATTGAAATCCAAACAAATTTTAGAATTGTGCATTTCAAAAACATAAACTCAGAAAGTTATGCACAAATTTCACTCATGGTCCATTTAGCAATTTTAAAACATTTTGAAAACCATAAATTATTGATTGCTAATGAAATGCAATAATGGACAAATATTCATTACCCAAATATGAATTGCATATAAGCACAATATAGGTAAGGTTAGATATCACCATAAATCCTCTTGTCCTTGTATTAGCTTGCTTGGTGTAGATGTCACCTTTTTCGACGTTCACCATCAACATCAAGTATAACTTGTTTAGATTTCTCAAGACTTGGAATTATTTCTTTATGTAGTCACATTCTTGAGAAGCTTTTTCTCATCCTACAAAACCATATAAATATTTCTCTTTTTTGGTATCCAACCTTACTTGGATCCAATCATTATTAGTTTGTAGGAACAAAATTCACATGCTCTTATGAATATAATCACTTCTGAACAATTGAGCACAATGAATCAATCGATGACTTTATTCATAGAAAGAAATATTTTCTTTTGAAATATGCATGTATGCATAATAAGAACGGGACATTGCAATCCCTTTGTAAATATATTTATGGATTTTTAAGTAATGTGAAAAATCAATTTCAAAATAGTTTGCAATGCTTGTTCCTAAGGGTGTGCATGGTTGGAGGGGAGGGGAGGGGAAGGGAAAAAAAAGGAGGGGAGGATAAAATTTTTACCAAAATTTAGTGTAGTGGGGCCTACAAAGTTTTCCTCTCCACTAAATTTTTTCCCTCCCTTGCCCTCCCCTTCCTTCCAACCATGCACACCCTAAGGTTACAAAATATAAAACCTCAGTGAATATTTCAGATAATAGCGTAGGAGGTTTTATCATTATATACCTTTGCCTTAGGTACTTGAAGTATTGGTTTTACTTACTCACTGATTCTTCATATATTTTCTTATGGGTATCGGCAAAGTTATCATAGAAGATATAGATTTCAAGAGTCTTTTGTTTGATATCTTAGAGATTCTTCTTTTCTTGCTCTCCTCAAGATAGTTGAATGGTACTCTATGATAGTTTGTTCTTGAGGTGGAACATACTCTTGCTTGCATCCATTGCTTCTTTTGATCTTTAGACCTTGTAGTTCTAGCAATGAGTGCCCCGAGAGTTCTCCTGATTGATATAGATGCTATGATCTCCTTCATTGGTGCATAAGAAACCCTTGGCTTCTTGTTCATCTTCTTTGTACCCTTATGTCCATTGATTTTCAAATCATCCTATACAAATGAAGCACTAGATGGACATTTTGGTACCTACTTATACTTGGATTGTTGGCCGTTAGTATTGAACCTTACTTGTCCTTTTGGAACCCAAACATATTTATTTCTTACATTATAATTTCTTTTAATATAGCATGTGTAAGAAATGTGACCCAATTCACCACAATAATTATAGTGAATTGCTACAATTTCAGCTCTTATTCTCACATAAAATAGGGCCTTACTCAAGTACAAAAATTCCTTACTCGAGTAACATCATTTTTCAGCTACTCTGTTCAACTCTGTTTCATGATTCTCTTAGGCGACCTCTGGTTATTCGATGATATCTCCTTAACCAGAAGTCCAATTGAGGTGAAACCAATTTTTTATGAAACTAGACTATCAATGCATCATTTTGACATAAATTTCAAGCCCAAAGAAGTTCAGATGAGAGAGCTATGAATTTGGGACGTTTCCGTTGAAATTCATGCCACACAACAGACCAAGCTTCGGTATTTTGAGTGTATCTCACAAACGACAAATCCAAATGAGCTGAAACTGGTGCCATTTGAAACTATACTCAAATACCTTTTCAAAAACATCATGATCATGAAAAAAAAGATAAATTGAAGGATATATGAGTTTTTAAAAGAGGTATTTGAGTCTAGTTTCAAATGGCACCGGTTTCAGCTCATTTGGATTTGTTGTTTGTGAGATACACTCAAAATATTGAAGCTTGGTCTATTGTGTGGCGTGAATTTCAGTGCCAACTTCTCAAATTCATAGCTCTATCATCTGAACTCATTTTGGCTTGAATTTTTTGTCAAAATGACACATTGAGAGTATAGTTTCATACAAAATTGGTTTCACCTCAATCAGACTTCTGGTTGAGGAGATATCATCAAATAACCAGAGGTCGCCCAAGAGAAAGGTGAAACAGAGTTGAACAGAGTAGTTAAGAAACGATGTTACTCGAGTAAGGAATTTTTGTACTTGAGTAAGACCCTGTTTTATGTGAGAATAGGACCTGGAACTGTAGATATTCACTGTAGCAAACTACTATTTATCGGGAAGCTTGAACTTGCTTATTTTAACTTTGAATTGAGCCGTTCCAACTTTTGTTTGATCATAGAAACTTGAATATTGATGTTCTCATAATATTTAACGAATTATTCTTTCTTCAAACTCTTTTCTTGATCATTCTCCATAATTCAACTTAGACTGATCTACATTAAATATAGTAGTTAATCAATGTAGGGGATAAATATATTATACAAGCTATATTTGACATTAAAGGATTTGCTCTTAATATTGGACAACTATATTTGACATCACCAAAACTAATCATATCCAACAGAATTTCTGGGGTCAAGCTAAGTCACTTTTGCCTAGTATTATCTCATAGTTTCTTCGCAGATGATGCCCTATTTTTTATGAAAGCAGATATACAGAATTGTCAAACCCTAGTTGTAATTATTCAAAGCTATTGTAGTGCCTCAGGACAGTTAGCAAACCTGGAAAAATCAAGCATTGTGTTCTCCAACAACATGCTATTACCACTTAGGTGAGATATCTGCAACATTCTTGGCATTAGAGAAAGCTTGGACCAAGGAAAATACTTGGGCATTCGAAGTGTGTGGGAGAAAAACTAAGCATCAAGCCCTTGCATGCGTTGGTGAAAAAGTGAGCAAGAAAGTACTAGGCTGGAGCAGTAAACGCTTATCTTTTGCAAGGAGAGAGATCATGATAAAGGTTGTTATCAACGACATTCCAATATTCCCCATGACATGCTTCAAGTTCCCCATCAAAACTTGCAAAGAGCTCAATAGCATGGTGGCAAACTTCTAATGGGAAGGCCAACACAAAATGCATTGGATTGCATGGAACAAGCTTACAAGGCCCAAAACTGAAGGGGGCATGGAGTTTCGGGATTTCATCAAATTTAACAATGCTCTACTTGTGAAGATAGTTTAGCGGCCATCACAAAGGCCAAATGACCTATGGGCTCAAGTCCTCAAAGGGCTCTATTTTCCTAACGCATCCCTGCTTAATGCCAAAAAATGCTATAGAGCCTTATGGTGTTGATCAAGTATATTGGAAGGGAGGGACTTTATAAAGGTGGATCTATGTTGGAAAATAGGGAATGGGAAATCAGTACGCATATGGAAGGATAATTGGATTCTCACCTTGCCAACTTGCAAATTAAATTCAGAATATGAAGATTTAAAATTGTCCAATCAAAGAGTGCCATCCTTTCTCTCTTATGAAGGTAAGGGTTGGGACTTAACTATCATCAGGCCCTACATGGAGGATCAAATATGTGAGGCTATTCTTGCTATCCCAATCCCCTGGGTACCTCATGAAGATCGACTGATGTGGATTTTGTCAACGCAAGGAAGCTACTCAATCAAGATGGGCTATTATCTTACGAGAACAATACCTAATGTGCAAGCCCACTCTGTAAGTACCTCAACCTACCTATCTAACAACATTTGGAAAAAACATGGAAAATCAAGGTGCTCCCCAAAATTGTCAACTTCATCTGGCGCATCCTGTCAAATGCCATAGCTACCAATGCTGCGCTAGTGGATCATCGAAGGGGGCACTCATATTTATGTCCTATTTGTTAGTCGCAATAGAAACCACGGAGCACCTCTTCTTCCACTGCTCTTGGGTTCAGTGTGTATGGTTTGGATGCAAGCTATCTATTAAGTGTGATCTAGTTAGTATCCTAAGCTTCAGACAATGGTGGCTAGATCTTATGAACTCCCAAGGCCGACTCAATGACTTTAAACATATGCACACATTGTAACGAGAAAATTTTTCTTGGAACATACCCGATCCCCATCACCGTGATTGAGCATGCAAACCGATCACTAGTCGATCATTAGAAAGTGTGCTATCCCAAGAGCAATAGCAAAAAAGCCAGTAAATCAGTTGCTTCCTAGGTCCCTCCACCTGAGCATATGTTTAAAGTGAATCTTGATGGGGCATTTCAAGACACTTCAAAGTTGGCTGCAATTGGCATCATATGCCATGACCATTGGGGAACTATGAAATGGGCATTCATTGATAAGGTTAAGTCTATCTCAGCGTTTATGACTGAGGCGCTAGTACTGAAGAGAGCCTTAATGATTGTTCAAGATATGGTAAACAAGAATGTTATTTTCAAGCCTGACTGCCAAATACTAGTGTGCTACCTGGAAATTGGATAAATTAAGATAGTTCATCTACTTGAGTAAGTCTTAGAAAGTTCATAGCAGAAGCTTCACAACAATTATACTCGAGTACTGTGATCTTCATGCTCGAGTATACTCTTAGGTGTGCTCAAGTATCACCTATGCTTCACTGAAAATCACACTCAATAAAACATTAGGATGTCGTTACTCGAGTAAGTATTTTCTCATGCTCGAGTATCATACTCGAGTAAGAGTTAAATTGTGTGCTCGAGTAAGCATTACCAAAAGAGCAAATATAAGCAAAGACATTTGATAGGCAGAACTCAAACTTGAATATGTATACTCAAGTATGTTGGAACGTTGAACTTCTGTAAAGGATTTTTAAATCCTTACTCAAGCACTAAGGAAGTCTACTCGAGTGTTGTTCATCAGCTACCTAAACATCTTCGTTGTAACAGTAATCATAAATTTGAATATTTTGATTAACCATTCGTTTATGTTTAATTTCTACTCAATCTTACTTACAATATTGCTAATCATCTTTTTGAGTAAGTTTCAGATCATTAACGAATGATTTAGCAGTAAATAACCGAAAAGCAACGTGTGTCAAAACATTAAATATTTGCAGAAAAACAGAGCACACACACAAAATGAATTTTAGAACTGGCAAAATAATTCATATGATAGATAACCATTATGGCGAAAGTCTAAAGCAACCTTCCTGAAAGCTTATTCTTGATCAAGATCGACTGTGTCTAACGAAAAGCTTAAACAAGTCTAACGGCTACTTCTAACGGACATCCAATGATCATATTCTAAACTAGAAGAATTGCTCAACGGTCGAATGCTCAACATTAACTATAAAAGGAGAAGGATTAAAAATAGACGGAGAGACGTGAGATTACAGCTTCATTGCCAAAATGCCAATACTCTAACGCCTATATCACTTACTCTCCAATTATCTCAATGATTATTACACCCCTACTGGCCTCGCCCTTTCGAGTGGCGGGTTAGAGATATTCCTTTTTATTATTACCTTTCCTCTATTAATTAGTCCTTTTAATATACATCAAAGTGTCGCAACAGAGCCTATTATCGGTTTGGACAACCACAATATACAGGTAAAAGTACTTTAAAATACAAGTAAATAGTCCCGTAGGGTTAAGGGTACAATCATCTAAAATAAAATATTGAGCAGTAAATAAATATATACAGTCATCCCAAAATAAATATACAAAGTGTAATAGGGTATTCCATATTTCTTCAATTCTCCACTGTATGCCCTTACCTTTCGACTTCTGAACAACTCAGGGTCTATCACCCGTGTCTACAGAACAGTTTGGAGTTCAAAAATGAACCCCAGAGTAACTGTTAAATTCAAATACCATATGTATGTAGTGTATGAATGCAACCATAATCAGGAAAACACAATCAACATGGTAACACATACCACATATATGCATTCATAATCACAATCATAACAACATGCCATTGAGATGTCTTACCAAGGAAAGCACCAGAATCCACAAAGTCATCGAGCCACCTTAACAAGGTCAGCCTCGGAATCATCATAACCGTCGAGCCGCCTAACAAGGCCAGCTCCAAAAAATCATCGGCGCTAGGAAAACTCAGTAGCTAGGGCCTCAAAACCTAGCTACCCTGAATGCATCTCAGGCTCGATAGCGACCTAAGGACACAAGTCCGCTAGGCCCTATAGCCCTACATATTTCTCAATCATGGCATACAAACATACAAAAGTAACATAAAGTATGTGAGTAAACAGTTACTACCTAATAGCTGTTCAGAAATTAGTAAAATTCCTCGATGCC
This sequence comes from Acacia pycnantha, assembly GCA_025563575.1. NCBI lineage: Eukaryota > Viridiplantae > Streptophyta > Magnoliopsida > Fabales > Fabaceae > Acacia > Acacia pycnantha. Next base: position 513,463 of record JAMWYP010000146.1, read on the forward strand.
TGAAGAATTACTCCGGTCATGTATCCCTAAATAAATCAAATACACCTTGATTTTAATCTCTTATATAAATTCTTCTTTCCAAACCATGAAATTCGCCTAACATTTAGAATTTCTAGAAATGATATTCCAAATTCAAACATTCATAGTTAATTCTAGAAAAATCTGTTTGTATTGAAATCAATAGCCATAAAACCCTTAAGATGTCTAGTTTATGTTAAAAATACTTTCAAAGACCCAAAGGGTTTGTATTTTAACACATAGCCAAACCTTTCTCGGTAGTCTGAGAGAAATTCCAGTCCATTGTGTAATTTTTAAAAAATTAATTTCTCCTAGTAGGAAACTTGAAAAATTAAAAAATATTATATCAAAATGAAGCCCTGGGTGTCTCATTTAAGCATGAAAAATTTCAGTGAAAAATTAATTATTTTACTATTTAAAAACCATCAATTAAGAGTCGCTGCCCAAAATTCCAGAACCTGGCAGCTAGCTGTTTCTCTTTGTTTTTGGGGTTTTCAAGTTCGTAAATCTTAACTTTAATCCATTCATATTAAAAATATCATTTTAGACTCAGTGGAACCATAAAAAACAACAAATCCCATCACAAATTCATGACCATACCAGCTTGAACAAAAATCCTAAGTTACAAGTTACAAGAGCTAGTTTGTGGGCTTACCTTGATTCGGAGCTTAAACTAGTGTTTCTGCTTCTTTCTCTGAGTATAGGAACTTGTATGGACACTCCCTAGGACTCTTGGATTTCTCCCTTAGAAGCCAAGAACAAAAGCGTTAAAGCCTTAAAAAATGGTCAGGGTGCATGGAATTGTCCGGTTCATGCAATCATCCACTGGTTAATAGCATGTACTAGGGTTTCTTGATATTTTCCCAAGGATATTCAAGAGTCTTCTAGACCAGGGGAATGTGGCGCCATTCCTGCCCATGTAGTCATATTTTTATAAATTACCATGTGAAAATTACTTTAATTACCCAAAACGCCCTTTTATCCAGTGGTTAAAAGCACGGTCCCTGGTTTTTACATGTTTTCTTCTTTCTTTATTTCCAAGAAATTTTAGATTTTCCCAGAGGCTGAGGTGGTGCATTCCTGTCCATACAAATCTGATCCATGTGTTTTTATTAATTTATCCAATTCTCCTCTTTATCCACTAGTCTTTGTTGTGCACTGCTGGTTAATAGCGTGCTCCACTTTCACTTTTCTTCAAGTTTTTCATATCTTTTCCCCTGATTTAACCTTTATGTGTGGCGCCATTTTATACCCCCTAGAAGCCTAGTATGTATCCCTTTTCAGTCAAAAATAAGTCCCTAATTGGTCCTTGTTGGTTCCTTGAGGCTTAAACCGTGTAATTGGACTTGTATGCGGGTTAAATAAACTGATTTTTCCCTCTGATTTTACATGGACGAAAATTACTCTTTATGGGGTAAGGAGTTTATCTTTTTGTAAAGTAATCATTACTTGTCCTTTTTACTTTTTCAAAAAGTAACTTTTAACCCTGTAGTGACACGTGTCCTTAAGTGATTATTACATTTGACTTTTCCTTTCTAGCATATGATTTATGTAGTGTCTCTTCCTCTCCCTACCTGTGGATGGTGCATACATACTCTTCAGGGGAAGAATTTGTGTTCTGTTAATACTCTTTGTCCCTTATTGATTGTGTCGGCTTATACCGTTCCAATATTTTATGTTTAGCTCACTTCCTTTTTAAATTAGGGTACGATTATCACCATCATTCACAAAAGCAGGGATGTTACAATGATCATATAATTTACCTTAGAGAGCGAGTTTATTTGTAATATACTTCAGTGTTTATCTTATTCACTTTTGAAAGAGAAGATTGATTGTTAATCATTTTATCTGAGAGTTACTAGAGATTGGGTGATCTTGAGTGGGAAACCGATTGTATCCTTACAGTGTGTGAGGGGGATTATTTAGTGAGAGATTCAGCTTCACAAGTGTCTGGGTGAACTTGTGGGATTGTAGAGCCTTTTCTCTTGAGCCCGGATTAAACAAGATAATGGATTGAAAATCTCAAGTGGAGCTTAGGGACTGGACGTAGGTCCAAACTAGTATAAATCTCAGTTTTCATATTCTCTTCCATTATCTCCTATATTTATAGCATAATCATTTGAATGATTGACTGTTGGTTTACAACTCATTACTGTTATACATACTGTATTTATTGAGATGCGGAAGGTTTTTCAAAGCTCATAAGTTTTTATTATACACCCAATTCACCCCCGTTTTGGGTTCAATCGGTTCTTACATTTGGTATCAGAGTGTGTCTCTTGTTTAAAGGACTTGATCGTCTCAAGAGTTATTAATGGTTGATTTTAGGTATTACTCTCTTTTCGAAGGTTTCGATTATACCGTTCCACCTTTTTTAAAAGATATTAATTTTTTGTTCTGGAAAGCTAGAATGACATCATTTATAAAATGTTTTGATTTTGATATGTGAAATGTTTTTACAAATGCCTTTGATTTTAAACCGAGAAAGGATTAGACAGAAAAAGAGAAGAAAATGTTTTTGTTGAACATTAGAGCGATGAAAATCCTATCGAGTGGTTTAACCGAAAATGATTTTCAGAAAATCAAGTTTTGCTCTAATGCTAAAGAAGTTTGGGAAACTCTTGATTCTATATATGCTTCTAACAAATAAGTTGAAGTTGTAAGTTTTGCTCCAAATATGTTTTCATCTTCAAACATATTTTTCTTAAAGGATTTGTCATCATCAAAAAGGGGGAGAATGTTGTATATGATTAGTTTTAATGATGCTAAATATAGTTGTCCAATATTAAGAGCAAATCCTTTAATGTCAAATATAACTTGTATAATACATTTATCCCCTACATTGACTAACTACTATATGTAATGTAGATCAATCCAAGTTGATTTATGGAAATTGATCAAGAAAAGAGATTGAAGAAAGAAGAATTTTTTAAATATTATGAGAATATAAATATTCAAGTCTCTATGATCAAATAGATGTTGAAACGGCTCAATTTATAGTTAAAATAATCAAGTTCAAGCTTCCCGATGAATAGAATTTTGCTACAGTGAATTGCTATAGTTCCAACTCCTATTCTTGTATAAAATAGGGTCTTACTCAAGTAACATCATTTTTCAGCTACTCTGTTCAACTCAGTTTCATGTTTCTCTTGGGCGACCTCTGATTAGTCGATGATATCTCCTCAACCAAAAGTCCAATTGAGTTGGAACCAATTTTTTATGAAATGGACTCCCAATACGTCCTATTTACAAATATTAAAGCCCAAAGGAGTTCATATGAAACAAATATGAATTTTGGAAGTTACCACATCAATGAGCGTCACGTAGCAGATCAATCTTCGGTATTTGGAGTGTATCTCACAAATGACAAATCCAAATGAGCTGAAACCGGTGCCATTTGAAACTAGACTCAAATACCTTTTCAAAAACATCAAGATCATGAAACAAAACGATCAATTGAAGGAGATATGATGTTTTGAAGTTGATAGTCAATTCAGGATGTTGCAAAAAACGCTGGTCAATAACAACCTCTATTTATCTGATGATAATGGACAAAATACTGAGTTTGGAGCAAATTCTTTTTGGTTTGGAAAGAAGACTTAAAGATATTTCTGAACAATGCAAAATGTCAGTTTACCTTATCAAAAGAAAAAATTACTCGAGTAAACCTTTTGTGTTACTTGAGTAATATCGTTTTTCAGCAAAGTTCAGAAAGCACTGTTCATATTACTTGAGTAAGGATTTTAGTTAGTCAAGTAACTTTCTCGAGTAATCACTCAACGTTACTCGAGTAAGCTGATGAGCATTATTTATGCCATGTTTTCCCTGTATCCTATGGCTAAATTGTGTGGTAAACATAAGCTTAATTGCATTTAATCCGAGCAAAAAGGCATTAATTCATTATATGGGGAACTTAAGGATGAAGTTTATAAACATGAATAAATCACATACGCATCCTAAACATTTGTTGAGAAAAAGATCATGTTTTGAGATTTTGTGTGAAAGGCGCACAACATGGCCGATACAATGTAATAGCATCGGGACAGCCTCCTCGAATCGCAATACAATGCATCCCCTGAAGCTATAACAGAGTAAGTGAAGCAATGCTATACAATTACCCTCAAGAAGCCAGTACTTTCGTCCTATTCTCATCTCAAAGGATAGTCATGATCCTTATATTGAGCACACTTCAAAGGATCTCATACAACAAGAAAGAAAGCAAATGGACTTCATCAATCATTCATCAATTTGTAAAATCTACAAGAGCATTTCTAATCTCTATATGTTTCTATTCTATAAATATTTTGCACATATTTGTATCAATTTGTTTTAATTATGAAAGATTTCTTGAAAAACTCTTCAAATTGTTTCAACTTGTTTTCATAAAAACATTTCAACTTGCATCATATTAAAATGAAACTATTTTTACATAAGAGAGAGAAAATTATTTTCTCAACATATTATCTAAGGAGGAACATTTCTAATCAATTTTCATATTTACCTCTCCAAAAGTATTTCTTCTTTATACTTCAACCTTTTTGCTAATGTCAAATAGGGGGAGAGGAATGTCAAGAAAAATATGTTGAATGTAATATGTTTTTAAACTCATAACTATTTTTCTTAAAGGATTTGTCATCATCAAAAAGGGGGAGAATGTTGGATATAATTAGTTTTGATGATGTCAAATATAGTTGTCCAATATTGAGAGCAAAAAGCTTGTATAATATATTTATCCTCTACATTGACTAACTATTGTATTTAATGTAGATTAGTCCAAGTCAAATTATAAAAAATGATCAAGAGAGGAGATTGAAGAAAGAAGAATTTTTCAAATATTCTGATAATATGAATATTCAAGTCTCTATGACCAAATGGAAGTTGGAATGACTCAATTTGGATTTAAAATAAGCAAGTTGAAGCTCTGCGATGGATAGTAGATAGCACAGTGATTTCGCTTCAATTTTCCATCTTACTTAAGCAAAAAATTGGTGATACTCGAGAACAAAATTGGTATACTCGAGTATCAGAATTGCTGTACTCAAGTATGATTGTATTCCAGCGACTCTAATCGACTCTGTTTCATGTTTCACCTGAGCGAGGTCTCGTTATTTAGTGATATGTCCAAAACTAGAGATCCGATTGAGGTGAAACCAATTTTGTATGAAATTAAACGCCCAACGCGCCATTTTGACAGAAAAATCAAGTCCAAAGGAGTTCAAATGAAAGAGCTATGAATTTCAGAAGTTTCCCCATCAATTAACGTCACACAGTAGACCCAACTTCGGTAATTTGGGTGTATCTCACAAAATACATATCCAAATGAGCTGAAATTGGAAGCATATGAAACTAGACTCACATACCTTTCCAAAAATATCAATATCACAGAAAACAAAAATCAAATGAGAGAGATATGAGTTTTTTAAGTTCATAGTTAGTTTAGGATGTTGCAGAAACAATGGTCTAGGACAACTTTTATTAATCTGATCTCAACGCTCAACAAACGATGAGTTTGGAGAAGATTCTTCTTGAATTGGAGATAAGACTTAAAGAGCTTTATGGGCATATATAGGTGGTTTGCCAAATTTTGAACTATATTGAAGACGTTATGCTCACTGGAAATTGACTATTGTGATGCCAATATTCTTGTTTTTCTGAAAGTATCTACATTCTGGATGTTGAGTTTTTTCAATATTTTCCTTCACCAAAAATTAATGTCCATAATGAAGAGAATCAAAAGTATACCGATACAAAGATAATGAGAACTACAACAAATGAAGGGGAGACTTGATTGATAATATAATATAAATTCAATATTTTTATCTATAATTAGGATTGAAGGGAGTAAGAAAACAAAATAAAGATTGAAGAGAAGGGAGTACGATTATCGGATGCCCCTAACTTGAAAGTATACAAAATAAATAACCTTTAACTGCTACATTTCGATTATTACAAAATTGACATTTTAGCAAGTTAAGATCATAATTATTTGATTAAGGTCACAATTAATTAATTGGTTAATTAACCAAGGGTTAATACTTAATACAATGTTTCGTTCTTAGAGTTTACACTCATTTTAGTTTTAGTTTCTAAAATTTCAAATCATAGTTTTTTCCTTAACAAACAAAATAATTCAATTATTTATTAAAATATAGAGTGTAATTTTTTTGACCAAAAGAAAGTTTGAGGGATCAAAACCAATATCTGGCAAACTATAATGACAATGTTGGTTTTGATTAGTTTTGATGATGTCCTATATAGATGTCATTCTTAAGAGCAAAAAGGTTGCATGCTACATTTATCTTCTACTTTGACTAATTCTTATATTTAATATAGATGTCATTCTTAAGAGCAAAAAGGTTGCATACTACATTTATCTTCTACTTTGACTAATTCTTATATTTAATGTGGATGCAAAGTTTAAAACAGAAGTTGGAATGAAGCTTCATCATATTTGAGCTACAATGGAGTATACTTGAATGATGGAGAATTATCAAGAATGTTGATTGAAGAAAGAAGCTCTTGCACAATATAATGGGAATATCATAAAATCAAGAAAGCAAGAAGTTATCAAATGATTTTGGGGGATAATCTAGAAGGAGAGAAGAAATTGAAGAAGGAAGAACTTGCAATGTAGTGGAACATCTTTATTCAAGTTCTTATATTAATGCTAGAAGTCTCCAAGATCATATGGAAACTGGAACGGATCAATTCAGAGTTAAAACCAGCAAAAAATCAGTTCCAGATGAGCAAACTCGAGTTCAGATCTCCAAACTCGAGTTTCCTACTTCGCTACAATGGTTTGCTCCTCTGGTATGAGCGTCTTCAGCATTTCAGGAACTCTGTTCCACGTTCAGCTTGGGCGAGGTCTGGTAATTCGATGATATCTCCCAAACCAGACATCAGATTGAAGTGAAACCAGTGGCATATGAAACTAGACTCCCAATGCGTCATTTTGATATAAAATTAAAGTCCAAAGGAGTTCAGATGAAGGATCTATGAATTTATGAAGTTGACAGTGATATTGACATCACACAGAAAACCAAGATTCTATGTTTTGAGTATATCTCACGAATTACAAGTCCGATTGAGATGAAATTGGTGGCATATGAAAGAAGACTCAAAGGGCTTTTCTATCAAGCTTTGAACGGACCAAAACGGAGTTCACACCAGGGAGATATGTCCCTCGAAAGTTGACTGTTTATTCACAATGTTGCTCAGTTTGCTATCAAATGAAGCAAACTCGAGTCATTAAGTTGGAACTCGAGTTTGTCGGGACAGAGAGCAAAATCTGATTTCTAGGAAAGACCTAAACTCGAGTCATTAAGTTGGAAACTCGAGTTTCCATCACACAGAGAGCAACCAACGTCAGAGCATCTTCAAAACTCGAGTTTGTGATTCAAAACTCGAGTTTGCACCTCAGCTTCGTAAAATCGCGTTTCAAAATCTCGTTTTCATCAAGAACATCCAGATGATTACCCAAATGATCTATAATACTTCCTAACATCATTTATATCATTTGTGTACATGTTTCAGATGATTAAAACGAAGGATTAGAAGAAAATCTCAAAATCTCAGATTTGGGTCAGAACATCAAAGAAATCAAGATCTATCAAAAGTGTGAAGATGAACTTTGCTGCACATTTTCAGAAATGGGAAAGATGACAGATTTGAATTTGCTTTAAAGTCAAATAAAGTAAATTGATGACATCCTGGAAAGAATCAAAAGCATTAATCTTACGCGTCAAATAGAGGATCACCAAAATGATGAATTCCTCATTTGGAAACAATTGCTACAACTTTTACTCGTAATGATTTGTTGCACAAATCAAATAAAAGGCATTCAATGATCTTCAATGCAGAGCAATCATCGGATAATCAAGAAACATTATGACCCAACGGCTATATTCCACAACAACTAGAATTTCGAATGAAGACAATGCAGAATTGAGAAGCAACGGTCATATGAAGGTTTACCGCTATATATAGAGCTGCATACAAGTCTTCAAACAGAGAACAACAAGCAGAGAAACAAGCCTACCTCTTCAACATGCTATTATTCTGATATGCTTATCATTTACTCTCTGATTTTCAATGTCTATATATCATAGAGAGTGAAATGTTTTGTATTGTACTTCAGTGTTTATCCATACACTTCTGAGAGAGAAGAACCATTGTAAACATCCTATCATTATTTCTGTGAGTTACTCAAGATTGGGTGATCTTGAGTGGGAAACACATTGTGTTGATTACAGCTTGTAAGGGGAGTGAGTCCTAGGGAAACATATATGTTTGAATGATTGCTTATCACTTTATAAATTATTATTGTCATTCAAACTACTTTCAATAAGTTGCAGAAAGTTCTTAAAGTTCTAAGTTTTTAATCAAACACCCAATTCACCCCCCCTTTTGGGTGATAGCCAAGTCTTTCATTTGGTATCTGAGCTAGGCTCTTGTTTAAAGGACTTAACAGTCTCAAGAGTTTTCAAATGGCTGATTTTGGGTGTTGCTTGTTTTCAGAAGGTTTCGATTATACCATTCCACCGTTTTTCAAAGATATTGATTTTTGGTTTTGGAAAGCTAGAATGACAAGCTTTATTAAAGCGTTTGATTTTGATATGTGGAATGTTTTTATAAATGACTTTGATTTCAAACCAATAAAGGATTGGACAAAAAACGAAAAGAAAATGTTTTCGTTGAACATTAGAGCAATGAAAATTTTATATAGTGCTTTGACAGAAAATGATTTCGAGAAAATAAAATGTTGCTCTAGTGCTAAAGAAATTTGGGATACTCTTGATTCTATTTATACTTCTAACAATTGTGTTGACGTTGAAAGTGTTGACAGTTCATCTAAGACTATATGCTGCACATCTATGACTGATGAACAACTGGAGAATGAAGAAGGAGAAATCATTGAATTCAGCGAACACTTCCATGATCCAGACAACACGAAAGAACAAGAGAATGAGGATTCCCAAGAAGAGCTCATTGTGCACAATTGTGACCAATCATTATCTGGAGCTCAAGATACACATGTGGTAAACAATTCCAATTCTTATTGTGTAGCTAAGAAAAATGATTATGAACAATTGCATAAACTTGTTTCTCAACCACTTACTGATTCTATTTTGGAAAAGAAACATGTTTTCGAAAATCATACTGGAAATTCATGTGGGAAGAAAGAATATACAGATATGGGCCATTTGACATTGCATCCTCTAGACCAGCACAATTCTTGCAAAACTGTTTATAATAAGCATCATTCTATTGTTTGCAATTATTGTGGTAAATCTGGACACATTTCTCATACATGCTATATTAGGAGAAATTATAATGTGAGAAATAAATTTGTTTGGGTTCCTAAAGGACAAGTAAGGTCCACTACTAACAATCAAGGACCCAAGTATAAGTGGGTACCAAAGTGTCCATCTAGTGCTCTATGTGTGCAGGATAATTTGAAATTCAGTGGACATAAAGGTATTAAGAGGATGAAGAAGAATCCAAGAGTGTCTCATGAGCCTAAAAGGAGACTCACATCAAGCAAGAGAACTCTCAGAGCATCCATTGCTGGAATTACAGAATCAAATCATAAGAAGCAATGGACACCTATAAGAAGAATACGTTCTACCTCAAGAAGAAACTACAATGAAGTACCATTCAACTATCTTGAGAAAAATAAGAAAAGAAGGATCTCTCGTGCACAAAGGAAAAGATTTTTGCTGTCTATGTCTTTTGAGAAAACTTTGCCCACACCCATAAGAAAACATATGAAGAACCAATGGGTAAGCAAAGGAAATACTCCAAGTACCTAAGGTAAAGGTATACAATGGTAAAACCTCCTTTCCTATCATTTTAAATATTCATTGAGGTTTTAAACTTTGTATCCTTATGAATGAGCATTGTAAACTATCTTTGAAATTGGGCTTTCACATCCTAATTTACTTTTCTAAGGAATTGCAGTGTTCAACAATCTAGTTCTTTATGCAAATATGATAATTTGAAAAGAGAACATCTTTTTATGCATAAAGTCATGTTTAATTCATTGTGCTCAATTATTCTGAATTGAATGTATTCTTTAGAGCATGTGAATCTTATTTCTACAAGCTAACAATGATTGGATCCAAGGAAGGTTGGATACCAAGGAAGAAAAAGATTTATACAGTTTAGTAGGATCAAGGAAAGCTTCTCAAGAATGCAACATAGAGAAATGATCAAGTCTTGAGAAAGCTAAACAAGTTGCTGGATGCTGATGGTGAACATTGGAAAAGGAGTTATCTAATCAATCCATCTCAACCAAGCAAGCTTCTATGAGGAAAAGAGGAATTACCGTGATATCTAATTCTTGCCTCATACTATGATTATATGGAATTCATTTTTTGGTTTGTCTTTGGTTAAGTTAAAAGGATTTGAAACTTATTCAATTTCAATAATTTTTCTGTCAAAGCCAAACTCCAGTTTAGAATTGTAAACTCCAGTTTGGATTTTGAAACTCCAGTTTAGTTTTCTAAACTCCAGTTTGGACACAACTTGATATTCAAAGATTTTCCCACTCAAAGCCAAACTCGAGTTTGGGTATTGAAACTCGAGTTTAGGAGTTATGGTTTACCACTCAATATTTCTAAGTTTTGCAAACTCCAGTTTTAACTTACAAACTCCAGTTTTGATCATACATAGAAGTTTTCCATTTTTCAAAGAAATGTGGAAACTCGAGTTTAGGATTGCAAACTCGAGTTTTGACCAAACAGAGAGCTTTACTCTTTTTCAACTTTTCTAAACTCCAGTTTAGGATTAAACACTCCAGTTTAGAACTCATGACAAAGTTTCCATTTTTCATAGAATATGTGGAAACTCGAATTTCAGTATGTAAACTCGAGTTTACACCAGGCAGAGAGCTATGCTCTATTTGAAACTTTGTAAACTCCAGTTTGTCTTCCCAAACTCCAGTTTGAGTCAACCATGTTTTTGACATGATCTTGCTAATTTGTGAAATCTTACTGTTTGATCTATATATTCCATATCATCAATCACTAATATTCCTAACTTGATTTAATCAATTTGTTAAGTGATTTGTTGATGATCAAACAAGTGAAATTTGTGCTTAACTTTATTAGTTCATATCTTTTTTGAAATGTACAAGTCACACTGTTTTGTTTGGATTTCAATTCACTCATTCTATGAAAATGCATACACATGTTTTGTGAAAGTGCAAACCAATGTTCTTGAAAACATATCCATACCTTGATTGCATTCAAATGATGTTTCAAAATTGGAAGTTAATATTGTATTCTGAATGTTGGATATGCTGCAAACTTGTCTGATTGAAGTTTCCTATCGTTCACATATTGATCTTTGATATTCATTGTGTTGCTTGAACTCCTCATTCTTTATTCTCTAACTAGTTGGACCTCATGTCTAACAAGTTGATTATCTATGAGTTTCAAGCCTACCTTCAAGAAAGGAACTCAATTTGTGAAACTATTATGCCTTATGCATAAATTCTTATTGGCCAAGTTATTCCAAGCTTTTTGAATGTTCATTAATGTATTGTGAGTAACTGTATTCATAATCTTACCTTGCACATTTGTATGTCTCTAATTCTAAAATGCAAGATTATCTTTTGGTCAATAGCAAAGTCATTGTGCTCATATATTCCTATTGTGCTAAGCATGTTTCGATAATGCTTTATCTTCATGACTTTTGCTTTTGAAAATTCTTCTACATGTAAACTTCAATGTTTCACATGTTCTCTTAATCTTGAAGCATTCTGATTTATTCATTAAACATGTTGACTTCCACCATGTTTTAAAGTGAGCATTGTTTTCAAGCATGTTTCAAAAGTGAACTCTTTCATTCGTCCAAATTTTGATCTTGCTTTATCATGATTTGAAATAACATTCAAGATTTGAAACTATCTGCATATATCATTATCATTCTTGAAAAATATGATCTCATTCATGAAATGTGAATTGATAAATGCTTATCTTTATAGATAAATTTTTCTATGCTCATTGATCAAACTTACATGCATTTTATCAATGACATCTTTTCTACATAAGGTGTATTTACAAATTGTCATTGAGAAATAAATGTATTGGTATCATATAGTTATTACCCTTTATGACTCATTGGATTGGATTTATTCAATTGGGTAAAACTATAGCTTGGTCTTCACTTACTATACTCTTTGCTCAAGCTTCATATGATTTAATTGTATAAGAGCATAAGAGTTGTTACCCCTAGTCATGCATTCATTAAGGGGGAGCTTCACATTCTCATGTGTTTTATATCTTAAAAGCTCATCTTTTTATTTGAAGAAAATACCTTTAAACATTCTCATCTGCATTCACTATGTTGTATTAGTTTTGATGATGAATCATATTCTTCCCTTCATTATCTTTATTTGAATATTTCATTTAGAAAGGGATATTTTGATATCATGCTGCACTAACAAATCTCTTGGCAAAGAAAGTGTTCAATTTGTAGCAGGAGATTCTGTTATATGCTAGGACATTCCTCAACATACTACAAGGAGAAACTATTACATTGAGGAAAGATGTCTCAATCCCACTGAAGTTGTGATATGCTCTACAAAGAAGAAGAAAACTTCTTGAAGTCAGCTGAGACATGTATTGCAGAAGAGCTTTATGAAGAAAACGAAAAGGATGTCATGCAACAAGAAAGCAAGCAAATGGACCTCATTGATTAATCATCAATTTGCAAAATCAACATGAGCATTTCTAATCTCTATCTTTTATATTCAGTAGAAACTTTGCACATGTTTGGTATTTATATGTTTTAATTGTGAATGATGTTTTGAAAACCTCTCCAAATTCTCTCAAACTTGTTTTCATAAAAACATTCCAAATTGCATCATATTAAGAATGAAAACAATCTCAAATTGGGGAGAGAAAATAAATTCTTTGACTCATTCTAATTTGATTTCATATATGTCTCTCTACAAATATCATCTCTTCCTTATACTCAACTTTTTGCTAATGACAAATAAGGGGGAGAGAATGGCAAGAAAAATATGCTGGGTTTATTAGTTTTTCATATTCATACATATTTTTCTTAAAGTATTTGCCATCATCAAAAAGGGGGAGAATATTGGTTTTGATTAGTTTTGATGATGTCCTATATAGATGTCATTCTTAAGAGCAAAAAGGTTGCATGCTACATTTATCTTCTACTTTGACTAATTCTTATATTTAATATAGATGTCATTCTTAAGAGCAAAAAGGTTGCATACTACATTTATCTTCTACTTTGACTAATTCTTATATTTAATGTGGATGCAAAGTTTAAAATGAAGTTGGAATGAAGCTTCATCATATTTGAGCTACAATGGAGTATACTTGAATGATGGAGAATTATCAAGAATGTTGATTGAAGAAAGAAGCTCTTGCACAATATAATGGGAATATCATAAAATCAAGAAAGCAAGAAGTTATCAAATGATTTTGGGGGATAATCTAGAAGGAGAGAAGAAATTGAAGAAGGAAGAACTTGCAATGTAGTGGAACATCTTTATTCAAGTTCTTATATTAATGCTAGAAGTCTCCAAGATCATATGGAAGCTGGAACGGATCAATTCAGAGTTAAAACCAGCAAAAAATCAGTTCCAGGATGAGCAAACTCGAGTTCAGATCTCCAAACTCGAGTTTCCAACTTCGCTACAATTGTTTGCTCCTCTGGTATGAGCAAACTCGAGTTTATAAGTACAAACTCGAGTTTATAGTGGATTGAAATTCTCAAGTGGAGCTTGGGGACTGGACGTAGGTCAAGGATTGGGCCGAACCAGTATAAATCACAGTTTGCATATTATCTTCCCTTATCTCTTACATTCCAGCATATATGTTTGAATGATTGCTTATCACTTTATAAATTATTATTGTCATTCAAACTACTTTCAATAAGTTGCAGAAAGTTCTTAAAGTTCTAAGTTTTTAATCAAACACCCAATTCACCCCCCTCTTGGGTGATAGCCAAGTCTTTAAAACAAAACATATTGTTTTTTTTTTCCAATTTATTCAAAAGCTAAACTGTGGAATATTGCTAACAAAAGTTTGCCTACCTTGACCTTGGTGAACCGTAAGATTCAACTATAAAATACTACCTCCGGTCCTAATTATAGGAACACTTTTGTAGTATAATTTACACTACAAAAGTGTTCCTATAATTAGAACCGGAGGGAATATTAAAATACTGGGAGTTTCATGGGCTTCTTGTAGTTGAATTAAAAACACTTACTTTATCCCTCTTTGAAACAGGGAAGCAAATTGATCCATCAAATACTGCTTGAGTACGAGCCCCACCTCAACGCCACCATCATCATCTTTACTCTCAGCCATCCCCATTGATATATTTCTATCCACTGAAGTTATCTCCACCTTCTCAGGCCTTTCCCACCCAAAGTCGGCCTGATAAATCCCAAACTAGGTCGACCCGGCTACTCCTTCAAGTCGTGCTTCTCTCCTCCTTCAAGTCGTTGCTCCTGGTCGTGTTTTCGCCTACTCTCCTCTCCTCTCCTCTTTCAATTTCGCCTGGTCTGTTCCTTTACAATTAAAGCCGCAAGCTACCTCCTGTTCTCCTCCTCTTCAATTAATTTGAAATCTTTGCTCTCCATCTCGCCATATTAAAGTCCCGAAATCTTTGCTTTACTGGTTTACTGATACTGTACGTTGGCCTTCAATGAAATTATTTTTATGGGTAAATTTGATTTGATACTTCATCCGATTTGGTTTACTAGTAATCAGTAACTATAGTTTTTCCTTCATTCGGCCTTCATTCATTTTTTTCTTTACTGGTTTACTGTTTTGTAATTATAGTTTTTCCTTCATTCGTTGCTTTTCTTCATCCGATTTGGTTTACTGGTGAAGTGGTAATCCCATCCGATTTTTATGAAATGATTTTTTATTGCAAATGCTCTGTAAGTTTATTCTTCATGCGATTTGGTTCACTGGTAATCCCATCCGATTTTTATGAAATGATATTTTATTGCAAATGCTCTGTAAGTTTTTTCTTCATTCGAGTTGGTTTACTGGTAATTTTTTTTTGTACTAATAAAAACAATATAATTTAATGGTAATTTTATTTAGCAAATTTATATTTAATTTTAATTTTTTATCCCAAATTTCACATTTTATACAATATATATATATATATATATATATGATTCACATGTCCTTTTCAGTCATTTTCCATCTCATCTATCTCTTTAAAAGTTATGCCGAACAAGTGCCCATAAAAAAAAAGTATTGTTTGTTACCGCTATCCCAAACACAAATCACATCAGAAAAATCTCATCAGAAACAAAAGTCACTTCTACCACCGCTATCCCAAACGAGAGTAGTTTAGTAAAAGAGTAAATACCCTTTTTGGTCCCTGAAATAACACGCGCTACCCATTTTGGTCCCTTAGTAAAAAAAATGTCATTTTTAGTCCTTAAACAGTAAAAAAAAGGGTCCTTTTAGTCCTTTTAGTCATTTTTTGTGGGCATTTTAATCCCTCACAAATTCCCAAAAAATCATTTTTAGTCCCTAAAAAGGACCGAAATGACATTTTTTTTACTCAGGGACCAAAATGGGTAGAACGTGTTTTTCCAGGGACCTAAAAGGGTATTTACTCTTAGTAAAACTTCTAGCTTAGAAAAATTTTAGGGAAAATTACAGCCAGGTCCCAAGGACCATAAAAAATAGCAAAAAGTCCCAATAGAAATTCACATGACGTTTTTTTATATTATTTGTATGGAAACAAAATCCACATGTTTAACTTTTGCTGTAAATATGGAACTTCCTGTTGTAAATATGACTTTTTCAGTTGTAAATGATCAGATTTTAAATTTTGTTGTAAATATAGCACTTCATGTTGTAAATCTAGCCTTATTTTGTTGTAAATGACCTCTGTACGTTTAGGGACTTGAGTTTAAAACAAAATCCAGGTGATTAAATGTTGTTGTAAATATGGTACTTTCTGTTGTAAATATGGCTTTTTCGGTTGTAAATGGTCAGGTGTTTAAATGTTGTTGTAAATATGACGTTTTTTGTTGTAAATGGTCAGGTGTTTAAATGTTGTTGTAAATATGACACTTCCTATTGTTAATACAAATAATATCAAAAAAGTCCTTAGGGACTTTTGTGTAATTTGGTGATTTCAAGGAATCTAATTGTATTTATTTCTGGCCCTCGAGACCTGCACGTAATTTTCCCAAAGATCGTACAAAATATTTTTTTTTTCGGTCCTAAAACTCAACCTTTAAGATCGGACAAAAACTAGACCGCTCTTAAAAGATCTGAATATTAAGACCGGACAAAGATAAATCTGGTCCAAAAAATAGCGGCTTCTAAGACTAGAGACTAATTACCCGGTCTTAAAAGACTGACTTTCAAGACCGGCTGATATATGCATCCGGTCTTAAAAATTGAAATTGTAGACCGGACTTATAAATAGACCGGTCTTAAAAGACCAACTTTTAAGACCGACTTAATATCAAATATGCACACCTGACCTTTAAGACCAGACATAGAAATACATTCGGTCTTAACAGTTGAACATTTAAGACCGGCTTATTTATTTCCAGTCTAAATTTTCCCAAATTTTTTCTCTATTCTGTTGTTCCTGATCATATATAATTTACACAAATCCACCACCCAAAACAACACATAAAAGTCGATACTTTAAGCTACAAAATATGAAAAATTATGAATAAATTGAATTGGGAAAAAGAATACAAATATTATTCACCATGAGTTATGTGACCTCTTAATTAATGATTATATATTACTACAACAACTAAATTAATTTATACAATAAGATAACTTACTTACAATCACAATGAGTTACAAATACAACATGTAAATCAACATACATGCCCAATATATTATTCACCATGCCTTCATCTGATTCCCACCCAACAACGTAACATCCTCTTTTATAAAATGCCCCTTTGGATCAGATCCTGCCACAAAAATAAAACAAAAACAAACTTCATAGTTAGCGTGACATTGTTTAAGAACATAGAAGGAATATAATATAGTTAAAACCTTAAAGTTTTCAAAGAATTCTGCATATGAATATTACCCTATGAATTGACTCTTTTATAAAGTGATATCCTCCAATATCTCTTCTTGATGATCATTTCTTATGCCGGGTTCATTATCCACTTCATCTTCTTCGTTCATGTCCGGTAGACCCCTTGGAAAAGGAGTAATCTCAAGAAGACCATAATTTGAATGACTTTCCTCGCATCAATATCAATGACCCTCTTTCCTTGGAGAGCTACAGACCACATTTTATTTTCTTGATCGCTGATATAGAACACTTGTTTTGCATGGTCTGCCATAATAAAAGGTTCATCTCCAAAACTTCTACTATTGACATCGACTAATGTAAATCCTAGTCGATCGATCTGAACTCCATTATTGACATTAACCCACTTGCATTTGAAGATGGGAAATCTAATTTTGACATAGTTAACCTCCCAAATCTCTTCAATAACCCCATAATATGGCATGACTGCCAATTTAGGCCTCTTGTCTTTTGAACTAGAGAAGTGCATAGATTCAGCCTCTAACATAACACCACTGTTCTGGACTATGCTCCTATCATCTAGGGAATTCGTGTAAAATGTATAACCATTGATCACATACGAATTCCAACTTATGACATCAACCTCAGGACCACGTACTAACTATTTTATTGTATCAGAAACACATTCAGATCCCTCGACTTTTTTTTTGAACCAGTTTGCAAAAGTTCTGTTATCCTCCCTAATCAACCTTTGTTCGGTCATTCGATGGTTTTCTTTCCTTACAGCTTCTTTATGTGCAGATAAGCTAGCTTGAACTTCATCAACATTATTCAAGATGTATAAGTGGACTTGTGACAATTCATCAGGATCCACACTCTTTACCGAAGCCCCTCGTCTACCCCTTTTAGCATGCTGACGTTTTGGAAGCCCAATATGTCTTACTTTGGCCAAATAATTTTGACAGAATTCCATGGCTTCTTCAGAAACATATTTCTGAATAATTGATGCTTCTGGCCGGTATGCGTTCTTCACATACCCTTTAAGGAATTTCATATATCTTTCAATAGGGTATATCCACCGTAAATGGATAGGGCCGCACAACTTTATCTCCCTCACTAGATGAACAATTAGATGAACCATGATGTCAAAAAATGTAGGAACAAAAAGCTTCTCAAGGTGGCACAAGATAAGATATCCTTCATTCTCCAATTCATCCAACTTTTCAATCTCGAAAACTTTACTACAAACCACATTGAAGAAGAAACAAAGTCTAGTCAAAACGACCCGAAGATCCTATTCAGCGATGCCTCGAATAGCTATTGGGAGTAGCTGTTGCATCAAGACATGACAATCATGAGACTTTTGGCCTACTAATTTCAAGTCCTTCATCGAGACAAGCCTCTTAAGATTTGAAGAATACCCTGAGGGAACTTTTGTGCCATGTAAACACTCACAAAAACTTTGTCTCTCATCCTTAGATAAAGTATGAGAAGTCGGGGGACAATAAGTTCTCTTCCCATATGGTCGATGTAAGTCTTCGTGTATTCCCATTGCTTGCATATCCAATCTTGCCTTCACACCATCCTTGAAACTACCTTGTATGTTGAGAAGCTACCAACAATACTATCACATACATTTTTCTCCACATGCATGACATCGATACAGTGTCTCACATCAAGATTGCGCCAATATGGAAGATCGAAGAATACAGATCTCTTTTTCCATATATTTGTTTCTTTTCTACTCTTTCCAGTCTTACCGAAGATGTCACTGATATTTTTAATTTTTTCATACATTTGCTCCCCAGTCAATGCCACCGGAGCATCTTCATAGTCTTGGCCACCAAAAAAGGCTTTCTTTAATCAACGATATGGGTGGCCCCTGTTGGGATCCGTACACGCAGCGGAAAAAAAAAACTTTTAACGAATCCCTTATGCAGATCGCTCAACAGCGTTTAAATCAAGATTTAGGGTTTCCGAATCATACCTATGCGGAGGGTTCAACATATCATTCGCGTTTGCGCCTCGATCCTCGTGCGCCGCAGATGTCGTACGTGTCGAACGAGGTGACATCTTTTATTCGTGCTTCTTGATCACGTGGGCTAACGCCTTCTTGTTCGATCATACAGGAGCTGACTTCGCGTGTCCTCTCCCTCTACCGGTATCCACACGAATGACCTCCAACACTGACGACAGCGTGCTAGCGCCTCAGTATTCTTGCGTCTCTCTCTTTTTTCTCTCTAGGGTTTTGTGTTTCGCGGCCGTCTAATTCATTAAATCATTTAACATGACTAGATCAGCATCTGTTATAGGGTTTCTAAAACCCTAATAATGTGTCGTATTAAATTATTCAAAATTAATCCAATTAATTTCAAATTATGAATTTGGATTAAATAATATTAATTAAATCTGTCAAACAGATCTAATCTAACTACTTGATCCGAATTAATAAGCCTTCAGATTTAATTTATATTTATAAATTAAATCAAGATATGATATGCTTATATTTAGTTTAAAATGAGATTCGATATCTCAGTTCAAATTAATTATGATATGCAATATCTTTATTCGGAAATTAAATCTGAGATACAATATCTCAATTTATTATAGTTATTTAATTTATCAAATAAATTAAATACTATATATATAATAATATTATTATCAATAAATAATATCATTATTATTTTCAAATTTAATAATATATATATATATATACACACACATCCTAGATTAAATAAGTATTAATTAAATCTTAAACACATTTAAGATTCAATGAATCTGGACACTCTTGCTCGTGTTGGGTCATTCTTGTGTGCGACCCTGTAGGCCCACATGAGATTGGCAGCGGGCCAATACTGTACCACCCACAAGTCGCAAGCGGCCTCTAGCAAGACATTGCGACTACCCAATTCATATGGGGATCATTGATGCGATATAACCTATCGTACAACCATGTCACGTCCCTTTTGTCACGCGATAACTTGGTCAAGGATGAGGCATGAATGATGTCAACTTCCTGTTCTTGACCATTACTTTCTCGATTCTTGAGTAGTCTAACAATTGAAATGGAAACTCCTTTCCATCGTAGTATGGCCATACATTTCTCAGACTCACTCATCGAGGGGCCCAGTAATATCTCTCTACAAATGTGTGGGACAAATTCCATCTTAACCATTCACATTCCTCTGCATGAAAACCATTGATCCCGATCCAAGCCTTTATCATCACCCGGTCAAAGGTGACTTTTGACTAGGTCAAAGACCAACGACTCATCATGTAGGAATCCATGATGATCTCAGGTCAAAGGGCGTTGTGACGCGGTTATACATGAGAAAAGCTTATGACTTATTCCATGCAGCTTTCTCATAGTGGGTCGGTCCAGCACCTTGTACTCTTACAAGTGCCTATGACTTTGATTCGTATCTTCATACCTCATCAAAGTCATATAGTCTTATCTCATCTTCGCTCCTGCGTAGATGACCGACCAGGGACATTTATGACTTGCCCTTAGGGCATAATTTCCAACAGCCCCGTCTAAGAAATCTCCTATGTCCAAGATAAACTGTCTTTCTTCCATGTTGAAGTTGATGGTAGTGTGTGCCTTCTTCAGAAACCGGACATGCTTTATGGCCTTTTACACTATACCCTAACAAGTTCCCATATACTGGGAAGTCGTTTATAGTACAAAATATCATGGCTCTCATTTTAAAGACCTCCTTCTTGAAAGAGTCAAAAACATCGACACCTTCTTCCCACAACTCCTTCAAGTCTTCGATCAAGGGCTCAAGGTAAACATCAATGTCATTTCCGGGTTGTTTTGGTCCCAAAATCAACATAGACAACATGATGTACTTTCGTTTCATGCATAACATAGGAAATAAGTTATAAATAATCAGGAGTACAGGCCATGAACTATGTATACTGCTAAGGCTTCCATAGGGATTCATGCCATCCGTGCTAAGGGCAAGCCTGAGGTTCCTAGCTTCTTCGCCGAAATTCGGAAATAATTGATCTATTTTCTTCCATTGAGAAGAATCGGTTGGATGTCAAAGTTGTCCATCAGAAATCCTCTCATCTGGATGCTACCTCAAATTTTTTGCATCATTTTCATTCGCAAACAACTGCTTGAACATTGGTATGATTGGAAGATACCACAACACTTTTGTAGGCCCCTTATCTGACTTGTACCGTGGGGTTTCACATATCGGACAAGTCTGCTTCTCTTCAAACTCTTTTCTATACAATACGCAATCATTCGGGCATGCATGGATCTTTTTGTACTCCATCCCCAGTGGACAAAGTATTTTCTTAGCATCATAGTGTCGATGCGGCAACACATTATCATCCGGAAGCATGTCCTTAAAAGCCTCAAGCACTTCTGAAAAACTCTTGTCGCTTCATCCATGACGTGCTTTCAAGCTTACCAATTTCAATACAGCATTCAACAATTGGTATTTTTTACACCCAAGGTATAGCGGCGTCTCTGCATCACTGTACATATTACCATATGCATGTGATCGCTCAAAAGCCTCTTCTCCTACATCACAAATAATGTCATCTATGTGATCATTCATATTCGTGTCATTATCATCAAATGCCACTTCCCCATGTTGAGACCTACTTGGCACTTTTTCACCATGTCATACCCATACTGTATAAGTCTTACAAAATCCTTCACAAATTAAATGTGTGTGTATAACTTCAGGACTTAGTCGCTTCTCATTCAAACATTTTACACAAGAGCAATAAAACTTCCCCTTATCATCATGGGCATTTTATTTAGCAAATCCTATAAATTCCCTCACCCCATTCTGATATTCAATACTCGTCCGTAAAGCATTTATCCAACTTTAATCCATAGTAGAATTCCTATAGATGGAAAGATTTAACATACATAATCCGAAAAAATTGAAACTTGCATATAAAATAAGCCAACTCCAAATGCAAATATATGCTCAATGTCGGTTATGTCTGCTATTTTTTTATTTTTTTGTTTTACTTGCCCATTAAATGCATAACAAAGAATCACTTTTGGTCATAAATGTATCACTGTGAATCCAAGAAGCAAAATAAATGCACGACGAGGAAATTAAGTGCATGGCATGAAGTTCTTGTGGACTTACCTGTAGCATATAAATTCAACAGCGTTTGCTGAGTCTTACTTCTCCGGCCACGGACGTTGATGTTGTAGACAGCAAAAGTAATCTAAAAATACTTGTTGGTCAGTTGGGTAGGTCTAAAGTGCAAATATAATCTTCAAAATACAATATTCATTAACAACAGAGAAACCTACAAGAACATTTCTTCGATTTCGTTAAACCCATGAAAAACCCAGAACGATAAGCAGGAAAATCATAAAGTTATATAACCGAAACACCTCTTACAGCTTGATCTATACACGTTTAGCTAAGGAACCAGAAAGTGATTGTCGAGAGAGGTACGCGAAGCAGCGACGAAACAACACACAAACACTGGAGACAGAACCTGAGTAATCACTTTCGACGCGACAAGAGAAGTTCAGAGAGGGAAATTTAATTTTCCGCGCGACAAAGACACTTATTTAGCTTTTTGGATTTTATTAATACTGGTTAATTATAAATTGTCCGGTCCTAAAGATATAATTAAAATTTTAAGACCGGAGGTTTAAAAGTCTCTGGTACTAAATTTTTATCATTCATTTAATTTTAAGACCGGAGTTTTATAAAACATCTGGTCCTAAAAGTCAAATACTTTTTAGACCAGTTACTTATAAAGTGTCCGGTCTTAACGGCCTTGGTGAGCGCAGTAGCAACTCAATGAATAAAATAAAGGAAAATTGGAGAATAAGCTTCTTTAATTACTGGAGAACAACCACAAAAAAAAAAATACACAAGCTTAGTTCTTAATGCGTCTTACATTACAGGAGAATATGCACGTACACAAGAAAAAAAAACAAAAGAAAAACAAGCTGAAAATTATCAAAAATAAGAATCTAACTGAACATCCTGAAGCTTATTATCGTCCAATGCCTTGGCGATATCGACATGAACAACATTAATTTCCTGCCGGAGATCAGCAAGTTCCTATCTTTGTTGCAGTAGAGACAATATTAATGCATCATTAGAGGAAAGAGGAGAGGGGTCAGAGGTAGGTGCGCTGGGGCCAACAGGATGGAGAGGGGGAGCACAAACCTCTTCATGGTCTGAAGGCTGGAAGGGGTTGGCAATCTCTTCACCATCAAGAATACGGAGGAACTCAGCAAGGACAGGGTCGACAGAAGGATGGAGGGGGGTGCGATAATCTCTTCATCATCCGAAATAACAATGGGTCCAGCGACCCGAGACTCTTCGATCACAATAGAACGTACTCTTGCTAGAGGAGGCGCACCATATAACGATCTAACGATGGCATGAGCTTCAGGTGTAAGAGCACCCTTACGAGGAGTTCTCTTGTATCTAACCATGGTTTAAGGCTTTGAGCAGTTGGGGCAGAGAGCTAGGTAGTGAGGAGTTAGGAGGTAGTGAGGAGTTAATAAGGACAAAAAGGTAGTGTGAGGAGTTAATAAGGACAGAGAGGTAGTGTGAGGAGTTAATAAGGACAGAGAGGTAGTGTAAGGAGTTAATAAGGGCAGAGAGCAGGAGAGATACACATCTAATGATGAGAATTCGGATTCAATTAGTATAAATGAATTTAGTGTTTCTACTTTAAGAGCGTATTTTGATAAATATCTGGTCCTAAAAGTCTATTATTTATTTTGTGAATCAATTCAATTACTTTTAAGACCGACCTTTTATCTTGTATCCGGTCCTAAAACTCTTTTTTTTCAATTCAATTTTGTTTAAAGTAAGAATTTTTTTTAAAAAAATATTACTTTTAAGAATGGATCTTTTACAGTATCCGGTATTAAAAGTTCATTCTTTTCAAATTACTCAGATAGCAGAGTCGTATCCTTACCCTCTGTTGAAATGAATGATTCAGAGTCTCTTCGGCTTCCACATAAACTTCCCAACTAGGCGTCTCCTCATATTCTGAGGAACTATGCATCTCCTCGTTAAAGTTTCTGGCGTTTCGCATTGTTTAGGATGGGTTCTCTATTTAAACCCGTTGTTACTTTACTTTCTTCACATTCATCTCCATCACTTCTACAACCTCCACCGTAATGGCTGCTCCACCACCACGAGGTCCTTCTTCTCAGCGTAATCCTCTTCCACCTCCGTACCCTCCTCTGTTGCCTCCGAACCCGTCATTCTACCAGATGATGGAGCACCTCGTCGCCCGCGTCAATCATATAGACCGACGCTTGGGCCAACTGTTTCAGGTCTATCACGCCGTCAACAACAAGCTGAAGCGGTACTCAACGCCAATGACGTTTAATACCATACTTTTGATGACGACGTCTCCGACCCTTCCCTCCCCTCCGACAACGATGGGGAGGATTAGAGATTTTTATGTTTTTTTGTACTACTGCTGCCCCTCACAAGGCAGCATAAAAAAATATAATAAATAAATTTTTTAGTTCCCATCTTCAATCGCCTTGTACATGTCATTATCTTCTTCTATTTTCTCGACAAAATGGAAACAAACAAAACATTGTCCTCATCGTATGTGATCAACATTAAAAATTCGCAGAATACAGTTAAGAGTTAAGACCATACAAAACAAAAAAAAAAATGTTTACCTTATTCGAATAAAAACAAACACAGTGACAATTCTTCTCAAGGTTGGACCATCGTTGTCGTCGATTTTACCTCGTCTTGCTTTGAATATTTTCAGTGTCCTTTTCATTATCTTCCTTCTTTTTCCGACAAAAAGAAAAAGGACAAAGAAAAGGGACACCGATAATGCTGCTCAAAAACAGGAGAGGTAAAAACGACGACAACGAAGCACAAAGCTTGAGTAGAATGTCAGAACCTTGGTTGTCTTGAACCCTAATGATTTTTCTGAAAAGTGAGTCACCATTTCTATTTAAAGGAAGACTATTAAGACCGGACATTTAACAAATACACGGTCCTAAAAGTTAAGCCATATTTTTTAAAATAAACGAAAATCGGCCTTTTAGGAGCGGACAATTAACAAATATACGGTCCTAAAAGTCTCACCATATTTTTAAAATAAACGAAGATTTTGAAGACCGGACTTTTAACAAATATACGGTCCTAAAAGTCTAACCATATTTTTTAGAATTAACGAAGACTTTTAAGACCGGACTTTTAACAAATATACGGTCCTAAAAGTGTAGCCATATTTTTTAGAATTAGACGAAGACTTCTAGGACCAGATCTTTAAAAACCATCCGGTCTGAAAAGTCGCGAATACTTTTCAGAGTCTCTTACGGCTCATTTACAACATTGCCTGTACCTCAAATTTCAAGCACTAAATAGCTTTATCCACCATCCCATTCATTCAAAACCCCAAAATGGACACACAAAAATTGTTCGAAAAAATAAACAAATTTATTATTGAATTACACATTGCGTTATATTTACAAATGAATGAATTGTTCGAAAAAATAAACAAATTTACAGAAGATTATTGTTGCTACAGCATATATTTACAAATGAATTAATTTAGGACATTAATTATTGTCCTGACTTTAAGAGCTCATTATACAGATATTCACAAAACACAATGCGTATATGCTCCACTTCATCATCAGAAAAGGGCTCGGGACAGAAAAACCTCTGTAACATCGAAGACAAAAACATAAGTAACTTACGTGCATATTTCATATTTAACATTAAGCCAGAGACTGAATTCAGCCATAACATTTACCTTTGCAGGGAATTTAGTCCTTCCTTCCGTGATAATATCATATATGTGTTTCATGACGTACGGGCCACATAAGTTGGACCCCTTTGGTTGCCGACGGGTCTAAAAAGAACAAGAAATATATATAAGAGCATATATAGCTTACTGACCAAGTTCACAATGAAGTTATGCCAGTGTCCAAATATGTACTAACATTTGGTGTACGCCATTAAGGATCTTTGGCACCATACGCATGCTTTTTGTTTACCTGGATTTGGAAGGTCTTCATGCCACTATCATCAAAATCACAAATTTATCAATAATGTTCACTAAAAATTCACTGCAGAGATTTCATACAAGACAATCAAATTGACATGCTTACTCGTTTTTGGTCTGCTTCAACGTAGGCCCCAAACTGCCGTGAGTGGAGCATAAGAAGACCACTGTATGCTCCTCCATGCACATAAGAACCAACTGCCAGTGGTGGCTGAAAATTCACAGTAGTAAATTACTTAGTGATATATGTAGCAAAATTAAGTGAATTGCAGACAAGAATTGTGATACGAGGTAGTATGGAAACAAGTACACCTTTCTTCTCACTTCACACAACCTCGTTGATATGTACTGCTGTCTCTCCTCCAAAGTTGTTGAACTTGCATAGACTGGGCACAAGAATCCAAAATCATTGATTCTGCCCTATTGAACCAGTTCATCATGCATGAACCTATAAGAATGACATCGGTTAGGGAATTAGTATATATGTATGTGTGTCTAAACGATGCATTAAAATTATGTGCTCATAGAAGAAGATACGTACTTTATAAACATTTGAACAATTGCACTACTAACCTCCTTTCCAGGAAGCAGCAAGGACGTTAAATCCTCGGGGTCAATGTAAACTGGTAGAATATCAAGGAGGCCTACTACTTCATTGATAGGCCACGATTTATCTTTAAAATATCCGTTGGATACCATATTGGATAGTTTTTCCTTGGCAGTCAACTTAGTAGTAGGGGATGGAGCTTGAGGAGGGGATGAAGGTTCCCTTGACATCACTCACAAGCTTCAGCTGATCAGTTGGGAGAGGGACAGGTGCATGAATGATCACCTCTTCAACTGATACTCTAACTTAATCATCAGCCATTTGTTGGCGGTGTACAGTTGATCTCAAGTTGTGGACAGTCCCTTTTGCAACTAATTGTCTATGACTATCACGATCATCCACATACAGGTCACAAAGGTTGCTCTGACTGTCCAACAATGTAGCTCCCTCTAGTGCTCTGCTGCATAGGTGCAGCTGATGGTGTGAAGGGAACACCGGTCTCAGGCCGATAGCTCAAAAGACACTTCATTTTCTCCATCTCCTCCTTCATCTTGCTCATCTCAGATTGAAACATTGCAGTCAATGAAGCTTCTTTGGCCGCTGCTTCCTCACTTAATTTGGCAAGCGTCAGATCCATCTCCTCCCGGGTAACCATACTTTGTTTGTGGCATTTAGATTTACCAAAGTATTTTTTTAGGCCTACCCGTCCTCCAATCCCCCTTACACGCTTGGGTGATCCATTTTTTCGGTCGCAACGGTGAGAGCATCATTCCTCCCATCCGACACAAAAGATCTCTCTGCTTCTTTCTTTTTAAGATCTTCTTGTAAGATACAGATAACGAGAAGCTTAGTAATGAAACATGTTTAGTAATTAAAAAATAACAATATCGATACTTACAATTCTTTTAGCAACTAGACGAGTTTGTTCACTCGTGTAGGTACCGCTTGGCTTTTATCAAATATACAACCACAACTCCTCGCGACGTATTGGAGATGGTTGTTCAACTATCACAGAAGGATTGGATTCAGCTTCATCTTCCAAACTCTTCCGCTTGGCTGCCATCAAATCTTTTTCGGCCTTTTCATATCCGCCGCGAGAAGCCCTATGCGGGCAATCATTCTTTCTCCCGATCTCCTGTGCTTGTTCCCTTCTTTTCTGTGAATGAGGATTGAAAACAACTATCAATTATGAATTCCAGCCATGTCACTAACAGAAATTAGAGAACTTTTTCTTGATATGAACGTGAAACATGAGTCAAATTCACTTCATCAAGATTCAACATTTTATTTAAGGAAGATGTAGCATTGTAGAAGAAATTGAGAGAAACAAAGGAAAGTCTGTTGCAGAATTGCTGCCAACTTAGTCAATTCATTCATTCATCATAACTGGTTCCTACACATATTAGACTAACCTCTTATATATAGTTAGGGGCTTGACTCTTAAGGCCCAATAACACCTTGCACCGAAACCATTACACAGTTAACATACTATTTAACTAACAACAATGTCTAACCATTACACTATTTACATATCAGACTTGCATGGAACTAGGACTTGCTCCTCTGATGCAGGACAAAGGTAGGAAATGTATACTTCTATTCACACACCAAACCATTTAACTAACAGGATTAGATGAACACAATAACATTCACATATCCGCACAGGTTAATAAGCAAACAAAAGGGAAAGCAAAACTAAATATAAACTCACCAAAGCTTCAGAGTGGTTCGCTGCTGAACAAATTGTTGCCAAGTTTGTTCATCAATAAATGTTTACTTGTCCCAGGGATTATGGTCAGGCCAAACCTCGGCAAAAATATACTTGTTAGCTAGAAAGGTCTTAAACTTCCTCCACCGATCAGCACAATAAGACAATGTTGAGTCTTTCAACTTCTGACAGTCAGGGACGGTGTATGTAAGCCGGATAGTGTCCCAAATAGGATCCTTTACTGTGCGAAGGTCCACATTTTTCCACTCAGCTGTCAAGATGCTAACCTTGTTGCGTGCTAGACAGCTGATAAAACTAGTGTATTTGCTTTTATTAGGACCGACAGGTTGTAAATTTTCACCAAATTGAATCTCGAGCTTTGTCCCAGAAGTCCAACTTAGGGATACATCCATCATTCGTGTGCCGCTTCTACCACGGCGTGCACGACGGTTAGGAGGCTCATTGTGAGATGAAGAGGGTTCGTTCTGACACATATCAGTCACACCAGTAACTGACGTTCCAGGAACACGACTAGAATCGTTTTCACCGTTCATTTTCGAGACAGTAAGAGAGGAATGCCTGAGCAAATGAGAGAGTAACAGAGGCTAATGGTACGTGGGCGAGGAAGAGAGGTAATGCAACAGGAAGGGTTTCGCAACGTGAACAGAGGTTCTTCAGTGAGAGTAACAAAAGCTTCCGCACGAAGAAACATATATTTGGCGCCTTATTTTTAAGACCGGACAAATTAGTACACGGTCTTAAAAGTTAACCTTTAAGACCGGTCTTTCTATAACTCCGGTCTTAAAATTAATTAATTTTTTATTTAATCTTTTAATACCGGCCGCATTTTATGTCCAGTCTTAAAATTCGAACTTTTAAGACTGGCTATTATATATGTTCGGTCTTAAAACTTTAATACCTTTATATTTAAATTTTTCCGTATTATTTGGAGTGTAGAAAATATAAGTCTGGCTATATGATATTTCTCCATAAAGTAATTGATATTTCAATTTTTTTAATATTTTTAAGACCGGTTATTTTTTTAATAGGTCTAGATAATATATTTAAGACCTATGAAAAAATGATCCGGTATAAGAAATTCTTTATATTTACAAAACTGCCACCGGTCATATCTTTAAGACTGGGGCGTCGATAGTCCGATCTAAATGAGGCAGTCTTAAAGCCATTTTTTGCACTAGTGAATAGTGACATATATTCTACTACTATATTATAATCCATCTAATCTTTATTATAAGGCACCAACTAACAATTCTATTTGATCTTTTTTATAAGGAACTTGCTTGTTTTCAAAGCGTATTATTTTTTTTTTCATGTTTGCCCATACTTAATAAAGGTAGTGGATTAGAATAATAATTAATAAAATATTAGAGTTTAGTGCAATTAATAGGGGTATTGTTGGAAGTTACTTAAATTGTAGGATAACTTTATTGACATTAACTATTTTTATTGGTTTGTGAGAATTATTAGTTGGTGCCTTATAATAAAAACCAGCAAGGTAGAGAAGGATTAGACAACACTGAGGCATAGCTGATAGGGCTCATCGGATAGGATAGGCTGTTGTCACCGCGAGCCGTCTTGAAAAGCTTCTATGGGTTCTTCCTGTGGTGTCAAATCACTTCCCTCTCTTTCAGCAAGCTTTTCCTTTTCTCTCTGTATTTTTTAATCCTTTCAATGTTTCTTCTTTTTCTCTCTACAAATTACTTGTTATTTTTGACATGTGTCACCTCATAAAAATGGAGGCTTATTTTTGTCAGTAATGATGAGCTACAAAAAATATTAATTGTGTATAGAGTTGGGAATCAAGGTCAGTCCTTGAAGGGTCAAGGTTTAACAGGGCCAACTCTACAGAACTTGAGGCATCTGTTTTTTAAAGTTCGGCCCGAGAGCATCAAGGTCAGGCCAACTCTATAAGCCCAAAAGTTACTATTTCAAATTTTAACTATTTTTTCTTTGTTTTTTTAAAGAAATATAATTAATAAATTACAACAATTATAGTTCTAATTTATCAAATAAATGTTGTCAACATTAATGTCTACACAACACACTTAATGCAATAAACAAACGTAGTTACTAATTCATAATCAAGAGTAAACTATTGTCCACAAGTAACTCACACAAAGCATAACAAGTTTATTACTAAACAATATGAGTACGATGACTATCATTTTTATCTTCTTACTATTATCATCAATTTCAAAGACATTTGATTGTGCTTCACTTCGAGTAGTAGGCTCTGCTTCATGAATAAAAATATCAAGAATATCTTCTCTCACATAATGAATACATCCATAATCTTTATTTGCAACAAATATTAAACCAAATCATAAAATTAAAGTATAATTATTATGTATTTTTAATTAAATGGATAAATAACTTTATAACAAATACAAAATACATATAAATTAGTAAATTAAATGGTCAAGTCAAGTTAATAAAACAAAAATATATATATTTAAAGGGCCTACAGGGCCGGCCCTTTTAGGTGCTCAGTCCTATAGGGTCAACTTCATTTTAAAGCTCTAATTTACAAGTCCAACCCTTGAAGGGCCAAACTTAAAAGGGCTGGCTCGCGGACTTGGCCCAATTTTCCGGCTCTACTTATGCACAAGACGTAGTTGTACCTATTTCTTTTCTTTGATTAGTTAAAAATCTTTATTACTATGCATACTTAAGCTTAAGCTATGAATAGCTTATTGTATCACTATATGCAATTTTATATTTCTTTTTCAAGCCTTTAGTTAGCTTCTTTGTTCCCAACTTCTTTCTACCTTTTCTTTATGTAATTTAGCTATACAAGTATAAAGAAAATATGATGAACAAAAAGTCTACATACAGCTACGTTTATCATGCATTTTTAGCATTATGCTACGCACAATAAATTTTTTTCCCTTTATGTTGATCCAATTTATTCTTTTCAGTATTGATTGTTGTCTTGAATTTCCTTTCTATTGATAGTCACTACATATTTTACTTCCGTGACGTAGAGTAGTTGTTTATTTTCGAGTGAGTTGGAATACTTCTGATGATAAAGCCAAGAAGAATTTTTAGAAGCCCTGTCTCCTAGAGTATCAGCTTATTTGATTAAGTGACAAACGAGAAGAGATATAAAAATAAATTATAAATATGTTAATTAAAAAATAGTACTTCCTCTTGTCCTAAATATAAGACCAAGTTCATTTTTTTTGGAAAGATTAAGAAAGCTACTTAAATTTATTTTTATTTCTATTTTTTTTCAAACTATTTAATTTATCTAATAAACTAATGTATAATCTAAGGATATACAACATATGATATAATTAAGTAACTTATTTCGCTTCCTTAATTTCTCTAATAAAAGTCAACCTAGTTTTATAATTAAAGGCAGAGGTAGTAAC
This sequence comes from Acacia pycnantha, assembly GCA_025563575.1. Taxonomy (NCBI): domain Eukaryota; kingdom Viridiplantae; phylum Streptophyta; class Magnoliopsida; order Fabales; family Fabaceae; genus Acacia; species Acacia pycnantha. Next base: position 545,162 of record JAMWYP010000146.1, read on the forward strand.
ATGTATCAATATATTTATTTTCCTTTTTACCTTTGCTAATGTTTTTTTGTGGTTAAAATACTTTTGTTAAAAAGAAAGTTGATTGCATTTAGATAGAAGAGTGTTTGTACAAAGGGCAATTGGAGAGAAAATATGAGTAAAGACCCTTACGGGACTACATGCGCTACACCTTTTATTTTAGAGAGAAGATTGGGAAAATATGTGTGATTATCTTGATTAAAGGTTTTTTTTTTTTTTTTTGAGTTGGAATCTTCTTTCTAATAATGGCTAAGTTTTGAAAACCTATATATCCAAAGGCTAGGTTATTTTTATTACTATACAATTTTAAAGAGATATATAATCTAATTATTTCTTCTGTGTGTCATAATTTAATTTCCATAATATTATTTTACGTTGTATTTTATAAATTCTCACTTTTAATAAATAGGGTTTAAACTTCTCATGTTGTATGAGAAGAAGAAGATTTCTACACACACATGGAATGATGAGACCCACATCTTTTTAAAAATTACATTACATTGCATTACATAAAATAAGTTTAATTACCATCATGTTCTTTTATAACCGTCATAAAATCCTTTATGACGGAGTCCAAATCTAATTACTATGCTTGGCATCAGTTTCATTCTCAAGATGCCCTATTATTTATACTGTGATCGTCCTTTCTGCGCGTGCCTGACATAATAATATTATAATACCCTTTATTAATATCATAATCGAAGACTAGCTTTCTTGGTTAGTATCTGCTTTGCCACTATATTTATGAATGCCTTTAATATTGCATGTGCTTGGCATTAATGCATATGTCAAAAATATTCATCAGGGTGGTGGAGAAAGCGTTGATCAACTTTTCGAACGCTGCACCTCTACATTGCAGAAAATAGGCATGAATCATTTATTAGGTGAGAAACCCAAATTAATTTGCATTGTCGGGTTTCACAATGTGGACGTAACACGTAATTGGTGGTAATTGTTTTGTGCAATCTGTATTCATTTGCAGGGAAGCAGGTAGCAATTGTTACTCATGTAGGTGTCATGACTCTTAAGAGAACTTTGCAAGCAGATCAAGACAAACAGTCCTTGTGGGAGCATACTCAACAAGCGGGTCGTTGTCTTTCACTTGTATAAAGACAAGTGAGTGATCGTATAAACATACTGAGATGTTTGTCTTTCACTTGTATAAAGACAAGAGAGTGATCATATAAACATACTGAGATGTTAGGCCCTTTCCCTCGCCATTCGTTGAACCAATATTATGCATGTTTGATATAGCTTATAGGAGGGGCTCTTGGAGCTTATGGCTTATTTCAATTGAGCTTATGGTTTTTTTCCCCCTTGGTTTAGATGAAAACAATGAGCAATCAGACTAATGGGCGAAAAGGAGCTTATTTGAAAAGCTTAGTTTCATGAATTTTGAGAGGTTATAAGCTCTTTATTTACTATTTCAATCATATGCTACATTTATGGAAGTTGAAAATGGGAATATTAGTATAGATGAAGAGTCTTCATCAACTGATTCTGCTAAAGAATCTTCAACCCAAATAAATTATCCATCTTCAATTGAAATGAATAAGATTCGTGACACAATTAGATACCAAATTGTATAGGGCATAAGTTCCTAGTTACTTATGTAATATTTATTTGATCAAATTATGTATTTTAGCATTGCCAATTTTTGTAATTTAGCGTTTTTAATATTATTGGTAATATTAATTTAAAATTTTCTCTTATAATTATCTCAAAAATCACTTATCCATAAGTCATTCCAAACAAGTTTAATTGCACAAAATTTATTTATGCCACAACCAATCCAAATATAAATCACATTTCACAATTTGACTTTTACCCAATCGGACTTTTCCTTAAGTCATTTTGCCCATCGGTATCCCAAACAAACACATTGATACCACGTCTTTTGGTTGTGACTCGTGAAGAAGGAGAGGGAAAAGATATCATTTTCTTTTAGTTCAAGTTTTTCTTAAATTTTTTTTTTTGAAGTACAGTATTACAATCTATGATGAGTGTGTGTGAGAGAGTAGAAGATTTACTTTTTGACTCTCAAGTTTTTCTTAATTTAAATATTATCATTCGTATTGATTGAAAAATATTCATGTTTAATATTATTGATATTTCATTTCTAATATGTAGTTATTTATTAATAGTAATGTTTTAATATTCCTTAAAGATAAAAAAGTTATATCACTTAAGAAACATAATATGATTGAATAACCCGTGAAGTATTATTGTCCGTACAACAGACGGGAAAGTTTAAGCTCGTTATAATTATGAGCTTCTAGAGACTGATGGGAGGGCTCATCCAATTTTTAACTAAATATTTGACAAACCATGAAACTGTGATTTCAGAAGTCGTTTTAATTTGAGATATAATTTTTTTTTTTTACATATTTACTTCAAAAAGAGTAAAAACTATTCTCCAAAACTAATCCAAATATCCACTAACTGCCCCTCTGAGAGAATCATTGGCATTGGCATTATTACTCTTCCACTCTCTCTCTCCCTTATCCTTTCCAGCTTCTCCTTCAACGACATGCCCTATTTTCTCTCTCCTTCATGAATGTGTCCCTTCATCATTTGAATTATTTAATCGACTAATTTCAGGAATTCGTAAAGCAATTGCTTTTTCTCTAATATTTTAAGCCTCACAACGCAACCATTTTCTTCTACAAGAATGGCATCATCCTCAGCTCTGTTCAAAAGTCTGCTCCACGCGCCCGACCATTCCTCCCTTCCCCAATGAATTCTCAAAAGTGATGGGGTGGGATTTCAACCCATACCACTGGGTTTGTTCAAAAGATAGGTAGTTATTGGATCACTGTAATACCCTCAAATCTGACTTAGGGTAATTTCCCTTGAAAAAAGATAATTTGCAATTAGGTCCCTAAGACGTTTGAAGATTTGCAAATAGGTCCCTAAACACATTGTAGGTTATAAATACCCTGTGAAAGCTATAAAAGAGGCAAGTAAAAATTTATTTAAAATAGGGAAGGATATTGTCCCTAATTTAGGTAATTTATTAAGTTACAAACTTGGAGAAATTGTAGAAGAATACCCAAAAGTATTGAAATGACCGTAATACCCCGTAAATGCTAAGATAATACGAACACATGGAAACAAATGTGTCAGTGTAAAAGTTATGAGGTAATGAGGTGTTATAATTAAGAAAATTATCAACTAGTGATAAGAAAGTAATTAGGTATTTATTGGCTAATTACTTAAGCTTAAGCAAAGGAAATTCGAGATAATTATGTAGAGCTCAAAAATTAGTGGAAAGTGGTTGAAAATTAGTAAAAGTATATTTACTAATTAATTGTAAATTTTTTAGAAAAATGGTTGAGTTTAGGTATTTTTAAGCCTAAATGCAAGAATGGGCCAATAGGAAAATTATGTAAGAAATTATATAAAATAATTATTAAATAATTATTTTATATTAAATAAAATAAAATAAAAAACGAAAATAATAAAAGAGGGATCAGATTTGACCGAAAAATATGAGTCAAGAATAGATAAGAATTTTAATCAATGTAATATGCAAGTTGCAAATATTTTATATTATAATCAATGTAAGGAAGGGGTTAGGAGGGTAGGGCACTATACTACCACGGTTAGTTGGGCTGTTCCTGAAGCTCCATTTGTAAAACTTAATTGTGATGGGGCCTCTAAAGGCACAGCACAGGTGGCGGCATGTGGGGGTTTGTTGCGGGACCTGTTCGGAAAGTGGCTTGGAGGGTTTTCGCAAGATCGGGAAGGTGCTCAGACAATGGTGAGTTGTGGGAGTCCTGAAGGGGCTAGAGATGGCATGGGAGGCAGGTTGGAGACAGGTTGTGGTTGAAAGTGACTGTCAAACAGTCATAGCATTACTTTAAAGGGTAATGCAGCTCGTGAGTCCCATTTGGTGGCTAAGATACGAGCAGATTACTCGGCGGCAATGGGACATCGAATCGTCATGTCCTAAGGGAAGGGAATCAATGTGCGGATTGGTGGCAAGCATGGTCCTATCGCATGTGGAGATTCCTGATGAAGCTCATTTCTCTGACCCTCCTACTGGCCTTTATCAGTTTCTCCTTGCGGATCTGACGGGTGTAGCTCATATTAGGAGGGAGTTGGGCCTTTAGCCCCTTTGTGTTTTTGCTTTGGTTTCTTGTTTTTAATTTGATTTGATTCTTGTTATCAAAAAAAGTGAAACTTTGTGAATAGTAATATATAAATTAGGAAACGGACCCTATCTAGAGATCTAGGAATGGGATTTCCAAAGTCAGGGAAAAATAATGATCAGTGGAATTTTGTCTTCCGTTATACTCTTCGGGAGAAAATTTAAGTCATTTATGCATTTCCTAATAAAACAAAATAGGGAAAAATGCATATAGGTATATTTTTGGATATAAGGAAAATAAATTCTAACTCAACATCTAGGCATGAGTTTGAATTTATTTTAAACATATTTGGAATCAGTGAATTTTTCTGAAGAATTGGTGATTTCAGAAATGCATTCTGAAACCGGACGCGTTCGGACACGTTTTTCGAGAAACTTCAGCCGGACAGTTGGAACCCTATCTAAAGTCAAAATTCAAGTTTAAATAGATATTATTGATGAGGAAGAGAAGGTCTTCAAAGTTGTAAATCCGAAGTTTGAGATTTCTCCGAAATCACGCGAATCGGTACCGATCGGGAAATTCTATCGGTGCGGGCATAAAGCAACTTTGATTCATCACTTTGGACAAATCATTTGCTGCCACCTCAGCCCATGCATGTCGACCAGCTGCTCCCATGGACAAGGATTAAACACCAATTTTGCATTGAATTTCCAAGGTTGAAACAACTTGGAAAATGCCATCCATGTCCTTTGAAATTTCTATAAATAGGTAGCATGCCCTCTTGAAATCTTCACACCAAAAGTTGAGATCCTAGAGAGAGGTTAGAGAGAGAAGCTCTGGGGAGGAGTCTGGGGAAATTCGCAGCGAAGCTCTAGGTAAGTTTTTCGATACCGAGCTTTAAGCTTCCGTAGTTCTTTCGATAGTTAGAGTAGTAATGTTAGATTAGTATTTAATCTTTCAAGTATGATTGGGTATCATATGGGAGGGCTATTTTAGTCTTTATTTTCGAAAATCAAAATGGCGTCGAAGTTCTGGCGAAATTTTGGGAAGAAAATTAGTCAGAGTAACGAAGTGCTGGCGAAATTCCGCCAATTAGGGGTAGAAGGGCAAAATGGTAATTTTTACCTAAAATGTCAGTTATTGTGTCAAATCACTAATGAAAGTGATATTACCCTTATAGGATATCGAAACTCGATCTCGCCGTTACGTTACGCTGCTGACGTGCCGCTGTTTTACGATTTGCCGTAAAAGTACAGTTTTCCGTAAAACGTGCTAGAAATACCGTAATCCGTCAACGAAGGTACGTTCGCGTACTGGTAACCTTGACTCTTGTGTTTATGGTATGCGTATATGTGTTATGTTTATTGTATGTGTATATGTGGTGTAAGTACGTTCGCGTACTGGTAACCTTAACTCTGATATTTATGGTATGCGTGTATGTGCTATGTGAATTATATGTTATGTATTGTTGTTATGATTGTTGGGTAATGGGATACGCATGTTAGAGGCCTAGGTGCCGCCAGGATACGGTTGTTGGGGGCCTATGTGCTGCTAGGGATCAAGAGGCCTAGGTGCTGCTAGGGTTACACTGCAGGGGCCTATGTCTGTGTCACGGATACGCTGTTTGGGAGATATATGCTTGTACTATGTGCTTTTATACTATTGATTATGATTGTCTGTAGTCCATATGCTGTATATGTAAATATGAGGTTAACCGTTACCTGAGGTCCGATTGCAATGGACCTCAGCTCTTAACATAGCATCCGGATCGGGAGGACCAAGGACCGAGGAGAGAGGCAAGCAGCCCGAGTAGAAGACCCGGCTGAAGACTCTATTTTGTTGTTCCGGGAGAAGCTTTCCTTTGTGTTGTATCTCACTTTTGAACCACGCGGTTATTGTACCGCCGTTGTAATGAGCCAGACTTACGGCAGTTTATGAATACATATCAGTTACTCAATCGCTCTGTTGCTCTACTCTGATGATTTGAAATGATGTTTATACTGCTTGTGAAAAGTTGGGATGTTACAATCACCAATAGCTTTCAATACATTCTATACAACTAGGTACATACATACATATATATAAACTTTTGATTTTTAACTCAAACTCATTTACAAGTTTTATTAAAGAATTCATGACATTATATTAAGTTTTAATAACATTCGTGTACTAAGTAAAAAATTATCACTATCAAATCATTCACAAATTTTATTAAGAAATTCACGACATTCATTTAGATTTTAACTTTCATTTACCAAGTAAGAAATGACACTATCAAGTCATTTACAAGTTTTGTTAAGAAATTTACGACATTTGATTAGGTTTTAACAACTTTCATTTTTTCCAAAAAAAAAAAAAAAAACTATCAGGTCATTCACTATGTTTAAAAAAAAAAATCAAACTATCAAATCATTCATTAGTTTTGTTAATGAATCTACCACTTTTCATTAGGTTTTAACAATTTTTATTTTCCCATAAAAAAATTTCACAAGTTGTTATAGCCTAATGAAATGTGGTGAATTTGTTAACAAAATTTGTGAACGGCCTGATAGTGTTAATTTTTTACTTTGCAAATAAAAGTTGTAAAAACCTAATAAAATAACGTAAATTCCTTAACAAAACTTGTGTATGATTTGATAATGTGATTTTTTTTTCTGGGAAAACGAAAGCTGCTAAAATTAATCAAATGTCGTAAATTTCTTAACAAAACTTTTGAATGACCTTATGATAGTGTGACTTTTTTATTTGGTAAGTGAAAGTTGTTAAAACCTAATGAAATGTTGTGAATTTTATAACAAAACTTATAAATGACTTGATAGTGTGAATTTTTTACTTAGTAAATGAAAATTGTTAAAACATAATGCAATGTCTTAAATTTCTTAATAAAACATGTGAATGACCAAATAGTGAGAATTTTTTACTTGGTAAATAAAAGTTCTTAAAATTTAATGAAATGTCGTGAATTTTTTTAACAAACACTACTGAAAAACGCGGATTACCCACGGAATTACCGACGGAAAAAATTCCGTCGCAAATTACCCATGAAATTCCGTCGGTAACTGAAATTACTGACAGAATTCTGTGGGTAATTCTGTCGGAAATTTTTAATTACCGAGGAAATTTTCGTCGATAATTTTGCCATGGCAAAATAAATTGATTTTTGCCATGGAAAAATTACCGAAGGAAATTTTCTTCCGGTAATTTTAATTATCGACGGATTTACCCACGGAATTTCGTCGGTAATTTTAATTATCGACAGAATTACTCAAGGAGTTTCTTGGGTAATTTCTGACGGAATTTTTTCCGTCGGTAATTCCGTGGATAATCCGCGTTATTATTTTTTTTTTGGTGTTGTGAAATCTTGTAAATGGGCTTGTGTTAAAAACCAAAAGTTAACATATATATATATATATATATATATATATATATATATATATATATATATATATATATTCTTTTTTGATAATAGTTAACATATATATTTGTTTGCATATAATGTATTGAGAGTCATTGATGGCCCAATGGCTACCAACCTTTTGGACAAACAAAATGGAAAACGTTCAAACCCCATCCATCACTTTGGAAATATTTATTCACTGGTAGGAGGTGATCGCTGGCCTACCGACTACTAGAGCTCCAACGGCAATGATGACAAGCGGTGGGAGTAAATTTTTTTTTTAAAAAAAATTTACTGTAATGGCAATTTGGTCATTTCATTTTACTTTTAAAAGGACACATTAGGTACTATTTGTGGATTATGAATATTCTAAACATCATTTTATCTTTTCCTATTTTTAAAGTTCTTTTTGTGGGGTTTTCCCTTTTAATTATATGATAAAGTCAACTAACTTTTAAGAAATGGTAGTTAGTATTCTTATACAAAATCTGTTTTTTTTTTTTCAATATTTTCCTTCACCAAAAATTAATGTCCACAATGAAGAGAATTAAAAGTATACCGATACAAAGATAATGAGAACTACAATAAATGAAGGGGAGACTTGATTGATAATATAATATAAATTCAATATTTTTATCCTATACCTAGGATTGAATGGAGAAAGAGAAGAAAATAAAGATTGAAGAGAAGGGAGTACGATTATCGGATGCCCCTAACCTGAAAGTATACAAAATAATTAATTAATTGGTTAATTAACCAAGGGTTATACTTAATACTCTTGCTATCCTAAATATAAGACATAATTTATTGTATAATTTGTACTATAAACTACTCCCTCCGGTCCTAATTATAAAACACTTTTGTAGTGTAAATTACACTACAAAAATATTCGTATAATTAGAACCAAAAGAAATATGTCCTATATTTAGAACTGAAGGTAATACAATGTTTGGTTCTTAGAATTTACTCCCATTTTAATTTTAGTCGTTATGATGTCAAACTATAGGTTTTTTTGTCTGTAAAAGACAGAATGATTAAAGTATTTATTAAAATATAGAGTGTAATGTTTTAGACCCAAAAAAAAAAAAATTGAGGATCAAAACCAATATTTGGCAAACTATAATAACAAGTACATATTGTTTTTTTTTTTTTTCCAATTTATTCAAAAGTAAAACTGTGGAATATTGCTAACAAAAGTTTGCCTACCTTGACCTTGGCGAACCGTAAGATTCAACTACGAAATATTAAAATACTGGGATCGAGTTTCATCGGCTTCTTGTAGTTGAATTAAAAACACTTACTTTATCCCTCTTTGAAACAGGGAAGCAAATTGATCCATCAAATGCTGCTTGAGTACGAGCCCCACCTCAACGCCACCATCACCATCTTTACTCTCAGCCATCCCCATTGATATATTTCTGTCCACTGAAGTTATCTCCACCTTCTCAGGCCTTCCCCACCCAAAGTCGGCCTGATAAACCCCGAAGTGGGTTGACCCGGCTACTCCTACACACACTTGGCTATCTTCATTTAGCAAAGAAAACCTAGAAAACAATGTCTCTGCTCCATCAAGCGCTCCTTTCTCTTTCTGTATTTTGCTTATCTTTCTGTGCATTTCCTTTGCTGCTATGACTATCCCATCTTCTATATCGCTTGGGTTTTCGGGCAGAGTTTCTGTAAATTGAGGCATCACACAATTACCAAAATAGTTTTCAGGGATCGGAGGCTCTAACCTACTCCTGCAATCAACCATGAAACCAAATAATATTTTCTTTGTCCTTTGTTCTGTTATTTCCATGGCTTTTTCTAAGCAGATCCATACATAAGCAGCAGTAAGCACAAAGGTTGATAAACTTTGAGGCTTTGGAACTGTTGAGTCTGCTCTTTCATCTTTCACCTTGTGACTCTCCCACTTCTGTAATACCCTGTCCTTGATCCTGTCTAAATCTCCTCGCTTGAGCTCGAACGTGGCTCGAGCCGAGCCTTTCACTTTCGGCGCGAATATGTCGTACATAATCTTCAAGCTTTGCTTCTTCTGAATCACATCAAAACCCAACCAAGCATCGATGTATGCAGCTCCAATGCCACGTGGATCGATGATAACTTCCTTATCCAAAAATGGTTGTAGTTCTTGAGGAAGCAAACCAGAAGATTCGTTTTCTGCTTGTTTTCGACATAGATAAGCCCAGGCCTTGATAAACATAGTTGATGATTTCCCATCCGCACAGGCATGGTGTGAGGTCACGCCTATGGAAAATCCTTTGTTGGGAAACAGAGTGATTTGCAGAGATAGAATCGAAGCAAATGAATCAGACGAATCCAAGTTGGGCACAAAGGCACGAGACATAGAGGCGTCACAAGGCAAATTTTCTAAGAGACTGTTCATATTAGAATCAGAAACAGCTATGGCGAGAGAGACAGAATCTCCAGGATTGAATTGGACGATGGGTTTGGGTGAGCCGGAGGGCCAAACGATATTGCTGGCGAGAGGAAGAAAGTGTTGCAGAGTGAGAGAGAGGGAGCGTTTGAGCTTAGGGACGATGTTGTCGAAGAAGGAAGAAGGGTGTAAGTGAGGAACAGAGAAGAAGAAGAGACGCTCAACAGGATGAAATCTAAGCCAAAGCAAGTCGAAGAAGGTGAGAGAAAAAGATGACTTTGGTGAAGATGGCGGCGGAGCTATTCTACAGAGTTCATGAAGTTTCAGAGTGCTCCAGTATTTTTTTAATTTTTTTTTTAATTTTTTATTTTTAAAGGCAATCTAATTTGAATATCTGAATATGTTACAAGTATTGAAGTATATGGTTATTTTACTACTGATCTAAAGTATTAAAATGATATATAGCACTCCCTCTGGTCCTTATTATAAGACATCAACTAACAAATTTCACAAACCAATAAAAGTAGTCAAAGTCAATAAAGTTGCCCTACACTTTAAGTAACTTCCAATTTTTTTATACCTCACCGGTCTAACCCGGGTTGACTCCGGGCTGACTCCGGTCTGACCCACTAACCCTTAACCCAGTACCCCGACCGGTTCAGTCACCGGTCCGGGTTTCAGAACCTTGGGTAAAACCGCCTTTGAATTTATCAGGTGGGAGTCGCCATGTATTTTATCTATTTAATTTCAATTGCAAAAACAATTTCATATTTTATATTTATGTTTTTTTATTCTGTATAAAAAACTACATTTTTTGTTACAAATTTTCAGAAAGCAATGAACTCAAAAATAATTTTATCTTCTTAAAAATTATAAATCATCTGATCAAGCTGTTGTTTTTTTTTTTTATAACAATCAAGCTGTTGTTAGTTGAGATGATAAGTAGTCTATAAAAATTATAAATTATATATTAACTAAAAGTAACTTCAAAGAGATAGAGCTTCTCATGTCAAGATAATTATCTAAGCACTAGTGCAAAAAAAGGGATTTAAGACCGCCTCATTTAGAGCGGATCATCGACGCCCCGCTCTTAAAGGTGTGACCGGTGGCAGTTTTGTAAATAAAAAGAACTTCTTATACGCTAAAGTGCTTTAAGACCGCCTCATTTAGACCGGACTAACGAAGGACCGCTCCTTAAACTATGACCGGTGGCAGATTTGTAAATATAAAGAACTTCTTATACTGGATCATTTTTCATAGGTCTTATCCGCACTGTTAAAATAACAACCGGTCTTAAAAATGTTATTAAAAAATTGAAATATCAATTACTTTTGAGAAATCTCATATAGCCGACTTATATTTTCTACACTCCAAAATTAATACGGAAAAATTAAAATATAAAGGTATTAAAGTTTTAAGACCGAACATATATAATAGACGGTCTTAAAAGTTAGACCTTTAAGACCTAGGACATAAATCACGGCCGGTACTAAAGTTTAAATAAAAAATTAATTAATGTTAAGACCGGAGTTACGAGAATGACCGGTCTTAAAAGTTAAACTTTTAAGATAGGACTTAAAATCAGCAGGTACTAAAGTTTAAATAAAAAATTAATTAATTTTAAGACCGGAGTTATATAAAGACTGGTCTTAAAGGTTAGCTTTTAAGACCGTATATACTCATTTGTCCAGTCTTAAAAATGAGGCGCCAAATATACGTTTCTTCGCGCGGAAACCTTTGTCACACTCATTGAAGAACCCTTGTTCACGTTGCGAAACCCTTCCTGTTGCATTACCTCTCTTCCTCGCCCCACGTACCGTTAGCCTCTGTTACTCCCTCATTTGCTCAGGCATTCCTCTCACTTTCTTGAAAATGAACGGTGAAAACGATTCCACTCGTGTTCTTGGAACTCCAGATACTGCTTTTGTTAGTTCTCAATGTCTTTTGATGATAACTGACAATTGTAAACAAGTGCGAATGTTTTTTACAAGCTAAATGATATGATTTAAAGACAAAAACATTCTGCCAGCGTCAAACTCGAGCCTAGATAAGTGAAATCGAGTTTGCAACTAACAGAGAGCAAGACTGGCTTATCTTTGCATTTTGAACTCGAGCCTGTGTTCTTGAACTCGAGCCTAAAAGCTCCAGAAAAGGTTTTGAAAGAGTTTACGAATGAGTAAACTCGAGCCTGCATAAGCAAGCTCGAGTTTTCCTTTGGAGGGAAAACTTTTCATTTGAAAATCATTTCTTCAAACTCCACGGTTTGTATTTTGAGTAGAGTTTGCTAGCTTACAAATCTTACAAACTCAAGCTTCAATAAATAAACTCGAGCCTATGGTTATTGTGTAGAGTTTACTCTATAGTTTGAAAGACATAAAAGAGTTTTGCAAAATATGTAAACTCGAGCCTGCGTCTGCAAGCTCGAGTTTGCCCTTGGCAGAGAGCATTCGAACTTTCCATCTTTTAAAAACTCGAGCCTGACGTTTTACACCTCAGGTTTGCCTCTGGCCAATTAATTACAACGTTCATCTATTCACATTAAACTCGAGCCCAGTTTTTTGAACTCGAGCCTAATCCTTGATATGAGTAAAGTTACCTTACCAACTCTAGAGTTCATATTTTAAACCTCAAGTTTGTCTGACATGAACAATGTCAAACTCGAGCCTGCTCACTAACGGACTCGAGCTTGCCATTATGTAAAGTTTTAATTTCAGATGGCCCTCGCGACAAATGACCTACTGTGCTCTGAACTCGAGCCTGCTACCATGAACTCGAGCTCACCTCTGAAGAAAAACTACAAACTCCAGAGTTTGCCTTTGAACCTCTAGTTCGCACATCACAGAAGTTGAACCTGACATCCCAGATGGCTTGCGAACTCGAGCCTAGACTTGCAAACTCGAGCTCGTGTAGGATCCACAATTGATTGACAGCATTGATCTCACGCGACAATCAGAGATTCTGTCATAAAGAAGAATTCCTCACTTGGAAATGATTTCCACAACGATTACCCAGAATGATTTGTTATTCAAATCAATTAATGAACATTAAAAGACCTTCATTGAAAATCAATCATCCGAAAACCAGGAAAGACTATGAACCCAACGGCTAGAGTCCACAAACAGCAAGAAATTCGAATGGAGAGAATTCTGAATAAAGAAGCAACGGTCATGAGAAGACTCACTGCTATATATAGAGTTTCATACAAACATGCAAAGGGACACAACAAGCAGAAACGAAAACAAAGCTCAATACTTCTCTATTATTTCAGTTCTCTTTCTGTGCAGTATCTTTTGATACTTAGAACTTCAGTGTTTATCAATATTTACTCTGTGAGAGAGTTTACATACTTGTATTTCATTCATTGTAAGAATCTCAAGTCAAGGGGACTTGGAGATTGGGATTTGATTACAACTTGTAAGGGGAGTGTATCCTAGAGAGGATAATCCTTGAGTACAGAGTGTGTATCTGAATTGAGTGATAGTAGAAAATCCCAGGGAGCCTGGGGACTAGACGTAGGTCAAGAGTTAAGACTGAACCAATATAAATTCTGTGTCAAGCTCTTCTTCCCTATCTCTACTTTATATCCAGCTGCCTCTAGTATAAGGGTGATTTGAAAAGAATTTTAAAATCCCCAATTCACCCCCCTCTTGGTGATTTCCTTCACTTTCATTTGGTATCAAAGCCCGGTTGTCTATTTGAAGGATTAACATCCTAGACAAAAGATCAAAGAAAATCACATTAATACTCTCATGACTGAATATGATTTACTACGTTTGAAGTCTGGAGAATCTATTAGTGAATTTCAACTCAGGTTCACTCATCTGATTAATCAACTCACTGCATTGGGAAAAGAATATGAACAACCTGCCCAAGTGAGGAAAATACTAAACATTCTCACCAAGGAATGGGAAGCCAAGGTCACCGCAATTGAAGAAGCTCGTGGTGAATCAATGGCCTCTCGTAGCAAGCATTGTTTGGCGCCTCTCTCGAATATGAAGGGAAGATCAAATTCAAGAAAGGACTTGATGAGATCAATATCAAGAACAAGGGAATGGCTCTCAAGACTGTCAAAGAGGTAAAATCAGATGATGAAGAAGAAGATGAAGATGAAGATGGTGAGCTAGGCATGATGGTCCGAAGATTCAAGAAGTTTTACAAAAAGGACCATTCACACATAAAGTTTCACAAAGGTAGTTCCAAAGATGAAACTAAGAAACCTATCATATGCTATGAGTGTGAAAAACCCGCTACATCAAATCGAATGCCCTCACCAAGAACAAAGAAAAGAAATTCAATAAGTTCAAGAAAAGAGCTTACGTGTCGGCTATATGGGGCAACACTCATCCGATGAAGATGAGGCAGAAGAAGAAGAAAGTGCAAATCTCTGTCTTGTGGCCCAAGAGGAATCAGATAACAAATAGGTAAGTAACTCTAATTTGCCTTATGATGAACTATCTTCTGCATACAATTCTCTCTTCACCGAATTTAAGAAAAGCGCAAAAGAACTTCTATTTTCAAAAAGAAAAATTAAGTCATTAGAAGAACAAGCTCAAACTATTCCTACACCTATTTCTGTTTGTGAAACAAATAAGGAAAACTCTGCTTGTCCTAATCATGGTGCAAAACCAACTTATAATGAATTTTTTGCTGAGTATAATCTTGTTCGAAATGAGTTTGATGAACTTGCTGAAAAATATGTTGTTTCGAAAAATAAGAATACAACACTTGAACAGCAAGCAGAAAATTCTTCTTTTCCTAAAAATATCATATGTGATGAATGTCTTATTCTGGAAAAGAAAAATGAATATCTTACAAAGACTCTTGAAAAATTCACTAGAGGGAGTGAAATGCTTGAAATCATTTTGAAACAAAGAAAGATTCACAAATGAAAAATCAGAATTGGTTACAAACCCGATTGTGATAAAAAGAAAGGAAAAAAGAAACATGGACAAAGATCATACATGAATTACTTTCGAAAATCTGTCCATACTTCAAATCCTTTTGCACATTGCAACTATTGCAACAGAAAAGGTCATGCCACCTCTTCATGTTTTCATAAAAAGGATAGAAGAATTAAACCAGTAGAAAACTATCAATGGGTGCCTAAGGGATCCTATATGATTCCTAAGACACAGACTAACCCAAAAGGACCCAAGAAAAAATGGGTACCTAAAAGTGATGTCCCTTTTTATGCAGGTTTGTCTTACTGGTATTGGTAAAATTGGAAACAACAATGGACCACAAATCAAAGATGTTTACCTTGTGGATGGATTATGTCACAATCTCCTTAGTATGAGTCAAAGCACAGACAAAGGAAATTTAGTCATCTTTGATTCAGAAGAATGTTTGATTGTAAGTAAGGATATTCTCTCCTTAGATGGCATTAAATCCAAAGCATTGTTCAGAGCTCCAAGAGAAGGTAATTGCTACACTCTTAATCTATCTGAAAACAATTCTGATTCTGAAAAATTTTTTGTTGGTAACTTGGATGAAAGTTGGCTATGGCATAAACATTTAGGACATGTTAATATGATTCAACTTGATAAGCTACAGAAAAAGGAATTGGTTATTGGTTTACCAAGACTTTCTTTTAAAAATGACATGATCTGTGATGCTTGTCAAAAAGGTAAACAAACCAAATCTTCTTTCAAATCAAAGACTGAAATATCAACTAATAGACCTCTTCAATTACTCCATATGGATTTAGTTGGACCAGCAAGAGTAAAAAGCCTTGGTGGCAATCTTTATACCTTGGTTATAGTGGATGATTTCTCATGGTTTACTTGGGTCATTCTTTTGTCTTCAAAAGATAAAACATTTGATCAATTTGTTGTGTTTGCCAAGAAGGTCCAAAACGAGAAAGGATTCTCTATTGCAGGTATTCGTACAGATCATGGTGGAGAATTTGAGAATCATGCCTTTGGAGAATTCTGTGATAGTATGGGAATCAATCATAACTTCTCAGCTCCAAGAACCCCAAAGTAAAATGGAGTTGTTGAAAGGAAGAATAGAATGCTCACTGAAATGGCAAGGTCAATGCTAAATGAAAATCAAACATCTCAAGTGTTTTGGGCTGATGCTATGAGCACTGCATGATACATATCAAACAGAGCATATCTCCGAAAGAAATTGAACAAAACTCCCTATGAGCTCTACAAGGCAAGAAAACCCAACTTAGCTCACTTGCACATCTTTGGATGTAAGTGCTTCATCCACAATAATGGTAAGGACAGCTTGGGTAAGTTTGATCCCAAAGCTGATGAAGGTATATTCTTGGGTTATTCAAGTAGAAGCAAAGCATATAGAGTTTATAATACCCGCACTCACATTGTTGAAGAATCTATGCATGTTGTATTCTGTGAAACCAAATCTAACAAGTCCTTGGATGATGATGATTTTCCTATTTCAAATCAACCTGACTCAAAAGCAACTTATGTTTCAACAAATACCGAAAAGATTTGCAAAAGGATTCTCAAACCGAAAACCATTGTGAAAACGCTTGTGAAAACAGTGTTCAAACTCAACCAAAATCATGGAGATACGTAGGAGTCATCCTCTGGATCAAGTGATAGGTGATGCAAATCAAGGAGTAAGAACCAAGAAGCACCTTAAATGAAGTTACTTTTTCGCTTTCATTTCTAAAATTGAACCCTCTAAAATTGATGAAGCCCTTTCGGACAATGATTGGGTTATAGCAATGCAAGAGGAGTTACACCAATTTGAAAGAAATCAAGTTTGGGACTTGGTACCTAGGCCTAAAGACCATCCAAGTCATTGACACTAAATGGGTATTCAAGAACAAACGTGATGAATCCGCCATAATCATTCGTAATAAGGCAAGGTTAGTTGCAAAAGGCTATAATCAAGAAGAAGGAATTGATTATGAAGAAACTTATGCTCCCAGTGGCTAGATTGGAAGCAATAAGAGTTCTCTTAGCCTTTACCTGTGTCAAAGGATTCAAACTTTTCCAAATGGATGTGAAATCCGCCTTTCTAAATGGTTTTATACAGGAGGAAGTTTATGTTGAACAACCTCCAGGATTTCTAAATGAACATCATCCAGATCATGTTTATCATCTCAAGAAAGCCTTGTATGGACTTAAGCAAGCCCCTAGAGCTTGGTATGAGCGATTAAGCAATTTCCTTCTTGATCAAGGATTTGTTAGAGGTAAAGCAGATACAACTCTCTTTATTAAAAAGAATAAACTTGGAGATATATTAATAGTTCAAATTTATGTTGATGACATTATATTTGGTGCCTCTAATAACGCTATGTGTGAAGAATTTGCTAAGACAATGCAGGGAGAATTTGAGATGTCTATGATGGGAGAACTTAATTTCTTCCTTGGTCTTCAAATCAAGCAACGCCATGATGGAATCTTCATTTCCCAGACTAAGTATTTAAAAGACCTATTGAAGAAATATGGTTTAGAAGATTATAATGGAGCGTACACTCCAATGAGCTCAACCGCAACACCGGATGCCGATGAAAAAGGGACTGACTTCAACATTACAAAATATAGAGGAATGATTGGATCATTGCTCTACCTTACCGCAAGTCGTCCAGACATTCAATTCAATGTTGGAATGTGTGCTAGATTCCAATCTGCCCCCAAGGAGTCTCATGCTGAACATGTCAAAAGAATCTTCAGATATCTTGCCGATACAAAGACTCTTGGATTGTGGTTTCCCAAAGATCAACATGAGCATCTGGTAGCCTATACTGATTCAGATCATGCAAAGCTACAAACCGACATAAAAGCACCAAAGTGGTCAATGTGAGTTCTTTGGAGGATCACTTGTATCTTGGTTCAGCAAGAAACAGCACCATAGTAGCCGTGTCATCCACTCGAAGCCGAATATGTTGCTGCATCAAGCTGTTGTGCACAAGTCTTATGGCTTAAACAACAACTTCAAGATCTTGGAATCCATCTTAAAGAAATTCCAATTTTGTGTGACAATACAAGCACAATAAGCTTGGCCAAGAATCCAGTGCACCATACTCGAACCAAGCATATTGATGTTAGACATCATTTCATAAGAGATCATGTTCAAAAGAAAGATGTCAAAGTCATGTTCATCCCAACTCACTTGCAATTTGTTGATATCTTCACCAAACCATTAGCAAAAGAACAATTTGTGTTCATAAGAAGAGAATTGGGAATGGTAAATCCCAATGAGTTGTAAGTAACCTCTATCCAATGTTAGTTATGTGTTTGATGATTATTATTTAACTAACTTAAGCTTCGGAGTATGTAGACATGTCTTTTGCAGGATGGTTATTATGATCAACATCACTAAACATAAACTGCAAGTTTGCTGTCAAGGAAGACGAACTCGAGCCTACCAGAGCCAGACTCGAGCTCGAGAGAATCAAGGGAAATGAAATCTTTTAGAAAAAGCCAAACTCGAGCCTATTAGTTGATAAGCTCGAGTTCGCGGGAGTCAGAAAGGAAATGAAGTTGTTGTAGAAAGACGAACTCGAGCCTATTAGTTGGCGAACTCGAGTTCGCGGGAGACAGAGAGCAACTCGCCCGAGAGTTTCACGACTCGAGCCTCGTAAGTGACTAGACTCGAGCCTAAGGGAAATTTCAAGGGTTCACACATACACTCTTGAAGTCCAGTTTGTACAAAATCACACAAACTCGAGCCTACACCTGTGAACTCGAGTTTGTCACGATAAAATTATTTTAAAAACCTGATTGCTTCGCTTCACTTCACTTCACCCTCGAGCTTAAACCTAAAATTCTCTCAAATCCTCTCATCTCCCCCACGAAAATCTAAGAAATGGCCTCCAAACGACCTGCAACCGACGAAACACCCAATCCAGTCCATGGAGAACAACAAATTCCCCCACACAATGTACCTCCTCGACCTCCAAGAAGAAAATCGTTCCCAAACGATACAAACATGGAGTTGATAGAAGAATCTCAGGTGTTCCTACAACTCACTCTTCTCCTTCCAAAGAGGACTCAGCTCAGACAGAGACACAGAAACAGCGACTAGTAGAGGAAAAGATAAAGTTCCAGAGGTAACTGAGACCTACCAATCCAAACGAACCAAGAAGAATGCTCCTACAGCTGGACAAGCAAGCTCTCAAGCTCAATCTACCTCTCAACGTCGAGAGGAATCTGTGCCTCAGGTATCTAAAGAGACCCCTGCTCTATCTGAGATTTACAAACACTCTTCAATACCTAGAGGATTTTCCAATGAGGTTGTGAGATTATCTGGTGAGGATGCAATTAGATTTAAGGAGAATTATGAGCATAAAGTCTTTTGCCCTGCTGTACATGTGGAATTAGCTCACTTAAAAGAAGACTGTAATCCTGATCTTAACCCCTGGTTTAATCAATTTCAACCTTTGATCTCTATTAAAGCCTCCTACAGTCCAACTCTTGTCAAGGTCTTCTATCATTACATGAAAAGTGACAATCTTCTGGATAGTGACAAGAATTTGGTTGAGGAGAGGATTACCACAACCATCAGAGGGAAAAAGATCACCATAACTCCTTCCTCCCTGAATTCCCTTCTTCAAATTCATAATCCCCCACCTGTTGCATCATTAAATTATACAGATAGGCAGATATTTTCACTGCTTAAACCCATTGAACCTATCCCTGATGCATTAGAAATTCTAAATTTTACTCCTGTTTCAATGCCCCTAAGCAAAGAGCTGCTGGTATATTTATACTAGGAATCTCATTCAAAAAGGAGGAAATTTCACCCATTTCGCAAAGAAGGATTTCCCTATCTTTGCTTCTATTCTTGACCAAGTGCCTCACAATATTGGGCACTGGATCTTCAAAGAAATGGCTCGATTTCGATTCATTGGTCGAAAATCATCCCAAATTCCTTTTGCAAGCCTCATTTCTGTCATTCTCTTCCATGAAAAGATCTGGTATCTTCCTGCCAACGAGCAACCAGAAAAACCCCAGACGTTTGGTAGGCACATCCTGAATCTTATGAGAATCAGCTTTGATGAAGGTAGTGATCACCCAAAGCTCCTCCTCATCCGCACTCAAAGAAGATCAAGGGCTACTCGCCTAGAGTACAAGAAGCACGAGTGCACCTCCTCCCCCTCAGACCATTCCTTCTGATTTCGATGAAAGGATCAAGACCCTAATTGATCAAGCTGTTTCGATCTCTCGTCAAAATAAACTCGAATTTAAGCAATACAAAGGAGAGGTCAAGAAAGGATATGATGAGATGACAGACGCCCAAGAGGACTTGACTCTTGAACATGAAATTCTAAAGGAAAAAGTTCAAGACCACAGTGGTCAGATTGGAGAACAATCCATAAGCATCTCCACTCTTTTGGTATCTATGGCTAGTCTCAGTGACAAAATGGACAAAATATTGCAACATCAGTCCATGTCTGTTTTGAGTACTTCTACCTCTGCTGGTCCTAGTTCAGCAATTCCTCCCATTATCCCTGAACCAACTTCCACCATACCCACATCTTCCATAGCCCCTGAACCATCCATCCCTACTGCCTCCACCACTTCTGATCCTGCTATTGCACCTTCTTCTACCCCATCTGATCCACCCTTGTTTGCTGATGACAAAGGGGGAGAATAATTGAAGTGAAAGAGCAATCAGCAGTCATTTTTCTTATGTTTTTTATCATCTTAATCATATTTTCTTTTGAAACTCTACTATCATTCTGTAATATGTTCTAAGTTATGCAGTGTACTTAATGTTTCATTTGCTTTCTCGCTAACTCTGATGCAAATTCAGATTCTGTGTTTGTTTCAAACTTGTATTCTGAATCTGACTTCTACTCCCATTCTGGCTCTAATTGCAATTTCAATATTTAATCATATGCAATTGAACTTAAAAGAAAGCCATCCAATAAACTGATATGAGAACAATCATTTGTTTCCTTGCCTAAACAGAAATAGATCAGGAAAGTCAAAGAGTTTGCATATGCCTTAAACAAGCTACCCTTAATTATATTTAAATGATCAAATCCTACTTTTGAAAGGAGTTAACTGTTTACAAGTGTTGTCATCATCAAAAAGGGGGAGAATGTTAGTTCTCAATGTCTTTTGATGATAACTGACAATTGTAAACAAAAGCGAATGTTTTTGACAAGCTAAATGATATGATTTAAAGACAAAAACATTCTGCCAGTGTCAAACTCGAGCCTAGATAAGTGAACTCGAGTTTGCCACTAACAGAGAGCAAGACTGGATTATCTTTGCATTTTGAACTCGAGCCTGTGTTCTTGAACTCGAGCCTAAAAGCTCCGTAAAAGGTTTTGAAAGAGTTTACGAATGAGTAAACTCGAGCCTGCATAAGCAAGCTCCAGTTTTCCTTTGGAGGGAAAACTTTTCATTTGAAAATCATTTCTTCAAACTCCACGGTTTGTATTTTGAGTAGAGTTTGCTAACTTACAAATCTTACAAACTCGAGCTTCAATAAATAAACTCGAGCCTATGGTTATTGTGTAGAGTTTACTCTATAGTTTGAAAGACATAAAAGAGTTTACAAAATATGTAAACTCGAGCCTGCGTCTGCAAGCTCGAGTTTGCCCTTGGCAGAGAGCATTCGAACTTTCCATCTTTTAAAAACTCGAGCCTGACGTTTTACACCTCAGTTTTACCTCTGGCCAATTAAGTACAACGTTCATCTATTTAAAGTAAACTCGAGCCCAGTCTTTTGAACTCGAGCCTAATCCTTGATATGAGTAAAGTTACCTTACCAACTCTAGAGTTCATATTTTAAACCTCAAGTTTGTCTGACATGAACAATGTCAAACTCGAGCCTGCTCACTAACGGACTCGAGCTTGCCATTATGTAAAGTTTTGATTTCAGATGGCCCTCGCGACAAATGACCTATTGTGCTCTGAACTCGAGCCTGCTACCATGAACTCGAGCTCACCTCTGAAGAAAACTACAAACTCCGAGTTTGCCTTTGAACCTCTAGTTCGCACTTCACGTAAGCTGAACCCGACATCCCGAGATGGCTTGCGAACTCGAGCCTAGACTTGGAAACTCGAGCTCGTGTCGGATCCACAATTGATTGACAAAGATTGATCTCACGCGACAATCAGAGATTCTGTCATAAAGAAGAATTCCTCACTTGGAAATGATTTCCACAACGATTACCCAGAATGATTTGTTATTCAAATCAATTAATGAACATTAAAAGACCTTCATTGCAAATCAATCATCCGAAAATCAGGAAAGACTATGAACCCAACGGCTAGAGTCCACAAACAGCAAGAAATTCGAATGGAGAGAATTCTGAATAAAGAAGCAACGGTCATGAGAAGACTCACTGCTATATATAGAGTTGCATACAAACATGCAAAGGGACACAACAAGCAGAAACGAAAACAAAGCTCAATACTTCTATATTATTTCAGTTCTCTTTCTATGCAGTATCTTTTGATACTTAGAACTTCATTGTTTATCAATATTTACTCTGTGAGAGAGTTTACTGTAACACCCTAAAATCCAACACCCAAAATCTTGGCCAAAACACTTGAAATATCTCTAACAAGGATAATCAACATCCAGATCATTAAAATACATAACTAATTCAATTCAAAATGTATTTTTTTCAACATAAATTCCTAAAATATTTAATAATAAAATACAAAGAGGAAGTCTTATAGTCATGGCAAATAGGATAACATAACATAAGTTCTAGGAGCACAACCGAGCCTTCAAGGCTCACTCCATAGGTTCTTCCCTTGCTCCCTACTTGAACAATCACCTGAAAATTTTTAATATAGGGTGAGATTGACATCTCAGTAACTACTGAAAGTTTCTACCGTACACAAGTAAGTCACATGTGACAAAAAGTAGGAACTGAGTACATATATATTTGTATATACCATAATTTCATACAACATAAATTATCATGATGCCAATGTGAAACATACTATTATACAATATGCAGTATGCAGCCTCCCTTATATCACCGTCCATCCTCAACCCCCATGACTCCAATGCAATCCCGGCCAAAGGAAAACATGGAAGAAGGGGCTCGACAAGTGTCATCCACTGTGCACGAGTGATGACATACCACGTGGTAAAAGATCTCAACATACAAATCCTCCTTACTCCAACCCATCACAAATACGCCCGCCATGACAAATATGTTCGTAATAATAAATCATGCTTCAATTGATATAAAATATCAATTTACAATACATACACATATACATATGATTCAGTCCTTTAATTTTAAATAAAAGATAGTTACTCACAATCATACACAATTTACAAGTGTAAGGAAGAATATTCAGAGTTACCTGTTACTCCCTAATGTACAGGTAATCACACACAAGTGTCACTCCAAAGCTCTCAGTGAGAGTCTACAAAGTCACAACATAAATATATATTAATATATTACGCAAACTATTCTAAAACCTTAAGCTACCCCCTAAAAATTAATGTTATATAGATACATATTTATTTGTCCCCACATATCAACTTTTATATGAAGAGATTTTATATTAACTAAAATTTAGAAATAAGATTTTTGTACAGTATAGAAGTTTTAATATATTGAACTAACACATATTTGTCATTGCATGAAAGGGTTGGTCCGTATAAAGGAAAAGAAAGTTTTGGAAGGAGACAAATCTTCCTTTTGTAACAAGGCTTTAAATGAGAGAGGTAGTATACAAAAAAAAAACACACACACACACAGCTTGGATAATGGTTAATGAGAGAATAATGGTCAAAAGGTTGGTCTTCAATAAATATATACCTTCACGCACACACACAAAAAGGACCCAAAAAGAACATGTCAAATTCATTAGAAACCTTCACTTTATTTTGGTCTGACAAGTCATAAATTTCAATGGTTTTGGAGACCAAAAAAAAAAAAAAAAGATTGAAAGGTCAAGGGCTTAACAGTAGTACCAATAGGTTATAATAAGCTATTTATAAATAGATATACACCCTTACACACATGAGAGTTGTTGAGGCTTTTATGTTGAAAGAGAAAATACAAAATTGTGAAATAGTCACACATAAGCATTATATTCATCCTCTCGCCTCTGTTGGTTAATAGGTGGGGGTTGAAGAAATAATAAATAAAACGAAATCCTATCACATCCTTCCAACATTACCAACAACAAAAAAACGAAAGGAAGAAAGAAAACAAATACTTAAAGAAAATATATACATATAAGGACACATGAACAAAGAATTTAAAGAAGGAGTTGTATGAAAAGATTGGAAGCTTGCTCACCCACACATCGTAAAGAGGAGCAGTAGATTTGATATGACAAGACAACAAATCCATAAAGAAAAAAAAAACATTGGAAGAAGAAACCCATGTGAAGAAAAGGTGAATAGACACCATTAATAATACCAGAGCAGTAGAAACACGAATCTGCAGAGTCCAGGGAGAGGTGAACACGAGAGTGAGAAGCGGCGTGTAGGGTTTAAGGATATCAGGTGTTTATATAGGAGAGGTATTAGGGTTAGGGTTTTAATATAATATTATTTTTTTTTAATGATAATAATATCTGACAGCATTTTTTTTTCCTTTATATTTTTAATTCCCATAATAAGGTATATTCACTCACACAACCATATATTTAGAAGAATTATTTTAAGGACGTATTTTCATTCAATTTTTTTTTTTAACTTGATTCTTCATTTTAAATTATTAATTTATTCTAATCATTTGACTAAGTAAAACTTAAACTACAATTAACTCTAAACCTTAAAATTTAAGGATGTTACATTTACATACTTGTATTTCATTCATTGTAAGAATCTCAAGTCAAGTGGACTTGGAGATTGGGATTTCAGATTACAACTTGTAAGGGGGAGTGTATCCTAGAGAGAGGATAATCCTTGAGTACAGAGTGTGTATCCGAATTGAGTGATTGTAGAAAATCCCAGGGAGCTCCTGGGACTGGGACGTAGGTCAAGAGTTAAGACTCGAACCAAGCATAAATTCTGTGTCAAGCTCTTCTTCCCTATCTCTACTTTATATCCAGCTGCATCTAGTATAAGGGTGATTTGAAAAGAATTTTAAAATCCCCAATTCACCCCCCTCTTGGTGATTTCCTTCACTTTCAGCTTTGACTGGTGTGGGTCAGACGAACGAACCCTCTTCATCTCACAATGAGCCTCCTCAGCGCCGTGCACGCCGTTGTAGAAGCGGCACACGAATGAGGGAGGTTTCCCGTAGTCGGAATTCCGGGACGAAGCTCGAGATTCAGTTTGATGAAAATTTGCAACCTTTTGGTCCTAATAAAACCACATATACTAGTTTTCTCGGCGCTCTAGTACGCAACAAGGTTAGCATCTTGATTGATGAGTGGAAAAATGTGGACCAAAGCACAATAAAGGATCCTATTTGGGACATTATCCGGCTTACATACACCGTCCCTGACTCTGAGAAGTTGAAAGACTCAACATTGTCTTATTGTGATGTTATTGTGTACATCTAATCCTGTTAGTTAAATGGTTTGGTGTGTGAATAGAAGTATACATTTCTCGCCTTTGTCCCGCATCGAGGAGCATGTCTAATTCCATGCAAGTCGATATGTAAACCTGTGTAATATGGTTAGACGTTCTTTGTTAGTTAGTTAGTATGTTAAGCTGTGTAATGGTTTTGGTGCAAGTAGTTAGCTAGTTATTCTAATATGTGTGTAGGAACCAATTATGATGAATGAATGAATTGACCGAGTTGGCAACAATTCGCAACTCCTTTCCTTTGGTTCTCCCAATTTCTTCTACAATGCTACATCTTCCTTAAGTAAAATGTTGAATCTTGATGAAGTGAATTTGATTAATGTTTGACGTTCATATCAAGCTGAAGTTCTCTAATTTCTGTTAGTGACATGGCTGGAATTCATAATTGATAGTTGTTTTCAATCCTGATTCACAGAAAAGAAGGGAAAAATACCAAGAGATCGGGAGAAAGAATGATTGCCCACACAGGGCTTCTCGCGGCGGATATGAAAAGGCCGAAAAAGATTTGATGGCAGCCAAGCGGAAGAGATTGGAAGATGAAGCTGAATCCAATCCTTCTGCGGTAGTTGACCAGCCGCCATCTCCAATACGTCGCGAGGAGTTGTGGTTGTATATTCGGCAAAAGCCAAGCGGCGCCTACACGAGTGAACAAACTCGTGTAGTTGTTAAAGCAATTGTAAGTATCGATATTGTTATTTTTTACTTACTAAACATGTTTCATTACTAAGCTTCTCGTTATCTGTATCTTACAGGAAGATCTTAAAAATAAAGAGGCAGAGGGATCTTTTGTGTCGGACGGGAGGAATGATGTTCTGACCATTGCGACCGAAAAAGCAGATCACTCGGGGCGTGTAAGGGGGATTGGAGGACGGGTAGGCCAAAAACAATACTTTGGTGAATCCAAACGCCACAGACAAAGTATGGTTACCCGGGACGAGATGGATCAGACGCTTGCGGCCTGAGAAGCTACATTGAGGGCAATGTTTCAAGCTGAGATGAGCAAGATGAAGGAGGAGATGGATCAGAAAATGAAGTATCTCCTGAGCTCTCGGTCAGAGACTAGTGTTCCCTTGACACCTTCAGCTGCACATATGCAAGCGAGCACTAGAGGAGCTGCATTGTTGGACGATAGAGCATCCTTGTCATCTGTATGTGGAGGATAGTGATAGTCATAGACAATTGGTTGCTAAAGGGACTGTCCACAACTTCGGATCAACTGTACACCACCAACAAATGGATGATGATGAAGTCAGAGTGTTAGTTGAAGAGGTGATCTTTGACGCACCTGTCCCTCTCCCAACTGATGAGCTGAAGATTGTGAGTGATGTCAAGGGAACCTTCATCTCTTGGCCAGTAAAGCTTGTAGATGTCTCTACTACTTGTCAAGCTCCATCCCCTCCTCAAGGTCCACCCCCTCCTCAAGATCCACCCCCTCATCAAGCTGCACCCCCTCATCAAGCTTCATCCCCTCCTCAAGATCCACCCCCTCATCAAGCTTCACCCCCTCCTCAAGTTCCATCCCCTACTGCTAACTTGACGGCCAAGGAAAAAATATCTGATTTGGTAGCCAACAGATGGTTTAAAGATAAATCGTGGCATGTCAATGAAGTAGTAGGCCTCGATCATCCTCAACCGCTTTTAGTTGATAATGAAGATGTAGAGTCCATCTTTGCTTCTCGGACAGCACGGGTTACTAGTGCATGTGTTCAAGTATTTATGAAGTAAGTATCTTCTTCCTTGATTACATAATTTAAATGCACCGTTTAGACACACATACATATATACTAATTCCCGATCGATGTCATTCTGTATTGAAATTTCAGCAACCACTATCAGTTGGTCGTCATGAACATGGAGTCGCATTTTGTTATCTTCTTATGCTCCACTCACAGCGATCCATCGCCTACGTTGAAGCAGATCATCAACAAGTAAGAATGTCATTTTGATTGTCTTGTCTGAAATCTCTGTTGTGAATTTTCAGTGAACATTACTGATAAATTTGTGATTTTGATGATAGTGGCATGACGACCTTCCAAAGAACGGTAAAAAAAAGGCGTGGGTTTGATCTCAAAGACCCTAAATGGTACCAACCAAAGGTTAGTACATATTTGGACATGGCATAAGCTGTCTTGTGAACTTGGTCAGTAAGCTATATATGCTCTTATATATTTCTTGTTCTTTTTAGACCCGTCGGCAACCGCCAGAATCGAACTTATGTGGCCCTTACGTCATGAAACACATATATGATATTGTGACGGAGGGAAAGACTAAATTCGGTGCAAAGGTAAAATGTTATGGCTGAATTCAATCACTGATGGCTTAATGTTATATATGAAATATGCACGTAATATGTTATTTATGTTTCGTCTTTGATGTTACAGAGGTTTGCCTGTGAAATGCCATTTGATGATGATGAAGTGGAGCACATACGCCATGTGTTTTGTGAATATCTGTATAAACTGGTCTTAGAAAATCTAAGTCAGGACAATAATTAATGTCCTAAATTAATTCATTTGTAAATAATATATGTTGTAGCAACAATAGCCTTCTGTACATACATTTGTTTATTTTTCGACTAGCTAATTCATTCATTTGTAAATATAATGCAATGCAATTCAATAATAAATTTGTTTATTTTTTCGAACAATTTGTGTGTGTCCATTTTGGGTTTCTGAATGAATGGGATGGTGGATAAAGCTATTTAATTAGTGCTTGAAATTTGAGATACAGGCGGATGTTGTAAATGAGCCATAAGAGACTCTGAAAAGTATTCGCGACTTTTAGGACCGTATATTTGTTAAAAGTCCAGTCCTAAAGGTCTTCGTCCATTTTAAGACCGTATATTTAACAAATATCCGGTCCTAAAAGTCTTCGTCTAATTCTAAAAAGTATGGGTAGACTTTTAGGACCGTATATACGTCAAATATCCGGTCCTAAAAGTCTTCGTCTTCTAAAAAAATATGGGTAGACTTTTAGGACCGTATATATGTCACATATCCGGTCCTAAATGTCTCTAAAATATACGGCTAGAATTTTAGGACCGTATATTTAATTAATATCAGGTCCTAAAAGTCTTCGTAAAATTCCAAAGAATGTGGCTAGACATTTAGGACCGTGTATTTGTTAGGAGCCAGGTCTTAAAAGTCTTCGTTTATTTTAATATTGCCGAAACTTTTAGGACCGTATATTTATTAAGTTTCCGCTCCTAACTTCAAATTTTCGTTTATTTTTAAAATATGGCTTAACTTTTAGGACCGTGGATTTGTTATATGTCCGGTCCTAATAGTCTTCCTTTAAATAGAGTTGGTGACTTGGTTTTCAGACAAATCATTAGGGTTCAAGACAATCGAGTTTATGGCGTTCTTCTCAAGCTTTGTGCTTCATTGTCCTCGTTTTCACTTAACCTGGATGTGAAAATCATCATCGGTGTCCCTTTTCTTTTTGTTGGAAAAAGAAAGAAGATAACGAAAAGGACACTAAAAATGTTCACACCAAGGTAAGTAAAGAGGACGACAACGATGGTCCAAACTTGAGAAGAATCGTCACTCTGTTTGTTTTTGTTCGAATAAGGTAAACAATGTTTTTTGTTTGTTTTGTATGGTCGTAACTGTTAACTTTATTCTGCAAATTTTTAATGTTGATGACCACGAAGAGGACAATGTTTTATTTGTTTCCTTTTTGTCGGAAAAAAGAAAAGAACATCATAAAGACAAGTACAAGGAAAGCGATTGGGATCTAAACATTTTATTTTTTTTCTGCCTTGAGAGGCAGCGTAGTACAAAAAAAACATAAATATTTCTAATCCTCCCCATCGTTGTCGGAGGGAAGGGTCGGAGACGTCGTCATCAGAGGTATGGTACTCAACGTCATTGGCGTCGAGTACCGCGTTCAGCTTGTTGTTGACGGCGTGATAGACTGAAAGCAGATTGGCCCAAGCGTCGGTCTATATGATCGACGCGGGCTATCAGTCGCAGCGAATGCCGAAGTTCGGGTTCGGAGGCAACGGAGGAGGATATGGAGGTGCCTCGAGATTTCGCCAGCGGGAGGACCTCGTCGTGGTGGAAGAGCCATTACGGTGGAGGTTGTAGGAGGAGATGGAGATGAATGTGAAGAAAGTAAAGTAACAACGGGTTTAAATAGAGAACCCATACCGAACAATGTGAAACGCCGGAAACATTAATGAGGAGACGCATAGTTCCTCAGAATACGAGGAGACGCCTAGTTGGAAAGTTTGTGTGGAAGCCGAAGAGACTCTGAATCATTCATTGAAAAGAAATTGAATTAAAAAAGAAATGAGTTTTAGGACCGGATAAAAGATAAAAACTCGGTCTTAAAAGTAATTGAATTGAAAGAAATGAGTTTTAGGACCGGATACAATATAAAAACTCGGTCTTAAAAGTAATTTAATTGAAAAAAATGAGTTTTAGGACCGGATACAAGATAAAAGGTCGGTCTTAAAAGTAATTGAATTGAAAAAAATGAGTTTTAGGACCGGATACAAGATAAAAGGTCGGTCTTAAAAGTAATTGAATTGATTTGAAAAAATAAATGACTTTTAGGACCGGATATTTATATAAATACGCTCTTAAAGTAGAAACACTAAATTCATTTGTACCAATTAACTTTATCATCACCAGATGCGTATCTCTCATGCTCTCTGTCCTTATTAACTCCTCACACGAACTCTCTGTCCTTATTAACTCCTCACTACCTCGTAACTCCTCACTACCTAGCTCTCTGGCCTAACTGCTCAAAGCCTCAAACAATGGTTAGATACAAGCAAAATGCTCGTAGGGGTACTCTTACACCTCAAGCTCGTGACATGGTTAGATCGTTATACGGTGAGCCTCCTCCAGCGAGAGTGCGTCCTATTGTGGCCGAAGGGTCTCGGGTCGTTGGACCCATTGTTATTTCCGATGATGAAGAGATTTCCGCACCCCCCCTCGATCCTTCTGCCGACCCTGTCCTGAGATTGCCAGCCCCCTCCAGCCTTCAGACCATGCAGAGGTTCGTGCTCCCCCGCTCCAACTTGTTGGCCCCAGCGCGCCTACCTCTGACCCCTCTTCGCTTTCCTCTAATGAGAGATTCATATTGAGGTGGAGCAACTAAGACAGGAACTTGCTGATATCCGGCCAGAAATTAATGCTCTTCACGCCGATATCGCCAAGCATGTTCAGTCAGATTCTTGTGGATGATAATTTTCAGCTTTTTTTTCTTTTGTTTTTTTTTCTTGTGTACGTGCATTCTCCAGTAATGTAAGACCATATTAAGAACATAACCCTTTGATATTTTTTTTGGCTGTTCTTCAGTATTTTTCTTTTTGGCTGTATCTTGTGGATGATAATTTTCCTTTATTTTTTGTCCAAAAAAAATTCCTTTATTTTATTCATTCACCAAGGCTGTTAAGACCGGACATTTTATAAGTAACGGGTCTAAAAAGAATTTGAATTTTAGGACCGGATGTTTTATAAAACTCCGGTCTTAAACTTAAATGACTAATAAAACTTTAGGACCGGATACTCTTAGAACTCCGGTCTTAAAAGTTAGTTATAACTTTAGGACCGGACATTTAATAATTAAGCGGTTTTAATAAAATCCAAAAAGCTAAATAAGGTGTCGATGTCGCGCGAAAAATTAAATTTTCCACTCTGAATATCTCTTGTCGCGCCGAAAGTGATTACTCAGGTTCCGACTCCGGTGTTTGTGGGTTGCTTCATCGCTGCTTCGCGTACCTCTCTCGACAATCACTCTCTGGTTCCTTAGCTAAACGTGTATAGACGAAGCTGTAAGAGGTGTTTCGGTTATATAACTTTATTATTTTCCAGCTTATCGTTCTGGGTTTTTCATGGGTTTAACGAAATCGATGAAATGTTCTTGTAGGTATTATATGTTGTTAATGAATATTGTTTTTCGTAGATTATATTTTCACTTAGACCTACCGAACTGACCAACAAGTGTTTTTAGGTTACTCTTGCTGTCTTGTCTGCAACATCAACGTTCGTGGTCGGAGAAGTAAGACTCATCGGCAAACGCATTTGAATTTATATGCTACGGTGAGTCCACAAGACCTTCATCCCATGCATTTAATATCCTCGTCTTGCATTTATTTGGGTTCTTGGATTCACTGTGATGCATTTATGACCAAAAGTGATTATTTGTTATGCATTTAATGGGCAAGTTCGTTCCTCCATAAAAGTGATTCTTTGAGCGTATATTTTCATTTGGATGTTGGCTTATTTTTTATGCAATTTTCAATTTCTTTGGATTATGTATGATCAATGATTTTCCGTCTATATATAAGAATTCTACTATGGACCACAGTTGGATAAATGCTTTACGAACGAGTGTTGAATATCAGAATGGGGTGAGGGAATTTATAGAATTTTCTAAACAAAATGCCCATGATGATGGGGGGAAGTTTTATTTCCCTTGTGTAAAATGTTTGAATGAGAGTCGACTAAGTCCTGAAGTTATATGCACACATTTAATTTGTCACGGATTTTGTAAGACTTATACAGTATGGGTATGGCATGGTGATAAAGTGCCAAGTGGGAAAAACATGGGGAAGTGGTCTTTGATGATAATGACACGGATATGGATGATCGCATAGAGGACATTATCCGTGATGTAGGAGAATAGGCTTTTGAGCGATCACATGCATATGGTAATATGTGCAGTGATGCAGAGACACCGCTATACCGTGGGTGTAAAAAATACCAATTGTTGAACGCTGTATTGAAATTGGTAAGCTTGAAGGCACGTCATGGATGGAGCGACAAGAGTTTTTCGAATTGCTTGAGGCTTTGAAGGACATGCTTCCGGATGATAATGTGTTGCCGCATCGCTACTATGATGCTAAGAAAATACTTTGTCCACTGGGGATGGAGTACAAAAAGATCCATGCATGCCCGAATGATTGCGTATTGTATAGAAAAGAGTTTGAAGAGAAGCAGAGTTGTCCGATATGTGAAACCCCACGGTACAAGTCGGATAAGGGGCTGCAAAAGTGTTGTGGTATCTTCCAATCATACCAAGGTTCAAGCGGTTGTTTGCGAATGAAAATGATGCAAAGAATCGAGGTGGCATGCAGATGAGCTGTCTATGTTGATTTCGGGACCAAAACAACCCGGAAATGACATAGATGTTTACCTTGAGCCCTTGATTGAAGACTTGAAGGAGTTGTGGGAAGAAGGTGTCGATGTTTTTGACTCTTTCAAGAAGGAGGTCTTTAAAATGAGAGCCATGATATTTTGTACTATAAACGACTTCCTAGCATATGGGAACTTGTCAGGGTATAGTGTAAAAGGCCATAAAGCATGTCCGGTTTGTGAAGAAGGCACACGCTACCATCAACTTCAACATGGAAAGGGAGCAAGTGTATGAAAAGGTTAAAAATATCAGTGTCATCTTCGGTAAGACTGGAAAGAGTAGAAAAGAAACAAATATATGGAAGAAGAGATCTGTACCCCCGGCTTCTCATACTTTGTCTAATGATGAGAAACGAAGCTTTTGTGAGTGTTTACATGGCACAAAAGTTCCTCTGGGTATTCTTCAAATTTTAAGAGGCTTGTCTCGATGAAGGATTTGAAATTAGTAGGCCAAAAGTCTCATGATTGTCATGTCTTGATGCAACAGCTACTCCCAGTAGCTATTCGAGGCATCGCCGAATATGATCTTTGGGTCGTTTTGACTAGACTTTGTTTCTTCTTCAATGCGGTTTGTAGTAAAGTCTTCGAGATTGAAAAGTTGGATGAATTGGAGAATGAAGGATATCTTATCTTGTGCCAGCTTGAGAAGCTATTTGTTCCTACATTTTTTGACATCATGGTTCATCTGATTGTTCATCTAGTGAGGGAGATAAGGTTGTGCGGCCCTATCCATTTACGGTGGATGTACCCTATTGAAAGATCTATGAAATTCCTAAAAGGGTACGTGAAGAACGCGTACCGGCTTGAAGTATCAATTGTTCAGAAATATGTTTCTGAAGAGGCCATGGAATTTTGTCAAAATTATTTGGCCAAAGTAAGACATATTGGGCTTCCAAAAACTGGTTCAAACAAAAGGTCGAGGGATCTGAATGTGTTTCTGATACAATGAAATGGTTAGCACGTTGTCCTGAGGTTGATGTCATAAGTTGGAATTCGTATGTGATCAATGGTTATACATTTTACACGAAGTCCCTAGATGATATGAGCACAGTCCAAAACAGTGGTGTTATTTTAGAGGCTGAATCTATGCACTTTTCCAGTCGAAAGACAAGAGGCCTAAATTGGAAGTCATGCCATATTATGGGGTTATTGAAGAGATTTGGGAGGTGGACTATGTCAAAGTTAGATTTCCCATCTTCAAATGCAAGTGAGTTAATGTCAATAATGGTGTTCAGATCGATCGGCTAGGATTCACTTTAGTCGATGTCAATAGTAGAAGTTTTGGAGATGAACCTTTTATTAAGGCAGAGCATGCAAAACAAGTGTTCTATATCACCGATCAAGAAAATAAAATGTGGTCTGTAGCTCTCCAAGGAAAGAGGGTCATTGATATTGATGAGGAAAGTCATTCAAATTATGGTCTTCCTGAGAGTACTCCTTTTTCAAGGGGTTTACCGGACATGAACGAAGAAGATGAAGCGGATAATGAACCTAGCATAAGAAATGATCATCAAGAAGGGATATGGGAGGATATCACTTTATAAAAGAGTCAATTCATAAGGTAATATTCATATGCAGAATTCTTAGAAAACTTTAAGGTTTCAACTATATTATATTCCTTCTATGTTCTTAATTAAACAATGTCATCATTGACTATGAATTTGTTCTTGTTTTATTTTGTGGCAGGATCCGATTCAAAGGGGCATGTTATAAAAGAGGATGCATGTTACGTTGTTGGGTGGGAATCAGATGAAGGCATGGTGAATAATATATTGGACTACATGTATGTTGATTTACGTGCTGCATGTATTGTAACTCATTGTGATTGTAATTAGTTATATCTTAGCTTATTGTATAAATTACTTTAGTTGTTGTAGACTTAAGAGGCCACATAACTCATGGTGGATAATATTTGTATTCTTTTTCCCAATTCAATTTATTCATGTTCATAGCTTGTAGCTTAAAGTATATCGACTTTTATGTGCTGTTTTGGATGGTGGATTTGTGTATATATATGACCAGGAAGAACAGAACAGGGAAACAATTCGGGAAAATTTAGACCGCAAATTAAAAAGACGGTCTTAAATGTTCAAATGTTAAGACCGGATGTACTTCTTGTTGGTTTTGATTAGTTTTGATGATGTCTTATATAGATGCCATTCTAAAGAGCAAAAAGGTTGCATACTACATTTATCTTCTACTTTGACTAATTCTTATATTTAATGTAGATGAAAAGTTTAATAATGGAGAATGATCAAGAAAGGAGACTAAAGAAAGAAGAACTTGAAGTCTCTATGATCAAACAGAAGTTGGAATGAAGCTTCATCATATTTGAGCTACAATGGAGTATACTTTATTGATGGAGAATAATCAAGATTGAAGAAGGAAGCTCTTGCACAATATAATGGGAATATCATAAAGCAAGAAGTTATCAAATGATTTTGGGGGATAATCTAGAAGGAGAAAAGAAATTGAAGAAGGAAGAACTTGCAATGCAATGGAATATCTTTATTCAGGTTCTTATATTGATGCTAGAAGTCTCCAAGATCATATGGAAGCTGGAACGGATCAATTCAGAGTTAAAACCATCAAAAATCAGTTCCAGGATCAGCAAACTCGAGTTCATAACTTGCAAACTCGAGCCTGTAATGTTCTCAGCAACTCTGGCGCCTCTGGACAAGGGAAACTCGAGCTTAGAACTTAAACCTCAGGTTTGGAACTCCAAACTCGAGCCCATAACTAGCAAACTCGAGCCTGTAATGTCCTGAAAAACTTTTGCGCCTCTGGACAAGGCAAACTCGAGCTTAGAACTTAAACCTCAGGTTTGGAACTCCAAACTCGAGCCTATAAGTTGGCAAACTCGAGCTTGCAGCGGTCTTCAGCATTTCAGCCTCTGTTCAGTGTTTCACTTGGGCGACGTCTGGTAATTCGATGATATCTCCTAAACCAGAGATCAGATTGAGGTGAAACCAATTTCATATAAACCTAGACTCCCAAGGCGTCATGTTGATATATAATTCATGCCAAAAGGAGTTAAGATGAAGGAGATATGAATTTATGAAGTTGACAGTGAAATCCACGTCACACAAATGACCAACCTTCAATGTTTTGAGTGTATCTCACAAACGGAGAATCCAATTGAGCTGAAATTGGTGGCATTGGAAAGTAGACTCAAAGGTCTTTCCAATCGATAGTTAAACCAACCAAAACGGAGTTAATACCAGGGAGATATGGCCCCCTAAAGTAGACAGTCTGTTACACAATTTGCTATAAAGAGAAGCAAACTCGAGCCTGTTAGTTGGCGAACTCGAGTTCGCGGGTTACAGAGAGCTACCAGGTCACGAAAATCATCCAAAATCGAGCCTATAAGTTACACCCTCAAGTTTAGCTCAGTCAGAGAAGAATTTAGCCTTCAACAACAAAGGGAAACTCGAGCCTACTTAACCAAACTCGAGTTCACGTCCCAGATGCAGAAAATCAGCAGTTCGAAAGTCTCGTTTCTCATCAAAGAACATCCACATGATTACCCAAATGACTTATACTTCTTCTTAACATTATTTATATCATTTGTGTACATGTTTCAGATTATTAAAGCTTGAGAGAACATCAATCTTGACAGAAATCAAGATCTAGAAGATGAACTTGCTGCAGATTTTCAGAAACACGAAAGAGGACTGAATCCAATTAGAAACTTGAAGAAACGAAGCTGTCTACTCAATTGTAATGCTTCACCAATGGATTCAAACATTCAAAAACGAAGCAAAAAAAGGCAACTCGCTGGAAAGGAGGATAATTATCCTCAAACGGTCAGAAAGCAACGAGACATGATTTGTTAAAGCTATTTTAGGAAACACCGCATCATGGGCAAATATTCAGGACGCTCCAAACGGAAATGTCTCCAACTAATAAAGATTATGCAGAAATGGGAATTATGCAGAAAGGCTCCCAACAGCTAGAATTTCGAATGGATTCAAATCTGATTGGATTTGCAATGGTTACTGTTCATAACGGTAATATTCTTCAACAGACAAATGCTTCAAACGAATTGATTTCAGTTGTCTATAAATAGAAGAAAGATTCAACTCAGAAAAAGTAGAGAATAAGCTTACATCTTCAACTTGCTATTACTCTGATCTTTATATCATTTTCTCTCTAATTTTCAATGTCTATAAATCATAGAGAGTGAAATGTTTTGTACTGTACTTCAGTACTTCGAGTGCAGAGTGTGTAATCAAACAGGTGTATTGATTACAGTTTGTAAGGGGGAGTAAGTCCTAGTGAGAGGATTACTTCAAGTACAGAACGTGTAATCAAGTTGAAAGAAGATAGTGGATTGAAAATCTCAAGTGGAGCTTGAGGACTGGACGTAGGTCAAGGATTGGGCCGAACCAGTATAAATCACAGATTGCATATTCTCTTCCCTTATCTCTTACATTCCAACATATATGTTTGAATGATTGTTTATCACTTCATAACTTATTACTTTCATTCAAACTACTTTCAATAAGTTGCAGAAAGTTTCTTAAAGCTCTAAGTTTTTAATCAAACACCCAATTCACCCCCCCTCTTGGGTGATAGCCAAGTCTTTCACTTCTATGACCGCTCTTAAAGATATTAAGCCGGTCTTAAAAGTTGGTCTTTTAAGACCGGTCCATTTATAACATCCGGTCTTGAAAGTCAGTCTTTTAAGACCGGGTAATTAGTCCTCTGGTCTTAGAGTTCGCTATCTTTTGGACCGGATTGATATTTGTCCGGTCTTAATATTTGGATCTTTTAAGAGCGGTCGAGTTTATGTCCAGTCTTAAAGTTTGAGTTTTAGGACCGAACCAAAAATATTTCAGATTTATTTAGTACGACTTTTAAGAACGAAGGTTTAAAATGTCCGGTCTAAAAGAAACTCTTTAAGACCGTTTACAAGTCCGGTCTTAAAGGGAGACTTTTAATACCGCCTGGAACAAGACTGGTCGTGGGTCCGGTCCTAATATACCTGTTTTGTCCGGTCTTAAAAGCCTTTTTTCCACCCGTGAAGATAGGATATATAGTGTAACATCTCGTTTTCAAAAGCAGTATATATATTTTTTTCATCAGAGTAGAGCATTGGAGCAAGAGTGTAACTGATATATATACTCAAAATGCCCACTGGCTAATTACAGAGACGGTACGATAACCGAGAGTTTCTTTAAAGTAAATAACAACAGAAGTGTCTTCCTGGTGATCCCCACGTCGTGACAACAAAAGATAGCTTTCAGCTGGACTTCTAAGGTTGTTGCTTTCCTCTCTCCTCGGTCCTCGGTACTCCTGACTCTGACGCTATGTTAAGAGCTGAGGTCCAATGCATACAGACCCCAGGTAACGGTTAACCTCATGTTTACATACACACATATGGATTACAGATAACCACAACCTTAACAGTATATAAACACGTAACCAATGCACATGTATCGCTCCCAACATGCAGATATATTGCTCCCAGCATTACAGATGTATCGCTCCCAGCATTACAGATGTATCGCTCCCAGCATGCATACAGTTATCTTCTAACATAATATGCATTCCAACAACACACCACATATATACATACCAAACACACATCACACACATGCATAATATAACCATCAGAGTTAGTGTTACAGTACACGAACGTACCTTCGTTGACGGAAATCTCGGTACACTTTTTGGTCAGAACGTAATCAGGGATATCCTATAAGGACAATATCGCATTTATCAATATCCAGCATCATAACAAGCATTTTAGGAACAAATTACCATTTTGCCCCTATTCCCCTAATCGCCTAAATTTTGCTAGAGCTTCGCTACTTTGGCTCCCAACTTTCAAAAACTCAATCCCTACTATGTTTTTACCTCGTCGGGCATCTTTCAATGCAATGAGGCTTAAAAGAAAGAATAGGAATTTCATTTCCTACTTCCTAGATCTAACTAACATTTCTACTAAAACTACTGAACAAAAAGACTAAAACTTAAAAGCTAAGGACCGAAGAACTTACCCGTACAGAACTTCGCTACACTTCCTCCAGAGCTCCTCTCTCTAACTTCTCTCTAAAATTGCTCTTGCAATTTGGTGTGAATTTTCCAAAGGCTTGAATGCCTATTTATAGAGTTTTCCAAGGGCATATTTGCACTTTTTCCAACTTAATCCAAGCCATTGGATCTTGCTTTTCAATCAACTCCAAATCCTCACCACACATGCATCAAGGCCGACCTCCATACCCCTAATTTCAACAAAAATGACATCATCCCATGTCATGCACATGATGTCACCCCCTTGTTTAACAAGTTTCCTACCGATAAGTTCCCTGTTCGGTGTTCTAATCGCGTAATCTTGAAGAATCTTAGAAATCCAAGAACATAGCCTCCAAGGTCTATTCATCCTCTTTAGAAATATCCAGATTAACTAAATTTTTGATCCTATTCAGGGCATTCTGTTGCCTGCTGAACATTTTCGAATAAACGTCGTCGGTTACGGAAATCACTTCGGGTAATGTCATCTTCGGGACAAAAATCCACTGATTCATAATATGTCCATATGTTTACTACCTAATTCAAGGATTTTGAGTTAGGATTTATTTTCTATCGGTTCTCATTTATCCTATATGCTTTTTCACAAAAAAAATCTCTCTACTTTTTGCATAATATCATGATATTTCTCCAATCCACTTGCCCACTTGCATTTGCTTTTACATGATATTTCTTCACTTGCAAACATCCCATGTGCATGTGTTCTTATTGGTTGTTGCAACTTTTGACTTTTTCAACATCTTCTACCACAAGTTTATGACTTCATCTTTTCTCTTTTATTCCTTCCTATTTTCGAAATGCATGGGCACTTCTTGGCCAAGGGAATATGCTTGCAACTTGCACAAGTATCCCATGCCTCTTATGTTTTCATTGGGTAGTGTCTTTTATTGACTTTTCCTACAACTTCTTCACAAAGTTTTACACCTTAATTCCTCCTCCTTTATCCCTAGTTTCGACTGCCCCCTCCTTTCCATATATTTTTCATTTGCTTTTCAATTTATAATATGCTTTAATTATATTTAATTAAGCAATTATCCCATTGGTTCCTTTATCTCACAAGGATTATCTTTAATTATGCTTTAGGGACTCTATATAATTCATCTAATATATTTTCTTAATCATCCCTAATTGATTAACAATTACTCTTATGCTAATCATAAGCCTTTCTTGGTCATTAATCTTCAATTAGGGGTTTTAGATAATTAACTTTGAATATCTCATTTATTCATGTCCAAACAAGTAGCCATTAATTATTTAATTCATCACTTACTAATTGTTGACAATTTTCTTATTTAAGAATAATCATTTTCTCACAACTATTGGACTGACATTGGTATTTTATGTCCCATGTAAAATATTGAAAATCATGGGGTCATTTCGGTCTTCAAAATACTTTTTTTTTATTTTTGCCCTTTAATTTTTCCAAGGTTGTAATTTAATAAATTACCAAAATTAGAGACAATATACTCTCTAATTTTTAATAATTATTTTACTGCCTCTTACGATTTATCACAATATTTTTAGGGCATTTTATGGCCCATAATTGCATTTTAGGGATTTTGACACTTAATTCCCTCTAATTTCCCTAGAAATTTCCCTAGAAAATAGAATAATTACACTTTAGTATTTTGAGACTACATATTCACCTATTTCCAATAGGTATTATTTACCAATTTATGATACTTATCATAAATACGATTTTTAGGGTATTACATTTCTCCCCCCGTTAAACAAAATTTCGTCCTCGAAATTTGCACTCTACCATCCAAACTCCGTACTATCTAAACTTCAGGTCATAAATTCTGGATCTTTACTCTATCTTAGGTTTGACTACAAAAGATCTTGTCATATCGTACTTTGGTATATAGTGTCTCCCGTGGCTCCCATACACCGCGGTCAACACCACAGATACCAAAATGTCTCCATGCCTCCCATACACCATGGCAAAACAAGATACTTTAAATGTTTCCATGGCGCCCACACACCCTGGTAACACAAGGTACCTCCTACTCAATTACACGATCGCAGTCGGATTTGTAACAACTAAGAAACGTGGAACGTGTTATGGAGGTGGTTTCTCGTAATACGAACTATACGTTCACCTTTGAAGTTCTCTACTGATACCGGTTACCAAGGATATTCGTAGAAACATATGATTATCGACTTCGAACCACAGAGGTCTTCTCCTTTTCCTTCGTCAGAATCTCGTTGGATCTTTACACTCAAAAACGGGTACGGAAATACGTATCGGGAGTTCCTCTACATGAGTCAAATACTGCATGTACTTATCTTTGTTGGTCTCAGAGTTTCATCCGGCGTGACCGAGCTCCACTTATAAGCTATGTGCTAGGATAGAATTAACATCCGGTACAAACTGGCGATTATCAGAATTATCAGAGACTGATATCAGTATTATCAGAGACTGATATCGATATAGATAATGGATACCCTGGTTCCGGTTTAGAGTGATGCACCGACAGAATGTGGTACACCGGTTCAGGATGAGATACCGTTCAAACTGTTATACCGAGGTAGGGTGGTACACTGACCTAGGACTATATCAGTACTCATTTTCAAATCATGCTCTTTAAAAAAAACGTAGAGCCTAACTCCGTTACTCAAACCAATTGGCCAGGTAAGTGTCTATCATGGGGGCCTCACCGAGTTCACGGCGACTAATTGGCACACCCACATAGACTAGCCTTGCCTTCGGCACCAAAAGGTTTTGGAATAACTTAGTCATATCTATGCCAGGACAACTGCTCTGATATCAAAAATGTCTCCTTGGAAACATATGTCGTGGCAACAAAGTGTACCTCAGCCGCCAGTTTTACGCACCGCCTCACGACGGATGCAACCAGGACGGTGGCTAGCCGTCTGGCCATGTTGGGCTTCATGTTAACTAACCAAGGCATTGAGGCTAACCCGGACAAGTGCAAGGCAGTTCTCGACATGAAGGCCCCGAAAAACAAAAAGGAGGTTCAACAACTGGCTGGAAAGTTAGCTGCACTCACCAGGTTCCTGCCCAGATCAGCCGAAAGGGCTTTACCTCTGTTCAAACTTCTAAAGAAAGAAGCGTCGATTGAGTGGAATGCAAAGTGCGATGCGGCATTTGAAGAGATAAAACAATGTCTGGCTAATCCTCCAGTTTTATCCAAACCTGAGCCTGGCGAGAACCTTTACATTTACTTATCTATCGGCGAGGAAGCCGTCAGTGCGTCCCTAGTAAGGGAGGTAGATCACGGCCAAATACCGGTATACTTTATAAGCAATACTCTATAGAGCTCAGAAGTCCAATATCAGAAGCTCGAGAAAGTGGCATTCGCACTACTCACCTCGGCTCGCCAGTTGCGACCTTACTTCCAAGGACATCCTATCATTGTCAGAACTAGTCAGCCGATACGGCAAGTGCTACATAAACCAGATTTGGCGGGAAGAATGACAAATTGGGTGATTGAGTTGTCTGAATTTGACATCACCTACGAAGCTCGCCATGCAATTAAGTCACAAGCATTAGCCGACTTCGTCAGGAAGCTAACCCCGACCAACAAAACAGGCAGCAAGGCGGCCAAAGACTGGAAGTTATATGTCGACGGATCGTCGAATATCAAAGGAAGCGGAGCTGGTGTCCTCCTTGAGAGTCTAGACGGTGTCACCATTGAACACTCACTTCAATTGAAGTTCCCAACTTCAAATAATCAAGCAGAATACGAGGCCCTGATAGCCGGGCTTCTTCAAGCCAGGGAGAACGGCGCCATAAGAGTTAAGGTTTTCACCGACTCACAGCTTGTGGCGGCTCAGATCGAAGGAACCTATCAGGCAAAGGGCCCACTAATGGCAAAATACCTTTTCAAGGCTAAGGAGATAATGTCCGAGTTTGATGAGGCTACCGTGATTCACATTCCAAGAGGCGAAAATACGAGAGCCGACATTCTGTCAAAGCTTGCAAGCACCAAGAGCGCGGGTTGTCACCGGACCGTGATCTAACAAAACTTGGAGGATCCAATCTATACCATGGCTATTTTTGTGCAAGATAATTGGAAAAAGCCAATCGGGGATTACCTGGAGCGAGGTATTCAGCCAGACGATGCTATGGAAGCAAAAATACTGATCCGGGAGGTGAGCAAAATATACGATGGTCGAAGATCAGCTCTATCGTAAGGGCCTCCGTTCTCCCATGTTGAGATGCTTGAACCCAAACGAGGCGGGATACGCTCTAGCTGAGATACATGAGGGAATCAACGGCCAACACATGGGCGCTAAGGCACTCGCCAGAAAAACTCTACGAGCAGGATACTACTGGCCGACGTTGGAGGCAGACTCCAAGATCCTCGTTAGAAAGTGCGATAGCCGCCAGAAACACTCAAGGGTTATTTGGTCGGCCCCGGCCGAACTTCATTTCATCTCGGCCCCGGCCGAACTTCATTTCATCTCGGCCCCCTGGCCATTCTACAAATGAGGAATGGATATCCTGGGTCCGTTCAAAACAGCGCCAGGGCAGTTACGTTGGTTAATCGTTGCGGTGGATTACTTCACCAAATGGATTGAGCCCGAGCCTCTGACTACAATTTCTTCGGCCCGCATGCAGCGATTTGTGGAAGTCAACATCATCACAAGGTTCGGAGCGCCAACCGAGGTAATTACAGACAACGACACCCAATTCACTGACGTCGGCTTCCGTGATTTGATGACCGAGTTCGGCATCCAGCACCATTTCGCGTTGGTGGAGCACCCACAGTCAAACGGACAAGCTGAAGCCGCCAACAAGATCATTCTTGATGGCCTCAAGAAACGCATGTTGGAAGCCGAGACCGCTTGGGTGGATCAATTACCCTATGTACTTTGGAGAAACCGGACCACGGCACACTCATCCACTCAAGAAACTCCTTACAGACTGACTTACGGCTGCGA
This sequence comes from Acacia pycnantha, assembly GCA_025563575.1. NCBI lineage: Eukaryota > Viridiplantae > Streptophyta > Magnoliopsida > Fabales > Fabaceae > Acacia > Acacia pycnantha. The sequence goes on from JAMWYP010000146.1 coordinate 588,596, forward strand.
GTCCATGATTCCAGTTGAAATAGTTCTGCCCTCGTGGCGAAGGAAAAGCATCCTTTCTCAAGGAGAGACAGCCAACAGTGAGGCCCTATCAGCCGAGCTAGATCTGGTTGATGAAGTCCGAGTTACGGTGCACTGCCGCAACATCACCGCAAAACAGCTGATCGCAGCTCGCTATAATAAGAAGGTTCGTCCCTGGTCTTTTCAACTCGGTAACCTCGTTCTCAGAAGAGCCGACATCGGAAACAAGAATGCCAAAGACGGCAAGTTAGCGGCCAACTGGGACGGTCCCTATTGCATCCGTGAAGCACTGGAGAAAGGGGCATATAGTCTGGAAACCTTGGACAGGAGCATAATCAAGTGAACTTGGAACGCCGACAAGCTAAGAGCTTATTACAGTTAGATTTATCTTCCTTTGTCGTCAATTACCTATTTCTAGCTTTTGTTCATTTTCGTTAGTTTTTGAATTTGAATGTTGGCCTTATGGCCTTTCCCTTGTTAGCAATTCGTTTGTCGAATAAAAATGAAGCTCTTATTACAAGGGCGGTTATTGGATTCCAAACATTGTTGTTATTCAACCCGGCTTTTCAGTCGGAGGAAGATGTTTCCAAAGAGCTATCGCAGCCAAGACATCTCTCAAATTACTCCGGGATACCAAGAGGAATTGTCATGCCGACCCTGATCAGGTCAAAATACTCGGACGTTTTGGTAAAAAGCCGAACCTGGGTAGGTGACAACTTCCCTTTTCCTAGGATGACCCGGTCAACGAGCCCGCACCTATACGAGACAGTGATAACACTGATCACTCAATACACTATGGTTTTAAAAACCATACGCGCTCTCGCAGATTCTGCACATTTCATTACTGACCCTGGCCCGGTCACTGGCAATAACATATGCAAGTTAAATTCCTAGGCTCAACTTATATACACTAAGTTGATTAAGCAGGAAGATAGTATTTGCGCTAAAGGACCAAATTGGCCAATTTGTCCAAAACAAAATAACGGATACAAACCCGGCTCGTACAAACTGAATGAAAAACGGAAATTTTTTTACAAAGGAGTTTTAATCAACTCCCAGAATTTGGAATGGTCGCAGGATCCGCAGCGGTCGAGGCTTCTTCCCCCTTCTCGGTCTCTCCCCCGACAACATTCCTGTCAAGCTGGGTTTCAGAAGCAACGGCGGGCTCCACATATGGGACGAATTCACCGTCCTCAACAAAGGAGTGAAAATGGTAACCCGCTATGTTCAGTTCGACACTAGGGTTCAGATGCCGGATTTGGGTTAATGCATTCTGAAAAGCCTCCACCACGGCTCCTTTCATCAGCGTTCGAACCAGGGTCATCTCTTCTGTCGACTCGGCCAGGGATGCCTTAGTTGACTCAGCTTCATGTCACTCATCCTCTCGGCCTTGCGGTATCTATCTCGGCCTTCAGTTTATCCCTCTCGGCTGTCAAGGATTCAATTTGTTTTTCGTCATCAGCACGAACTGCCTCATGGGTTGCGATAAGGGTGTTCGCATCTTTCAAGATGTCCTTGGTCATCTTCAACTCTTCTTCCACCTTCTCCAGCTTGACCTAGCTTGCTTGAAACTCGTTTGAAGCTATTTGCCACTGCTTCTGTGAAGACAAGGGGAAGCTACCCAAAAACTCAAGCAAACACTGACCCTACCTAGAGAATGCAAGCGAAAACAAAAACCCACAACACAGAATTGAACAGGGGAACCACCACCAAAAACAAAATGAAAGCACTACAGGAAAGCGCAACCACAAATAATTGGGAGAGTGACAATACATGTTTAAGAGATGGAGGGTCACTCGAAAATCTGTGAAAAGGGAGTACAGAATGAACTTCCTTATGGAGCAGAAAAATTGTGTTGAAGAGGAGACGCTCCAACGCAGAAAGGAGTAAAGTGAGAGAATGAAAGACCTAGCGGGTATAAAACTTTCGAAAACTCAACCGTCGGGGGCAAAAGAGCCAATTCGCTTATAAAGTGTGGATGACGTGGCACGCGCATTAAATGCGCACCCAGTAGTCACTTATCACGCCAAGGGCCGTAGTAACTAGCACGCCTCCATTTCGACTTCACGACAGTCGAGGGGCACCAATTGTCAAACAGTCATGATAATCGAAGAAGAGGAAGCGACATGACGGTAGAGGGCTACCCCGATATTCAGAATAGCCGACGTCATACCCCGGCTATCTGGAACCTCGGTCTCTTCATTCCACTGAAATACGCTTGAATAAGTCCGGGTCATGCGTCGACGCACCCCTCATTATAACCCGGCTTTCACCAGGCTTCGTTCACCTCAAATATCCGGGTCACGGACATCCACGTCAGAGGCAACAAAGCCCGGATCACTACGGCCAAACAAAATAGCCGACACGAGAGTTTAAGAGATACCTCGGTCGGTAGAGTTACCTCATGCTTATAACCGTGTTAGCGAACTTGCGAAAATCAGAGGTAGCCGGGGTAGGTCGACGCGAGTGATTCGGTTTCATTGTTAGCCTGACGTATGCGACTAAAGGAGTAAGTCATGAACCCGAATGAAACACTTAGTCAATCTCGGCTATGGAAAAGAAATTTCCATATTGGTGCTTACGGTTTGCACGCTTAAATACTTGAGACGTGAATGAAAAGCAGAAACAAGACTTATATTCATAAGTGATCAGGTTACACAGGTTTCTTACAAGGAAATAAACTGGGATACTCGCATCCAAAGGCGATTACAAATATCAAAATACAGGAAATGATGGGTTACATTCGCAAAATAATCTATGAATCCTGTAGGTACGGCAGGTGATGAACAACCAGGCCCCTCCTACGACGATCGGGGTAGCCGGAGCTAGAGATTGAACAATTATCCAACAAAGAGTCCATACTGGTGCAGGTCTTTGCTGGATATACTGGAAACCCTAGAAAAGTTGAGACAAGTCCAGGAAGACTGGCAAACATGTCTAGGGCTTCCTGTGGTGGAGGAAGAAGCTCAGATTCAAGCAACTCCCAAGTCCAGAATCCCAGCTGAAGTTGAGCCAGACATGTGAAGACATGCAAACACATCTGGGACCCCAGGCGTTCACCGAGTGGCACTAATGAAGACTGGCAAATACATCTGAAGGTGTAACCACAGTGATGCACACGAGGACGCCGCTGCGAGACTCCGAAAACGCACTTTTCTACCCCACATGGCTGGAAAAAGGGAAAATAGGCAACGCATAATGGAGTCTGAAACTCGCCCCAAAAAGCTCATCGCCCTTAGGGAAAAACTCATACAACAAATATGGCAATACAAACCAGATGAGGGGGAGAAGCAAGTTCTGATGGTGAAATTTATAGGCCAGAAAAACTGCAAAGGCCACGCACAATTAATGACACTTTAATTCCAGCAGCGTTTCTTTTTCAAGAAAGGAACAATGACTGTTGAAAAGTACGAGTATTAATTGTGCGCGAAGACCCTGGGGGGCTGACGGTTGCCAATAAAAGTGGAGAGGTTACCGCAGTACGTCACATAAGTAAGCCGAATAGACATCAAATAAAAGAGTGCCACGTGTCTCCCCATCACCGAAGTCTGGGGGAAGCACACGCAAGTAAAGAAGACGGACACCAGTCACGTCGGCTCCTTGCAAAGAACATCGAACCCGGCTTTTCAGTCAAGCGAATCCGCCATCATGAGCTTTCGCAACTTGATCACTCCCAAGGCTTAGCCCGATTCCTATATTACGTGAGGCCGCTGTCATCAGCCCTTGCATGAACCAAGTCCACTCCTTTTCAGGACAATTCGGATTTGGGGAATTCAGTATTTCAACAAATAAACCCGGATACCCGGGTGATCGAAGATAAAGAGATCTCGGCGATCGTAAAAGGAAGCAGACGGAGCTTCAAAGAAGAATTAACCCGGACTACATGTCTGGGGGCAATTCAATCAAAATACAAGTAAATCCGGAGTTCTTTGAAACTCGGATAGACACTTTGTCGAAATCAAACGAGTGGTAAAAACTCCGATACAATATCCAGAAGCATCAACAGATCCAGCCGGGCAACCTAGAGACCTGGACCACCCAGCTGGGGGGCAATTATACTATTCAGTTGTCAATAACCGGGATGAATGCAAACTCGAACAATCATTCGAAACGACAAATCGAACGTTTTGCGCACATCTGTATTTAAGTCAATCAAGCAATTAATCTCGGCAGCTCAAAGACCTGAACATCCGAGCTTGGGGGAAACTGTTATGGACCTAGTCAAGGCCCACTAGCCAACCAACACAGGGGGCAACCCACATAAGGATTGCAACCTCCTAACTGAAGGACTTAGTCACCAGGGTGGTTAGCTAGATCCTCGGGCACGCACGACGTGGAAGCCGGAGATCTAACCAACAAGGTATACTCTCTATATATACGTATAGGAGATACGCGACCAAGGTACACAGTTCTAATCCCTGAACTAATCTAAATACAGTCACACTGTGCACACACCCCACCCCTTAGGCGAAACGCCTGGTTGTGTACAGTGATTTACTCTTCTCCTGTACGTTTGTCCCCTAGACATACAGGAAGAGCACATCGATCCTAGATCAAACTCCCAGCCTACCACTAGGCTGGACATCCGTGTTCTACACCAGAACAGTATCATACTGCAATCCAACGAGACCAAAAGCAGTAATCAAAACACTATCAGTAATGAGTATTGCCACCAAAATAGTATCCTAGCAAAAGATCAAAATAGCAATAGAGGTTCCTTCCACCTACAATTCTTTAATCACTAAACTAATAATAAATTAACAATCAGCACCATAATTTTTGTTAATATCATTCAAATTTGCAGGTATTACAACATCGGGTGGTGTAGTTGAAGGAGGACAACCAAAAGCACTAGGAGCAACATCATCATGAGCGCTAGGGGCCTCAAACCTAGCACCAATTGTAGCAATAGCATCAACAACTTTTTGAAACAAAAGACAATTCATTGCATTAAATGAAATGCAATTCACATATGCTTGCTTAACATTAACCATCTTAGCATTATATTGTGTTTCTTGACTTGCCCATGCACTCTTGATGCGTGGTTGAGCATCAGGAGTTGTTCTAGGTGCAAAATATTTGTCAACCCTCCCAACCCTAGGAGCCTTCTTCTTGCTACCAATACTCTCATTAGATGTCCTAAGTGGAGGTGAAGTAATTGACTCCTCAATTTCTATATCATCATTATGTTCTACATTAGTAATAGGTTTTTTTCTTTGCACTTTGTATCAAAGATTCTTTCATTCTAGCATGTATATCATGAGGTACTTTCTTGCAAGAAGATACTTGACCACTCACATCAGCTAGATGTTGCTTTAACTTATTAATCCCACCTCCATCACCCGACCAAATCTTTATTCCCTTATTAAATTGTTATTATAACTATTTTTATTACTATAATTTAATGATTTAATTTTCTTAAATACACGTTTTAAAATTGTTATTACCGTAAGACAAGGTCACAAGAGCTCTATTTTTATTCTACCAACAAATCAAGTTATTAAACAATTAATATATTTAAAAATAATTTCATCTTCTGAAAATTGTGAATTATGTATTAATTTTTAAGAAGTAACTCCATAAAGAATGCTTCCTTTGATTAAAATATAAGTTATTTTCAACCACCTCACTCAAACAAAAATTATTAGAATAAAACATATCAATCTCCCTTCTATTTATATTAATTACTAAGACATTTATTCTATTTTGAAAACCTATATAAACATTCTTTAAAATCAAAATTAAGTTGCATAAGCATCATTTATAGTTTTGATATTCAACTTCCATCCACCAACTGCTAGCTGACCGTTAAGTCATTGCATTGACTCATTATTTTGACCAAAATGCCCCTCCTTAATATAAAATATTACATAATAATTATTTAATCACATATATTTATCCAAAATTTAATAATGATTTTAATGTGTGTGTATTCAAATTTTCTGTCATATATTTAAATTGATTATCATATTATAGAGTTAATTAAATTTATAATTATATTTTTTCCATTGAATATAAATGTTCAATCTTGTTTATTTATTAAACTTACTTATAATGTCATTAATATTTTAAATACATATGTTGGCTATAATATACTTCACTAAACATATGTTTGTTAAAAACATCACTCGATTATTTTAGAGTAAAATACATCAACCTCCCCTCTATTTACTCTAAATTACAAAGACATCCCTTCTATTTTGAAAACCTATATAAACCTCCATTAAAATCAAAATATATGTTGCATAAACCTTCCTTCTAGTTTTAAGATTCAACTTCCATCCATCCAACCGTTAGTTGACTGTTAAGTTACAATATTGACTCATTATTTTGACCAAAATGTCCCTCCTTAAAATAAATATTACTTAATAATCATGTAATCTTTGGCAAAAAAAAATCATTTCATCACATATAAAATTCAAAGGTTTTTTTTTTTTAAAAAAATAGTATATATTGTTAATTTTTTTTCGTACTTTTAAATTGATCATATTGTAAAGTTAATTAACTTTAACATTATAAATTTTTATTTTATAATAAATTTAAATGTTTAATCGCTTTTATTTTTTAAAAACTTATCATGTAATTCTTAAATACATATGATGATGTTTTTGCAAATAATAGACACACGCACAATTAAGTTATATAATTATAAAATAATATTACTATGAGATTCGCACATTAATAGCTTATAATTTAAAATTTTTAAGAATATTTCATTAAACATATTGTTCTGGTGTAGAACACAGATTGCCTAGCCCTGAGGGGCTAGGATGTTGGTGTAGATTGGGACTTGACCTAGGAGCGATTCCTAGGGCCTACGTACCCTGAAGAGGGATCAAAGTCCACGTAGTTCGAGGATTAATGGAGGCGTTTAGCCAATGGGGGTGGTCTGTATGCTCTGTGACGGCTGTATTCGTTTAGCCGGAGCGTAGACCGTGTAGAAGATAGGAGATCGAAAATTAACTGTACCTTTAGGGTTTTATTCTTATTTGTAGAGTGTACCTCAGGGTTAGATCTCCCGCATCGTATCTCATCGAGTGTCATCGTGTGTCCACGAATCTCGGCAACCTCCCCATTGAATAGGTCTTGTGGTTTAGATCTGCATGGGTCGGTTGAGATAATGGGCCTTGACCAGGTCCATAACAGATGCCCCCAAACTCGGTAGTTCAGGTGTCTGAGCTGCCGAGGTTAATTGTTTGCTTGACTGTGAAATACAGACTTGGCCGAGATATGTTCAGCTCATCCAGGTTGCCTGCGAAGACATAAGATCCCTTGCTCGTGTGCGCAAATCATTTAGTTTGCTCATTTTGAATGCTTGTTCGAGTTTGCAAAATCCCGGTTATGGACAACTGTATAATAATTGCCCCCCAGCCTGGTAGTCCAGGTCTCTGGGCTGCCGGGGTGGATTTGTTGTTACGTCCAGATATCGTATCGGAGTTGCTACCACTCGTTTGATTTTGATAAAGTGTCTATCCGAGTTTCAAAGAAACTCGGAGTTACTTGTCTCATGATTGAATTGCCCCCAGACATGTAGTCCAGGTTAATTTGCTTTGAAACTATGTTGACTTGATCATTAATGAAAGTTTGTTCACTTCCGATCAATTCGAATATTTATGTAGAGTTTCATCCGTGTCCACGATGAACTGATATAGTGAACTCACATTTTTTTTTGGAGTACTATTGAGTGACCGGGCCAGGGTCATAGACGTGATATGCAGAATCTGCGAAAGTGCGAAAGTGCACCCGGTATTGAAACCGTAAAGTGGTGAGGGGTCAGTATTCTAACTGCCTCGTATAATTCTAGGTTCATTGACCGGGTCATCCTAGGATAAAGGGAAGTTGTCACCTGCCCGGGTTTGGTTTTTCACCAAAGCGTCCGAACATTTTGACCTGATCAGGGTCGGCATGACAGTTCCGCTTGATATCCCGGAGTAAGTTAGGAAGCGTCCAGTCGTGATAGCTCTACGGAGACAACTCCTCCGACTGAAAAGCCGGGTTTTATTCTTCAGTTCGTATTTGAATTACGACCGGGTTCAGTGACCCTGTATTCGCTCTTTTGTTCATGTCTTTGTCGTTAGAGCAATTTGAGGAGATTGAATCAATATGCTCTCGATTGAGATTTTCTTTAGTTATTTGTAGCATGCAATCCGAAGTTTACACGGATTTAACTGTACTTTACACGGAGCCCGGGTTTTACCTGTATTAAGTGTTGCCGAGGTCGTAACTGTATTAAGTGTAACATCGTCAATTGTACTTTATATGGAGCCCGGGTTGTAACCGTTTTAAGCGTAACCGAGGCTACTGTACTTTAGATGAAGCCCGGGTTGTAACCGTATTACGCGTAACCGAGGTCCGCCTTTTCACTTCCCGCAGACCGATAGTTCAGGTCTTGAGCTGCCGGGATGTGTTGATTAACCAAACCGGATCAGACTGTTCGTGATTATCGGGATTGCTTGCATGTTAACCCGAGATTCCGAGTTCATATACTCTAACCTCGATATTCCAAGTTTATATTAACACCGAGATTTCGTTTGAGATTTCGGTTTGATATACTTTAACCCCGAGATTCCGGGTTTATGAATTCTGAAAACGAGTTTGTTTACCCCAGATTCACACATGTAAATGGACTTGGCAGGATTGCCGCCGCAACACGGAGCCGGGATTTTGACTAGATTCGGTGTAACTGGGGTCCGCCTTCAAAATTTACGCGGAGCCGGGATCTCAACTAGATTTGGTTTAACCGGGGTCCACCTTCAAATCAACACGGAGCCGGGATTTTAACCAGATTCGGTGTAACCGGGGTCCGCCTTCAAATATTTAATTATCGAAGACATTTAAGCATAGATGAGGAGTGATTTAATTGATAAATCAAGCATTTATATATGCCCAAAATAAAATTGTAATGTAGCAACCAGTGAATTGAAAATACCGGGCTTCCCTTGAACTCCCATGACAACAATCAGATTTCATTGGTGACAGCAATTGACTACATATAAAAAGGTCACCTGCTCGAACCCGGGGTGCCTTCTTTACTTTTGGGAGGCAGACTCCTCTTTTTCGCTTTTCCCGTAGCATTTGACAGGTCATTCGTATGCAAAACTAGTAAGAGCAATTGGCTTGACAAGGATTGTTGTAGTCTCCGTGGCACACCGAACAAAAATTGTTGGATGGAGGACTGTCTATGTCGATTGAACCTATTAAATTGCATGATGACAATAGCGACAACAAGAAACAACAACCAGATGTACTCTGCCCAACCGCTATCAAAAGGATCTTTGATGGAGAAAATCAAACAGAGAGGTTTGGGCGTGAATTTGGGAATAATCTTCAGTCAGTGCACACGTCTGGGAAAAGTTGTTCACGTGCAAAAGCATCTATCTCTGTTTGCTCAAGCACGCAATTGTGTTACTTGTCAGCTTCGCCCAAATTGGTTTCTGATAATAGACTACGTCTTGTTTCCCATGCTCACTTTCAGTCAGGATGCCACTAGAATAATTGGCATTGAACGTGCAAAAGGAACTCTAGAATTTGACTTTTCTGACGAAATAGGAGAATTATGTAAAGTAAAAGATACAGAATTCTGGGAACTTGTGGGCTGCACAAGGGGCATTAATACTGCAGTTGAACTCATTTGCATTAGAGGAGCTTGACACCTGATCAGTATTGAAATCATCCAAGCTCTGACCAGCTTCAATATCTTAGCAATCAGGATTATTTGACTGCACGTGAGCATTGTTAAATTGACATTGCAGTAGAGTCAGCATTTAGTAACTCCGGTAAGCATCCAAAACAATTTTGGTTAGCTTGGTTATTTGATTGGGAATCAACAAACAAAGCCTCTGCTATTGAAGCAATCATTTCAGATTGCCATGGCACATTCTCCTTCCATGCCCTTAAAAGATTTCAAACTCTGCTCTTCAGCTGTTGCTTGCTGTTGTTTCTGAGTTCCATTGCTAAAATTGAACTCCATAATTGAACTCCATAGTGCATGACTGTTGGCGTTGGAATCGGGGTACGTGATGTTTAGCTATGAGTGGTTTTAGCTGCCGATTCTGCAAATGATATAAAACTCGAATCTGGGAAAATACTCCCTTGCTTTGACCACATGGGATATGAAGAATTATAGGGATAAATCTTCCCATTTGAACTGTAATTGCCAAATATGGTCTCACACTGATATATTGTCTAACAATACGCTGCTTTATGGGGATCAAATTCAACGCCCTCACTTGCCCTTCTGCTGGTGACAGATTCAGGCCAGATTCATGACAGATTCACGCCACGACCCTCTTATATCCAGGGAAGAGAAATACAAACCCAGCCGAGAGTATATCTCAGCATGCACTCTTTTCCAAAATCCAGATCTCGAGAAAGCGTCAAAACGACATACCTGAAACATTGTCAGCACCTCGGCATCACGGCACCTCGGCATCTCAGCCTTGATTCGGCCTTATATCCCGGCTCCCCAGCATCCCGGCCTTGATTCGGCCTTGTACCCCGGCTCCCTAGCATCCCGGCCTTGACTCAGGACAGCGTCTCCAGAGGTGAGGGAAGCAGGAGACTCGCGCAAAAGATGTTGAACAGAGACCCGACACGGAAATCGGAAGGTTCGGCGGTGGCTCATGTGTCGCCTCATCACCAGCGACATTTTGGAGATCTCTTGCAATTGTAAATAAGATCAGAATCTGGGGTTTTTCCACTAGATGCCCTTGAAGCACGTTTTCCTGACTTTTCTTTTTTCTTTGCCGCAAATAGAGAATAAAAAATAAGGTCTCTGAAAATATTACCTCTTGCAATCAGGTAATTGGAGGGGAATTTAATCCCCGTAAGCTCTCCGGAAATCTCCAATTTAGAGGTTTGACGAACAGCTAGCACGAACTTGTTAAATCAACATGAACCCTAACTACAAAATTCCATGATTGTTTGTCTTGCAGTTAGGAATCGGAATCATTGACCATCTTTGGTCATGGGAATCGAAATTTATCGTTCCCCATGGACGGCGCCACTGTTCTGGTGTAGAACACAGATTGCCTAGCCCTGAGGGGCTAGGATGTTGGTGTAGATTGGGACTTGACCTAGGAGCGATTCCTAGGGCCTACGTACCCTGAAGAGGGATCAAAGTCCACGTAGTTCGAGGATTAATGGAGGCGTTTAGCCAATGGGGGTGGTCTGTATGCTCTGTGACGGCTGTATTCGTTTAGCCGGAGCGTAGACCGTGTAGAAGATAGGAGATCGAAGATGATCTGTACCTTTAGGGTTTTATTCTTATTTGTAGAGTGTACCTCAGGGTTAGATCTCCCGCATCGTGTCTCATCGTGTGTCATCGTGTGTCCACGAATCTCGGCAACCTCCCCATTGAATAGGTCTTGCGGTTTAGATCTGCATGGGTCGGTTGAGATAATGGGCCTTGACCAGGTCCATAACACATATATTCTTAAAAATAATTACTGACATTTTAAACAATTTATTAATATTTTTCACATAAGAAGATTAATAAAAATTATTTTAAATTAAATTTAGTAAAAATATTAAATAGAGCATTGATGAATATTAATATTAAAACATAAATTAGGGATTTGGTATAATGAGGGGTAAATTAGTAAATAAAATTTATTTTAATATGGTTTTTAATTTAAAAATATACTTGAATAATATTTTTAGAATATTTTTTAACGGTGATAATGATTTGGACTAAGGAGTATGTTTTCAAAATAGAGGGGAGGTATATGTAATTAAGGCAAAACAGAAGGGTGGTTAGAGTATTTTACTCATTATTTTATCATGGTGTCAATATTATTCACTCAAAAAATTACTTAAAATTTTATAAATTTAATAAAATTATTAAATAGATCATTAATAAATGTTACTTTTAAAAGATACGGATTTGGTATAATGAGGGCTACACTAGTAAACAAGATTTGTTCTAATATGGTTTTAGTTAAAAATATACTTATAGAACATTTTTGGAATATCTTAAAGTTTATTAATGGTTTAGACTAAAAATTATATTTTCAAAATAGATATACCAATTTCAGTAAAACCTAATGAGAACTATTATAAAGTAATATAAGGGCTCGTGGCCCAGTCATTTTTTCCTTTGCGTGGGTGGGCGTGGCCGCATGGGTTTTATTTTAGAGTAAATACCCTTTTTGGTCCCTGGAAAAAAGTACGGACCCCTTTTTGATCCCTAACTAAAAATAACTCGTCCCGTCATCCCTGGGAAATCAAAAAACATCCCACATTAGTCCTTCCGTCAGTTAGCTCCTAACGGCGTCACTAACGTTGCTGATGTGTAACGTGAGTTGGTCCAGTCACATGCCACATAGGAAGACCAAAACGACTTCGTTTATATAAATACCCTTTTTGGTCACTGGAAAAAAGTACAGACCCCTTTTTGATCCCTAACTAAAAATAACTCGTCCCGCCATCCCTGGGAAATCAAAAAACATCCCACGTTAGTCCTTCCATCAGTTAGCTCCTAACGGCGTCACTAACGTTGCTAATGTGTAATGATGTCTTTGGTCGTCAAATTTAACTTCGTATACGTTATCGTCAACTCCATCGGTTCTATGGTCGTCAAATGATGTCTATCTTCAGTTCCTTCGATGCTCTCTGCGCCGAGTTTTCCTACGGTCAGAGATCGTGCTTGTCTATTGATGCCCCAAATCTCAAGCCCAAGCCCGAGAAGAAGCCTTCTTCCCCTGAGAAGAAACCGACATCTCCAAATAACTCCAAGGCGTCACCGCCGTCGCCATCAACGCAACCCGATGGAGCCAAGCAACAACGGCAGCGCTTCTCGCCTAGGTTTGCGCCGGAGTTAGACGGTGTTCACTGATTTGAATCTTTATACTTCTCTAAATCCAACGGTGAGGTCAGTGAATAGACTTTTCAACGAGTAAAAAACGTTGAAGGTAACGAAGCACCCTGCACCATTCAATCGAGAACATGATGAGTCAGTGACTGGACCATGGTGATGCAAGACATTAAGCTTACTTGGCATGTGACTGACCAACTCACATTACACATCGCAACGTTAGTGACGCCGTTAGGAGCTAATCGATGGAAGGACTAACGTGAGATGTTTTTTGATTTCTGTGGATGACGGGACGAGTTATTTTTAGTTAGGGGTCAAAAAGGGGTCCGTACTTTTTTCCAGGGACCAAAAAGGGTATTTATATAAACGAGGTCGTTTTGGCCTTCCTACGTGGCATGTGACTGGACCAACTCACGTCACACATCAGCAACGTTAGTGACACCGTTAGGAGCTAACTGACGGAAGGACTAACGTGAGATGTTTTTTGATTTCCCAGGGATGACGGGACGAGTTTTTTTTAGTTAGGGATCAAAAAGGGGTCCGTACTTTTTTCCAGGGACCAAAAAGGGTATTTACTCTTTATTTTAATATATATAGCCACTCCTCCGTCTTGTCAAATCTGAGCTACAATGAAAGAAGGTGCAAGGTTTTCGACTTTTCGCACGGGCTATTGATCCTTTCACATCTAGGTTTCTACTTAGGAATGATTATAGGCTAAACGGGACGGGGTTGACATCAATCCTAGGTTTGGATTGGAGAGGATATTAGGTTGTACTCCCTCTGGTCCTTATTATAAGGCACCAACTAACTTTAGTTACAAACCAATAAAAGTAGTTAAAGTCAATAAAGTTATCTTAGAATCTAAGTAATTTCCAATATTACCCCTACTAATTGTACTAAACTCTAATATTATATTAATTATTACTCTCACCCATTATCTTTATTAATTAGGGGCAGACATGGAAAAAAATAATCAATGCTCATTGGGAACAAGAAGTGCCTTATAAAAAGGACCAAATAAACTTGCTAGTTGGTGCCTTATAATAAGGACCAGAGGGAGTACAAGACAATTTATAATTTAGTCTAATCCAGCGCCAACGTGAGATATGACTGGATCAAATTTGGTCTGGTGGACTACCAATGCTGGTCTAAGACCTAATTTTTTTTTTCTTTTTTGAAATTAAAATTTAAACATATTAAATACAATTATGACCATAAAAATATTTATAATAATATAAAACGTGTAACAAAAAATTGAAACAACCTAAATCTATAAGATATCTAATAACATTCAACAATAAAAAAAAAAATATGTTGAAAAAATATTTAAACATGATAAATGTAATTAAATAATAAGAATAACAATTATCACATAAAAATCATCGTAAAAAATAGAAAAAATTAATATATATCCTTAAAAAAACTCTAACAATATTAAATAAAAAATAAAAAGTAACATCTAGATTATAAAAATATTTTTAAGAAAATTGACTTGGACTAGACCGGACTAGTTCAAGTGGTTTAGTCCCCTAGTTCAGAACCGGTCTAATCCAACCAGTCAGTCTAGTCTTATTTCATTATGTTGCTTATTTAGATTGGACCAGACGGACCAAACCAACCCGAGTTGGACCAAACTAGACTAGACCACCGGATTTTTCTCACCTATAGTTTTTTTTTTTTTTGTGAAACTCACCCATAGTTCTACTCAATAACAAATAAGTACTTAAATCTACTTCTTTTCATTAAGCTTATTTTATGAATATTGTTCTATATAATTTTAGTTTTCTAACAGTTATGGTGATAATAAGAGAAAATGTTAGGATTAGGGTTTTAAGTAAGTTTTGATTTTTGACAATAGATAACCATATGAATTTAGTGAAACATTAATAATTAATTTTAATCGGCTTAGATTCATAGCTTGATTGTTATTAGAATTTAAAATTAATAAGAAAATACCACTTGATAAATTTCAAAATCTCAAATCAGTGATTTCTTCTTACAATGAGTGTTCAATTGCTATAGAAGTATAGTTAATGCCTATACTCTTGTAAGTAATTTGAGATTTTGAAATTCAAGTGATTTTTTTTTTTTGTCTTTTTCCCAAATTAATATTATACTTTAAAAGTTTAAGATTTATTTCATATAGAATATATGTACCGATCAAATTTTAAATTATTTCATTAAGATTTAAAATAATTTGTTGTGAGAATTTATTTCATATAATATATATGTCGATCTTAAATTATATTTTGTGAATTAAATATTACTGTACTTTTTAAATAAAATTATAAATGATTACTATTCTCAAACTAGATAGTAACTATTAGAGCCATGAACATGAATAAGCTGCCCCATTTGGCCCTACCGCCATGGGCGG
Organism: Acacia pycnantha; assembly: GCA_025563575.1. Lineage (NCBI taxonomy): Eukaryota > Viridiplantae > Streptophyta > Magnoliopsida > Fabales > Fabaceae > Acacia > Acacia pycnantha. The sequence goes on from JAMWYP010000146.1 coordinate 603,805, forward strand.
ATGCACATATATGACTTGGGGGGCAAGTGCCCCCCCTTAAAATTGACGTATTTTTAAAAATAAAATAAAATAAAATTTAGGGTTAAATCCAAATACTAGAGAATCCTTTCGCATCGCAGAATCAAATAACAAGCTTCTCTGAATCAAACTTTCACCATTTGTTTAATGCCTTATATTGAAAAATATGTATTTGATAGAATTGATAATAGGGCAATTACGATGAAATTCCAAAAAATAAGGCTTAGAATGATGATATTGTAATTATTTTTATTGTAATATACTTTTGTTATTAAACTATATGTACTTGAACTTATTTAGTGTCTAACCTTACTATTTTTAACATCACTTTTTTTATTTCTAACCGTACTTAGTCTTATTTTTCCCTTTATATTCTTTTATTTTTTAATTAATGTATTTAACCTTTTCTTTAAAAAAATTTCGGGGGCGCTGCCCCCGGACCCCCGAGTCTCCCCACAAATTGTGCCCCCCCTTCCGGAAATTTCTGGATCCGCCCCTACCGCCCTAATATGCGTTGAGTTGAGACTTATTTTAATAATATTTTTTGGTAAGATCAAATGAACCCGACTCAATTCCTTAACTCTGACCTGTTTAATCTGTCATATTTGTTTTTGCACAACTCTTAGGAATCTATTAGTAATAGTAACAAGTCAAATATAGAAAACTTATGAGTAATTAATTTTTAATCTAGGATTTTTTCTTACTGATAAATAGGTTTCGCTTTCAGTAAATTTTAAAAATGCGAATTTTTTAGTTTCATGTTGAATGCAATTAAGATCTTAGTTGAAAAATGGTGAATGAGGAAAGGATTTATTATTTTCTTAACTTTTCAACAATTTTTTTTTTCATTTTTATTTAAAAAGCCAAAGAATATAGGAAACATGTGGATGATATTTGGGCATTGAGATCAAAAGGCACGAATTGTTTGGCTTTTGAAGACAGATAATTTTGAGCTTATTGATTTGCCTAACAATTATTTTGTTTTCAAGTCAAATGATAAAAACCTCTGGACCAAATTAAAAATGTGGTTTGATGGTTCTTGGTTAATAAAGGGCATTACCTTGCAATCTCAGTTTTTGTGTTTGGAGCAACAGGTGGAACGGATAGCGCACACTACGCAAGAGTCAAACGTTGGATCACCCTTGCTCAAGAGAAAGCAAGTCGGTCGGACCCACCAACTCATTTTTGGGTCTGTGACAAAAGTTGGGCCTCTAGTTTTTGAGCAGGAGATAGAAAAGCGCAAAGATATGAGACAAGCTACATTGATGGTGATAAACTGTCATTAGGCTTATCAAAATTTACTAGATTAAAACCAAGCTGCAGTAAATCATGGCTCTTGTGCTCTCTAAGAAAACTGCTGCTCAGGTCTTGATGTCTAGTGAAGAAGAAGACTTACTTCATCGAAGCTCTAAGAAGATTCTAAGAAGATCAAGAATGTAGGACTCAAAGAGTTTAATGAAGAATGGCCAAAATTTGGAGAGGAAACTCAAGAGACATTGGACTAATGGTCAATCATTTGCTGAAAAATTACAAGGTATTGACAGAAGTGGGAAGGAGGAAGGCGCCCATGATAGTGAGAAAGACTTGTCTATGACTCGATGTCGGAGCAAGGATGAAATGACATGGATAAAGAGGATAGCTAGTGAACCCCTATACAACATCCAAGAATATCCCTCATAATTTTCCAACATTTTCTTAAATGAAGAAAAGGCTGTATAACGCTTGGAATCGAGTGGTGATTGTTACAATATTAGGAGGAGATTTTGCATACAAGTTGCTTTTATCTATTCTGCATTCACTCTGGGTGAAAAGAGGGGTGACTAGTTTGATTAATATTGGCAATGGTTTTTCGTGGTCAAATTATCGAACCATGAGGACTATCTCAATGCCTTGACTGGGGTCCTTGGATGCTTTTCGATCATTATCTAACGGTGAGGTCATGGAACCTCAGTTTCAACCTTGGAGGGCTACCATCGATAAAGTGGTTGAATGGGTGAGGATGCCAAATGTGTTCTTGGAATACTATGATAGAGAATCATTACAGTGGATTGGCAACAGAATAGGAGAGATTATAAAATTGATATGAACACCTCTGGTCAACTTAGAGGACATTATGCGTGGATCTGTGTTCTGGTGGATTTAGAGAAGCAATTGATGTCAGGTTTTTCACTTGATGGAGAAGATTACTATATAGAATATGAAGGTTTACATTGGCTTTGCTCAAGGTGTGAAAAGTATGGTTATAGGGCTAAGGAATGTAAAACAGGGGCTGAGATATCGAGAATAGGGAATGGAGGTAATGGACACTGTGTTAATAATATTGACATCAATATGTGTTCAGAAGATACGAATTCAGTGAATCAGGAAGGTTGTCCAAAAACCTCGTTGGGAGAAGAAAGGAGGAAAGGAGAAACAATCTAGAACTTCACAGCATAACAATGGTGGCTCCAGATTCGATGTTCTTGCCAGCGAAGTAGAGAAAGCCATTGGAGAAGAAATCGGCGACCCAATACAATTCATACATAGTAGTGACGGAGGAACGAGGGATCTGGAAAGTACTTTTTCTATGCAAGGTGTTAGGGAGAGGCAAAGTGGAGAGAAGAAAAAACAGCATAGGAGCAAAGGGATGGCTGGGGAAATCAAAGGACAATTGAGTGGTAGAAAGATCTGCGAAAAGAAAAGTGACTGAGGGAATTAGTACGAAAGGAAGCTAAAAAGCCTAAGGTACCAAGAATAACCTTTGAATAATCAAAAGTTGTGGGAAATAATATGGGGAATACAACTGTGATGGGAAATAAAGAGGATTTATAGGTGGGCCCGAATTTCGAAGTAAACTCAGACGTGGATTTTTTTCCAGCAAATCCTATTGATCTAGGGGAGTCGGGTCGTCCAATTGGGTTAACAGACAAATTTTGGACTAGGCCTTCTAATATGGAACCAGATAATATGATGGAGGAGGAGTTTTTGGAAACAAGCTTGAGTGGGTCAGTTGTACCTGAAACCCAAAATCCTAGAGGTTGTTAATTAGGCCCATTTGTGTAGTAAATCTAATGACTAAAATTTTCTATTGGAACATTCAGGGAATGTGTGAGAAAAACCTCAATCAAAATCTAAGAATGGTATACAGAAAACCCCAATTGTGTTTGATCTTACTGTCGGAGATGAAATGCGAATCAAACTCTCAATTTTGGAGACTTGGAATGCTAGGCTACGATGATTTTGTCTTTGTTCTGAGTGTGGGAATATTTGGAGGTTTAGTGGCCGCATGGAAGATGAATCAAATTGAAGTGACAACACTCAGAAAGGAGAGACAATTATTATATCTTCATTGCTCTGTCAAGGGACTGGTGTCATTCCTTGTAACAGCTATTTATGTGATTACTTTGCTAATGAGTAAACAATAATTATGGTGAGAATTAAAGATCCTTGCATGTAATGTCTTGGAGCCGTGGGTAGTTGCTGGCGACTTCAACGATATCTTCTCATTGAATGAAAGAACCGGGGTTTAGTGCCTAATCTGTCCAGATTAAGATTGTTCCAAGATAGAATTCAAGCATGTAACCTCTCGGACCTGGGATGTAATGGTCCTAGATATACATGGCGTGGTCCTCAAATAGAAAATTGCGCAAGGCTTTACGAAAGACTAGACAGAGCTATGGCCAATAATCCTTTCCTATTGCAGTTCTCTTCTTGCTATGTTCAGGTTTTATCTCGAACTAAGTTTTCTAACCATAACCCCATCGTTTTACAATTTGGAGAGACCTATAATTACCCTTTAGGAAGTCACCCTTTTCGATTTGAGGCTACAAGGATTAAATATGATAATTATAAAACCTTCATATCTGATAATTGGGCAAGTGACATTGATTTGAATGTAGCCCTGCTCAAGTTTCATGATTCCATTGGTTATTGGAACAAAGAGGTTTTTGGCATAGTGGAAAAACAAAAGCAATTAATTCTAGCTAGACTAGGGTATTCAAAAGTATTCGGCTTACCCACATTAATTCATCAAAAAGGGGCTCCAATGTTAGTTTCTTCAGCAGCAGTACCATTTGAAGTACTAAATTTTAAGTTGTCAATTTTACATATATCATTTTAGAAATCATATAAGAAATCTTACAAAGGAAGTTAATTAAAAATAAATTGAATTGTATAAAAAGCAAAATTGCCATATCTGAACAGCCACTAAAATGGGAAAACAAAATTACTCATTTTATTTTATGTTGTCACTACTACAAAAATTGGATATTACTACCCTTAAAAACGTCCTTATTTAGAAATAGGACGTCCAAAGTGAAGGCGGTGGCATTCTTGTAATTATATTTAAGGAAGTTGAGCCTTCAGCTGCGTCCGAATAAGAAATCGGACTCCTTAAATTGATTTTTGGCGTCCCGATTTTTTTCAGACGTCTAAAATTGTTTCGCGCCATAAAAATATGAGAAATATTTGTTTGGCGCCATAATATTTAATTTTTTTCAATAAAATTCATTTATGGCGACCTACATATATTTCGGACGTCTTTAATGTGTCAATTCTTCGCTCCCGAATTTTTTGTTTGGCGCCAAGGATTTTCTTTTAATATTAATTAGAAAATTTAATAATATTGGCGACCGAATCGAATCAGTCGCCTATATTTTAAAAATGGCGACTGATTCGATTCAGTCGCTTATATTTAAAAATGGCGACTGAATTAGAATCAGTCGCCATTTTTAAAATATAGGCGACCGATTCTCATTCAGTCGCCAAAATTGAATATAGGCGACTGAAAGATGATTCAGTCGCCTATAGTCAATTTTTTAGGTTAATAAACTCGCGCCTCTTCATTTTCCCTCACACACTCATACTCCGACAGAGGCCGCGAAATCCTCTCGACTCACTCGCTCCGCTCTTCGTCGCTTTCCTTGCCGTACGCCTCCGCCGCCGCTCCTTCGTCTCCGCCGTCGTCACCGATCGATCACAAGACTCTCTCGCTCACTCCGCCTCTTTCGCCGATCGAAGAGACCCACCAAACCCAAGTAAGTTTGTTCGGATGTTACTCTTAAGTTCTTTGATTCCTAATAACCCATTTTAATCGTTAATGCTTCTTGCTTATGGATTGGATTTTTGCTTCTGATTAGGATTCCCGCTCTCACTCGCTCACTCCACCTCCTTCCCGATCAAAACCTGCGAAACCAAGTAAGCTTGTTCGTTCTTCTTGTTCTTTGATTCCAAACCCCATTTAATTGGTAATGTACTTCTTGCTAATTAAAAAGAATACAATTTGGAACTGCTCTTATTTGTAGATTTTTATTCAAGTAAATTTGGTGGCCAACTAAATTGTCTAAAGCTTCATTAAATTGGTCATGTCACACCGATTGGTTGTAGTAGTTGATTTTGAAGGATTATAGGAGTATTTTGTGATTAGATAGTGGTTTAGTTTTGGTTGTTCTTATGCCTCTGGTCATTCATTGATTCTCTGTTAGATGTGCTTTGTGTTACTCTTCCCTATCGAACTTCTATATTCATCGTAATCTCTTGGAGTCTGCTTTATGATTAAGGCCCCAATGTCCTTAAAGGTAATACTTTGATAGCAATTAATTCAATGCAAAACACTTCTAGCTTTAATCATTGTAAAAGCACGTTTACTTTAAGTAAACATTGACTCTATGGCTCTATGGTTTCTTTATCTTACATAATTGATAAATTGTTTAGCTGAAATTGGTTTAGTTAGTAAGTTTAGGGTTATTAAGCTGAAATTGGTTGTTATTGAAATTTTGGGATGTCTTACTTTTAAGGGAAATGTCACGAAATTTACTTAAAAGAAAACATGTCGTTCTTGAAATTGACATGAACTTGACTGTTGTTGGAAATGTTAGGTTGTAATAAAATGGGTCATAGTTGGATGAATGCATTGAGAACTAGTGAAGAATATGAGAATGGGGTGGAAGAGTTTATTGAATTTGCTAGAAGGAATGTGGCCACAAAAATGGGATGTATTATTGTCCATGTGTTAATTGTTTAAATGGGAGTCGAAGGGTTATTGCTGATATAAGGGACCACCTACTTTGTGATGGAATACACCTTCGATACACAACGTGGATATGGCATGGTGAGGAAGTAAGTACCGGTGCGTCCCATGCAAATGAAGTTGAGGTAGATGATGATGATGGAATGGAGAAAATGATTAATGATGTTGAGGCAGAATCTTTTGCACAATCGGGTGAATATGAAAGTGTGCGGAGTGATGCAGAGACACCTTTGTTCCCTGGGTGTACTAAGTATACACGGTTGACTGCGACCTTACATTTGGTCAACTTAAAGGCAACTTGTGGGTGGACCGATAGCGCTTTCACGTCGCCGCTTGAATTGTTGTGTGATATGTTGCCGCTTGATAATGTACTTCCAAATCGTATGTATGAGGCCAAGAAAATCTTGTCTACGATGGGTATGGAGTATAAAAAGATACACGGTTGCCCTAATGACTCGCATATTGTACGAAACGAGTACGAAGGCCTCGGTGATTGTCCGAAGTGTAAAACTTCACGATACAAAGTGAAGAAAGTTAGTGTTTCTGGAGAGCAGACAACAAAAAGGCAACCTTTGAAGGCATTGTGGTATCTTCCAATAATTCCACGGTTTAAGCGTCTGTTTACTAGTGAAGCAACGGCGAAGAAGTTGAGATGACATTCTGATGAGAGAATATCCGATGGAAAATATCTTCGGCACCCGGCTGACTCTCCGCAATGGAAGAAAATAGACGAAATGTTCCCTCAATTTGGCAGTGAGCCAAGAAACCTTCTGATGGGGCTTTGTACAGATGGCTTCAATCCGTATCGAACTCTTAGCAGCACCCATAGTGCATGGCCGGTTCTCCTTGTAATATACAACTTACCTCCCTGGCTATGTATGAAACGCAAGTATGTGATGCTTTCTATGATGATTTCTGGACCAAAACAACCCGGGAACAATATCGATGTGTACTTGGCGCCTTTGGTTGAGGATTTGAAGAAGTTGTGGGAGGAAGGCGTAGATGTGTTTGATGCATATAAGAAGGAGCACTTCAAGTTGCGTGCAATGATTTTTACCACGATAAACGACTTTCCTGCATACGGAAATTTGTCAGGGTACAGTGTGAAGGGGCATAAAGCATGTCCAATATGTGAAGCAGACACAAACTTCCATCAACTAAAGCACGGAAAAAAAACGGTCTACCTCGGCCACAGGAGTAAGTAAATTTTTTTCTGAATCGTCGATTCTTCTTTTAAATGAATGGTTTAACATGTCTGTTAATTTCCATTTTAATGATAGGGGCCTCAAAACGTATAGACAGCTTATCAATGCAAAAGAGCAGGGTGACCGAAGTGGTTTAAACCGACAGTGAGTAGTTTCAATTCAAGTTATTTCATTGACACAATAGCTTTAGATATGCCTTTATTCGTTTTTAACAATTTGCCTTTGATCTATAGTGCCATCAACAACCGGGGAGCACCGAGTGCGGATATTACGTTATGAGTTGGATGCAATCCATCGTTAACGACGGACGTACTCAAGGTTTTCAAAACGTACGTAATCGCTCTCGTGATTCTCAAGTTTATTTAATTTTTGTTGTTGTACTTGAGTTGTTAATTATTTCCTTCACTTAATTGGTTTATCTTATACCTTGTTTCCCCAATTTACGCTTTTGGGTACTAAGGATCCGTACTCGCAGGATGAGATCGATTCGGTTCGAGACATGATATCTAGATATCTTCTTCAACACATAGCGTCTAGTTAGTACCGAGCATGATTAATTAATATGTTAACCGTTGTTCATTTGTATGTATTTGGTGTTTTGTCCGTACAAAATATGCAATTTTGGTGTTATATATATATAGTCTGTTTATGTATTGTGTTAGAGTGAGATTCTTCTGTTGCTTGTGGTGGTTTCGGCTGATTCTTCGTTAGAGTGTGATTCTTCGTTGCTTGGTAGATGTTCATATTTTGTAGTTTACTTTTTAAAAAAAAATTTCAACAAAGGCGACTGATTTTTAAATCAGTCGCTTAAGTTCAACAAAGGCGACTGATTTAAAAATCAGTCGCCTTTCTTGAAATTAAGGCGACGATAAGAATATCGTCGCCTTTAAGGCGAATTCTATCTTCTTATTTACCTATATAAGGCGACTGATCTAATATCGTCGCTTAATAAGACGACCTAATTTTGGATCAGGTCGCCATTTTGGAAATTTTCCTCTACCCCCTCCAAGACGTCCCTCAGAAAAGGGTCGTTAATTGGGTCTTATTTAGGTCGTTGTTTAGCATTTTTGTAGTAGTGTGTACAGAACATATTCCAATGTCTAATTGGTAAAATTTTATTTTAAAAAATAATTTAAATGGAAATGGGTTGGAGAACTTAATTCAGGAATAAGAGATAGCAATCATCAATATATATCATTCAAATATGCAAGGCATAGAGACCATATGTTACAAGAACATAACTGCCGCACAATGTATATTCAGACCCATGAATATCAATGTCAGTAGCTTGAGATTTACAATTGTAATCCACCACTAAAAGCAAACCACAAAAGGATCACTATCATTTAAATGAAATTAACTAAAATTATTTAAATGCAATAACAAAGAGGAGAACAATGAAAAGACCTTTCAATACTTCTTCTAGTGAAAATTATAGGCAGGTATTTAGAATACTTCCCAACGCCAAATCGCTCACCAAGGCACATTGTTTTCTCCGAGTCTTGCAGAAGCAAAGCCTCCCATAGCTGACAAAAGTCCTTCCTAAATTCTTCATCCAATTCCCTGTAGATTCCTTGGTCTAGAAGAACTGCATCATAGTTCCCAGGCAAGGAATAAGGTCAAAGTTTAACTCTTTTAGGTCTACAGAGTTTGTAAATCAAGCTACAGAAAAATTGATCTCAAATCTACGACAAGAATGTACCCAAAGAGACGCCATTATAACTATCACGGGAAACTAAGATATTTCCAGGGTGTGTGGATCACAATGTATGTAACCGTGCACAAATATCATTTCAGCAAAAATTTCTACCATTGCACTTGCAACCTACAATAACAATATTAACATATTAAACTGCAAAAAGTAAATAGCACTTACAGTACTACAGAAGGTACAAACTAAACAATTCTTCAGAGCCAATGTTTAGAAGGAAACATGGAGCTGCGCTTATCAACACCAAACAATTGGCAATAATGCACCACAATCAAAGACTAAGATATCCAACCACAAAGCACATGAAACCGCAATTTATCAAGTTCACTATTATTCTTGCTCAAATAAACCTTCTCAGGATCAACCCCAATCTGCTTCAGAAAGTCTAAGTCGTCAATCTAAAAATATAATTTTCCATTAGTATAATGCCATATCCTGAAATCTGAAGCATATCATAGCAATTAAATGCTGGTGTTTCAACCACTGGAAAGTGTTTGAACCTAAGCACGTATATGAATCCCCCTAAGCAAGCACAAGTGATGAATTTTTTTTACCAGCCACCCATCAAAGCCTAAAGCAGCAACAAGCTCTACCAAACGCTCTGTCATACATTTGTTTTTTAAGTTCATTGTTGGTTCTTCCTCAACTGCATCCGGGAAAAATGTGTATGCCACGCAAGATTTTCAGGGTACCACAACAATGGTCTAATAGTCTCTCTCTCTCGCTGCCTTCAAGTCTTCAACAACCTGTAGAGAATAATTAACAGCCATAACACAGATTCTATGCAGAGAGAATGACAGTAAAAGCATGATTACTAAAGTATCGTAGTTGACTCGCCTCAGCTTGAAGAGATTGCACGAAATCATTCTCCAGTTGAGTTGAATGTCTGCAAAAAATTGGCTACTGCAATACCCAAACAAAAGGCAAGGTAAAACCAAAATTGTGCATAAATAGAAAATGTAACAAACTGTAAGAACAAAAAGACGGATTTGCCGGTGAAGAGTGGAGAAGAGGAGGCATGGATCTGCCGGAAGAAGAAATAGACGGATCTGCCGGTGAAGAGTGGAGAATTTCACTACGATGATGAAGAAGAAATAAGCATTCACGGAGTGGGAGCTGAGCTTAGGGTTTGGAAAATGTATAATAGGTGGCAGATCTGAGCTCAGGGTTTGGCAAGTGTATGATAGCTGGCAGCTGAGGGGCAATGTCGTGAGTGTCGGAAGCAATGAAGTGGAGTAAATGAAGAGGTGAATATGACTGCTACAGTGATTTACTCTGCCCGCTACATACACCTCCTCAGCACGGAGCCCCACAAATTGACCGGCTTGCAATTTTTAGTTGGCACTGTTTAATTGGATAGTGATCTGTGAGAGGGACTACAGTAGATGACTTATCTTCCTATTCCTATTAAGTATATTTTGATGTGTGGTTGGAGAAATTCTAGTATTTTTGAAAATAATTTTGAGAAGCCTACTAATCTTGAGAGTATTATCCTTCAAGTTTGGAAAAGCTTTATAATACCTCAGGATATTCATCCCTATTCTTGCACTTCTGATGAAGCAGAACCCCTATCGAATCAATGGTTGTGGTAGAAACCACTTGAAGGATGGTATAAATTGAATGTTGATGGTGCAATGACTCTCAAAACCTCAAAGGCTGGTTTCGGGGAGGGGGTCCTCAAAAACAGTAGAAGAGAATGGATTGTTGGTCATATGAAGGAAATTGGTTTATGTGATGCTAATACAACTGAAGAATGGGCATTGTTTGAAGGCCTGAAACTAGCATGGGACTTTGAATTAAAGCAATTAATATTGGAGTCTGATGCAAGTGACTTAATCAATAGACTCTCCGATTAGAGCTTTTAGTCTGGAAGCCTGTTATTATATCAAATTAAGGTGATGCTTTGCAAAGATTGGCAGGTTAAATTGTGCAATATCTCTCAAGAAAGTAACAAACTTGATGCATTGGCAAAACCGAGGATTTCAAAAACTATTATATTGGGAACTTGCCCAGCATAGTTGAGGACGTGGCTGGATCATGATGATTTGGGATTCATTTCCCTTGAGTTGTAATTTTCTTTTTGTTGTAATTTTGGCTTTTTAGCCCTCTTTGTTATAAAAGAAATAAAAAATTTACTATATTACAAATGTGTGTTTGGATTAGCTTTTGGAGAATAGCTTTTATGATTTACGATATAAGTATGTGAAAGGAGATTTGTCTCGGCTGTAGAAAAGAGCTTCTGAAAATACAGTTTCTATGTTTGCTAAACACTCATAAAGCGGAAGAAACCTAGGTCAATTCTCAAGGTTCATTGCTATTTGATTCTCCCTTCATTCAAGACAGATCAGATTAAATTCAATTGAGAGAAGTTCAATTATCAAAAATACATTTATCCTAATCACTAATTATACTATTTCCTAATTCTCAACACCTCATCAGATCACCTCCTTCTTATTATCACTGTTCTACCAATTGCATTAAGGCAATTATCAATCTATCAAGGTATGCACACCGAACCTAGCTAATTCTTATGTCAATTTTAATCCTAGAATTATGGAAAAGCAAAGTATGGAGAATAACATTCCTTACACTTAATTCTAAGATTGCAAACATGAGAATAACATTCTTAAATTGAAAGCAACTAGCTCTTCAATTCATGCAACTAGCTGTGGACCATAGACCTATGGATATCTATTGCCCATTACACCGAATCTAGCTAGGACAGAAACAGACATAGGAAGATGAATTCAGATTGATGAATCTTCCTTATTGATAGCGACTTCGGCAAGTGCACCGGTTGTTATAAGTAATAAAGTGATAAGAAAAGTATCGTTCCCACGAGGAATAGTACTCCAGCCACTAATTTGTTATTTCAGCTTTAGTTGGATCAATGAGAAATAAGGAGTGAGTTGTAACCAAACATAATTTAAAGAATTAAATAAAGAAAAAGCATTCAAGATTAAGAATTTCAAGAACAACGTTTTTAAAAAAGATGAGTAATCAAGAAAAACGCAGCTAGGGCATAGAATTTCCCCTATGTTCCTTCGAGTATTTGAATTAAATCCTTAATTGACTATTATTCCCATGATTGACGATCAATTCTCTAAAATTAGACTAAGTCCCAATGTCTTGACGCTACCTTAGTCCGTTATCTTTGAAAACAACCTAATGTCTTAGTATTGTTTGGAAAGATCAATGTATTTAAACCAGAATTATGAGATCGCATAAACTCGTAAGCCTATGTCTAGGTCATGCAACTCTATGATGAATTAACGGTTCCAGTTAAATGCACCAACATCTCTATTGTCATACACCAACCTATGAACAGTCTAAAAGGTGATCAGTCTTTAAGAAAGCTTTAAGCAAAGATAATTCATTCAATCATGGTAAATAACGTTCAATCAAGAATCCAAACAAATACTCAAAATCGCATAGGGTTCATCCTCGCCCTAACTACAGAAGACTAGCCAAGCGTGGCTAGGTTAACAAAATAAAAGAAAAGAGATGAAAATTAGAATTGTTCTTGATCCTTCTTTCTTTCTTCAGCCGTCTTCCTCTTTTCTTCGTCCTTTCTCTCTAAACCTTTGGTAAATACCGAGATTTAGAGAGCATAATGATGTTTCTTTCTTTCTTTTGTGCTTTTGTTACTTCTGCGTCTTGTCTCTCTGTGGTCTCTAGTGTGTGTCTCCCTTGTTCTTTATATAGAAATTCCCTTAGGTTGACTTGGGTCGTGATCTGATCCTGTCTTTAATGAAAGATATGCAATATCCTTTTGAGATCTCCAATCACTTCCAAATATTTTGTAATCCACTCTCTCATATTACACAATTGATTCAAATTGATTTCCTTTTTCTGTTCATTTCTTAATCAGCTAATAACTCCTGCAAGATATATACAATAGTAATAAATTTAATCCAATATATCTCAGAATTGATACTCATTTAATTATAAAATATGCACGTATCACTTATTCATTGTTATCGCATGAAAGCTCCAAGAAATGGGGAAATCTAAGGTGGGAGCTACTGAATCTACTCAGTTATAGTGGCTCTTGCTGTTCCTTCAATCTTGGAATTGCTCATGGAGCTTTCTTCTGCTTCCTTTTCTTGATTCTCTAAGTTGTCACTCTGCTCAACTCCCTCTCCTTTTATCCGTGACCAACTGTAAAACAGAATCTGTTATGCCTTTTCTCCCTTGCTCCCACTTGCTAATAGCTTCCAGACCCTCTTACGGTGCTTCCATCCTCTACATTTTGATTTCTAGTTCGACAGAATTCCAATTTCTTTTGTGATAGATTTGCATTTCCATTCCTTTGTGATTTACATTTTTACGGAGTAACTTTCCTTTCCTTTTTCTAAACGCTTTCATTTTAGTTGTTTTTGCGCTAATTCTTTCAAATTCTGAGTCGCAAATTGCTCCTGATCCCAGTGAACCTTTTGTCTTTTGCAAATTAGTCATTTTCCATTTATTCTTTAACCCGGTAAACGTTCTCCACTTTGCATTTGAGTACTTACGCCTACAACATACACAAAAACTTCCAATGAAGATTAAAACCATCAATTACGCTATGCTTATTTCCATTAACTCCTTATTCTATTTATATTGAATTTATCATGAATTCCATCATTTATGTATATATTCTTCATTCTTTCTAGGGAATTTAACCATAAAAACCAATGCTCATCATATGGTTAGGGAAATAAACTAGGTGAGTCAAGCCAACATCGAGACGCTATGGAGGAACAACATCGCATGTTATTTGTGCAAATGTTAAACCCGCTAAAACCACTAGATCCTGCTGTATTTCTAGAAAATAATAATGCACCAAGGGACCAAGTATTGTGAAAGCAAGAATAGGAAAATTCTGATTGTATTGAATTGAATATTGAAATGTATGTACAGACTTATTTATAGACAATATGTACAAATAAATTCATAACTACTGCTCTTATAACTAATTTCCTAAATTGGTTACATTAGCTAACTAAATTGCTAACTAAAACAGAAACTAAATACTGATTGAACTACAAAACAAAATAACAGCCTCTATTACCTCCCCTCAAGCTGGAGAATGTATATCAATCATTATCAGATTGGAAAGAAGTGTACAAAATTGATTAGGAGAAAGAACTTTAGTAAAAATAACTGCTAATTGATCTTGAGATTTTATTAGAAGATAATGCAATATACTCTTGAGCTTCTCACAAACAATGTGACAATCAATATCAAGATGCTTAATCCTTTATGTTGGAAATTATGCCATAGGGGCAAGTTATTGTACTTTAAGTGTTTATGTTATTTAAAGTATTTCTCTGTTTAGTTATCATATCATTTGCATGTTTATAGTGATAACTGTATCCTTGGATATATCTTATAAATTATCCTAAATGCCCCTGGCCAGTCATCTACGCGGGAGCGAAGATGAAATAAGACCAATGTGACTTTGATGACGTATGGAGATACGAATCAAAGTCATGTGCACTTGTAAGAGTACAAGGTGCTGGACCGACCCACTATGAGAAAGCTGCGTGGATTGTGTCATAAGCTTATCTCATGTATAATCGCATCATAACACCCTATGACCTGAGATCATCATGGATTCCTACATGAGAGTCGCTGATCTTTGACCTAGTCAAATGTCACCTTTGACCGGGTGATGATAAAGGCTTTGATCGGGATCAGTGGTTTCCATGCAGAGGAATGTAAGCGGTCAAGATGGAATTTGTCCCTCACATTTGTAGAGAGATAATACTGGGCCCCTCGATGAGTGAGTCTGAGAAATGTATGGCCATACTACGATGGAAAAGAGTTTCCATTTCAGTTATTAGACTACTCAAGAATCGAGAAAGTAATGGTCAAGAACAGGAGGTTGACATTATCCATGCCTCATCCTTGACCAAATTATCGCATGACAAAAGGGATGTGACATGGTTGTATGATAAGTTGTGTCGTATCAACGATCCCATATAAATTGGGTAGTCGCAATGTCTTGCTAGAGGCCGCTTATGACTTGTGGGATGGTACAGTATTGGCCCGCTGCCAATCTCATGTGGGCCTGCAGGGTCGCACACAAGAATAGTCCAACACGAGCAATAGTGTCCAGATTCATTGAATCTTAGATATGTCTAAGATTTAATGAATACATCATTTAATCTAGGATGTGTGTGTGTATTAAATTCGAAATTAATAATAATATTATTATATAGTATTTAATTTATTTGATAAATTAAATAACTAAAATAAATAGAGATATCATATATTTGATTTAATTTAAATTGAGATATAGTATCTCAAATTTAATAAAATAGACAGATATCATATCTCATATTTAATTTTCGAATAGAGATATCATATATCTGATTTAATTTAAATTGAGATATAGTATCTCAGATTTAATTAAATAGATAGATATCATATCTCAGATTTTGGGCAGGCTTTTGCTTTGGATTAATTGAATAGATTAGATTAGATCTGTTGGACATATTTAATTAATATCCAAATTCAAATTTCAAGATTAATTTAGATTAATCTTGAATATTTTAATACGGCCCAATTAGGGTTTTAGAAGCTCTATAAAAGATATTGATCTAGTCGTATTAAGAGAACAACCCAACAAGCCGCGAAAGAAATCCTAGAGAGAAAAACGTGAGACACAAAGTAAGAAGGCGCTAGCATGCTGCCGTACGTTTTGGAGAGATGTTCAGTGTGGATACCGGTAGAGGGAGTGGATTCGTAGAGTCGGCTCCTAGAGATTGATCGAGTAAGAAGGTGTTAGCCTACGAGTTCTCAAGGCTCGCATACCAGTTCGAATAGGTACGGTTTTTCTAAACTAAGCCGATTTAAACTTCGTTGATAGATCCTCTTAATGGGATTCGGAAAAATTTAATGGATGAATTCCTTCCGCTGCGTGTACGGATCCCTACACTTTCATGGAAACTAGGATTAGTAGCAATATGGTGTGCAGATTAGCTATCACAATAAAAGGAAGCAGGAGAAGTTAGTGGCAAACCAAAATCACAAAGCATAAATGATAAAAATTGGATTTCACAAGTAGTGGTAGCCAAAGCATGATACTCAGCCTTAGAAGAAGAAGTAGAGATAGTTTGTTTCTTCTTAGAATGCCAAGTAATTAAACCTGATATAAGAAGGCATAAAAACCAATAATAGATCTTCTTGTGTCAATACATCTAGCCCAATTAGAATCACTAAAGGCATTACTCTTTAGAACAAAGTTAGTAGGAAAAATAGACCAGGACCGGGGGAAGCTTTAATGTAGCGAAGCACCCTATGAGCAGCCCGTAAATGAACATCAGTAGGGCATTGAATAAACTGACTCAATTGTTGAACTGCAAAAGAGATATCAGGCCGAGTATTAGCACGATAAAGAAGACGTCTTACTAAAGTCCTATAATCAGAACCATCATCTAAAGGAGTACTAGAATCAAGGGAAAGCTTCAAATCCTTAGCCATAGGAGTAATAGCCGGTTCACATTCAAGAAATCCAACATCAGACAAAATATCCGAAGAAAAATTACGTTGATAAAGAGAAATACCTTTATAACTTCCAACAATCTCAAGACCAAGAAAATATTTAGCATCACCCAAGTCCTTGATCTCAATGCATGAATCAAGAAAAACCTACATATTATTTATTTCAGTCACCAGAAAATGAAGATATCATCCACATACACCAGCAAAATAGTAAAGGCCGAATCAGTATGCTTGATAAACAAGGAATGATCAGCATGAGAATGGTGTTAATCACTTCAATTTGAGTATACCCTCTTGCTACTGATCGACCTTTATAGTGATTTAAGGTACCATCCGAATTATATTTCTTAGCAAAAACCCACTTACACCCAATGGGTCATTTTCCAGGAGGTAAATCAGTCAACACCCATGTGTGATTTTGTTGTAAAATGTTAAGTTTAGCATCTATAGCATTTTTCCAACCCTCATGCTTAATAGCTTGGGAATAGTTTTTAGGAATGTCATCAAGAGAAATAGACAAAGTATAATGACGACAAGAAGGAGAAAGGTGATCATAAGAAAGAACACGAGAAAGAGGATCATAACTACCTTGTTCCAAAGAGTCTGGAATGGCTAATATGCATTGGAGAGCCAAGTGGTAATCATGCAAATAATAGGGTATCTACCTAGACCTAGTAGATCTTCTAAGATGCTCAAATCTGGACATTTCTAAAATAATAGTTCAAAAGGGGATTTATGATTCAAAATAGGAGTGGGTAAATGATTAATAAGGTAAATGGCATGTGAAATTGCATAGGACCAATAAACTTTGGGTATATGAGCTTGAAACAATAAAGCTTTTGTAACATTTAAAATATGTTGATGTTTCCTTTCAACTTTGCTATTTTGTTCAGGTGTTTCTTTACACAACAAGTTTGATGAAGTATACCATGTTGGTTATAAAAATCATCCATGATAAACTCAACACCATTATCAATTTGAATTATTTGCACAGAAACATCAAATTGTGTAGAAACCATATGAACAAAGTAATGAATATGGGATGTAACTTTAGATTTATTTTTAAGTAGATAAATCCATGTATATCTTGAAAAATCATCAACAATATATTTGTGGCCATGTACGGAAAGTAAATGATAAGGGTCCCAAATGTCCATATGAACCAACCCAAAGATTTTAGTAAACTTTGTAGTGCTTACATGAAAAGGTGACTTACATTGCTTAGCAAAGTGACATACGTCACAACAAGAAAAAAAAAGAATTATAGGAAACATAAGGATGTTGTTGATGGATTGAATACAATGTAGAGTTACTAAGATGGCCTAATCTAAAATGCCAAAGATCAAAGGTAGGATTTGTGGCTGAGTTGGTGGAGACATTACCAATGACATGTGGTATAGAATTTGCATGATGTTTCAAGATGTAAAGGCCTTTATACACATCAGCTAAACCAATCATCCTCTTGGAAGGTAGGTGTTGAATTAGGCAATGAGAAATCTAAAAGAAAAACAGTACAAGGAAAACAATGAGTTAATTTTGAGACAGAAATGAGATTAAAACAAAATTCAGGGATATATAGGACATTAGGAAGGAAAAAATAGAGTAAATACCCTTTCTGGTCCCTGACAAAAAACACGGACCCCATTTTGGTCCCTAAAAAAAACGACCATTAGGCGTCCTTTTTATGAGACTAAAAAGAACCTTTTGGAAATTTGTGAGGGATCAAAATGTCCACTAATCGACATTTATTCGTCATTTTTTATGGACTAAAAAGGACAATTTTTTGTCAGGGACCAAAATGGGGTCCGTGTTTTTTGTCAGGGACCAGAAAGGGTATTTACTCTAAAAAATATCTGAAAAATGAATGGTTCCATTAGAGGTAGCAAGACCCTGTGTGCCATTTGGTAAGGTAAATGATATAAGAGAAATAGTTTGAACAAAAGTAAACAAAGCGGAATTAGAACAAACATGAGTTGTTGATCCTAAATCTATGATCCAAAAATCAGAAAAAGAATGACCAGCAGAGGAAAAAGGCTTACTAGTGGCATAATCATGATTGATTGATGCAGAGAGCTGTGATAATGATTGGTCAGCTTGAACTGAAGCTAACAACTTGCTATATTGATCAAGGGTGAAGCTGTATGTTTGATTTTCAACCTTACCAGGTGTAGGAGGATTCTTACCAGTAGCAATAGTAGCATTAACAAAAGCATTTCTGAATTTAAAACCAGGTGTAAATCCATGTTTCCTATAGCAAGTAGCCTCATTATGCTTATACTTTCCGCAGTAAGTACATTGTTTACTTGAATTGTTAAGGCTAGGTTTATGATTACTCACAGAACTAGATCAGGAAGGTGAAGTTTTATTGAACAGAGTGGTAATTTTTGGAATTTGAAACCCAAGTTCTCTTTCTTGTTGAACAACTAATGAAAAAACTCTGTTAATGTTTGGCAAAGGGTTTATTAACATAATCTGAGATTTCACAGCACCAAATCGATCACTCAACCCTTTCAAAAACCTAATGACATAATCTTGATCTATATGCTTTTTATGAAGCTCAGCCAAACCACAATGACAACGAGGATTGCAGGAACATGACAATACTGTACGAAGGATCAAATATTCATCCCAAAGGATTTTTAACTTGGTGAAGTAATCACTTAAAAAAAGGTTGCCCTATTTTAATCCTTGTATTTCTTTATGCAGATCGGCGAGGCAAAAGACATCGTTCTATGAAAACCGATCGTGCAAGTCCTGCAAAACATTAAAGGCTCGATCAATCCACAAAATGCTTTGAGCGAGCGTCAGTGAAAGAAAATGAGTTATACAAGATAACACCATCATATTACACCGCTCCCAAGCCGAACAGAGAGGATTGGTGCTCTGTGGGATGGAAGTCAATCGATCGATGAATTTGGTCTTGTTCTTGGACATGAGCGCCATCCTCATCGCGCACGCCGAGTAGTGATAATTTGGGCCAGATAAGACAGGAGACACATGAATCAAGGAAGGATTCTCATTTAGATGGAGATAGAATGGATTCCCGATGTTTTGAACGGATTTAGATGGGTTTTGGGTTGAAGTACTGTTAGGATGACTAGCAAGAGAAGATAATGAAGTGATTGGTTCCGTCACCATTGATGATTGGAAAAAGCTGAAGGTAGGAGAAAGAGTAAATTGTTTGGTTGAAGATTAGGGCTTAGACGGTTGAGAGGAAAAAAAAGCTTCGAAGAAATGCATAGCGAAAGTCTCGAGGAAAAGAGAAAGAGAAAGAAATTGAGAAAGAAAAAAGTGTGTAGAAAAAAAAATTAAGAGTTAGTCAATGACTTAATGCTTTGGTACCATATTATGAAAGAAAGAATAGGAAAATTTTGATTGCATTGAATTAAATATTGAAATGCATATACCGAATTATTTATAAACAATATGTACAAATAAATTCATAACTACTACTTATAACTAATTTCTTAAATTGGTTACATTAGCTAACTAAAACATAAACTAATTACTGATTGAACTAACTACAAAACAGAATAATAGCCTCTAATACCAGGTGGAACAAATAAATCTCTGGTATGAAACACAAGATAACGTTAAAGATGAGATGCAAGGTTATAATGCAATTATGAAGCTGTCAAACTCTAGCCAGTAGTGTCTTGGTTTAGTTTCTACCTTTTTTCTGGTTATTTATGAATATTATAAATATTTTATCTTGGAATTGCAGAGGTGCTACCTCTAAATATTTCCAAGGTAGAATTCGCTATGTGATTAAGGGAAACAATGTTCATATTTTGATCCTGAATGAAACCGGGGTTAGTGGTAAATGGGCTGATTGAATTATTAGAAGATTGGGCTTTAAAATTGGATTAGGCTAGAGAATATGGGGTGTGCAGGAGGTATTTGGTGGTTGTGGAATGCCGAGGATCTATCAATTCAATATATATCTTCTTATACTCAGGTGTTGCATGTCATGGTAAGGTTGAAAAATAACTTTGTACAGTTTTGGCTTTCCTTTATATATGTTCAACCTTCTTATAACCTGCGTCAACACTTGTGGAAGGAATTGGTAGATTTTAAAAATTCTGTTTGTGGTCTTTGGAATGTTATTAGGGATTTTAATGTCTATTTATCATCTGAGGATAAAAGACTATAGAAGAAGATAGTCCTAACTACCGTTCCTTGAGGCAGTTTGAAGATTGTATATTGCAGACTCAGTTGACTAAAACTGAGATAGTATTCAATAACATGGGAATGAGACCTTAATTAAGGAAAAGATTGACTAGGCTTTTGCCAATAATGAGTGGAATAGGAGATACCTCTCACAAAGTTGCACCATCTCAATGAGTATATGGAATAAGAAAATGTGGAAACCACAATGAAACGAAGAAACTATTTTAAGAAGAATTGAAGGTTTGGAAAGCATGGTTTAGGATCCTGGACCAAACTAGCTGGTTAGGACCGGAAACTGGAGAATTGGCTGGAAAACCGGCACAAGTTAGGGGAAACATGGGTAGACTTCGTGACTCCGAGTTGACTCGTCCAACTTAGCTTGAACCGGCCGAGTTGAACGTGTCATAGAGTAAACCCAATATTTTTTTTTTCAAAAAAAAAAAAATTAAGAGTGGAAGACAGAGAGGAACAACAATCGACCCTGATCATGATCTGAGTTCTGTGTGAGGATTCAAGCCGGTGTCTTTGCACTGTGTCTCGTTGCCTCGAGTATTCTTGTAATACCCTAAAATTTGAATTAGGGAAAATATCATAATGATCTTATTTTCTAAGGAAAGTACTGTGGGAATTAAAGGAAAAATCTCTTGGAAATTAGGAGAAAAATAATAATGTGCCAAAATGATGAAAATGCCCTTGTAGGACATAAATAACTTAGGAAAATTATGAAAAATCCTGAGAGGTAGTAAAATAATTATTGAAATTGAGAGAATATATTGTCTCTAATTTTGGTAATTTAATAAATTATAAGCTTGGAAGAATTGTAAAATAACAATTATAAAGTATTTGGAGATCATAACTAACTCCGTATGATCGCATTCATAGCTATTGCTTAGAAATAATATTCAAGAACCATTTGATGTGTGAGATGGATTGAATTAATGCAAATGTTTCCTCAAATATGAATGCACAATCGCGACACTCAAATGAACTAAAATCAATTACACAAACTAGTAATCACATAGCAAGTATATCTCATTGAATTAATAGGAAATACATAATTGAAAATAATCAAATCACAATAGTTCCAATCAAAACACAATATAAGCAATCTTAGTTCAACAGTATGAAGTCCAAATATGTGTGAAATGGATTGAATTAATGCAAATGTTTCCTCTAATTTGAATGCATAATCACGACACTCAAATGAACCCAAATCAATTACACAAACTAGTAATCAAATAGCAAGCATAATCTCATTGAATCAATAGGAAATACATAACTGAAAATCATCAAAGCACAATAATTCCAATCCAAACACAATATAAGTAATCTCAGTTCAACAGTATGGAGTCCAAATAACTCACAACAAAATCCTATTGAAACTACCTTAGAACATAGTTAGGAATTACAATAACAGGAAAGTCATAAAGGAACTAAGAAAAACTCTCAATTTAAGCTCTTGAACTCAAACCAAATCCCCGATCCTCAAGGCTTGAGTTCTTCAACTGGCCATGACACTAATAGGCACTAAATGTGAGCACCTCTCCTAGCGGGGTGTGTGTGTGCGCGTGAGTGCGTGCGTGTGTGCGTACGTGTGCGCGCGTGCACGCAAGTGCGTGCGTGTGTGTGTTTGTTTGTACAATACATGTTGAAAGCCATTAGTGGCCAAATGGCCACCAATATTTTGGGCAAACAAAGTGGTGGGGGTTTAAGCCCCACCCCCACCACTTTAGCAATGATTATTCTCGCTGGTGGGTAGTTGCCAGTGGTCACTGGTAGTAGTGGCGGATCCACACTAGTGCCTATGTAGGCAAGTGCAGACACAAACTTTTAAATATATATATATATATATATATATATATATATATATATATATTAGAGGAGCTTTGTTACAAATTGTCTCAGTGGTGTAGGTTATCATACAAGTGTGTCTAAGGTCCCCTGTTCGAATCTGAGCAATTATTTTTTCTAGCCTTCATTTTCCTCACTTCCCTTCATCTTCCCCCCCTCTCTCTCTCTCGTCTGTTGAATGGCTAGATGAACCCTATTTACCAAGTCTCTCCTTTTTCTCGTCTCCTTTCTCACCAGAACCACTGCAATCTGCAATCAACCATCCTCCTCCTCCTCCGATCTAATCGACGTCGATGCTTCTTCTTGCAACGGCGATCCTCTCATTCGCAAGCTCGAAGACGCAATACACAGCATCATCGTTCGCCAATCCGCCCTCGATTCTTCGTCCCTTACTTCCCCTGGTGTCTGGCCTTCTTCTTCATATTTCATCGAGGGTATGTTCTTTTTTTTCCCTCTGAATGATGCTCTTATTGCTTGTGATTCATGATTGTGTGAGTAGGATGATACTGAAGTTGCATCCATCACTAGTATGTGTACAAGCTAAACAGGGAAATTGATGTTGCTGTTTCGATTTTGGTTGTCCTTGTACTGAATGTTCTGAAGACTTGTTCTCATTAATGTTTGTTGGAACTTGAAAGGACTTTTTTATACTGTAAATTGGGATTCATCAGCCTCTAAGTAGTTCAATGAAGTTGTAATTTTTCCCCTTAAGTTGTTTCTTAGATATTTGTCAGCGAATGGGATGCTTTTCATGGATTCTTTTTGTAACCTTGCCATTGGCTTAGTAAGACAAGGTTGCTCTCTTATATACTCAGAGAGATTGAGCTGAAATGTTGAATTTATGGTTCTTGAAAATAGTTATGCTAACTGTTTTTTAGTGTAGAGAGATAGATAGAGCGTTGATGGTTCTGTTCATGAATGATCTGGTTATCTCTAATATTTTTTTCTAGTCTTTGATGTCAATAAGAATTATAATTTCTGTTGATATTGTTTCTGTGCAAATTTTAATATGCAGGATTGAGTCAATTGAAAATTAAACCCGAGTAGCTTTTATTGTCAACTTTAGCTAGCCTTTCTTCTTCAACTTCACTATGCTCAACAAATCATTCCCAAGTTTCATTTAGCTGCTACAAATCATGTATGTTTTGCTTGAGGATTTCTTGTTCTTTTGAAATAGAAATGGTTAAAGTTCATGGAAATCATAAACCAATCAGTTACGTGCTTATATGAGACAAGAATATATAAAGACTCAAATGAGTATTCCTTGTCTGTTTTATATTGTCTATCTTGGTTCATTTTCTTCAGCATTATCAAAGCTTTTTGTGATGGTATTGTATTGTCTTAAGTAGTTAAACATCCCCAAGTTTAAGGGAAAAAACCAGTTTCTTGATGTAATCTTGTCCTTCTCACTCCTCATCAGTACCTGTGAAACCAATCATAATTGAGAATTATAAATTGAGATGCGTCTCCAAATTAAGGCACGTAATCTTTTAATTTTAAAGGATTAAAATAGAAGATAAGTAAAAAATTGTTTGAACAATTCATTTATTCAACTTCAATTGCATTCGGGATTTTTTATACTCCAAAGAAAGAATTTTGTCAGATTTGCAAACCAGCAAATCAGTAAATCACCAAGCAATCTCGTTGCAAAACTAAATGCTAATATCTCTATAAAAGTCATTGGGTGATTATAATACCCCACTACTACTACAAGACCTGATATGATATTGGACATGAACATTTTTGTGATAGAGTATATTGGTGGAAGCAATAATCAAAATAACAGAGTATATTGGACGTGAAGGGTTATGGTGATTTTTGTGTCTATTTACTCTTCCAAGGCGACCCAAGTGGCAGAGGTAAGGCATTCTACATTGTATGGAAGCATGATTTGATTTTTATTTGCTTTTAGAGTTGATTTGTCAATGTGTACATATGTACCTGTTTTCTCTTTGTAATACCCGGATATTTATCTGGAATATTATAAATAAAAGTTGGATATTTCTGATAAGTGAAATTTCAATCTCCAGTCTTGTATAAATACAGTCAATTTTCTAAGTAGAATTTCTGTAAGAAATTAGGGAGTTTGAGGGCCAAAGTGCCAAAATGACCAAAATGCCCCTAGAAAGGGTAATTAACTTAGAAAATTTATGGAAAAATCCTAAAAGACAGTTAAATGACCAAGTGAGTTAGGAGAGTATATAATCTCTAATTATTGTAATTTTATAAATTATGAAATTGGAGAAATTGTTGGAAAATACTCAAAAAGAAGTAAAGACCAAAATACCCTTGTAATTATGGAATAATGCAAGAGGTATGAAAATACTAATGTTAATACAAGAGTATGAAGGTAATGAGGCTTTGTAATTAAGAAAATTATCAACAAGTGATAATGAAGTAATTAAGTAATATTGGGCTAATTACTTAAGCATAAGCAAAGGAAATTCAGTAATAATTATGTGAAGCTCAAAAATTATTGGAAATTAGTGGAATATTAGTAAAAATGTATTTACTAATTAATTGGAAATTTTTATGAAAAATCATTGAGTTTAGGTATTTTTAGGCCTAAATACAAGAATGGACCAATTAGATAATTTTGTGGAAATTTTTGGAAAATTAAATAAATAAATCATTAAATAATTAATTAAATAAAAAATAAATATTTATTAAAATAATTAAAGGGCCAACCGAAATTTTGGGCCAAATAAAAAGAAAAAAATGAAAAATGAAATAGGAACAACTTGTGCAACTTGCATATTAAAATAATAATATAATTAATTAAAGTAAAATATGTGAATAGTAATTTAAAAATTTGGAAACGGATCCTATCTAGAGATCTAGGAATACTGAACACGGAATGCCCTGTATGGAATCAAGGTTTAGATTAGAATAGACATTTCTAGTAAGTAAGAGGAGATCTTCAAAGTTAGTTAACCAGAATTTTGAGATTTCTCCGAAAGTACGCGATTCGGACACCAATCGGAAACTTATCGGTAAGACAGCTTCTTGAGGAAGTAAGTGACATCACCACCATGACATCATGGCTTTAAATGATGATGTCAGCTGCCAAGTGGCCCGGTGAGGATCGTGACATGTGGCAAAGTGCGATCCATGGCCGATATCCGATATGAAAAAGTAGTGAATAGTGTCACATTTTCTTCTATAAATAGCCAAGTTTCCTCTTCATTTCTCACACCATTTTGAAGAGAAAACCGATTCTAGAGAGAGGATTTTAGAGAGAGAAGCTCGGGAAAAATTACAGTGAAGCTCGGGTAAGTTTTAGGTGCAGAGCTTAAGCTTTCATAGTTCTTTCAATAGTTAGTAATGCTAGAGTAGTCTTTATTTTTATGATTGGATATCATATGGGAGGGCTATTTTAGTCTTTATTTTCGAAAATCATGATGGCGTCGAAGTTCTGGCAAAATTTTGGGAAGAAAATAGCCTATGTAGCGGAAGCGCTGGCGAAATTCCGCCAAGTAGGGGTATAGGGGCAAAATGGTAATTTTTACCTAAAATGCCAGTTATAATGTCAAATTACTAATAGAAGTGACATTATTCTCATAGGATATCTGAAACGCTGATTCTGCTTCCGTTCTGTTGCCCGACGTGCCATTGTAGGACTTTTGCACGTTTCTCCGTAGAAAGTACGTTTCCGCCGGTAGTACCTAACGTTGCCAACGAAGGTACGGACGCGTACTGTAACACTAATCTTGCACATCTTAAATACTTATATGTCAATGATATGTTCGTAGACCGTTATACAGACAGTTATACGGGTTATAGTTTTGATAACGCCGTTTTGTTTTCCTAGCGTTGAGGACACGACTAATTATCGTGGCACTGATTAATAGTGCAAGCTGTTGTTGTTATTTACCTTATGGGGCTTTACATATTGCTCGTGCTTATGTTTTGTCGGCATAATGATCATGCATCTCTAGTATGCTTATGATATCTTGTTGTATTAGCTCTTGAATATCATTGGTCATATCTTGTGTTGTTTGGGTATGAGACCCGGAGTAGGCGTGCAGCTGAAGACTATCTCTATCTTATCGTATTCTATTATTACACTATTTCCTTCCTAAACCTTAGGATTACTGTAATCATTACAATGTTACACAATGGTTGATGTTTTGGCTAAGAATCCAATTACTCTTTCGCTCTATTGCTCTACTCTGATTGTTTGTTTAAAAAAAAAAATTTCCACATTTCAAACATGGGATGTTACACTCTTCAGTACCTGTTTGCTTGTTAGAGGTAAGCTATCCTATCACATATGACAAACCATAATAATTTTTCCTTGTATGTTGCTTTGAAATTTGATTGTGTAACATCTGGGCATCTGTATGCCATGGGATTAAAGTATATTGTTTTGTTTAAATTGATTTCCTTAGAAATACTTTTCAATTGAACCCCATTTCTGGTCCTAAACTTTACAAAGGAGTGGGTTGCCTTTTATCCTCCTTAAAAAAAAAAAAAAAATCGGGGGCCTGCCCCTGAATCCCCGAATCTCACCATTAATTGTGCACCCACAAACATTAAATCGTAGGTCCGCCACTGACTAGTAGGGTGGGGGCTAACATTTTTTTTTTAAAAAAATATCTAGGGGTGTTTGTGTTATTTCCTTTTAATTTCAAAAATAACAAATTAGACTCTCACATTTCATAGGAATATTAAAATTGGAATCACTTCTCTATCTCTTAACATTTTTTATGGCCTTTATCTATCTTTTTCCCTTCTTTTTTTTTTTTTTCCAACTAGTTAAGTTCTGACATATCTATACCTTTATAATACCTCCAGTCATAAATATAGGACATAGTTTGTAGTGCAATTTTGTACTACAAACTATGTCCTATATATATTTAGGACCGGAGGAATATTATATATAAACTTACATAATCTATACATAATGTCATAGAATATCTGTAGTTTATATGAAAAATATGAATGAATAACCTCCATCAGTCGACCAAATCTTCATTGCGTTATTATACTGTTATTATTATTGATATTACTACTGCTACTTCCTTTACATTAATTTATTGTTTTAAAATGCTTTTAATACACGTTTGAAATTGTTATTGCCATAAGACAAGATCACAAGGGCTCTTCATCTCTCAATCATCTTCGACAAACAATTGATAAGAGAAAGTGGAAATTATTAAGTTGTGGATCAAGTCTAACATGACTACGTACATAGATGTAATGTGTATATTTTTATTCTACCAACAACTCAAGTGAGGTCGCGCCTCTGTGCGTATGAGAGTCTAGGGGTTCTCCTAGGGTTTGTCGAAGCACCGTCTTCGTTTGGGTCCTCCATGGGCAGTCGACCTGCGAAGGTGGCAAGGGGCTTTTGAGGTTCCTTGCGAGGGGTTTCATCAGATGAGGGAAGGAAGGTGTTCAGCGTGAGCAATATGGGGGGTTCAGGGCGGTTTTTTTGGTGGTTCGAAACAGGGGTTGGTGGTTGCGATTCCAAGGCTCACAGGATTTCCTCTCGCCAATCGACTCTACGACTCTTCATTTCTGCAAGCAAGGGTGAAAGGGGCTGAGGTTTCAGTGTTAGTGGTTACGTTGGAGTTGCAAAGAAGGTTGCGGCCAAAACTCTAAAGAATCTGAAGATGGGAGGGATGAAGCTTGGAGAGGCTCTGATCAAAAGGAAGAAGGAAGGTTTCAGTGCTATTTCAATTTCAGGGCTTGTTTAGTTTTTGTACTCGATTTTATTATGATGGAATTATCCTTTCGGTAAAAAAAAAAAAAAAAGTCAATCCTTACAATTTAAAGGTTCAGTTTAAATATCCTACGTTTAAGCTCCTCTAGAAAATCCAAATCAAGCATTCTGATACTGTCTTGATCATACATGGAAACACACAATTACCAACATAATTCAGATAGATTCACTTGGACGTTCAAGCGTGACCTGCAATCTGCAGAGAATCCAAAGGAAATATCAGTAGTACTGTTCTTGGTGCTGCTTCCATCATTGCCTGTTATTGCTTTTGCAGTACAGGTAAATACAAAAGCAGAAGCAAGGATGAAAGTTGACAGATTCACAGGTTCTTCTTCTTGATGAATAGGCATCGCTCTTTTTCTTGCCTCAACTTAATTGAATATGCAAATCTAATACCCCTCATATCTTTAATATAAGATATCTTTAGGGAGTTGATCTTGGTTCTAAATATAAAACAAAGTTTTTATATTTGTGAACAATTTTCTAATTTACCCATATAGAAATTCCCCAAGCAATAATTAAGGAAGAGAGAAAATGAGGGAATTAAGGAAAATAACTAGGGTATTTTAGAAAATACATGTCATATTAACTAATCTCCTTAATCTAATCATATTAGATAAATATATCATATATTAAGAACTAGAGGGAGTACTTAATTGTTTTTCCCACAAATTCAAGGCAAACCTGTCATTTCAGGGTGAGAACAATTCATATTACTGAGAGAGAAACCTCTTCTTTAGGAAAGTCACTTTTAGGGTTGTGAACTAGGTGTTTTTCCCTTCTATGTTAGCGAATGTTTGTGTTCATGCTATGTGTGATACGCTGTGATTTTTTATTTTTTATTTTTTATTTTTACTTTTAAAGATTAGTGTGGTGTGTGAGAGTAAGGTTTGGGAGGTATAGAGGTAGAAACCTCTTATTTTTATTTTTTATTTTTTATTTCCCTTCTGTATCCTTTGTTGATTTTTGAATGACTTTATTTAGTTCGTTTTTGAACTGAGTTCTCGATTTGTGGTTACCTGATATGGTCAAGAAAACATTGGTACTGGGCTGATGACGATGGTGTTTAACGAAGATACTCTTTTGTAGGAGGGTGTTTTTGTCTTTTCATGTTGGAATATATTAGGGAAAATCCTTGACAAGGCCCAAATAAGGCCCAGAATACCAAAAAGGGCCCCAACCACTTTGCTCTACCACAAATGGCCCTAGGGCCCTAATGGGTATTTGATGAAACAATGCAATGACATTAATATCCCTTTAGTAATAAACAAAAAAGCAACTGTACAAAAGGAGCAGATGGTTTTGGCGCCTGGAAAAAAGCAAAAAGCTGAAACTGAAGACAATGGCAGAACGCAGGAGAGACGCACGCACGGCAAGCAGGGTTCTGATCCTTTATATCTGCTGAACGAAGAGAACATTTATATTCTCACGTGTGTTCTGATCATCTACTGCATTAGCCTGAACTCAGTGGGTTTTTTATTTTGTTCTTGAACATATTTTTCCAATTAGAAGGTCAGCTGGTTGAAAGGTTGGAGCTTTGCCAAGTTTATGTTATTATCGGCTTGGAAATAGGTATGAAATACTAAGTTTTTCATCAAGATATCATCATCACCATTCTAGTTGGACTTTAATCATTTTAGGGTATTGTGGAAAAATGTTGCTCTGTTTTTGGGTTGAAAACGAGGGAAAGCTGTGTTAATGGGAATGGGATGAAGGCTGGTTTGGTGTAAAAACGCTGAAAATGGATAGTTGTTAATATGATTGTTATAGTTGTTAATATGATTGTTATAGTTGTTAATATGTGATATACTTGTTAATACAAGGTGAATGTTAAAACGTTATAGGTTACGCTTGTTTTTGGGCATGGAAACAAAGGGAGGTCTGTTTGTTAGGGGGATTGACTGAATGTGAAAATGCTGAAATTTTGAGCAAAAAAAAGAAAAGGCTGAAATGAGATTGTTGTAAATAGCTACAGCTTTAGTTGCTAATGTGACTATTAAAGTTGTTAATACTAACTTTATGTTTCGATCATAATTAAAGATGGCTAGTACTTCCGGAAGAATCTATTATGTTTCTTCCATGTGGGGGGTAACATTGTTTGTGGGGAAGGACAAGAAAGTGACTATGTTGGTGGAAGGGTAAGATCAAAATGCATTAAGGAAGGAACAACATATCAGGAGTTGATCAGAATCATAGCGTCTTTAAATGGGAATGAAAGTACCGACATTTGCGTGAAGTTCAAACTAAGCATGGATGCATCTACATTTATTGATCTTGTAGATGATGAAGGGGTAGAACATTTAATAAGGTATAATGAAGAATATTGTCATGTGTACATTGAAGAAAATGGGAATAATGACAATAGACCACAACGAAGGAATGTTCAAATGGAAGAGCAAGAAGTGTAAGTCTTGTTGTGTTAATAAATGTAATTTGTTCCTATATTAATTGTCATTACTTGGTTCTCATTACTTGCACTTATACTTGTTGGTTGTCGCAGGAGTGATCAACTTCATGTAGGTGCACCTAGGTTGTCTATGTCTCCCCCACAAATGTTCAATGAGAGTCAAGAGTTGCTATCCTTGCCTTGTGCTTCGCAAAGTGTGCCATTAAACAGGCTAGAAATGAATCATTGTAAATGGACGGATTTGATAATGGGAGAAGGACAGATTTTTGCGAATCTTGTCACCCTCCAGTGAAACGTTGTACAAATTCAGCATTGCTCACAAGTTTTCCTACATTTTTGTGAAGAACAAGCCAAAGAAGATAATAGTGAAATGCAAGGTTGATGGTTGTCCTTGGTACATGGGTGCGTATTCGGTGGGAGAACGTCAAGATACCGCTTTCCTAATCATCAGAACATATAGAAGTGAACACATACACCATGCACAAGATAGCCTTATTGTATCTCATCCACCCAATTCTAACTTGACATCAACGCTTGTAATCGATGGTGTGAGATGTAATATTGACAAGACGGCAAATGAAATTCGAACGGACTTGTATAGTGAGTATGGGGTACGGCTGAACTATCGTCAAGCATATAGGGCGAAACAGAGAGCCGTAAGGCAATTGCACGGACGAGTTGAGGACTCTTACAAGGTCATTCCTTGGTTGTGTGACAGACTCATAGAGAGTGACCCCGACACAGTTGCAAAATGGGAAGGGTCACCCGATAACAGATTTGAGAGGCTATTTATTGCATATGGTTGCTCTATTAAAGGTTTCCTAAATGGTTGTCGGCCAATACTATATATAGATGGATGTCATCTCAGTGGCCCTTATAGGGGAACAATGTTGTCAGCTTGTGCGTATGATGCGAGACAACCAAATGTTTCCGTTAGCATATGGCATTGTTAGTGGTGAGACCTATGATGATTGGGCTTGGTTTCTAAATAGTGTAAAACAGTTACGGGATCAATGGTCATAACAATTGTGTCGATCGGAATAACTCCATTATTGGTCTTTGTAAAAGATATATTTGGCACCGAGAGACATGCATTTTGTTATAGGCATGTCAAGGAAAACTATAGTTCAGCATTTCGAAAATCAATAAAGGGGTGACACGTACCTGGGAATAGCAAGGAGTTAGCATTGCAGCTCCTCGATGCAATTGCATATGCAAGGCCGGTTGAAGACTTCACTGTTGCGATGGGAAATTTGAAATCGTTCAATCCAAAATTGGCGTAATGGGTTGAGACTCAGGGGGACGTTGATCGATGGGCTCTAAGCAAGTTTCCGTTTAAAAGGTGGGATAACATAACCACTAACATTGCTGAATCATTCAATGCATGGATGGTGAAAGAGCGGAAGCACAACATTGGAGTGTTAATCTATGAGCATAGGGAGAAGTTGGTGCGAAGTTGCTTGCAAG
The DNA here is from genome assembly GCA_025563575.1 of Acacia pycnantha. Lineage (NCBI taxonomy): Eukaryota > Viridiplantae > Streptophyta > Magnoliopsida > Fabales > Fabaceae > Acacia > Acacia pycnantha. The sequence continues at coordinate 635,857 of JAMWYP010000146.1, forward strand.
CAAGATGGCTTTGGTTAATTGGAAAAATGGTGTAGGGCCTAACATAGAAAAAAAATTACAGCAACATGTGAACTTTGCGAAAATATACGACGACATATTATGGGAGAACCAGGTTTTGATTGAAATTAGACGCGGTGATGCATATGGTCATGTTGTCGTTGACTTGGTTGCAAAAGAATGTTCTTGTTTAGCATGGCAAATGAGTGGACTACCTTGCCCACATGCATGTGCAGCAATTAAGAAACTTAACGGTAGTGTGTACGCATTTGTGGATGATTGCTTTACGATTGCAGCCCAAGACAAAATTTATGCACATATCATGCGGCCAATTGCAACACATGATTCTCCATGTGTTGAGAAGCCAACGGTCACGAAATGCTAAGCGAGACTTTCTTGGAGCCTCCAACTACTTTTAGGCCGCCAGGTAGACCGCCTAAAAAAAGGCGAGAATCTCAGTTTCAAGACAAGAAGGTTTATCATTGTGGTAGATGCCATGAGGAGGGACACTCCGTCAAGACTTGCAAGAATCCAAATCCAAGTTGATAATTAATGGTGCCTTGGGTTTAGGTTTTTGGGCAATGCGCGTCACACCCTTTTGTTGTATATGTCTTTAGATAGAAATGCACACCGTATTATTTTGGAGATGGTGTGTGAGGTTGTCATTATGATTTTGTAGATGCATTTGGTGTTGTTGTAAATGAAGGTTGGATATTATTGTCACAATTGTATCCAAGGCTCATTTATGTACACAAATGATCATATTGTCTTGCAAATGTAAATGACATGGAAATATATATATAGTTGGATATTGTCGTAAATGACCCTGTTATTTTCGTAAATGACCCTGTTATTTGTAAATGACCCTTATTGTTGTAAGTGACCCCTGTTATTGTCGTAAACGACCCCTGATATTGTGGTAAATGACCCCTGATATTGTGGTAAACGACCCCTGATATTGTTGTAATTGACCCCTGTTATTGTCGTAAACGACCCCTGATATTGTTGTAAGTGACCCTGTTATTGTCGTAAACGACCCACGATATTGTGGTAAGTGACCCTGTTATTGTCGTAAACGACCCCGATATTGTGGTAAAGGACCCCGATATTGTTGTAAATGACCCCGATATTGTGGTAAACGACCCCGATATTGTGGTAAATGACCCTCGTTATTGTAAACGACCCGATATTGTTGTAAATGACCCTGTTATTATTGTAAACGACCCCGATATTGTTGTAAATGACCCTATTATTGTAAACGACCCACGATATTGTTGTAAATGACCCCCTCATTATTGTCGTAAACGACCCACGATATTGTTGTAAATGACCCTGTTATTGTTGTAAGTGACCTGATATTGTCGTAAGCGACCCCGATATTGTGGTAAATGACCCCGATATTGTGGTAAATGACCCCGATATTGTGGTAAATGACCCACGATATTGTGGTAAGCGACCCCGATATTGTGGTAAATGACCCCGATATTGTTGTAAATGACCCCGATATTGTTGTAAACGACCTCGATATTGTGGTAAATGACCCTCGTTATTGTCGTAAACGACCCCGATATTGTTGTAAATGACCCTGATATTGTTGTAAGTGACCCTGTTATTGTCGTAAACGACCCCCGATATTGTGGTAAATGACCCACGATATTGTGGTAAATGACCCCGATATTGTGGTAAATGACCCCCGATATTGTGGTAAACGACCCCGATATTGTTGTAAATGACCCTGTTATTGTCGTAAACGACCCACGATATTGTGGTAAGTGACCCTTTATTGTCGTAAACGACCCCGATATTGTGGTAAATGACCCACCGATATTGTTGTAAATGACCCCGATATTGTTGTAAACGACCCACGATATTGTGGTAAATGACCCTGTTATTGTCGTAAACGACCCACGATATTGTTGTAAATGACCTCATATTGTCGTAAACGACCCCGATATTGTTGTAAATGACCCGTTATTGTCGTAAACGACCCCGATATTGTTGTAAATGACCCCGTTATTGTCGTAAACGACCCCCGATATTGTTGTAAATGATGTTATTGTCGTAAACGACCCACGATATTGTTGTAAATGACCCCTGTTATTGTCGTAAACGACCCCTGATATTGTTGTAAATGACCCCTGTTATTGTCGTAAACGACCCCTGATATTGTTGTAAATGACCCATGTTATTGTCGTAAACGACCCCTGATATTGTGGTAAATGACCCCTGATATTGTCGTAATTGACCCCTGATATTGTTCACATACACTGACAGAGTTTCCAGCAACAAATATGTAGGAAAAAAACTCAAGACAATCAGATATAGTAAACAAGTAACATTTGATACATTGAAGCTTAAGACACTTTTGCCTCAACTTTCACTATTATAGACAAAATGGTCAAACTGTTTTCAAGTTTACATCGTAGGCTATTTGCAAAACAATAAATGAAGGTCATCCTAATCAATTACAAAAGTTAACATCGTAGGCTATTTGCAAAACAAGAAATGAAGGTCATCCTAATCAATTACAAAAGTTAACATCGTAGGCTATTTGCAAAACAACTATGCATCCTAATGTCTTTTCTTTTGCTTCGGAAGTCCTCCATCAACGACAACACTTTAGCTCGATGCTTGTTGCTAGGATGGGTGACTAGCCACCACAACAACCCGACCTTCAATTCATGAAGTTCTTCGTTTGTGTAGAATGGCATTGTGTGCCCATCCTCTCCTTGCTCTGAGCCATCCCACATTTGTAACCATGTAAGCACATGAACCCCACAAGAATGCCTCGAAATAAATTAGACAAATGCGTTCTAGTCAGAGCAGCTATCAAACTTCTAATAATGGGTCGAAAAAAACCGATAATAAGTAACATACGTGTCCGGTTGGACGTGGACTTTAGCCCATGTAACATCTTTGGGGATTTTGTGGTCATCTTGTAACAACTCCGGCTTGAGCGTTCGGAGTATATCCAAGAAATGATTGCGCTGAAAAGGAAGTTCAAACAGTTAGACATGTCCCACAAAATTTTATGATAACAACTATACTGACAAGCAATAAGAGTAATTGAGCATAACAACTAAAGGAGTCACGTGATGACCAAATTTTCCACCCACATTTCATACATAATAGCGGAAGCAAAGATACCATTTCTGCAGAATCTATACTTTGTCTAAATACCTCCGAGAAAGGCTCAAATCAAAGAAGACAATAAAATGCGAGACATCTCAATTGAACTTACCACTTTATTTGCCATAAGGTCCTTAGACTTGTCCAAAGATTGTTTTCTTCTTTTTCTTGGTTGTCTTAAGCGTTGGATTCTCCTTTTCATGTTGCATCCGATAATAAGTTTCGTGCTCAACCAAGGAGTCCAGTAGCGTAGAAAACCATTGTTCTTGTATCCAGTACATAACAAAACCGAGTGATTAATGAAGAGTGTGGGGCCAAATATGAAATCACAGTCAGCAATGTTGTATCCAACTTTTTCGGGAAGAATTTCCCCAACATTGGCTTCGACTGTCCATTTCAGTTTAGAATTAATCATTTTTTCCATAAATGAGGCTGTGAAAATATGTCTTTGGACAACACCACCATTCTCTAATTGGTCAGCCACCAATGTCTTCGCTACCATGGTCATCAGCTTCATATGGGAGAAGTAAACCAACAAAAACATATGGTCATGATCATGGAGATGTTAGAAGTAAACATGAATTTTTATAGTATAGAGAATATAGGATAAGGATATAGTTTGATAACTAAAGGGGCCGTACCTTGTTGTTAATCCAACTTCGTGGAGTCAGACATTGTAGCTCTTCCCTTGTGAGGAAGTAGTGATGCATATCCACAAATTCCCTAAATTAACAAATATGACAATGTTAATCCAAATTTGGATTTTGAGATATGACAAGTTACATGTATGAAACGGTTATTGAAACTTACTCCACAGCCTCATCTCTCGGAACGGACTTTGTGCACATCTCAAATAGGGTGTCTTTCTCATCATATGTCCTCTTCCCCTTGGACTTCCGCTTTGGCTCGATCCACGGGGATTTCAAGACGCTACTAGGAATTACTACCCTTTGAGACCGCCTCAATTCCGGTGCAGGGTTCTTTCACATCCCTGGTCGAGGTTCTTTCACCTCCTGTCCCCGACAAGACCACCATCCACATGAGTAGGTGTCTCCTCTCCATGTTGTGTGTCTTCTTCAATGTCAATAATGTCATCTCCCTCAACTCGTGTTCTTCCTCCTCTCGTGTCATGTCCATCCCCATCGTCATCGTCGGACTCGTCGGAGGTAGTTGGGCGATTGTAGGCTGCCTCACCTTCATGCTTGGGCTTCTTCGGACAATGTATCTTTGAAGCGCCGGCATTTCTTGTTGCAAGTTGTATAGCAGCCGTGTGACGAGGCTTGCTGCGAAGAAGGAGACCTTTTTTACTTCTTTTCTCCACCGACACTCTCCTCTTCACATTTTTGTCGGTCCAAAAGGCCATAGGAGACTGATGTGGAGAGGGTATAACATCACCCAATGGGAAATGTTGGAAACAAAAGAGCTGCAGAAAAATGAAATGAAACAATTAGTAACAACAGTTATACATTAATAAGTCTGCTGAACTTGCAAACATATTAAAACACAACTTACCATAAGGAAGTATAGGCAACCGCCCACAGTTCTGGTTTTTATTGTCTTGGACTTCTGGGAATCCTTCTTGAACTCTTGAATCTCTTCGCAGAGTTCTTGAATGATGAAAGAGGACCAATCAAAATGGGCAATTGCATCCTTAGTAACCGCCATCAACTTCAAAAGACGGTCACTAACGTAGACGGATGCTTTGGCGCCAATAAGGTACCCAAGGCGAACAAGACAAACGAAACTCAAAATTTTGATCCAATTTTTCTTCTAACCAGTCTCCAATTTTTTTGTAAGCAATACTTTTGTATACACTCCTAAGGTCCTTGAAAATGGAGTCTGGTCGTTTATGTTTATTTTTATGGGCTCCCCCACAAGGAAGACCCATCAATTGATGGACATCTTACGCCCTATCACTCGAGTGTCCCCCTAATGCACACTTCCTTTGTAGGGGATCAAAGCGGTTCATATCTGGGCACATAAGGACCGGTTGATCGTCGGCAACTAAGATCAACCAACCCATCAAACCCGATCACCTTTAGCCTTCTCATTGCCTCGGGTCTTCCTTTCAAGTTGTTGCAAACTTGGAAGAATGTGTTTGGGACACATCTAGTCTGAAAGGGCACCAAATACTTCTTCTTCTCGTTCACCGGGCTCTCGGTTCTTTAGCCCTAGCGTGTATTCAGCCTTTTCTTTACCACTTAGCCTCTTCCGGGCTTCGTCACTTGTACACTCAATTCGCCTCTTAACTTAGCCTTTCCCTTGCCCTTACGTGAGGCCGCATTTTTTTTGAAGAATTCTTCCGTGAAAAGGTTGTACCCAGAGAATCTTCGATCCCTTTGTTCTAATTTGGACATTTTTTTGCTTCTAATGTTACACCTTGTTGCTCAAATACCTACAAAAATTGTAAACGAAGTTCATTTAAAGATAATAGGGAGTATTATAAAGGAATAAAACAAATATTTAAAAGATTAGCTTATAACAAATATTTAAAAGATTAGCTTATCATTTCTCAATAATCCAGGGAACAGGTAGGCATAGTATCTAGTTACATAACAATCAAACAACAAATTTTGGCAAAACACCAATGCAGAAAAGAATAGACAGAAAATGGTGATGCCATAAGACAATGGTTTGACATTGTAGGGATGTGAATAAAGATACCTGAGAGAAAATTTTGAGAAGAGAATTCACGTCACTAAACAACAATTATAAAATCAACAGCACCTTAAACACTATAGCATGTTTTGTTGAGCAAGCCATTAACCACTAAACAACAATTAAAGGCTCATCATATGTATTTAAACACTCCTTGCTTGTCTTATGTCTCTAACATGAAATCAACGACACCTTGAACACTATAGCATGTTTTGTCAAGGAAATCTAATTAAGGTTAACAATGAGATGAAGAAATCCCACAATCAATCATAATTATTTAAAAAGCATGGATTGGGAGAGGTGTCATTAAATTATTGGAAAAAGGTTCAAGTCGATATTTCTTGAACTATACATTAATATTTGGTATTTTATAAAACAAAATTAATATCGGACCGCACTAAAATCCGAATGGTGAAAATCAAGTTATATGCAATTTGAGGGACAAAAATCCAAGAAATATTAACATTAATGTCATTTTATAGACAAGCAAGGAAAAAAAAAATATATCTTATTGGTGGCAAGTCGCCTTCTTCTTCTTTATGTAAGTACTAAGGATAAGCAAGCATATATTATAATTTTGACAACCAATATATTTACTTCCAATTTTGGAATATCTAACAATTATACATTATGTACACAATTATAGGAATGGACTCTTCATAAATATTAAACAACACACTCAATGTCTCATGCTTAACAATAAGAGGTTTTGATCAATACTATTTGGTATAGTGAAGTCTTTAGCTAATGCAATAGGCATCATAAAGTTGCTATAGTTTCATAATTTACACGCATGAACATTTAAAATAGAAACTTTGATAATACAATCCGGGAATACACACACACATGAAGATAAATAGCTCGAATCATGATAAAACCATGCTATGGACTTTAGGCGAAAATAGCATAAAATGGCCTTAACTGCATTTAATGTTCCAAAAGCACCAATCTACTACATAAGATATTCATATGTCAAAGACCATAACAAAACAATTAATCAAGCAGCCAATTCATACATACCTTACACCACGTTCAAAAACACCCAACAATCCGAAACACATCAACCAATCAACAATTCCCATGAAGAAGGACACAAAAGTTAACACAGTTTTTCACCCAGAACCAATGTCACTATGTATTTCAAGCTGGCTTCGAATGTCACTACATTTTTAAAGATGCCTTAACATAAAACGGTGCGGACCACAACCAGTGTCTTAAACAATAAAAACAAAATGTTCAAGCTAGAAGACAAATTACTTACGGTGCAAAATGATTGTGCACAAATATAAACTATATTTCCCGAACTTCCTTTCTTCCATGACACGGTGACAAATGATACACATAGGGCTTGATGATTTTTGAAATCTCCTTCAATAAAAAAATGAGAAGATGTAGGGCTTCGATGGCTTTACCTCTTCGGTGGCTTCAATGGTTCAGCTTTCAGCTTCACACAGCGAGAGAAGAGCATAGACATTTGTCGAAGAAAGGAGACGGGTTTTCGGTGGCTCGGTCGGTTTAGGGCTTCGGTGGCGCACGATGGTTACGCTTAATATATTAGTCCACCTTTGATGGATTAGGGCCCAAACCTGATTCAAGAGGAGATATCATAGAGAGATACGAGTTTATAAAGAGAAAGGTCCCTAGCATTATGGTTTAATAATTGTGTCTATTCTCATATAATCATACGCTTAAGAGTTATATCTTTAATTTTCCTATGCGACTATACATACACTTTATATATAGGACCTGAGATTGATGAAATAGAAAATCCAATTGCCACACACAGAATAATGTTCTCCTTCTTCTAAAAGGATTTCTTACATCATATTGTTCTCTTTGCTACTAGTGTATTTGTTGTATAACATAATCGGATTCTGCTTCAATACTTTAGTTTCGTGTGAGTACTTCAGCAAGTCAACTAGATTGTATGCTCAAAATTCTTATATTTCATATTGCCACTATAACATCCTCAATTTTCATGCAAATTAATTTATGGAATATAAGAATTTTTCGCCAAGTAGTAATAGTTAATGGTATTTTGTTTTTCCAACAGGATATATTAATTATGGGGAAGTAAGGTGGAATTATTTAAAAATGTGGTTAATAAATTTGGTTATGAATAAATTGAGGTAAATAATATCAAAGAAACTAAATATGTATTTTACCTCAATATTCATTATTTTCGTCTATAAGAAGAGAAATATGACACCATGTCATAGTACAATATAAGGACTTAAGAAGAGATGAAAGCGTACTAGAAGATATTAGAAGAGCACACAAATTATTTCTTCAACAATTCCCATATGCTGGACATGTGAGAAAGCCTCAAAGAAAAAAAAAATGAAAATGATGATCTTTCTCCAAGATTTCTTGCTGGTGGGAAAAGTAAGGGAGTGATAGAAAAGTCAATGCAATATTTTATTAAATAAGGAAGTAGTGGAGCACGTGATTTGAAGATGGAAGGAATATAAAACATCTCTCATATTTCTCTTGGCATCAGATGAGTAGGAAGGAAAAAGGTATGTCATAAATCTAAAGCTAGGCTTTTATGACCTATAAACCTGGTGGATAAGACAACACAAAATTAATAGAATGAAGGGGGAGTTGAGTACGTGAAAGGCAGAACAAATGAAGAATATATATATATAATGAAGGGGGAGTTGAGTACGTGAAAGGCAGAACAAATGAAGAATATATATATATATATATATATATATATATATATAAAATATTCAATTCCTCATATATTTATGGAAAAATTACATTCAGGTCCCAAGGAAGGAAAAAAATTACAAAAAAATCCATTGAAATCACAAAATTACCCAGAAGTCCCAAGGGAATTTTTGTTGTAAATACATACTTTTCCTGTTGTAAATACATACATTTTCTGTTGTAAATGATTTGAGACTTTTTTGATATTATTTGTACGAAATTTTTTAAATGTTGTTGTAAATACATACTTTTTTTGTTGTAAATACATACTTTTCCTGTTGTAAATGGTCAGGTGTTTAAATGTTGTTGTAAATATATACTTTTCTTGTTGTAAATGGTTTGGGACTTTTTTGATATTATTTGTACGGAATGAAAAAAGTCTCAAACCATTTACAACAGGAAAAGTATATATTTACAACAACATTTAAACACCTGACCATTTACAACAGCAAAAGTATGTATTTAGAACAGAAAAAGTATGTATTTACAACATTTAAAAATTCGTGCAAATAATATCAAAAAGTCTCAAACCATTTACAACAGAAAATGTATGTATTTACAACACGAAATGTATGTATTTACAACAAAAATTCTCTTGGGACTTTTTTGTAATTTTATGATTTAAAGGGACTTTTTTGTAATTTTTTTTCTTCCTTGGGACCTGAGTGTAATTTTCCCTATATTTTCCCTGCATACCGGACGTGGGAGGAAGTAGGAATAAGGTTGATTGGACAATTGGTATTAATGAAGTAAGGAGGCGGCGGATGCACTTGGTACTGATAAGGGAAAAGAAATAAAAATAAATCACACCACATCTTCACTAATTCCCAATGTAATTAAGAGAAAACCAAAAATGGAATAAATAAATAAAAGTTCCACTACCCTGTAATACCCTAAAATTTTGACTTAGGATAAATATCATAAATTGGTAGAAAATACTTATTGAAAATAGGTGAATATGAGGTCTCAAACACCTTGTATTGAATTTATCTTATTATTAGGACAATTTCTCTTGAGATAAGATAATGTGCGAAAATATCCCTAAAACGTTAGATAATTTGCAAATAGATCCCTAAAATATTTATGGGTTATAAAATACCCTGAAAATATTATAAAGAGGCAAATAAATATTTATTTGAAATAGGGAAGAATATTGTCCCTAATTTAGGTAATTTATTAAATTATTACCTTGGAAAAATTAAAGGAGAAAAATCAAAAAGTATTGTGGGGCCATAATTGACCCCATGATTTTTAATATTTTACATGGAGCGTAAAATACCAATGTCAGTCCAATAGTTGTGAGATAATGATTATTTTTAATTAATAAAATTATCAACAATTAGTAAGGGATTACATAGGTAATTATTGGCTAATTGTTTAAGAAATGAATAGGATGAGTTATATAAAGACTTAAGGAATAATTAGCCAAAGGACTAATTATTAATTAAGGTAATTAAGGCATATAATTAAGTGATTAAAAAAAGGTTGAAAATTCAACAAAAAAGGGCCCATGAATTTTAGAAATAATAGAAGGAAAAATAGAAGAAAAGAAAGATGTAGTGTGAAAGTGGTTTAGGTTTAGAGAATATTCTGAAGGAATATTCTGTGGGATATTTGTGAAAGAGAAGACAGGATAAATGACCACCGATACAAAATAAATCCTAACTCAAAATCCTTGGATTAGGTTGCTAACAACTGGACATATTATGATTCAGTATAATTTTGTCCAGAAGTTGACGTTTCCGGAAACGATTTCCATCGCCAACGGCGATTGCCTGAAATCTTCAGCAAAATAGGAGATGCTCTGTATGGGATCAAAAATTTAGTTAACCAAGATATTTCCAAAGAGGAAAAATAGACCTTCAGGGCTATGTTGCCGGTTTTGTAATACCCGGATATTTATCTGGAATATTATAAATAAAAGTTGGATATTTCTGATAAGTGAAATTTCAATCTCCGGTTGTAACATCCTAATTTTTAATTAAGGATTTAATTTATTTTCCATAATTTCAATTAAATGAGTAATGGCCCTGAAATTACAAATAAGATGTTTGTAGGGAATTAAGTGGGATAATTTTACAATATCATGCAAAACATTTATTTTATTCATAGCCCATATACCCAGCGTCCCTTATGAAGCATAACAAAAAAAAAAAAAAAAAAAAAAAGGGCCCATGACCTCAACTTCAACCGAATACGTTAGGGATATATATAAGCTAGGATAAAAGCCCAACACTTAACAGCCCAAGATTCTCAACCCACCCTCATCAATAGATAGCAGCAACAAGTTAATGTAATACGATTCTCCAATTCATTCGAAGACTCAGCCCAACACGCAACGGAAAGTGAGATCACAACCCCCAACGCATATCATATTGCAGCAACAGTAAAACACGTTAGTAATCCGTTGCTCAGCGTTAATTACGGCTTGACAGCGAGAGATCCGCCGAGAAACCCAGCAACGCCATAACGCATCGTCAGTATATTCTCTCGACTTGCTGCAACAGTTCACGCAACCAGCCTCCACCATACTTCTCGAGACCCTCAATGGTGGCCTCTCGATCTGGTTCTTTTCTCCTCGGACCATCATTCTTCCCCTCGAACCGGTCCGTGCGTGTATTATATATACCCATGTTCCTTAATGTTATTCACCACTCCTTTCAGTCAAGTGGAACCGAGAGCCGAGAGTGAGAAACCGAGAAGAAGGAAGTGAGAACGACTGTGAGAGAGAGAGAGAGAGAGAGAGAGAGAATCGAAGAAGGAGAGAGAGAAGGAAAGCTATTCTCGTTGCTCTGCTTTGAAACCAGAAAACAGAGGTAACCTTTAAGCTTCCTTTCCTTCTTGTTTCAATGATAAACCAGTGCAAGTGTCTGTAGAGAAGCCATAGGAAACTCTGATGTTGCTGATATATGTTGGTTACTGCATGAGAAAAGAGGAAGAAAAGTTTACTTTATATATGTATAAATTGTCGTGGCTCATAAGAAGGAATAGGAAAGCTTGAGTAGTATTTATATAAGTCAAAACTTTGCTGATACATAAAAGGGAGTTTTTGTAAATCATATTAAATGTGTGTGTGTCTATATATATAAACCCGATGTCTTGCCGTGTGTAGGTATATATAACTGCATAAGAAAGTTACTGTCAAGTTCTTATTATTATATATATATAGTTAACTTAGCTATCTTGTTTTTAAAAGAAAAGAAAACTCAGAAAAACTTGCTGTCATTGTGCATGTGGTTACGCAGGAGTGTGTGTATTTATATGATACTTATATAGAGAGAGGAGAGAGGTATGAGATTCAGGAAATGAAACTTATCTAATTGATTTAGATATAGTATATATTAAACACCCTGAGAACGTGATTTAAACGCAACGCATTTACATAGCATAAGCATTTTGTTATATAAAAACATACAAGTAGAATTTACATAGAACAAGCATTTTGTTATATATATGTAAGCATACAAGTCACTATACGTGGAAAACGTGAGGTGAAAAATTTACTTTCATTAAAATAAATATATACGTATATATTGTCACTATATAGGAATTTCTACCGGTTTAGTTTTTGTATATGAAGGACCAAATTATAATTTATGGGATTTTGGGATAAAACTGTAATTTTTGGAATTGTGGGACTAAAATGTCATTTTTCAAAAATTGAAGGACAAAATAGTTCTTTTAAAATTTAAGCCCCAAAATGTCATTTTCAATTTTTGTTATAATAATATTAGAATTTGTATTTTTTAAGTTATAGGAAATTATAAACTTTAATTGTGATAATGTAGAGCCTTATTGTAAGCGGTGATTGTGCGAGCGGTGCTCCTCAAGCTAAGGTTAAGCTTGGAATTGAGGTAACCGGGGTTAATTTATTTTATATGCTTGTTTTGGGTGTAAGGTATTTTCTAAGCCTTACTTTCATATATACTATTTGTATGTGTTTTGAAAAATTATGTGTATGTTTGAATATGAAATTATTTCAGTGAAGCAGTGTATTTTTCCAATCTATGTATTTAAGTAAATACTATTATTGGGGTTGTTATTGTTGTGATGGTTGAAATGCTTGTTGTGAATTGATATACTTGGAATAATAAATTACTAAAAAGTTGTTGAAAATTTTTAGTGTTATATTATTTCTTCGACGGTATTCTTGAAGTGACTAGCTAACCTTGGCCGGGTATACTAGCACCGATAGGTGTACCACGTCCAGAAGATATAAGGAGGAGCAGGATGGATGAGTGGGGATGAGTTTAATTCTTAATTATTATGTATTATTATGTTTGTAATTGTGCCAGAATTAAGGATTTCTGTAGTGGTTTGTGGGCGAGTGTTGTGCCCTGAACCCGACATATATGTTACCGAGTTTGTGGGCGGAGTTTGTGCCCTGGACTCCGGGTTTGTGGGCGAGTGTTGTGCCACTGAACGACATGTATGTTATCGAGTTTGTGGGCGGAGTTTGTGCCATGGACTCCAGGTTTGTGGGCGAGTGTTGTGCCCTGAACCCGACATGTATGTTATCAAAAGGAAAAGTATTCTCCATTATCGCTTGTTAAATATTATAATTATATTAATAAACCTGCTTCTCTGACTTGCAATCCTTTCCTGCATATTTGATAAATTTACTTGATTCTGGGACTTTATGTCTCACCCGTTATTATTAAATTTTCGGGCGAATCCTCTAATCTTAGTAGAGGACAAGGGAAGCGACCAGAGGCATAGACGTCATGAAATTTACAGGCCTCTTGTTGGTAATAGTGTTGTATTGATTTATATATTGCCATCATAGGGCCTCATATTTCTAAAATACGCATTAACTATTTTTGGATGATTGTTTATTTTCCGAAGGCCTTATTTTGTACACTATCATATTATGGTGGATCCATAATCATATCTTGTGCGAAAGTTGTTTTTGTATAGACACTTTGTTGTGGGGTTAGGGTTATAAGACTCGTGGGCTATGTGTTCTTCTATTCGATATTTGTGCCCAGAGTCGTGGATTTATTTGTGGCGGGTTTGTTGGAAAAATTTGTACCCTAGACCCAAGGTGTGTTGTCTTGAAAGGAGAAGGGTTTCCATAATTACCTATTAATCCGGTTTTATGAACACATTATGGTTAATTGTTGATTTGTTAGAAAGGGTCTTTTCACCGGTCTTGTATAAATACAGTCAATTTTCTAAGTAGAATTTCTGTAAGAAATTAGGGAGTTTGAGGGCCAAAGTGCCAAAATGACCAAAATGCCCCTAGAAAGGGTAATTAACTTAGAAAATTTATGGAAAAAATCCTAAAAGACAGTTAAATGACCAAGTGAGTTAGGAGAGTATATAATCTTTAATTATTGTAATTTTATAAATTATGAAATTGGAGAAATTGTTGGAAAATACTCAAAAAGAAGTAAAGACCAAAATACCCTTGTAATTATGGAATAATGCAAGAGGTATGAAAATACTAATGTTAATACAAGAGTATGAAGGTAATGAGGCTTTGTAATTAAGAAAATTATCAACAAGTGATAATGAAGTAATTAAGTAATATTGGGCTAATTACTTAAGCATAAGCAAAGGAAATTCAGTAATAATTATGTGAAGCTCAAAAATTATTGGAAATTAGTGGAATATTAGTAAAAATGTATTTACTAATTAATTGAAAATTTTATGAAAAATCATTGAGTTTAGGTATTTTTAGGCCTAAATACAAGAATGGACCAATTAGATAATTTTGTGGAAATTTTTGGAAAATTAAATAAATAAATCATTAAATAATTAATTAAATAAAAAATAAATATTTATTAAAATAATTAAAGGGCCAACCGAAATTTTGGGCCAAATAAAAAGAAAAAAAAATGAAAAATGAAATAGGAACAACTTGTGCAACTTGCATATTAAAATAATAATATAATTAATTAAAGTAAAATATGTGAATAGTAATTTAAAAAGTGGGAAACAGATCCTATCTAGAGATCTAGGAATAGGAATCCCAGGGTCAAGGTAAAATATTGATCAGTGAGTTTTTACCTTTAAGTGACCTCTTAGGAAGTTAATTAGAAATTTGTTTGTGCATTTTCCTAATAAAACAAAATAGGGAAAAATGCCTATAGGCATATTTTTGGAAATAAGGAAAATAAATTCTAACTCAATATTTAGGAATGAGTTTGAATTTATTTTGACATATTTGGAATCAGTGAATTTTTCTGAAGAAGTTGGTATTTTCAGAAATGCGTTCTGAAACCGGACGCGATCGGACACGTTTTTCGAGAAACTTCAGACTGACAGTTGGATCCCTATTTGGAACCAAAATTTAGGTTAACTTGGACATTTCTAGTAAGTGAGAACTTGTCTTCAAAGTTGTAAATCCAGAATTTTGAGATTTCTCCGAAATCACGCGAATCGGGTACCGATCGGGGAAAAACTAGTGGACCGGGCATAAAGTAACAATTTTGGAAATTCCCACCTTGTCCCTTCAAAACCTATAAATACCCCCTCCTTCATAATTCTCACACCTTTTCTTCCTTCTCTTGGCCGAAATTTTTGGTTGAGAAAGAAGAGAAAGGAGCTCTGGGGAATTGTGCAAACAAGCCCCGTAGAATTGTCAGGAAAGTCTTCAACGGGTAAGTCTTTCGGTCTTTAGTTTTAGTTTAGTAGTTAGTAGAATTGTTAGTTAGATTTAGAAAGTAGGTGACAAGATTCCTACAAATGTTTTAGAGCCTTGTTTGCGTTGAAAAATATGCGAGAGGTGTAAACATAGTAGGGATCGAGTCGCTGAAAAGTTGAAGTTCTCGCAGTTCTTTTAAAAGTAAGGGTAGAATTTGTTAGAATAGCCTTTAAATTTCAAGTATGATTGGGTATCATATGGGAGGGCTATTTTAGTCATTATTTTCGAAAATCATAATGGCGTCGAAGTTCTGGCAAAATTTTGAAGAAAATTTGTCGAGTAACGAAATCTTTGGCGAAATTCCGCCGATTAGGGGTAGAAGGGCAAAATGGTAATTTTTACCTAAAATGCCAGATATTGTGTCAAATCACTAATGGAAGTGATATTACTCTTATAGGATATCAGAATCTCTGATTTGCTGCCGTCACGCTGTTTGAAGTTCACGTTTTTCCATGAAAGTACGTTTTCCGCCGGTAGTACCTAACGTTGCCAACGAAGGTACGGACGCGTACTGTAACACTAATCTTGTGCTTCTTAAATGCATATATGTCAAGGATATGTCGTAGACCGTTATACGGACAGTTTTAAACGGGTTATGTTTGGAATGCCGTTATGTTTTCCTAGCGGCGAGGACACGAGTGTTTATCGTGGCATGGTGAATAGTGCAGTTGTTGTTGTTATTTACCCTATGGGGCTTTACATATTGCTCGTGCTTATGTTTTGTCGGCATAATGATCATGCATCTCTAGTATGCTTATGATATCTTGTTGTATTAGCTCTAGAATATCTGTTGGATGTATCTTGTGTTGTTTGGGTATGAGGTTAACTGTTACGAGATTCAATGCGTTGAATTGAATCTCAGCTGTAGCTTCAGGGTCAGGAGGACCACGGTTCTTGGATCGAGGCAAATACCCAGAGTAGGCGTGCAGCTGAAGATTTATCTATCTTATCGTTTTCTGTTTCTTTCTGTTATTTACTTTCCAAACTCTAGGATTACTGTGATCAATACAATGTTACACAATGGTTGATGTTTTGGCTAAGAATCCAATTACTCTTTCGCTCTATTGCTCTACTCTGATTGTTTGTTTGAAAAAAAAAAATTTCCGCATTTCAAACATGGGATGTTACAGGTTTTCTAGGATTTTACAAGATTACGCGATTCGAACACCGAACCGGGACTTTATCGGTATAAAACTTCTAAAGCAAGTTGATGCCATCATGCATGACATCATTGGGATGACTTCATTGGTGGGAAATATGACATAGGGGACGTTTTTTGTGGTGGAAAATGAAGGAGAAAACTTGTTTGCTAAGTTTTCAAATGGAAGATTACCATTTTGCCCTCGCTTTTCTTCTATAAATAGCCACCACCTTCATTTGAGTTCTTCACACCAAATCCTCTTAAGGATTTCGAAATAGAGAGAGGTTTTAGAGAGAGAAGCTCTGGAGAAAGTTGTAGTGAAGTTCTTCAAGGGTAAGTTCTTCGGTTCTAGTCTTTAGTTCGGTAGTTCTTAAAGTTCTAGGGTAGTTGTTGTTTTGATCTTTAATCTTCCAGTATATTTTAGATATCATGTTTTAGGATTTAATATGATATTTATTTTGGAAAATATGTTGGAGTAAGGGATATGTTGAAATTCTGGAAGATTAGAGTCAAAGTAGCGAAGCTCTGGCGAAATTCCGCCGATTAGGGGCATCAGGGGCATCAGGGGCAAAATGGTCATTTATACCTAAAATAAATGCCTGTTATGATGTCAAATGTTAATAAAATGTAAGATTATCCTTATAGGATATCTGTAATCACGAACCGTTGTTGTACCGCTGTCGTACCGCTGTCAAACGTACCGTTTTCCGTTTTCCGTTTTCCGTTTTCCGTCAGAAGTACCGATTACCGTCAACGAAGGTACGTCCGCATACTGTAACACTAATCTGATGTTTATGGTATGCATGTATGTGCTAGGTGTGTTGTATGTGGTAGTTTATAGCTCTGTGATATGTTTATGTGCTGTTGATATGTTTACGTTTGCTATGGGCGATATATCTGCATGCTTTTGGGCGATATATGTATGCATGCTTTTGGGCGATGAGTGCACATATACTGTTGTTGATATGTTGTCTGTAGTCCATATGTTGTATATGTAAATATGAGGTTAACCGTTACCTGAGATCCGGTGCGGATCTCAGCTCTTGATATAGCGTCAGGGTCGGGAGAACCAATGACCGAGGAGAGAGGGAAGCAGCAAGCTTAGAGACCGGCTGAAGACTTTCTGTTGTTGTTCTTACTTTTGAAAACTCTCGGTTACTATACCGCTTCTGTAATTAGCCAGTGGGCATTTTGAATATATATATGTCAGTTACTCTTTCACTCCGATGATCTACTCTGATGAAACAATTTTATACTGCTTTTGAAAAAACAGGATGTTACATACCCACTTTTTTGAAATCGACGGACGGAAGAGAGAGAGAATGAATTGATGGATTGGACAATATTAATTGAAGAAGGAGAGAGGGAGTATCATTGGGTTGAGGCATGGATCACTCTTACAATAATTTTTTTCAAATGCTACCCAAGCCACGGGACGTATCCGAGAGTGAGAGGAAACTGAAATTTTTTTTCAAGAGCCCCCCAAACCGCCGACCGAGAGAAAGAGATCAAAGGAAACATAAAAAAAATCATAGATTTCTCTAGAATAGTGAGGGGAGATCCAGAGGCAAGCTTGGACATTTATTTAAGGGACTCAACTCTTTCTTTTTGTGGTGGTCGGACGCATTGAGAAGAAGAGAAGAAAGTAATCAAAGATTGAGAAGAAGACATAAGGAGAGAGCCAAACAACACGTCCCAGAAGAAGGGTAAGGACTTTGAATATTTATTCCACCTTCTTCTACTCTCGTTTTTGGAAATTAAAATTTTGAAGGAAAATTCCTTCCATGTTCAGTGAAGGTGAAGGACGAAAAAGAGGAAGAAGAAACTTTAAGAATCAAGTTTGTAGTTGGAGATATACTAAGATCAAGTAAGTTATAGTTTTAACTACCTATAAATTCATAATTGCTAAGTTGGAAATGGTAATATTTTGTGAGATGGGTTGATTAATGAATTAAAATGATTGAATGAAAAATAAACTTATGATGTAGGTATGGGTAGAAAGACTAATATGATGTAGGGAAAAAGTGATTGAATGCAAATGATAATTTGTTGCATGAGTTTGATCGATCTACTACAAGGACGTGAGGAAACTGGTTCATTGTTGGAGAAATTAATGCCTTCCATGTACAGTAACTTACAAATTTATGTATGATTGAGGGAGGCTTATTTTTTTAGTCATCAAATAAATATTTTAGAAGAGTTACTTATAATTATAATTTGGTTATTTTAGGGTCACTTTGATTATGTGCACCAGAGAAATTTTTTACTGATAGTTGTGGTCAGCTACCAGATAGTAACCTTAATACTCATATACTTTGTGTGACTTGTGTATGTATGTTTTACCATGTTATGTTGCATACATTTAGCTATCATTTATTTCCAAGCGCTATGGAACCGGAACATGTTGTGTGAATTAAGGGCTTTGCTGTGTGTTGTGCCCGGTAGTCTGTGCTGTGTGCTATTAGTACCACTACAGTCTGTGTTGTGTGCTATTAGGATTACTAGTTCCGGATTTGGCTGTGTGCCTTGATACTGAATGATATGTGGTATTTTTTTATTTATGGTTTTTCTACATACATTGTTCATACATTTTCTATGAGATTAATGGTTACTCTGGGATCCATTTATGAATCCCATATTTTTGTAAAGCTTCAGGAAGTACTTCAAGGGCAATATCTGGTGACAAGGGTAAGACTATGGAGTTGGAGTAGGTGGAGTTGTTGGTGACGAATGAAGAATATTTTTTTGGGTTTGGATAACTGTAAATTTTTTTGGCCTTGTGGTGGGCACAGAGTGGATAACTGTATTAATATTTAACCCATCGGGGATTATATTTTGTCACTTGTTTTTAATTATACCAGTATTGTCTGAAATCCAACCGGGAAATGCTCTGTTGCGATAAACTTTGTTGCATGTTAATCAGCAGTAATTACATGATATATGGTATTTATTAAAAGGGAATCCCTCTATCTGCCACCTGAAAGGGCGAGACCGGTAGGGATGTTACAGCCACTATGATAGGAAAATACTTTTAACCTTGGTTTCAAAAGGGATGTCTACACAAGCGATGTTTTGTCCAACTTTATTTACATCAATAAAAACGTCATAAAAACTAAGCTTTCTAGCAAAAACATTTCATTGAGGATGCTGTAGGAATCGAGAAGAGAAAGGTGAAGCAATTTTTTTTTGTTTTTTTGTTTGTCCATCCGGTACCCAGAGCTTCGCCTTGACTAATTTAGATTCAACTTGCGTTGCATACTTATCTATGGTGGGAGAGTCTCCCAACGGGGCTTTTCTGCATTCATAAGACTCAAACTCAAGATTTTACTTTAACGACACAAGCCGCTTACCACTTATACCAACTCGTGTTGGTAAGGTGAAGCAGTTAAATCAAAACAAATTTGAAAACAGGAGCGATGGAGCACAATGGAGGCAGAGTGATTTCAAATTTACGAATCGCACCATTTGTGGAAGAAAATCTATCATTTGCGGAGACTATAACACCCTATCTATCATTTGGGACGGCAGTGAACGGTGGTAGCAGCAAAGTTAGGCAAAACTTTGATGTTATTTTTTGAAAGAAAAAGTCTGTGACTGTAAACGTTTTAGGAGTGTGGTGAAAGTAGTGTTGGGAACTAGATTCTGTTACCAAGGAGGGGGAAGGGATAAAAGAGGAGGAAGAGAAATTCAAGAGAGAAACTCAAACAGAAGATGAAGAAATTCTTATTCAATATTATTCAAATACATAAAAAGCAAATGAGTTGACGTGAGTTCTGAAATTAAAAGCAAATGACAATTAATCATAAAAGATAACAACTCATAAAATACACTTTTTTCTTGATCCATCCCTCTATGCAAATTACATCCAACAGATCAAATAGACTCCATCCCTGTTCGAAACACAGAAGCAAATTCATCCATCACTTGATTCTTCAGTACGAGTCCCACTTCAACCCCACCATCACCATCTTTACTCTCAGCCATCATCATTGTTATATTTCTGTCTATTGAAGTTAGCTCCACCTTCTCAGGCCTTCCCCATCCAAAGTCCGGCTGATAAACCCCTAAGCGGTTCGACCCGGCTACTGCCATACACATAACTTGGTTCTCTGCTGATAGCAAAGAAGCATACTTATAAAACAACATCTCTGCTCCCTCAAGTGCTCCTTTCTCTTTCTGTATTTTTCTTATCTTTCTGTGAAATTTCTTAGCAACGATGACTACTCCATCTTCATCTATCAAGTCTTCCGGTTGTGCGTCTATTAGCTGAGACATCACACAATTACCAAAATAGTTTTCAGGGATTGTAGGCTCTAACCTGGTCCGGCAATCAGCATGGAAACCCATCATTAACATTTTACATGCCTCTTGTTCAGTCCTTTTCATAGCTTTGGCAATGCAGACCAAAACATAAGCAGAAGTAAGCACAAAGGTTGATAAAGTTGGAGGCTTTTGAAGTTTTGATTCTTCTCTTTCTTCTTTGGTCTCATGATTCTCCCACTTCTGCAGCACCCTTTCCTTGATCTTGTCTAAATCTCCGCGCTTGAGCTCAAACGTCGATCGAGAAGAGCCTTCCACTTTCGGTGGGAACATGTCGTATAAAATCTTCAAGCTTGGCTTCTTCTGAGTCGGATCCAAAAATGACCACGCTTGAATGTATGCACCTGCAATGCCACGTGGATCGGTGATAACTTCCTTTTCTAAGAATGGTTCTAGTTCTTGCGGAAGCAAACCACAAGATTCACTTTCTGCTTCCATTCGAAATAGATAAGCCCAGGCATTCATGAACAAAACTAATGATTTCCCATCTAAAGAGGCATGGTGTGAGCTCATGCCTATGCAAAATCCATTATTGGGAAACAGAGTGATTTGCAGGGAAAGAACTGAAGCAAGTGAATCAGACGAATCCAAGTTGGGCACAAAAGCACGAGAGTGCGAGGCATCACGAGGTGAGTAGTCCAAGACATGGCTGAAATCAGAATCAGAAACAGCTATGGTGAGAGAGACGGAATCTCCAGGATTGTATTGGAAGACGGGTTTGAGTGAGTCGTCGGAGGGCCAAACGATGTTGCCGGCGAGAGGAAGAAAGTGTTGCAGAGTGAGAGAGAGTGAACGTTTGAAATTAGGAACGATGGTGTCGAAGAAGGAAGAAGGATGCAAGTGAGGAACAGAGAAGAAGAAGATAAGCTCAGAAGGATGAAATCTGAGCCAAAGCAAGTCGAAGAAAGTGAGAGGGAAAGAAGATTTTGGTGAAGATGGCGGTGGAGCTATTTTGCAGAGCTCATGGAGTTTCAGAGACGCCATGGGAACGAAGCTGATGAGGAGTAGGTGCTTTTTGGAACGCTTAGAACTCCACACATATATACATATACACACACACACACATATATATATATATATATATATATATATATATATATATATATATATATATATCTGTGTACACATATTTATTTATACATCACGTTTAAACTGTATAATTATTATATTTAGTAGAAAAATCTTATTTTTAAAGTAAGTCCCAGCTGGTGCCATGTGCACATTCCTTACACATCGTGCAATGCTTTTAAGTATGAGGATTCAATATCCAGTGAACTTTGAGTTTTGGCAATGTTATTGTAAGCTAAATAATCTGAATATTGTGTTTATTTATGTCCATACGATGTGTATTTATACAATAGGAGAGAGCCTTAGTATTGATGGCTCTTAATGATGATTTCCTCTAATCCCTGATTGTTAGGGATACTGATTGACTATGAACTAATTACAATATATTCTTTAATCATGTATTTCCTAACACTCCCCCTCAAGTTGGAGCATAGATGTTAATCATATATACCCCAACTTGTTACAAAGATAATCATAATATAAATAAATCCCAACAAAATAATTTTCTTCTTCATGAGATCTTGAATCCACCAACAAGTTGTCACATCCAAGAATGGTTCAACCAAATGTCACACCGGGGACATTCAAAAGAAATGATCCAACAACTTCACCAAGAGTTCGAATATCAAAGAGTACCAAACCAAAGTAGAAGCTGCAGCAAACGGTCTCACAAGGGACCAAATAATACTTCAAACGTCTCACCAGAGACCAAACACCTCACCGGAGGCAAAACAACGAACGAGTCACACAATGACCACCAAACTGTCTCACCTGAGACAAACACCTCACCAGAGGCAAAGCAACGAACGAGCCAATGAAATTACCCAACCACAAATACGGCGTTCAAGACAAAAGAGCACTTTACGAACGTGCTGGAAAATGAAACAAACGAAGAAACCAGCCATTAGAGACAAGTGAACGTGCATGAAACAAAATGTCAACCATGTGAAATAGTAGAAACCTAGTCTCACAACGCAACCCTCGAAGCAAAGAATCGGCCTACATATACTGGAAATGAAGGCTCGACGTTGTAGAACAAAACATGACCATAAAATGGTCATAGCAACCAAACAAGGTATCAATAACCTCTACAACAGAAACCTCTTTAGTCACAATAGAACAATCTCACCTGAGATTACAAGACCAAACAAAGGCTCCGCTGTCAGTTCTCTCCCCCCACACCACCGCCAGTTGCCCATGTGGTAACCAAACAGGTAGAGGAGACAACCCTGAACAAGTTCTAGCATCTAATCAGAGAAACCATAACAACCAAATGAGGTACACACTTTCTCTCACACTATCTCTCCCCCTGGTGATGACATGGTTCACTGTTCACAAGACAACAGAAGAAATAGTACAAAAAAAATCGACACACACGGAAAAGAAGGAGAACAACAAAAGGGTAGCCAAAGAATCAACAGAAACTGTAATGAGACTAACACACACACAGTAGAGACAGGAGACTGGCCACTATCACTATACAGTGACAGCGGCCACCGGAAAACTTAAATTGGCCAAGAACTAACCAAGCTGTGATACCATGTAAGCTAAATAATCTGAATATTGTGTTTATTCATGTCCATACGATGTGTATTTATACAATAGGAGAGAGCCTTAGTATTGATGGCTCTTAATGATGATTTCCTCTAATCCCTGATTGTTAGGGATACTGATTGACTATGTACTAATTACAATATATTCCTTAATCATGTATTTCCTAACAGTTATAATATATGTTGATGACGTTCCGCGCTCCCACAGATATATATACCTGTTTTTATATGTAACATAATCTATACATAATGTAATAGAATATACATTGATCTCTTAATACATAACTGATGAAGGCGCTACGTGTTTGTGCCTCTCTCTCTCTCTCTCTGCTCAGAGTAGCAGGTACTTAACAGTTCTGAACCGTTTTATATATTGATAACATACTTAATGGTTCGTTGTTAAAAATTGTAATGTATTAAGGATAGAGATTAATAGTTTTTTTTAATAACCATAATGTGTTGAGGAGATACTTGATAGTTTTATGTTATTTTTTTTATACAATCAGGCAACCACACATAAAACTAACTAATATCCGCTTCCAGGATCCTTTCGAGCGTCCTATCCGTATGTAAGAATACATGTAAACCAGGCAGCGCCGATAAGCTTTCTTTGGCAAGATAATCCGCAGCTGCGTTTGCCCAACGACTAATGAGAATGACCTCCACATTCCAGTCTCGATTCAGCATATTCTTCATCTCTTCAGCTAACCAGCGGTCTTCGTGAGTGTCGTTCACAGGACTCTTACACAAGGCAACCACATCTACAGAGTCTACCTCCAGGATGGCATTTCTGAATCCAAGATCCCACGCAATCTTGAGCCCGTGAATGCAGCCCCACATCTCAGCAGACAAACAGTCCCCCTCCCCTCCTTTGAACATGAACGCCTGGAGGAGATCACCAAATTCATTCCGCAAAACGCCTCCACTTGCAATCCCAGGGGATAAATAAGAGAACGCCCCATCAGTGTTCACTTTGATCCAACCTGATGGCGGCGCTTGCCATTTCTGCACAAGCGAACGTGGCAACATCTGCTTCCCATTTACTAGACTGATCCGGGTACGAGCATCGTTTAGGGTGTGCATCATGGCTGAGACGCTGGCAATTATTTGGACGTTTCAGACCTTTTTACCCTAAAAAACAACAAGATTTCTGCGCCTCCAGAGCCACCAGCAACAGACGACAAAATACTGTCTCCATTCCTCGGCTTGCTGACTACCTCCTCTAGCTTTCAGGTTCCAGCGAAGCCATTTGTCAAACGGCAAGGACCTAAAGGAGCACCATAAATCCGGAGGAACAATTTGGTGCTAGAGCTAAAAGTGATAGGACAATCTCTAAGAACATGTTGGAGGTCCTCTGCTTTCACACTGCATATCGGACACCGGCCATCCATGGTCAGATCACGCTTGTGCCTAGAAACATTTGTGAGAATCGGTTTTGGCAAACGAGCCAAAGGAACAATTTACACTTTCTGGCACTTTTAGCTTCCAAATACTACCCTAAACAGGATCCAGGAGTGAGGTATCGTGATTAACGGCGTTATACGCTGTTTTAACAGAGAAATCACCACTCTTACTCTATTTCCATCTCAAACGCCCATTAGGCATTTCTTCAATGCCTTCCTGGACTTTGTTCCACGTACGCTTGATCCCGCTCCACAAATTCGAGCCCGGTTTCCTCAAGTCAATACTGGGAATCACATCCTCACCACAGTTATACTTATTCCGAATGACTTTCACCCAAAAATCATCTCGTCTAGTTGATAAATTCCAACCAATTTTCATAAGGTAGGCTTGATTGGAGTGATTTGTATGCCATTAACTGTTAACAAAGTGACTTCATTTTTTTATTATCCATAATTATTTTCTATTTTTTATTTTATTTTATTTTACTTTTAATGTTTATTATAAAAGACACAATATAATCATTGATAATAATTAATAACAAGATAGTAATATTAAATAAAAAATTATATTTATAGTAGTCAAAATTAAAAATATTATAGATAAATACAATTCAATTTAAAAGAATTTAATCACTTCAAAACTCTCACAATAGAACATTTTCTTATATATTTTTTAATTCTAAAAGAAAATCAATTAATAAAAAAGTTCAGAATATTTTCAAATGTCTTTGTTGTAGATTATCCATAGATCCAATATTAGTATTCCAAGAGTCATCGTCACATATCGTTTAACTATAAAAGGATAGTGTGTGTGAAAATAATAATATATATAGTAAAAATAAGCAAATATAAAAAAATTTAACAAATCTTGGAATATAACTATGAAAATTAGAATATTGTAAACATTCACAAATATAAAAACTCAATCAAATCTTGGAACCTGATTCAACAAACCTAGTTTCAACATATAGTTTGCATTGCTAAAAAATTCTGCATTTTACCTCATCGCTTTTTTCTCTCCATATTTTCTACTTTTCTCCTGTGATTTTCTCTCTCTTTTAATCTTTAAATTAATGGTCATCATCAAAATTTAGATATTGTAATCCTGATTGATGACCTTGAACATCCACTAGCGAGCTCTTGTTATATAAAACAATAAAATGAAACTAAAAAATTTAATTGAAGAAAAAAAAAAGTTTACACGAAGAGGAATCGCAAAGGAATGAGCTGCAAAATGAAGACACATGATAGTGATGGATAATAATACGCATAGTGGTAGAACAAAACTAATGGAAAAAAGAGTATGAGACCCACTAGGGAAACTCAAAAAATGTTTAAGAGTTGGAACTTGGAAGAGTTGTGTCAAATAATTTTTTTATAGAATCCTACCTCCTTATATTTGATATTCTTCATAATCCCACCTTTTTATATTAAAGAATATATAGTAGTTCTTTGTGAATAACCGTGTACTATCAAATAAACAGTTCTTCATTGTCAAATAATTTTTTAAGGATCTAGCCTTCTTTGATATGATATCTTTTAGAATCTCACCTTTATTTATATTAAATAATATTTAATGGTTCTTCATCTTTATGAAGAACGGTAGTTTATTGTAATTTTTTCTAAGAATCCCTCGTTCTTATATTTGACATTTTTCATAGTTCGGTCTTCTTAGATATAACATTTATCATTTTTAACCGTTAAATATTATGGAAGAATACATAAAAAATCTTTACGAAGAAACAACAAGTATTGTCAAATAATTTTTCTTAAAATCTCGTCTTCTTTTATATAACAGTTATCATTTGTAACCATTAAGTATTCTTAAAGAATACATCACAGGGAACGGTCAAATATTATCAAATAATTTTTCTTTCCAGAATTCTACCTTCTTATATGTGAAGATTATCATTTATTATTATTATAACCGTTATGTATTTGTTTTTGCTTATATAAAGTTGTGAAGACAAAACGTTTGAAAGTGTTATATAGTGGTTGTTTCGTAAACGAGATAATTTTTATCTATAAATACATGATGATTAATTATTACAACCGTTATATTTTTGTTTTCGTAAATTTTGCCTCTCAATATATGACGGTATACATATTTAACCCTTAAGTTTTAGTTAGCGTTATATATTCTTGCGCGAACTTCATCTCGACATATACAACGGTTATTTGTTGTAACCGTTATTTATTAAGAGTCATATATGTAAGATTTTGTAACAGTGTTTTTTGGGACCATGTTACCTGTAGTAGTGTTTATAATTCCATCGCTTTATCAAAATTAATCTATAGTTTACATGAAAACAATGAATGAAGAATCTCCATCACCCGACCAAATCTTTATTTCTTTATTATATTCTTATTACTATTATTATTACTCTCACTTCCTTTACATTATAATTTAATGTTTTGAAATTGTTGCCGTAAGAGTACAAGACAGACAATATCGCAATTCGCAAGGGCTCTACATATCTCAATTATCGTTAACAAAAAATTTATCAGAAAGTGGAAAATACTAAGTGGTGGATCAAGTCTAATATGACTCCTCCAAAAGCATAATCTAAAAAAAAAAAAAATTGTGCGCGTGTTTTTTTTTTTTTCCTTTTGTTAAAAAA
The DNA here is from genome assembly GCA_025563575.1 of Acacia pycnantha. Taxonomy (NCBI): domain Eukaryota; kingdom Viridiplantae; phylum Streptophyta; class Magnoliopsida; order Fabales; family Fabaceae; genus Acacia; species Acacia pycnantha. The sequence goes on from JAMWYP010000146.1 coordinate 663,108, forward strand.
AAAAAAGTCACTAACCCTAACAACATCACTTGCAAAACACGCATTCAAAAAGCGCAAAATGTAATATTTAAATTTTTATTCTTTCAATAAATCTAGCTAGTTATTAAACAATTGGATATTCAATGTTTATGTTATAATAATTAGATTAAATGGTTCTCCATAAATTCTCACAACTTTTGGTTGTCTAACTGTAAATCCATTTTATCAATTTTATTTCTAATTAATACTCCCTCTGGTCCTTTTTATAAGAAATTTTTTTCATAATTATGAAAAATGAACTGGCGGTTAAGATTAGTTAAAAACAATAAATGTGTTGAAAATGTCATATCCTTTTTAAATATGCCGCTATATATGAAAAGAGTATAAGAGAGAGAATGAGTAAAAATTTGGGAGAGAATAAGTATAAAATATGTATGAGAGAAAATATGTAATAAATGATTGAATCACAAAAAATTAGTGGTTCATTAAAATAAAGATATGTATTTAATAGGGGTAGGAAAGAAAAAAAGTAGTTTAAATTTTGAGACACAAAAGAAAAGTTGCTTATATTAAGAACCAACCACAAAATAGAGAAATTTACTTACAAAGAGGACTAGAGGAAGTATAGTCCACTCCTTTGGTTCTATTATATTATAAATCATTAGTTAGTGTGTTTCATACAAACCAAAAAAACCTTAAACTTTATTTACTCTGCCATAAAATACAATAATTTTCCAACTTCATCACCATTCAATACTCCATTTGGTCCTATTTATAAGCAATTTTCTCTATCACAGACTTAGTCCTATATATAAGCAACAATTATATTTTGTTTAAAAATTTAATGCACCTTTTCCATTTTTACCCTTAATTATTACCTTCAGGTCTCTTTCATATCTTTTTCCCACTCACTCTCTCTCATCTTTTTTCCCACTTGTTCTCTCTCACTCATAATCTTCATAAATAAGGATATATTCAAAAAAAAAAAAATCTTATCTTACATATTCATTTCTTTTAACTAATTTTAACCATCAGTTCATTTGTGGGATTTGAGTTGTTGTTTATTATAAAAAATACCGGAGGAAGTATACATTATACCCCATTAGAACAAAGTCTACACAATAATAAATGAAGGGCAATATTATATATTCATAAGAAGAATTTAATGAGGTGTCTAATAAATAACATCAAAAAAATTCTTCTCTTTGCCCTATAAATAGGATTAGTGAAGTATGTCTTTATCTTTTTCTCATGCATTCTCTTTCATATTTTTTTTTCTCACTATCTCTCTCTCACTTATCAGCTTATATATTAGGATATATTTTTAAAAGGAAGTATATTTCTTATGTATGTAATTTATTACTTATGACTAATTTTAACAGATTGATTAAACCACACAATAGGGTTATTTCGTCTTTTAATAAAGAACATTTTGAGTGGGATTTCGTTTGGCAACGATTTGGTCGTTATTAAAATGGTGTGGATCATTGAGAAGATTGTTTTGGATGCTATATTCCGAGAAATATGTCTTGTTTACATCCTCGAACGTGATGGCCAGGTATGCATGTGCACTTTGACTTGCGATCATGATCACCATTTCAACTTCCCTTGACAATTCATATTCCGTAGATATATACTTCATACTTGGTCTATTTAAGTAGTATAGCTGTATAAGATATTCTTTCAAGTTTCAACTATGAAAAAAGGTAATCTAATTAATTATTTATAGTAATATATAGAAAATATAAGAGATACTCTTTCTTTCTTTCTTTCTTTTTTGTTAAAAAAAAAAAAAGAGTTAAGTAGAAAATCCACCTCGGAAATACATAATCTGGAGCAATGTTGCTCTGGATGTTTTTGTAATCTCAATGTTGTTCTGGGAGTCTAAAAAAGTAACAATGTTGTCCCTCAGTTAACAGCCCTAACGGTCAAACGTTAATTGACCCTATTATGCCGATGTGACATATCTATGTGACATCTTTGTCACTTTTTTCTCCTTCTAAAATATGAGTTACAAGTCAGATTTACAAAATAGGGAAAAAAATAAAATAATAATAATAATAACCCTCATTTTCTTCCCAAAATCATCCCTCAAATTTACAAAATAGGAAAAAAAATCATAACCCTCATCTTCTTCCCAACATCATTCGTCATCTTCTTCCCAACATCATCACTCATCTATCTTCTTCCCAAAATCATTATATCCTTCCAGAAACACCATCACCAACAATCTCATCAACCACCAACCTCCATCGTCCTCAGCCTTCATCGGGCAAATTGGAAAATTATATACTTGGTCTATTTAAGTATAGCTATATAAGATATTCTTTAAACTAAGAAAAAAGGTAATCTAATTAATTATTTATAATAATGCATAGAAAATCTTAGAGATGCTCTTTTGTTTTGTTTTGAAAAAAAAAATATTAGTATTCAAAGACTTATATTTAATGAGTGAGTTAAAAATGCTTCATAAATAATGTTATTACACATACACACATATACATACATACAGTATGTATGTGTGTGTGTAATAAAAGAATTGGTGATCACAATGTCAAAAGGCGAAGGGATTCAAGGACAAATTGTTCAGCAATGTTATAAGTAAAGTTAGTAGATGGATTATGGATCGTGGAGAAGTTTAATGATGCACATAATCATCCATTGATTATGACTCCTTCAAAAGTGAAGAAGTTTCCTTCTCATAGTGATTTACGACGCTTAAATTTCACTTAATCACTTGTTACGAAGCTTTTTGAGGAGGGTTTAACGTCATCAAAAATTTCAAAGGTGGTGAATGCTATGAACAAAGAAGTTAATATTACTCCTATTCAAGTGAGCACTATTCTATCAGGACAAAGAAAGAATAATGTAGGACAAGAATGTCAAGGCATCATCAAACACTTTCAAAGGATATCTACTCTTGATGGATCTTTTTATTTTTCTATGCATCTAGTAGAAGATGGTACACTAAGAAGCATTTTTTGGGCGGATGGTAGGTTGAGAGCTGCATATGCTCATTTTGGTGAAGTCCTTGTGTTTGACGTGACTTATAAAACGAACAAGTTTAGGTTTCCTTTTGCCCCTTTTGTGGGGGTTAATCACCATGGACAATCAATTTTATTTGATGCCGCTTTGTTAGAAGATGAAGCAGAGATAACATTTACATGGTTGTTTGAACAGTTTTGGACATGTATGTTTGACAAGTTTCCTATTGCTATTATCACTGATCAAGACAAAACTATGGGAAAAGCAATTGCTAATATATTTCCAAAAGCACGACATCGTTTTTGTGCATGAAATATCAAAAAACATGTTATGGAGTATAGTCAAGCATTGCGCACACAATTTAAAGATAGTTTTGATATTGACTTCCATAAGTGGTATAAAAGTCAATACATTAACGAGTTTGAAGGCAAGTGGGAAGAATTGAGGACTAAATATGATATTAAAGTAGGCAGTTGGTTTTCCAACATGTATAATTCACGTCATCATTGGGCAAAGGCATACTTGAAAGATACATTTTTTGCTGGAATGACCACAAGTGGCCGAAGTGAAAGTATCAATTCATTTTTTGATGGATACATCAACTCTAACACGATGTTAAATGACTTTGTTACCCAAAATGACAAAGAAATCAAGTATAGGAGGGATGTAGAAGAAGATGAGGACTTCAAAACTAGAAACACAAAAGCAATTTTGGAGACTAATCATCCAATTGAAGCAATAGCTGGAGAGCGCTACACAAGAAAATTATTTGAGATCTTTAAAAGAGAGTGGAAGGCTGTCGTACATGATTACTTTCATGAAAAGATTTTAACGGACAAAAAGGTGATCAGGTATCGGGTGGGGTTGCCTGAAGTTGATAAACAGTGGTGGGCAATTGTCGACTACCATTTGACGGAAATATTCATAGTTCATTGTTCTTGTGGAAAATTTGAGACTATGGAGATTTTGTGCAAACATATTTTATACATCATGAAGAAGAAACAAATCATGACCTTACCTGAAAAATATATTCTATCTAGCTAGATGGACAATGGATCCAAGCTATAAGGTTGATAATCTTGTAGGTGTTCATGCAGAAACAACTACTAATGAAGTTAGTGCATTGTCTTTGTGCTCGGTTCACTCCAAAATAAACATTGCAGTTTCTGAAGCCTCAGATTCTATTTTTGAGATTAAAAGGCTTGACACTATGATTACTGATTTTTTGCAACAACAACTAGAAAGAAAGAGAAATAGATTGAAGACGAAACAACTCCCCAAATTGTTCCTTCACCAATTCTTAGTACTGTTTCTCAAGTTTCACTCATTAATGATGTACGTGATCCCATCCAACTAATCTGAACTAAAGGGCGTCCAAGGGTTTCTTAACGTATAAAATCAATTATAGAAATGTCAACAAAACAACAAAGGACTTGCAGTTATTGTCAAGGAAATGGTCATTATAAAACTGGTTGTCCGAAGCAAAAGGTATGTGTGAAGTTGATGTTTTGTGTTTGACTGTTTAAACTTGAAGAAAAGTTTGTAAGTTTTATTTGCAGATGGATATTGCAACAGATAAGCAAAAGGAGTAGAAATTATTGTTCATATTTTCACGGTTTCATTTTGGTAAGCACTCAACTTATGTATTTATTTATTTTATTTATTTACTTTTAAATCTAACATTTATATTTTGCTAGAGATTTTGTATTGTACTGCAGGCCAATCTAAAGCTCAATAGTAGCTTAACCAAAGAAGAACTGAAGACTTAGTATCTAATGTTTTTTATAATGTATATAGCTTGTATAATGGATTGCACATGCTCCACATAGTTGAATCATAAAATTATTGACTTGATCAGTCATCTCATGTCATTCTTGAGTTGGATTCTCATTGGAATCTAGCTAGCTGGCTAGTCTTGGCTCCTAATGACAATATATAGAATAGTTTTAATTATTTGGGTTAATTAAGAAAAAGGAATTATTGGATTACCTGTTTTGCTTCTCATTCTCTTTCGTTTTGTACACATGTAAACGTGTTTCTGATATATAAATTAATTGATGAGATCAGCAGGCCACTTGGATGAAAAAGTGTGCGTTTAAGTTTTTTTACTTTAAAGCAAAGGTTGTACACTTTTTTTTGATAAATAATAGCAAAGGCTGTACACATGTAAACTTGTTTCTACTTTAATTAAGAGCTAAACCAAATTAAAGTAGAGATTTTGCTGAGGTTATGGATCTAAAACTAGTGTTGTGTGGGTCCTTGTTCTACCAATAACAATGACACTGAAATGTGGGAGACTCATAATCTCTACACTTTCACCAACATTCGACAGTATGTTTAGTTTGACTCATCACAAAATGAAGCACCCAAAATTTTCAGGATTTATCTCAGGAAAACATTTTGCGTGGAACAAGCCAAGCAACCAGCAACACTAGATTTGGACATAGGAAAGTATACAAATGCAGGAATCAGAGAGAAATACATAACTGGAAGCGAGAGCAGAGGCAGAGGAAGGAAGGGAGTGTGTTCTTTCCATGGACAACTATTAAGATTCTTCAGCGATATGTTGGATTACTTATTAGAATTAGGAACAGTTAAGGCAGAAATATTCACCTGTCAATTTTCTCATACAATAACGGACCACTTTCTAATTTTTATAAGGGAATTTGAAAATGAAAACAATGCAATTTACACGTGAGAACCCATAAAATATCCTAAACTACATATTGGGGGAATAATCTAAGCAAGAGAAGAGTCATTGAAGCAAACCAGAACTAGACTTCCTAAAACTTCCATCCAAGCTTTTCCTTGCAAAGAAGTCCAAATCATTTTGCAGATAACCTGATGCACATAATCAATAATGTCATGCACCATATAAATCTAATTAACAATTATACAGTTATCTCTTAATCAATGAAGTACTCTGAATTCATTGAAAGTAAGAAAATATGTATCTTGAAAAAATATGGTACTCCCTCTGGTCCTTATTATAAGACAACAACTAATTTTTCTCACAAACCAATAAAAGTAGTTAAAGTCAATAAAGTTGTCCTAGAATCTAAGTAATTTTCAATATTACCCCTACTAATTGTACTAAACTCTAATATTATATTAATTATTACTCTCACCCATAACCTTTATTAATTAGGGGTAAACATGGAAAAAATAATCAATGCTCATTGGGAATAAGCAAGTGCCTTATAAAAATGACCAAATAAACTTGCTAGTTAGTGCCTTATAATAAGGACCAGAAGGAGTATTTATCAAGGCATATAACACAAAAGGCACTTCAACAACAAAGAGCATCAGATTTTAATATAGGTCAGATCTGAACCATCTAAAACCTTCACTATGAAGCAAATCGAAATGTTGAATATTGATGTTGCAGTGAGGTTGAATAAATATAGAATTACGAAAGAACAATTAAATGCATCATCCCTGTATTTAATAGAATTGAAAAACATCACAAAAATCACTAGAATTAATTTGCTTAATCTGAGCTAATTGCTAAGAGCCTGAGACAATTGAAAAGAAGAGGAATAGTTTATCTAAATGGAATCCCTTTTAGGAAAGCACAGACAACCAAAACATGCCATAAATAATATAATGCTAAACACCATTCCCCAAAAAACCATTAACTAATTCCTATAAACAAAAGAACAGGTCAAAAGTGAATCCAACTAATTGCATTGCGACCAGCAAAATGATAATGAACAAAACCCAGAAATGCTGAAAACTTGGTAGGTTTCTATTGAAATATTTCCCAAAACCCACATTCTTTAACCCATGCGTCGCAATGGGTCTAGAAGATGACAATGACAAGCATTGAAAGCAGAATCAGAAGGAAAATGTGGGACTTGTGCAGAAGGGGACGTGAAGAAAGCGAGAGATCTTAAGACAATGGTGGAGAAAAATGAAGAGGGCATTTATGTAAGACGATGGTCTATTTGAATAGTTTCAGACGGATGAGAGAACCAAAGAAAGCTCAAACCAAATCTTACTCCAAATGCAGGAATCGAAGAGAAATACATACTTGGAAGAGAGAGAAAATGCAGAGGAAGGAAGGGAGTGAGTTGCGAGAGGTGAGTTGTGAGTCCAGATCTGGCTGGTGACTTGTTTCCCGTGAAGAAGAGAGTGTGTGTTCGTGTTGCTTGGGAGGCAGAAGGAAGAAGATAATTGTTTGGTGCGCATTTGTTCACTAGACAAGTGTATAGTTCATCGGCCACATGTACAATTTATATGAGATGGGGAAAATGGATAATTAAAGGGAGGCAGAGGAAAGTGTATAGTTCCCGCAGAGGAAACTGGACAAAACGTTGCCGTATATGCTTCACTGGAAAAAGTCTTGTATCCTGTCATAGGATAATTCATATCCCCACACACACACACACACACACATATATATATCCTAGATTAAATGCAGTATTCATTAAATCTTAGACATATCTAAGACTTAATGAATTTGGCCACTATTGCTCATGTTGGGCTATTATTGTGTGCGACCCTGCAGGCCCACATGAGATTGACAGGAGCCAATACTATATCAGTCCACAAGTCGCAAGCGGCCTCTAACAAGACATTGCGACTACCCAACTCATATGAGAATCGTGTTGGTACAATACAACCTATCATACAACTATGCCACGTCCCTTTGTCACGCGATAATTTGGTCAAAGATGAAACATGTGTTAGTTCTCTATTGGTTTTGATGATAACTGACAATTGTAAACTCAAATTGAAGTTTGTCTTTGTTAAGTTGAAAAACTTACTGTCAAAGGCAAACTCGAGTTTTGGTTTGGAAACTCGAGTTTGGACTTGACAGAGAGTAGCTCAAGTTTTTGCCAACTTAGACAAACTCGAGTTTAGGTTTCAAAACTCGAGTTTTGACCATACAGAGAGCTCCTAAGTTTTTCAAATGTAAAGCAAACTCGAGTTTTGTTTTAATGAACTCGAGTTTTAACAATATAGAGAGCTACCAATTTTTCAAGCTTAGAAAAACTCCAGTTTCCATTTGGAAACTCGAGTTTGTGCTAAACAGAGAGTTCTCTAAGCTTCCAAGTTTTGTTGGAAACTCGAGTTTACAACATACAGAGAACAATGCTCTATTTTGAACTTGTGAAAACTCCAGTTTTGGTTGAAAACTCCAGTTTCTATATGACAAGGTTTTTCAAAGTTTTTCTCTCATATGAGGAAACTTGAGTTTGGTTTGGGAAACTCGAGTTTAGGTCTTACAGAGAAGAACTCAAAGTTTCTAAAGTTTTGAAAACTCCAGTTTTAATTTGAAAACTCCAGTTTTGAATAAGTAGAGAAGTTTCCATTTTTCAAAGATTTATGGAAACTCGAGTTTCAATTTGCAGACTCGAGTTTAGGCCAAGCAGAGAGTTCTGCTAAATTTGAACCTTTTGAAAAATCCAGTTTTGATATGGAAACTCCAGTTTTGAGATTTTGGACTTACACTTATTTTTTCATCAAAGGTTCAAAACTCGAGTTTGCTACTTAATGACTCGAGTTTTGAACTCATCTCAAAACCTGCTTGAAAGACCAAATCGCGACATTCTTATCTGGATGAAGAAAACTCGAACTTGGTTTTGGAAATTGAGTTTAGGCTTTTAATGAAAAATGAAAACTCCAGTTTTGATGAACAAACTCGAGTTTGTGTCGTTATTTTGATTTCAAACTGAACGAATTTGTGAAATCTTTTTGTTTGAATCTAATACTTCATATCATCACTCATTACTATTCCTAACTATGTTTAATTAGTTTGTTAGTGAGTTTCAGATAATTTAAAGAGAATTAAATGAAGCATTAGCATAAAGCATAAAGTGATGTCAGTTCATTAAATGCAAAGTCCAGAAAACTTGCTTCCTTTTGGAAAATCATTCTACACACGTTGCAAAGGGATTAATGTTTCCTTTCCACATCTAGCTACTCTTCCAACGGATTAAAAGTCAAGAAGTCAAGCATAAACTTCTGTGCAGCTGGATTAACCAAAGAGTAGAGAGAGAAGAAGACCAAAACTTCAACTAATCCATTCTTAATGTTGACAACAGTCACATTGAAGATTACAACGGTCATTTAATGTTCTCTTGGTATAAATAGAGCTGCATTCAATTCTTCTCAACAACCAATCTGTAGAAAACGAAAATCATTCAAGTTTCCAACTACTCTTTGAGTTTTCTTGTGAAAACTATCTTTTGATACATTGTACTTCAGTGATTATCTTTATCCACTCTCAGAGAGAGTTAATTTATTGTAAATCATTCATTGCAAGAATCTCAAGTCAGGGGACTTGGAGATTGGGATATTTATTGCAACTTGTAAGGGGGAGTAAGTTCTAGTGAGAGAATTACTCTTGAGTTACAGAGTGTGTAATCAATTGTGATAGTGAAAAATCCTAGAGAGTCTGGGGACTGGACGTAGGTCAAGAGATTGGACTGAACCGGTATAAATTTCTTGTGTCTTGCTTCTCTTCCCTATCCTCTGTCTATCTCTATTTTAGTGTTGAAAAACAGAGCAACTCAAAAAGTTTTTAGAATCCCCAATTCACCCCCTCTTGGTGATTCAGCTCCACTTTCAACATGGATCGGATAGTGTCATCCTCCTGTTCCTGACCATTACTTTCTCGATTCTTGAGTAGTCTAACAATTGAAATGAAAACTCTTTTCCATCGTAGTAAGACCATACGTTTCTCAGACTCACTCATCAAGGGCCCAATATTATCTCTCTACAAATGTGAGGGACAAATTTCGTCTTGACCATTTACATTCCTCTGCATGAAAACCATTGATCCCGATCAAAGCGTTTATCATCACCCGGTCAAAGGTGACTTTTGACCAGGTCAAAGATCAGCGACTCATCATGTAGAAATCCATGATGATCTCAGGTCAAAGGGCATTGTGGCGCAGTTATACATGAGATAAGCTTATGACTTAATCCATGAAACTTTCTCATAATGGGCCGGTCCAGCACCTTGTACTCTTACAAGTGACTATGACTTTGATCCGTATTTCCATACTTATCAAAGTCATATTGGTCTTATTTCATCTTCGCTTCCACGTAGATTGTAACATCCCAAATTTTGGGATTTTAATTTGGAATATTATATAGAAATTTGATTTTTGAAATTTGGCCTGAATAATTAAAGTATTAATTATTGAAAATTTAGGCATCTTTTTCCCTTGATTTATTTCGGGAAAAAGAATAGATTCAAATAAGAATAAATTATGTCTATATATATATATATATATATATATATATATATATATATATAATATACGAGAATTAAAGGGTGGAATTTGGCCAAATGATTAAATTAATTATTTAAAAAATTAGTGAGGGAATTGTTGAAGTCCAATGGCTGATGTTAGAAAGAAAAGAAGAAGAAAGAATCAGTGGCTTTATCCTAAACATGTAACACTTCTTCATTTTATCTAATAAATTATTTAAGGGAAAGAAGTCACGTGCTCTTCATGCCCAACAATTCTTCATTCCTACCTATTTCTTATTATTCATTGGCCCAACACGTAACAAGTATAGAGTAGAAAAACATTTATTCATTCTATGAACCCACAAGAGACATGGCCCATTAAACCAGTCTTACCCAAACACACAGCAAAAGCAACCCCAACCCAACGGCCAACACGTGACTTTCAAGTGAGCAGCAATAAGTATACTCCAATGCCAATGCAACTGGAGCACGGCTTCACAACGAAGATCACGGGTTTTGCAGGGAGGTTATCAGTAAAAGATAATTAGCCCATGCTCTTCTCCACTGTTCACGCAAAGAACAGCAAAAGAAATCCAGCAGAGTCAGTGAACCCATGCCTCTCGAGCTCCAACCCAAACTGCCTGAACGTCTCGAGCTCAATACCCAACGTGTTTCACCTCGGACGGGACCCTTGTTATATTATATAATCATGCTTGCCTACATCCACGTTTACTCAGCAAAAGAAAAGAAACAGACCTGAGAATGAGAGTCTGAGAGTTAGTGCAAGAGAGAGGGCGACGTTGAGACACAACGAAGGAGAAGGAGAGGGAGGGTGGACCTGCATGTGTGGGAACTCTGTTTTAAAATCAGAGAACAGAGAAGAGACTGGGAGAGGATCCGAGAAGGAGGAAACTGATTAAAAGTATATACATATATATGTATGACGCTGGTTGGTACCAATTTCGTATATCTTACCTTAGCTTTTCATATTTTGGGTCTTAGACTATTTATTGATATTACCTATAGTTAATGAACAAGGATCAACTGCTGAGTTTTAGTTAGGTTCATTAGAGGGTAACATTAGTCCCTGTAGTCCCCCTCTTTACCCGTTACTCCCTGTAGAGAAAACATAAAGGAAAGAAACACGTGAAATTATAAAGATGAAGGTATATGGATGTGGGTTTGCATGAGATGACACACCTGACTTTAAAACCCACTTCTATATGACATTGTGATGTGGAATAATAAAATGTTGCAATTAGTGCCAAATTATCTACCATTCCAAAAGTTAAATACCATCAGTATTTCCATATCATTGCACACACACACATGTATATAGAAACTTTGGAAATCATGGGAAAAGTTTGTCTAATATATATAGATACATATGAGGACGTGGTTGCACTTGGGAAGAAAAAGGAAGATTCTTGCTGTCATGAAAAACGTTGTTGCGTAGGGAAATAGGGGTCTGAATATATTGTTTAGATATATATGATCACTTTGCATGAGAAAGAAAAGAGGAATGAGAAACTTAGTTGCTGTCATAAGTTGCTTTTATTTTATCTACATATCTATATAAATATAAAACGTTGCATTTGGAGAAAACAAGCCAATTGAAACTAGTCCATATAAGTTAAAACTTGCTGTTGATAATGTTTATATATATATATATATATATATATATATATATATATAAGGAAAGCATAATTTATATGATGATTGGTATTTATTAAACTCCTAATTTAAAGTGATAGGATAGTCCCTGAGAGTTTAAAAGAAGTTGTAGAAAAATACCAATAGATAGTAAAATAATAATAATAATAAAATAAATAAATATTGTTATTATTATTAGTAAAAAAAAAGGAATAAATAATAAAGGGAGTTACTAACTAATAATAAATAAAAAAGTGTTATTATTAATTAATAATAATTAAAAAGGGTATAAATGAAATAACAAATCCACCAGAGGTAGAAAGGTTAATAGTAGCAAAGACATCCCTTAGGATATTATTTATAAGGGAAATAATGTGGTGATACTATTATAGGATATTCGGGAAAGTCATGAATTAGTACCAAAAGGTGAAATGTACTACTAGCTACACAGACTAAGGTACGGACGCATACTGTAACTTTAACTCTGATGTTTCTTGTATGCTTATATGTGATAGGATGATTCATAGAGTCAAGGACAAGACTAGGTCTTGGGTCATGCACAGTGGCTAAGACTCGGCCTTAGGTCACCTGTTTATATACATTCAGCTTTGTGCGGGTTATAATCATGATAATGTCGTATGTATGTTTTCCTAGCGCTGAGGACACGTGGAGACGTGGCATTGGTGAGTGCAAACGTTGTGAACATTACATGTGTTGTGTGCTATGTATTGTTGTGTTGTGAACCTTACATCTGTTGTGTGCTATATATGGTTGATGCTGAAATGTAATGAATATCTGTCATATATACTGTTATTACTTGAGCATGAGGTTAACTGTTACCTGAGATTCAATGGGTATTGAATCTCAGAATTTACCCTAGCTTCAGGATCTGGAGGATCGGGAGCCGGAGAAAAGGGTAAGCAGCGCGCTTGAGGACTCAGCCGGAGTTTTATCTTGGATATTATTATGTATAATTTTTGAATAGTCGGATAATTGTACTACTAACGTGCCGACTGGATACACCGCAAAGAATTTAAGTTGTATCACGCTTATATTCCTTCGGGAATATAAATCAACCAACATATGTCTGGGCATATGTTATCAGTCACTCATTCGTCCAAATGTTATGCATGCTTTCTGTTGTGACTTACTCTGATCTGTTAACGACTTCACTCTGATAATTTCACACCATTTAGTCTAATAAGAGATTTAGGACATAAATGAGCATCATAATTGACGTAGAAATTAGGGGCGTTACATAGATGACCGACCAAAGACATTTAGGATAATCTATAAGATACATCCAAGGATACAGTTATCACTATAAACATGCAAATGATATGATAACCAAACGGAGAAATACTATAAATAACATAAACGTTTAAAGTACAATGACTTGCCCCTAGGGCATAATTTCCAACACTTTTGGAAGGTCCCAAATTGTAAAGGACGTATTGACAAAATTTCTATAAATAGCTAAAGACTCTGTTTGAAAAAAATATATAATAAAACTTTATATTATGCATTGTAAGTTTATCCATAAATTTAAATGAAAAATTTTATACATAGGTAAGACTTTTTTTTCGGTCAAAGGATATTTATATTAATACTCCAAAAGATTACAAACCAACATCAGAGAAGGGAAACAACAAGGAGAAAAACAACAACAAAAGAAAAGACAAGTCTATGAATTACAAACAAAACAGAATACACACAGATAAAAACAAACTACAAACAATCACCACTCAATGAATGATTGGGGAGAGGGGCATCATGAGGAACAACATCTTCCTTCTGGGAGTCCAAGGCTAGAAGTGACAGCAAAGAAGGTGTTGGTTTAAAAACCCACCCAATTGAGCACACCTCTTTATAAGCATCTGATGCAATTAGGTCAGCGACACAATTACTCCCTTTGGGGTAAAGGACAGAGAGAACCCAACCTTGGTCACCAAAAGACGAATAATATCAAAAATAATGCTCCTACTCCGCCAATCAATCATATCCGGAGATTTAGAATCAACACATTTAAGAAGAGAAAGACAGTCGATTTCAAAAACAACATTATCATGATCGAGATCAACAGTGAGCATCAGAGCCCTCTTCAGAGCTAAAGCTTCAGTCATAAATGCTGAGATGGATTTCACCTTATCCACAAAACCCCATTTAAAATCACCAAAATGATCCCTACAGATAACTCCGATAGCAGTACCAGTCTTATTAGCCGAAAAGACCCCATCACAATTATATTTAAGCTTGCAAACATATGGAGGGGACCAGAAAACTAGATGAGTAGGACTAACCCTTTGGTCAGAACGTAATCACAGATATCCTATAAGGATAATAGTGTATTCATTAATGATCAATCATCATAACGGACATTTTAGCCTCAAATTACCATTTTACCCCTAACTCTACTAATCGCCGAAATTTCGCCAGAGCTTCGCTACTTTGACTCTAATCTTCCAAAATTTTGCCATAACTCTTTCTCCAACATAAATTTCGAAATATATATCATATTTAACCCTAAAACATGATATCTAAAATATACTTGGAAGATTAAAGATCAAACTAACATTCCTACTATAACTACTGAAACGAAAGACTAGAACTAAATACCAGGGATCGAAGAAATTACCCAGGACTTCGCTACAACTTTCTCCAAAGCTCCTCCTTCTCTCTACACTCTCTCTCTATTTCGAATTGAAAGAGGAATTGGTGAGTTTTTTGAAGTGAATGTGAAGCCTATTTATAGAAGAAAAGTAAGGGCAAAATGGTAATCTTCCAAATCCTTCTACTTCAATCTTGGCCATTGGATCAAGACTTAGTGAAGAAGTCTTGATCTCAACCATCCAATCCACCTCCTTACCTCATTATACAAAACCATGATGTCATGCCAATGATGTCACTTGTTTGCTTTATGAGTTTTTCCGATAATGTCCCCTGTTCGGTGTTCTAATCGCGTAATCTTAACTAATCTCAAAAATTCTTGGATGTCACCTTGAAGGTCTCTATTTACTCTTGAGAAATACGTGATTTAATAAAATTTACGATTCCATTCAGGGTATTTCGAAGCCTGCTGAACATTTTCGGACAAACGCCGTCGGTTACGGAAATGACTTCCGGTAACACCAACTTCTAGATAAAAATTCACTGATTCATAATATGTCCAGATGTTTTCTACCTAATCCAAAGATTTCAAGATATGATTTATTTTCCATTGGTTCTCATTTATACTATCTGCCCTTTTTCACAAATATCTTTTTCGTCTTATCTCTTAATCATTCCGCCAGTTACGGAAATGACTTCGGAGATAACCCACTCCAAGAAAAAAATACACTTGTTTATAATATGTCTTGATCTTAGAAACCTAGTTCATGGTTTTCTAGATAGGATTTAATTTCTATCGGTTTTCATTTATCCTATTTGCTTTTTACAAAATATCTCATTTTATATTATTATTATAATACAAATATCATGATATTATTTTTTTCACAAAATCTTCATCAAAAAGTCTCACAATTCGGCTGCCCCTTTTAAAATTTTTATTTATTTTTAAATTAATTTATTTTATATTTTAATTATCTTATATAATTCACAAAATTATCCCATTGGTCCTTACTCAATTACATGGATTTAGGCATTTAAAATTGTTAGAAATTCTTGTAGCCTTTGATCTTACTTTATTAGATTATATCCTAACCATTGACCATTGCTTAATTTGTCTAATTTAATTAGAAAGCTTAATTAGGGCCTTAATCCTATGATTAGCAATCTTTTAGGATTTAGGGTTTTCATGTACTTAATCTCACCAATTTTTCTTAACCTTTTCTAATTAATTAGCAAGTATATTTTATACTAATTTTAGCCATAAACATTTAATTAAAGGGTTTTACATAATTTACCTTGGATCTTCCCTTGTTCAAGCTTAAACAATTAGCCTTTAATTACTTAATTAATCACCTACTAATTGTTGATAATTTTCTTAATTCGGATTAATCATTTTCTCACAACTATTTTACTAACATTGGTATTTTATGTCCCATGCATTATATTAAAAATCATGGGGTAACTTATGCTCCCCAAAATTATATTTAATTTTGCCTCATTATTTTCCAAGGGAAATAATCCCAAAAATTATCTAAATTAGAGACAACATATTCTATAATTTTTAATAATTATTTTATTGCCTCTCAGGATTTATCATAGTATTTTACGACTCATATGGCATTTAGGGTTTGTTTGGCACTTTATCTCTTCTATTTTCAATATAAATAGCCCTAGAAATAATACCTAATTTTGAGACCACATATTCACCTATTTCCAATAGGTATTATTCACTAAATTATGACACTTATCATAAGTGGAATTTTTAGGGTATTACAAATATTGTTATTTGTTATATTTTAACTAAATTTAATTACTTCATTCTATGGTTGCGATTTTATCAATGAAAGTTTATTTGAATTATCTCAATTTCTTCATAGATATTGAAATGAATAAAGATTGATTACTTTATTTGTTGTTATTATTTATTCTTCTTCTATTAGATCATATTATAACTCAAGGTTATACGTTTAAATGATAAGAAATTTTTTGAGATATCTTTCATAAATTTTCATGTTGAGATAGTATTGCATTTGGAAATGTTTGTACGTGAGTTTTATTACTTGGCAAATGTTTTTTCGATAGCTTGAATTTAATGAAAAGTTTTGATATATTGTTTGTGAACTTTCATGCTGGGGTATACTATTTTATCGTATTTGATATAAGCTATCATGGTATTGAAAGAAGAATTTTTCATTGCTTTTGATAAATTGACCCCGTGCATGCTTGAAAAAGAATTGAGAGGACTGAATACAGAACGCTGGTTACGAACAGCAGTATTGTTAGTCGTTGGTGCACCATGGTTAACCTCGAGCTCGCTTGATATTCGTGAGATTTGATCTCACACTTGTTATCGTTGGTCTTGTACCTACGCTTTTTTTGTAGCCTCATGTTGTGCTTGTTTCGTGGCTTCGAGTCGCGCTTGGTTACTTACCCTTGTGGATTGTAAGTCTGCGCTTGTTATCGTGGCCTTTATGCCGCGCTTGGTTATTTTCCTTCGTGGACTGTGTGTCCATGCTTGTTATTTCGTTCTGTTGAGGTCTTATGGAAAGATGAGGTTTGAAAAATATGGTTTAAATTAATTATGTTAAATTAAATGTTTTACTATGTACTTGAATTTATTTGATTAACGATATTTTATATAGTTTCACTTATGTTTATGATTGCATACTATAGGAATTAAAGTTGATTTCCATATTGTTACGATTCAAAGTTAAATGTGTTTAATTTACTTTCATTAGTATTTAATTAAATTTCATAAATGGGACGTTATTCATCAAATGTTTTTTTGCTTCAAATGGCATTGCAGACCTTTCACCTTCAATTGAACAGTGAAGGTTGTCATTGCTGACCAAGCTTGTAGATATATTTTGGAACAACTGCTAGTGAATGTAAAGTTAAGTTTTCATTCATGTATTAACAAATGTAGTTTAGATACTCTGCGTAGTCTATAGCTAGGACCCTTGTCTTCCCTTGTAATTTGGAATATATGTATATGTAGATGCTATAGTGGAGTATAGATCCAAATGCTATTATGAAAATTCGGGTCATCATAGAACTTTTGGGAGGTCTGATTTTTTGACGAGACTTTGCCTAAAATTTCTATAATTGACATAATATTTTGATTATATGAGGCATGTTATTATATATGAATTTAAAATGGTTTAAGCATGCTTAGGACTATTGTTCTAGTTATGATTTTGTTAGTGGTAGAATGAGTATTATTTAATAACGTATATAAGTTTAAGGCTTAAGGAATGTGAATCCATTCATATTATGTGCTTATCACCCCTTAGTTTTTAGGGCGTGACATTACCAGGATAGGCAGCAAGATGTTGTTGCACTTGTTGATCACTACAAAAAAAACAGTTTTTGCGACGGACAAAATCCGTCGCAAAAAAGGGCTTTTCCGTCGCAAAACGGATTTTGCCCGTCGCAAAATCCCTTGTCGCAATTGCGACGGATTTAGGATATCCGTCGCAATTGCGACGGACTTAGAAATCCGTCGCAATTGCGACGGATTTCAAAATCCGTCTCAATTGCGACGGATTTCAAACTCCGTTGCAATTTTCTATTTTTGCGACGGATTTTGAAATCCGTCACAAATAATTTTTTTTAAAATTTTTTTTCCATTTTTTTTAGAATTAATTTTTTTTTATAACTAACTCTGTTCCATATATATATATATATATATATATATATATATATATATATATATATATATATATATATATAATAATAATAATAATAAGCATAAAGAGTTTTTACATAGAGAGAAAACAAAATATAAATAATATTTTCCCGAATAACATGTAATAAAAAGTAGTCTAAACAACAACATTATAATCATCATCACCACCACCATCATCAGCATTGTCATCACCACCATTACCAGAAGTCGGCCCCTTGTTTTTCATTAGGTACATGAGTTGAAGCTGCATCTGTCTGACCATCTCGCGTGTCTCATGTAGCTCGTCTGCCTGCAACTGGACCAACGCCTTCATCTTCTTCATCTCATCTGCAAAAAAAAAGTAGGAACTACGTTTATTTTTTGTACTTTATTCAAATAGAATAGGGAATGAAAATGTAACAATTAATATCAAATTATTACGTTTACCTGCAGAAACACCTTCATTGTCGGATGAGGTGCGCTTCGTTTGCTTAAATTGGCTGGCAGATGCACCGTACCCGAAGATTCTACCTTTGTTGTTCATTCCGCCTGCAACCTGAATGAATATACTCTTGTTATCGGACATCGAGGATGTGGGGTCGGTCGCACTCTGCGAGTCTCTCTCCGACATCAGCTTCTTATAGGTTTCCTAGAAGCAAAAAATACATCACTGATAAGCCATGTGAAATGAAATAAACATATATTGATGTCTGAAACAAAGAATGCAATATAAATATCTCACCGCTACTTGTTGCGCCTTGGCGTTAATCCAGCGCGGCTCACTCCCTTCAGACTGCTGAGAATGGGTACGCTCAAAGGCAATCCAGTCAACATCTTCTGGAGCAACATCTTCAGACAGTGCTTGCAAACACAAATGATGACTGTTAATTAATTAATTGTTTCAAAGAACAAAATATTGAATACTTAAATACAAAATAACGTGTACTCACAATTTTTCGTTTATGCTCACTCATTGGAATGGAGCC
Source organism: Acacia pycnantha (assembly GCA_025563575.1). NCBI lineage: Eukaryota > Viridiplantae > Streptophyta > Magnoliopsida > Fabales > Fabaceae > Acacia > Acacia pycnantha. The sequence continues at coordinate 682,192 of JAMWYP010000146.1, forward strand.
GCCAGCATAGGAAGGTCCTTCCATTTTGGCCCTATTTTGCTTATTTTTCTGACTTTTATTTTGAAATTTCTCATCGGACGCCCAATTTTGAAGTAATTGGTCAGCAGTCTCAGGTTGAATCCAATTTTGCCTAACTCTTTGTCCACCATGTGTCCGTCGCAATTTTGCGACGGACAAAGTTGTCCGTCGCAAAATGGCGGACTCTTTGTCTGCCATTTTGCGACGGACAATGGCTTCCGTCGCAATTTTGCGACGGAAAATTAAATCCGTCGCAAAATTGCGACGGAACCAAATGTCCGTCGCAAATTTTGCGATGGATAATAAATTGCGACGGATTTAATTTTCCGTCGCAATTTTTTTTTTTTTTTTTTGCGACGGATTTTTCTTCCCGTCGCAAATTTGCTTAAATTTGCGACGGATTTTTTTCCGTCGCAAATTGCGAATTTTCTAGTAGTGGATGAAGATCCTGTAAGGCAAATGAATCATTAATAGCAACTTGAATTTGTACAAACAAGTCATTGGTGACAAAGGAAATAGCCATATAAGATCAGATAATGCAACAGCAGCGATATTAGTCTTGCCCAATTTATATTCTATTTTAGAATCATATCCTATCAAGCTTGGCAAAAACGCCTCTTGCTCCGATGTTTGGATAACTTGATTAGCCAAATGGCATAAAATCTATTGATCATTACATATAATAAAAGGATGACCCACTAAATAATGCCAAAACTTTGAAACAACCTCCGTTAAGGCATATAATTCCCGGACATAAGCAAAGTGAGCTTGCATTCGTGGTGACAATTTTTTTGAAAAATAGGCAATGTGATGATTATTTTGGCTAAGAAGAGTAGCAATTCTAGACCTTGAAGTATCGACCTCAATGACAAAAGGTTGAGTAAAGTCAAGCAGAAAATGAATCGGAGCATAAATGAGAACCTGCCTTAAAGCTTGGAAAGCATAGTGCACCTCTAAAGACTAAGTAAAAGCATCTTTTTGCAGCAAATTAGTTAATAGTGCAGCAATACTGGCATAATAGCAAATAAAACGCCTATAATAGCCAGTTAACCAAAGAAATCCACGAAGCTGAGACTCAATGGTGGGAACAGGTCAATCATTGATAGCTGATAACTTTGTAGGATCCATTTCAACTCTATGGTTGGACACAACCCAGATATTCAATTCTGTCACAAGCAAAGGAACACTTGGATAGTTTAGCATATAATTGGTGCTGTAATAAATAGTCAAGTACCAGAAGCAAAATAATGGAGATGCATATTGGAGTAAGCACTATAAACTAATGTTATAAAAAATCACCAGCACAAAGTGGCACAAAAAAGGGCCTAAATATATCATTCATAAGAGCTTGAAATGTGGTTGGGCCATTAGTAAGCTTGAATGACATAACCAACTATTCATAAAGGCCGTGATGAATGTGAAAAGCAATCTTGCAACTATTTGCTTCCTTGACTAAAATTTGATGGTAACCAGACCTAAGGTCAAGCTTAGAAAAAAAATGTAGCTCTCTTTAATTCATCAAATATTCATCTACAGTAAGCATTGGATAAGAGTCCTTAACTGCGACATTATTTAAAGCACAATAATTGGTAAAAACCGCAACGTGCCATCCTTTTTGCGCACTAATAAGATAGGAGATGAAAAGGAATTAGCACTAGGAAGTATGATCCTAATCCCCTGATTGAGCATCTCCGTTTCTTCAATGACAGCCTGTTGCCTAAAATGGTAACATAAGGTCTGACTTTCACAGCTTGGACACTTTCCTGAAGTGGAATGGAATGATCGTGAGAATGGTGTGGAGGTAGACCCTAACAGAGTCAGTTACTTAAACTAGTTAGTTAGTTAGACTTTACTTATTCTATAAAAATCGGTTGTAACTGATTTGTTCATGACAAGTTATCAAGTTGTAATTAATCCCTTGTATATAAGTAAGACATACAGTACACAGTGATGATTATCAATAAGAATACTTTTCACTCTCAGTTTCTCTTTGCGTATCATGGTATTAGAGCACTATTTTTCCTCTTACTTGATATTACGTTTGTCTTTCGCTTTTCTTGTTCATTTCTCTGCAACCACTGTGCAAAGGTTGTGATCTTTGGTTTGCTTCCTATTTTAACCTGTTTCAAGATTTAAGATCTTGATTCCTGTAATATGTCGATGGCTACCGAGAGTTCCTCTACATTGTCGTCGATAGCCCTGTCTCAAGATCCCTCTAGTTGTTACTTCATGCATCCAAATGAAAATCTGTCACTGGTGCTTGAATCACCTCCTTTGATCGGTTCCAATTATCATCATTGGGCGTGTGCTATGATGATTGCCCTACTGAGCAAGAATAAACATCAATTTTTCGATAGATCTCTGAAAATTTCGGCTATTGATGATCATTTGTTTCTAGCATGGCAAAGGTATAATAATATGGTTCTAACCTAGCTTTTATGTTCAATTTCTCCTTCAATTAGTCAAAGTACCATTTGGCTTAAACGAGCTGGGGATGTATATGGAGCAATTTAGTCAGAGCGATCCAGTCAGAGTGGCGGAGCTACAAGATGAACTCTTCCAAATTCAGCAAGGTGATCTTTTCGTTCCAGAATACTTTACCAATATCAAAATAATCTTGGACAAATTATTCAATTTTCGTCCTATGGCTGATTGTTCTTGCCCATCAAAGGAGTATTTTTTCAGGATTATGTCATAAGATTTTTGAAAGGGTTGAACAATCAATTTTCTAATGTGCGATCATAAATCTTTTTAATGGAACCCCTTCCTTCCATTAATAAGGATTTTTCACTAATAGTTCAATAAGCATGCGATCTCATAGGAACTATAGAACTGAATATTTGTCTCACTCATATAGATTCAGCTCCGAATCTTGTGTATCAGCCTAAATTCAATACCAACATTAAGATATGCACCTGTGTGGCAAACCAAGGCACACAAATGAAACCTACTATAAGAAGCATGGTTTTCCTCCTGGATACAAAATCGTAACAAGGCTTCAGTGAATAATATGGTAACATCTTCTCCTAGTACATCAGCTAGTCTTTTATCTTCGACACTTATTGTTGCTAATCAATTTATCAGTCAAGGCCAATATAATCAATTACTTGCTCTACTACAACCTCAAACTGTTGTTGCTCATGGTTCAAATGCTTATGCCTCTACCTCAAAACCTGATGCTAATTCTTGTTCTAATCAGCTTTCTACACTCACTTTGATTCCCAATGCTAATTCACAAAGTATGTAAACAACTTTGGCTTTTGATTCTTCTAATCAATGGATTCTTGATAGTAGAGCTACTACTCATGTTTTCTATTCTTTAAGTTTCACCTCATACTAGCACATTTCTCCTATTTGATTGACCCTACTAAATAAATTAACCATTGTACCTAGCATATCTGGTACTGTACAAATCAATAAGCATATTAGCCTTACCAATGTTCTTTATATTCCAGAATTTCACTTTAATATTGTTTCTGTCTCTCAAATGGCTAATAAGCTACCTTGTTGTTTCATTTTTTCTTCCTCTCGTTATCTTGTATAAGATATGCGGACATGGAAAATGATTGGTATAGATAATCTTTCTCAAGGATTGTTCAAACTGCATAGTCACTTACCTTTGAATGTTGGTGTTAGATCTGTTTCATCTACAACCTACAAACCTACCTTCCCCTTTGATTTGTGGCATTTTCACCTTAGACACTTGTTTTCCCATGTTTTGAAGCAACAATTTTCTTTCATTTCATGTTTTTCTTCTGGTACTTGTGATGTATAGAATTTTACAAAATAAAGAAATATCCCATTTCGAATTAGTACGTCTAAAATTGTTTCTTTGTCTCTAAATGTTACATGCTAACATTTAGGAACCATAAAACTCTCTTCTATACATAGTCATTGCTATTTTTCAACCATAGTTGATGATTTTACACATTATACTTGGGTATGCATCTTATGAAAACCAAGTCTGAAGCTAGAACTTCATTGCAATATCTCATTCATTTTCTTGCAAATCAGTATGCACATAATGTTAAAATTGTTAGAATCGATAATGGAGTTGACTTTCAAATGACTTCTTTTTATTCTTCTAAAGGTATTCTTCATCAAACATCATGTGTTGAAACTCTGGAACAAAATAGTGTTGTGAGAGAAAGCATCAACACATTTGCATGTCGCTCGAGCAATAATGTTTCAATCATACTTGCCTTTATCTATCTGATGTTATGTTGTATCTCATGTTGTCTATATCATAAATGGATCGGACTTCCAACCCTTGTTTTGAACAATCACACTCTATTTCAACTACTACATGATCAACCACCATATTTTACCCAATTTTAAGTTTTTGGATCATTGTGCTTTTCCTACACTTCTTCTCATGGACAAAATTTGATTCTAGAGTTCAAAAATTTGTTTTTCTTGGTTACAAAACTGGTACCAAATTCTTCTTCACATTCATACTCATCAAATTTTCATATCAAGGCATGTCATCTTTTATGAATCAATTTTTCCCTATACCAATTGTCCACCTCTTACTGATTTTGTTCCTATGCCTAATTCAAATAATTATGATGATCTTGATTATAGTGATCACTCTCTCCCTTATGTTCTCCTTTTTGTTCCTAACCATATTGTTCCCTCAACCATTTCTAATCCCTCTGTTACTTCTACTTCTGAGTTACCTATTATCCACTCTCCTACCTCTTCCCCTATTCCCGCCATCAATTCTTCAAATCCCATCACTCATCCTCCTATCACCATCAATAATCCACCTATTCGCAAATCAGACATAATTCATAAGCATCCTACATATCTAAGTGACTATCATTGCTCTCAACTTATATCAGCACAATCTAATTCAATGTTTGGATCCAACATATATCAACTTTTCTTATATGGTAATCTTTCTTTTTCCTATAAACACTTGGTTTGCTCTATTTCTATACCTTATGAACCTAGAACTTATCGAGAAGAAATTAAACATCCTGTGTAGCAGCAAGCAATGCAAGATAAAATCACAACTTTAGAGCAAACTAATACTTGGATTTTGACTGAATTACCTAAGGAGAAGTCTCCTATATATTGGCTGCAAGTGGGTGTTTAGGACTAAATTTCATGTTGATTTCGACATAATCTTGATTTCATGCATATTGAGAAAATGTCTTTGAAAATTTGTTTCACACTATAATGGACACAAAGGGGAAAACAAAAAATAATGCACAAGCTTGAATGGACGGGAAAGATGATGAACTTGTTGAAATAAGAAAGAGAATGGTGAAACCAATCGCAAAGTATAAATTGAATGTAGAACAAAAACAACATATTTGTCAATGGGTGAAGAACTTGAAGCTTCCTGATGGATATGCATCTAATCTAGCTTGACGTCTGGATATGAAGGAAGCAAGGTTGTATGGAATGAAGAGTCATGATTTCCATGTGTTCATGCAACACTTGCTTCCTATTGCTTTCGTGACTTTGCCTGAAAATGTCTTCATTCCTATAGTTGAGCTTAGTCAATTCTTTACACAACTTTGTTCAACAACCTTGTTGCACGATCAACTAGAGTTGTTAGAGAAAAATATTGTTGTGACATTGTTCATGTTGGAGAAAGTCTTTCCTCCAGGGTTCTTTGACTCAATGGAGCATTTGCCTATCCATCTTCCTTATGAAGCTAAGGTTGGAGGGCCTGTCCAATATAGATTGATGTATCTATTTGAAATGTATTAAACATTGTTTATGTAACATCCTCCATTTAAAAAAAACAATTATTAATTAATAATTAAATTAAACCATTCATAAAAATGTTTTATGCAAATAGTTGAGCTTTGTATTTTACCAGACCTATGCTTTTTAACTTAGTCTTACTTCAAGATTTATCAAAATAACCAAAATATACTTGAGTACGCCTTTTAACAAATTCTTGTTTGGTGTCTTTAGAAATCTGAGGCTAAAGTTCTGCATAATTCCACATTCACACAATAATAAAAGATTCTGCTGATGAAGGTTGATTAATATTTATATAATTTATAATGTATGAGAGAGAGAGAGAGAGAGAGAGAGATTTACGTATTGTGATTGGTTGAGCTTCATAAATTTGATGCATGATTTACGTTTCTTCTAGACTGTAAAGTGTTTCAAGCTAAGCACCCATAGTTGAATATTCCGGAGAATGTCAGTGTAATATTGGGGGTTAACGTTAGGTTGGTCTAAAAAAATAAATTTTGTATACGAGGAAAATGAGAATCTCAAACTGCATACGAGTTTTCTATGAGTGATATCAACTATCAAGGAAAATTAATCTTTTTCGTCTTTATGGTTTATCCCAAATTTTGTGGCCCTCAGATTCACGTCTCTTGCTTTTAGAAATCTGTTGTGATGTACTTATTTTATATATTTTGTTTGCAAGATGAATTTTTGAGATTAAAGGTATCTGTCAATTCTGAGTACGGTTATGAAACCCCGACCGAACTAGCAAGTTCGGACCGGAAACCGGCGAACCAGTCATGAAACCAGCCTGCTCTGTCATAGAAACTAGAGTCACCCCTCTGACTCGGATCTGACCTGGCTGACTTGGGGTGACCCGGAGAGAACAAGCGTGACCCACCGAGCTGACCTGGAAAGAAAGAAAGCTTGATGATGATGGAGATATATAGTAGAGAGAAGCAAGAGAACAACCGTGAATTGATGATGATAGAAGAAGAAAATAGAAGCGGCTGAGTAGATTAGCAGAAAACAAAGTGGATGAAGAAACTAGAAAGGAAAAAATGGCATGAAGGAAGTCACCAAAGTAGAGAGGAGACGGATCGAAGACAAAAAAGCATTGTTTAAGAAGAACGAAAATTAACAATCAGAAAAGGAGCGAGAGGGAGATTTAAGCGAAAATGAAGGAGGAAAATAAGGAAAAATAACAAGTATGGCCTACGTACCCACCACACTTTCTTTTGCTTCTTTTCTCGATAGCTGCAGGTTTTGCAGGTTGCTCGAATTTTCATCCATGATGTTTTTGACTTGAGAGCTGAGGATGCAAAATTTGCCGGTTAAAAAATGTAGTTCAACAGTTCCATTCCGTGTGAAGAAAAAGTTGTTGAGCATAGAGATCTACTACAAAGGCCAAGTCTAAAGTCTCTGACCAGATTAGAAAGGAGGAAGCAACTTAATTCATCTCCTAGTACTACGTTGGGATATTACATTTTTTTGACTTTTGATTTTTATTAACATTCAACATCAATTTTAAAATTGTTGAAGGACAAAAGTTTCTTCAGAACCTGCCAGCTGCCACCATCATAATATTCACATAGGCCAATTTCTTTTTTCTTTTATTTGGTTGAAGAATTAAGGCCATCCTTTAATGTTTTTTTTCTTATTGTATCATCCATACATTCATATAAAAGAAATGTTGGTAAAAAATATTTATATAATATTTTAATATAAAAATTTATCTGAAATTTTTTATATGAGAAACCTTTTTTCTAACTTTTTCTTAATTTTTTTTATTTAATATAAAATATTTTTTTCTAAAATGTAAAATGATTAATATGAAGTTAAAGTTGTGTCTTTATTTGTTTTGAAAATTTAATTTTCTTATTTTTAATAATTTGATATTTTATTTCTTACATATATATTAGGATATAAATATATAATTTGAGAATATGTGACAAGTATTCGAGTATATGATTATTTTGCCAGTGATCCAAGGTATTGAAATAATATACAGTATTTCAAATTTTGGTTGGTGTGATAAGAAATTAAATTATTTTCCAATTTTTTATACCTCACCGGTCTAGGCCCGGGTTGATTTCGAGTTGAATCCGGTTTGACCCACTAACTCTTAACCCAATACCTAGACCGGTTCAGTGGTCGGGCTGGGTTTCAGAACCTTAGTTGTGAGGGAAGAAGTGTCCAATCTAATCCTGATGAACTTAATTTGTGGTTAATGGTTACTAGTGGTAAGAACAAGAAGGGCTAAATTTATGGGCTTAGATATGAAAATGAACATATTGGTTCTTTTGCCTCAACTCCTTCCATAAACTCTACCACAGATTCTAACATTCAAGAATTGCAAACGGAGATAACTTAAATCAGAGAAGATTATAAAAACCTGAAACAAGAGAATCAACAACTTAAACAAGCAACCGACATGATTATGTCAGCATTACAAGCAAAGGGGATTCACTTACCTAACTCTCTAGCCCTGCCAATGTTGAGGCTCCCTCTGCAACCAATGCAAATGAAGACGCTAAAAATGATAGTAGACAATTTTCATTGCTTCTACACACTTGTCACTTTTTAGATATATTCACTTTTTCTTAGTCTTTTAATGACTTTGAACTTGTGACATTTACCATCGTTTAGTACATTAGTTACTTGGAACTTGTTAATTTTTTTGGTTATAGGAAGAGACTAATTTTATCTTTTAAGCATGTTAAATTGTAAAAAAAATGTAAAATGAAGGGTGAGAGCATTTAGATTTTGGGCATCCATGGGTGATTACCAATGGAATTCTTTCTCAAAATCTGTGGGTAATTACCAACGACAGAAATATTGCGTGGGTAATTACCCACGAAATTCTGTCTCAAAATGCCGTGGGTAATTACCCACAAAAATTACTTATGGACTCATTCCGTTGATAATTTGCAATGAAAATTACCCCGCAATTTGGTGGCAAATTAACCACAAACTTCCATGGGTAATTTCCATCCTAATTTTCCAACAGAATGTGTTTGTCCATAATTTGCATGGGAAATTACCCACGGAACAATATTCCATTGGGAATTGTCTTTGCCACGGTATTTTCTGCGATAGAACTTTTTTTCATCGCAATTTCGTCAATAATTAATTACCTATGAAATTCGGTCGGTAAATTCCATTTCAAATAGAACTACTGACGGAATTCTGTCGGTAATGACAAGTCTTTTTGTACTGAAATTGAACTTCTATGCCAATATCTATATATGACATTTCTCCTCCTGTCAATAAAATTTCTTCCTTGGAATTTGAGAAACAAACATTTGCTCATACTATTTTTAGTAAAATAACTAACTTTATTGAAAAAAGATAGAAGAAATGTTAACATATTTATTACATTTCTTTATCTTTAAGAAGAAACCTTAAATTAAACAGATAAATTAAACATTTACAAATATGAAATCACATGTAGCTCTGGTGGACATTATTATTGTAACACTACACCAACATCTACTTATTTACACGAACAAAGTCAATAAAAACCGCTTATGGCATCACGAAATGAAGAAGCAAATAAATCCAACTCGTGCTTATAGAGAAGCAAACCAAATTCAATCCCACCATTTCCTTCTCTTGCTTCAGCCATTGTCACTGATCCATTAGTATCCACTGTCGTCATCTCCACTTTCACTGGTTTTCCCCACCCAAAATCAGTCTTGTATACCCCAAAACGATAAAACCCTCCTAATGCGATCACTCTTGTTCTATTTGATGCCATGGATTTCCACTTACCAATCAAAGCTTCAGCTTCATTAAGCACTCGCTTCTCCGAAAACCTTCTTATCTCACTCTTTAGTTTCTTTGCCATTATAACCATTCCTTCTTCCTTCACAATGTCTTCGGCTACTGTGTTGATCATACAAGGAAACACACAATTACCAACATAATTCGGATTCACTTGAGGGTTTAAGCGTGACCTGCAGTCTACAGAGAATCCGAAAGAAATATCAGTACTATTATTGCTTCTGCTTTCTTCATTTCCTGTGATTGCTTTTGCAGCGCATGCAAATGCAAACGCAGAAGCAAGGACAAAAGTTGACAGATTCACAGGTTCTTCTTCATGATGAACCTTTTCCCACAATGAAAAAACTCTTCGTTTGATTTTCTCTAAATCATTAGGGTTTAGTTCAAAGGTGGCTAGAGCCATTTGATTGACACATGGAGGTGAAGTAGTGCTAGGCAAAAGCTTGAGGCTTCGTTCGTGTGATCCAACAGCTTCTGACATGAATCTCCATCCATTCAAGTACATGATATCGAGTCCATTTGGATCGTTGATGACGGTTCGGTCCAGGAATGGGTGTAGTTCTTCGGGTAACAAAGATGGCGGTTCTTGAGTACCAGTTCGGCAGATGTGGGCCCAGGCCTTCATGAACATGGTGGATGATTTTCCATCAAGAACAGCATGGTGGCTGCTTAAACCTATGCAGAAGCCAACGTTTTGGAAGAGAGTAACTTGCAGAGCGATAACTGAAGCAAATGAATCGGTTGTGTCCAAGGAAGGTACCAAGGGACGAAGCTCGCTGGCTTCACGAGCGCCATTGCCTATGAGATTAGGGTTTATTTAATCATAAAATTATTCCTCTTGTTGATTACCATCATCCATAAAAATGGGAAACAAAAATAAAAATAAAAATAAAAATAAATAAAAAAAAATTTAAGACTTTATTAAATCAAATGCATGAATCAAAAAATTAGATTCTGATATGAGATATTTTTTATATATTTGTTATTAGTTTAAAAGATCCAAATTTCATAGACATATAATTTAATCAAATAATATAAATTTACCAAAACATGCCTTATTCAAAAGTATTATTTGTTACAAATTCAAATATTTTTCACAATTATTGATTATTTTGTATACTATATAATTTTATGTGAATTTTAAATAATTACATTATATTTTTGCTAACATATATTTTCTGATTTTTCTTACATTATATATATATCATGAATTCTTTTAATTATTTCATATTTTTACCTACGAAGTTATGTTTCCGCAAAAATTATTTGACTGATCTGACTTTTATCTGAGATTAAGAATAAATCATAAATCAAAACTAAATTAAGTGTGTAACAATCAAGTGCTCAACTACGAACTGTTTAAGTAATTAAACACATTTAATAACTAAGTATAAAAAAGCAATCATTAATAGATAGAAAGAGGAAAAAAAGCAAACAATGAGGATCAAAATTAATAGTCTAAAGAAGTATAAAAAGGATGTTACATACAAAAGTTTTTTTTTTTGGGACCATGTGACAGAAACGATCTAATAAAAAAAATATCATATAATTTATTTTAATAACTTAATTAACAAAAGACCCATAATATAATCCAATCGAAATTCGTTGAAACCTATACACCATTTTTACTATACTTACCTGAGAGATAATTGAAGTCTGCATCAGTCTCTGCTATAACAAGCGAGACTCCGTCGCCAGGAGTATAAAGAAGGAAGGGTTTCTGAGAATTGGAAGGCCAAATAACTTTAGCAGCCAAAGGAAGGAAGTGATCCAATGTGAGTGAAAGAGATCGTTTCAGTTTAGGAATTAAAGTGTCAAAGAAGAAGGAATTAGCGTGGCTAGGAAACGAGTAGAAATATAAGCGTTCTGAAGGATGCAATTTGAACCATAATATATCAAAGAAGGTGAGAGGCTCAGACCATAGTTCTGTTTCACATGGTGGACCAATGTTGCAGAATTCGTGTATTTTGAGAGTTTTGTTACTTTGATGTTCCATTTGTAAGAGGGAAAGATGAAGCAGTGTTGAATTCCATGGAAATGGAATTGAGTTATATGTGTCTAGGAAAGAGAAAGAGAGATTTTGAAACATTATGTGCTATTAATGGATGTGTTTCTTTAATTAGGAAACAGTCAATGAGATTTAGTGCTATTCATAATTTATAGTAGTTTCATTTGATAGTAGTTAATAAACGAAAGAAAACAGAAACAATTTAATGTAACTCAGGCTAAAAAGATGGCCAAGAAATCACGATTTTACGTTCCTCTTTTGTTTGATTTATAGAATTTGTAAACTTACATTTTCGAGCATGCACTTATATATATTTTTTTTATAAATATAAAGATAATAACGGAACTATTACTTGTTTTGGCTTAAACAGTAAGAGGACTTAAAAAGTAAGTTTCTGTTATTTAGAAATTTTGACAACAATAAGAGGAACGAAAAATTTAGAGGAAAAGAATAAAATTCCTCTTAACTCCTTAAGGTAAAATTGTAATACGTGGAGCAATGACTAATAAAATATTGGATGCTGAATTGGAAAGATTTTGTAACTACTCTCACAGGGTCCATAACTAATTTATATTTGCTTTATTGGATATGCATCCCTAGTTTTATTACCTCAACTTAATTATTTTACCATGCAATATCTGATAATTTTTTCCGCAAAACTTCAAGGCAAACCTCTCATTATAGTGTGTGGAAAACAATTCATATTACTGAGAGAAAAATCTCTTTTAGGGTTTTAGGGTTTCACTCTCTGTTTTGATTAATTTCTTTGTGTTTGTTCTATATATGTGTGGTGCGGGGTCTTTTTTTTTTTTTTTTTTTTTATAATGCTTAGTGTGGTGTGTGAAAATGAAGATTTGAGAGGTATAGAGGTAGAGTCTGGAGATGGTGAAGACTTAAGAGGAAGAAAATCTTATAGGGCCTGTTTGGTACATTAAAATGATTTAAAGGAAAAACATGAAAATGGAAACGAAAATGAAACTCATGCTTTTGTAAAAGAAGGATGTTTTTAGTCTACTTTGGCCTCCTTCCGTCATAAGTTGATTTCCAAACTCATCCCAGCTTCTAGTGGCGAAGGCCATTTTTCTGAATTTTCTTCTTCACACTCTAGCTCCTTTGACTCGGGTATACCTTCCGCTTCTAATTTTTCCTTTCTTTCTTTTTGTTATAGGTATAGATGAGCTCACCTTCTTCATGCCATATCGAGCTATCAATGTCTGGGGAGTCCACTTTCAAAGGTCCTTTGACAGCTTCGACAAGCGTGGACCCATGGGTCACCGAGGAGTTGTTACACACCAGGTGCACAATGACCACAACCGAGCTTGCCAAGCTCCCCGTACGCGATGGAGAGGGCTACACCATTCGCTTACCCCTGGATTCCGAGTCCATATGCACCTGCCAAGAAAGGGATACTCCACATTTCTTCTTTTTCCACCGGGACTTGATTACCTGGCTCGGAATTCGCTTCCCATTTTTCGAGCTCCAAACTGAGCTTCTAAACCATCTACATCTCGCCCCTTCCCAACTTCATCCTAATGGTTGGGTTTTATTGATCGCTTTCGAGCGTTTTTGTGAATCACACGATCTACCTTGTACAATTCCGCTTTTCTTCCACTTTTTACCGTCCATCAAACCTGTGCCAATAATGATCCCCCTAATAGAAAAGGTTGGGCCTCGCTCCGAGGTGTTGTCGGCCAGAAAGTCTTTAAATTTTTTACTAAGTCATTCAAAAATTTCAAGTCTGGCTTTTTCAAAGTTGCTGCCAAGCCCAAGCAACTACCTTGGTTCCTTAAAACCCTCCAGTCCGAGGAAGTGGAGGGGAAATTCCCCTTGTTTTGGTCTCAGGAACATCATAAGTTTAATCCTTCCTCATACCGCTTTCTCGAGAAGAACTTGTCTAACTCAGAAGCAAGAAGGGCATCTTTTATTTGTGCCTACATTGAGAAGCACATGCCCATTAACTCGGCCGATTTCATTCCTCAGCCTCAGGCTGGATCAGGTTCAGCAATGAGTACAGAAATGATTTTGGTGTTTACACTGTGTCTTTACATCATGCTCTATTGATAAATAAACTTTACTCTGTTGGCCTACAGATCGTCAAATGGGAAAACGACTGTCTTATCTTGCCGCCATGAAAAGCCACAAGGTTCCAAACGCGGAGGCCAACAGGAAGCGAACAACCTCAAAACCTGGGACGAGTAGCCGAGCGATCCCGGCTAAGAGGACAAAAATCGGCCAAGCAATCTCGCTCCAAAGTCCAAAGAGCTCTTGGCCTTTACTGCTCCATCCTCTACACCGGAAGTCCCTCTTGCTTCTGCTTCTTCTCAAGATCCTCTTCCTCGTTGCCACCTGCTTAACTTCCCTGCGGGATCATCTGGAGCTGCAGGGTACCTGATGAACTCACCACTGCTATTTGTCCCCCGACATGTTTTCATGGCCCACATCTGCTTGCCAAGGCCGAGCTGTAAGAGTTGTCAAATATTGAGCAGTATGCCTTGAAGGCTGCTGGACTAGGTCAAGCCTTGGCCTCGGCAAACGAGAAATAGGCTTCAAATTCTGTCAAGCTAAAGAAGGTCATATTGGAGGCTAACGAGCAGGCAAACCAAGCTCAGGAACAGGGGCAAGTGGCCAAAGCGGCGAAAGAGAGAGCATATGAGGAACTAGGATTGGAATTGGGTTTTCTTTTCTCCAATTGGTTACATCCAATCTGGTCACACATTTGGTAACCCTAGTCCCTAAAATTTGTGTTTTTGATTTTGAACTGTGCAATCCTGTTTTAGCCGTTGCTGTTTGTTCCTAATTTGTTCTTTCAATCTTCTGGTTGTTGTTTCTTTCAATTTCTTGTTCAGTTCACACATTTCTGCACTTAGTTCTTGGTGTTCATTCCTTGTTCATCATTGTTCTTGAATTTTAATCCTTTCAATTAATGTTTCTTGAGTAGTATGTTGTTAGTGTGATAAGTAATAGCTCAGTTTGTGGGGAATTCTATCTAATTTAGTTTTGAATTAGTATAATTTCAAAGTTTGATTCCAAAATCACAAATTCCTTTTGTTGAAGAATCAGGTGTTGGAAAAAAAAAAATACTATACAGCACCTTGCTATTCAATTACACACACTGCTACTTGTGAATCAAGTCCGAAGTGTCTTCCTTGAATAATTCCTCCAAGTTGTTTTGGTTTTCTTTGTCTTTCTTCTTTGACATATTTTCCAATTTGTATTGTGAGTCACCGCCAATTCTTGAGTTTGGGATTTTACTCTTGAGTGTTCTTGGAGATTCTGTTAAGAACTTAAAGAGAGCTATTGAATGGTAAAAGGCAAGAGAACACACTACACAAAAGCCTTATAGAGAGCAACGAACACGAGTGATACATTTTTAAGAGTGTAAACACGTGAACGAGTGGTGAGGTCCTATTACTTTTATTCTTGTTCTTTTCCTTGAATTATGGCAGAAGCAGGTGGTGAGGGTATTCCCCCTCCTACAGGAGATAATAGATTGCTAATTGAAGCCATTACAACTCAAATGCAAAGGATGATGAGGGAACACGCAGAGGAGTTATATGAGAGAATTGAGAGAAAAGAAAATCAAGGGAATCATGATGAAGATAGACAGAGAGGGAGGGATGAAAGAAGGAGAAGAATAGGTAATGAGAATGATGCTAGAGAGGATAGAATTAAGGGAGTGATGCTTAATATACCATCTTTTCAAGGAAAAAGTGATCCGGAGGCCTATTTAGAGTGGGAAATGAAGATTGAGAACTTATTTGCATGTCAAAATTATACTGAAGAGAAGAAAATGAAGGTGGCAGCCATGGAGTTTAGTGATTATGCTCTCATTTTGTGGGACCAATTGCAAAAGGAGAGGGTGAGATATGAAGAACCATTGTTGGATAGTTGGGTGGAGATGAAAAGGCTAATGAGAAGAAGGTTTGTTCCTCCCCATTATCATCGAGACCTTCACAATAAACTTCAAAGGCTCACACAAGGTAACAAGAATGTAGATGAGTATTATAAAGAGGTGGAGGTGTCCTTGATTAGAGCAAATATTAGTGAAGAACGGGAGGCTACTATGGCACGTTTCTTGCATGGGCTGAATAGTGATATAAGGGATGTTGTGGAGTTGCAAAATTATGTGGAGTTGGAGGATTTAGTGCAACAAGCTAGTAAGGTAGAACAACAACTCAAGAGAAAGGGTGTCATGAGGAAAACTCTTCAAATTTTAATTCTTCAAGCTGGAAGGATAAAAATAAGAAGGAGGGAGATACTTCATCAAGCAATCCCACTGCTACACCTCAAAGGACTCAAACTAAATCCAATGAGATCCCTAAAAAGACAAGGAGTAGTGAAATAAAATGCTTCAAGTGTTTGGGGAGAAGTCACATTGCTTCAAAATGTCCAACTAAGAAGACTATGTTACTTAAAGAGGATGGAGAGCTTACTAGTGAGTCTTCTTCAGATTCTGCCTCACATGATGATGAAGATGAGTATAATGAAGAAATAATTCCTGAAGGAGATTTGTTTATGGTAAGAAGGATGTTGGGTAGCCAAGCAAAAGACATGGATGATAGTCAAAGAGAGAACATCTTCAATACTAGATGCATTATCCAAGGAAATGTATGTTCTTTAATTATTGATGGAGGGAGTTGTACCAATGTTGGAAGTGCTAGAATGGTGTCTAAATTGGGCATGGAAACCAAACCTCACTCGCTGCCATACAAGCTTCAATGGCTTAGTGAGGATGGTGAAGTGACCGTAAGCAAACAAGTGGAGGTGAACTTCTCCGTAGGAAAGTAAGATGATACAATTTTGTTATGTGGTACCAATGGAGGCTTGTCATTTGCTTCTTGGGAGACCTTGGCAATATGATAAGAAAGTTATGCATGATGGTTACACCAACAAGTTCTCTTTTGTACATAAAGAACGCAAGACTATTCTTGCACCTTTGACACCAATAGAAGTTAGTGAGGATAATTTTAAAATGAGAGAAAAAAGAAAGCAAGAGAGAAAAGAGAGTGGAAGAGAGCAAGGAAAAAAAAATAGAAAAAGAGAGAAAAGCACTAAACTTGTTTATGAAAGAAAAAGAGATGAAAAATGCAATGCATTTGAAAAAGCCAATGCTCTTGCTTTTGAGTAAAGAGAATAATTTTACAGATGCAAGTCCTACTAACTCTAATCCAAATGAGGTTTCTAATTTGTTGCAGTAATTTAAAGATGTTTTTCCTAAAGAGGTACCTCACGGACTACCGCCTCTAAGAGGCATAGAACATCAAATTGATCTCATTCCAGGAGCTTCATTGCCTAACAGGCCAGCCTATAGGAGGAACCCCCAAGATACCAAGGAGATTCAAAGACAAGTTGGAGACTTGATGCAAAAAGGGTGGGTGCAAGAAAGGTTAAGTCCATGTGCAGTTCCAGTCATTCTAGTACCTAAGAAAGATGGAACATGGAGGGTGTGCAGTGATTGTAGAGCCATCAATAACATCACGGTAAAGTATAGATATCTCATTCCTCGATTGGATGATTTATTGGATGAATTTCGTGGTGCTTGTTTCTTCTCTAAAAATGATTTAAAGAGTGGGTACCATCAAATTAGGATTAGAGAAGGGGATGAATGGAAAACAACTTTTAAAACTAAATATGGGCTGTATGAATGGTTGGTTATGCCATTTGGTTTAACTAATGCTCCTAGTACCTTCATGAGACTAATGAATATGTGTTAAGGGAATTTTTAGGGAAGTTTGTTGTGGTGTATTTTGATGATATTCTGATTTATAGCAAATCCTATGATGATCATCTTGTGCATTTAAGGTGTGTTCTAGAAGCTCTTAGGCATGAGAAATTGTATGCTAACATGGAAAAATGTGTGTTATGCATAAACCATGTAGTTTTTCTTGGTTTTGTTGTTACCTTACAAGGAGTGCAGGTTGATCAAGAGAAGGTGAAAGCTATTCAAGAGTGGCCAACTCCTAAGAATGTAAGTGAGGTAAGAAGCTTTCATGGCTTAGCTAGTTTGTATAGGAGGTTTGTCAAAGACTTTAGTACAATAGCTACACCTTTGAGTGAAGTGATTAAAAGGCATGTTGGTTTTAAATGGGGGGAAAAACAAGAGCAAGCCTTTGCTGCCCTCAAGGAAGAATTAACCAATGCACCTATTCTTGCTTGCCTAATTTTGCTAAGTCATTTGAAATTGAATGTGATAAATAAAATATGGGGATAGGGGTTGTTTTGATGCAAGAAGGGCATCTCATTGCTTATTTTAGTGAAAATTTGAATGGGGCTGCTGTTAATTATTCCACATATGATAAGGAATTGTATGCATTAGTAAGGGCTTTGCAAACATGGCAACACTATCTCTTGCCCAAAGAGTCTGTCATCAACAGTGACCATGAGTCCTTAAAGTATTTAAAAGGACAAGGCAAGCTTAACAAAAGGCATGCCAAATGGGTAGAGTTCTTGGAGCAGTTTCCCTATGTGATCAAGCACAAGAAAGGTACGTCTAATGTGGTTGCAGATGCGCTCTCAAGAAGGTATGCTTTGTTCTCTACTCTTGAAACTAAGTTCATTGGCTTTGATCATATTAAGGCATTGTATGAGCATGATCCAGACTTTGCACAAATCTATAAAACTTGTGTGTATGCTGCTCAAAATGGATTTTTTAGGCATAATGATTACTTGTTTAAAGAAAAGAGATTGTGTGTTCCTAAAGGTTCCATTAGGGAATTACTTGTGAAGGAGGCACACGAGGGGGGACTAATGGGACATTTTGGGATCCAAAAGACTCTAGACATGTTGCATGAACATTTTTATTGGCCACACATGAAGCGTGATGTACATAAATTGTGTGAAAGATGCATTGTATGTAAGCAGTCTAAGTCTAAATTATTGCCTCATGGGTTGTATACTCCTTTGCCTATTCTAGATTGCCCTTGGATTGATATTTCTATGGATTTTGTGTTAGGACTACCTCGGTCTAAAAATGGAAAAGATTCTATTTTTGTTGTGGTGGACAGGTTTTCTAAGATGGCACATTTTATCCCGTGCAAAAAGGTTGATGATGCAATCCACATTGCTGATTTGTTCTTCAGGGAAGTGGTAAGACTCCATGGGCTTCCAAGAATCATTGTCTCTGATCGTGATACTAAATTCTTATGTCATTTTTGGAGGACATTATGGAGTAAGCTGGGAACTAAACTTCTATTTTCTACTACTTGTCATCCACAAACTGATGGCCAAACTGAGGTAGTGAATAGAACTCTTTCTTCTCTTTTGAGGGTTGTAATTAAAAAGAATATCAAGTCATGGGAACAATGTTTGCCCCACGTTGAGGTTGCATATAATAGGGTTGTTCATAGTGCTACTCATTATTCTCCTTTTGAAATTGTTTATGGCTTAAACCCTCTCACTCCTCTTGATTTGCTACCTTTGCCTAACAACTCTATTTTCAGCATAAAGATGGTAAGAGTAAGGTTGAATATGTGCGGAAACGACATGAGAAGGTAAAGGCGAAAAAAAGGTAGAGAGTTACGTCAAGCAAGCAAACAAAGGAAGGGAAAAGGTAGTGTTTAAACCAAGTGATTGGGTTTGGGTTCATTTGAGAAAAGAGAGGTTTCCTGCCCAAAGGATTTCTAAGCTTCAACAAAGGGGAGATGATCCTTTCCAAGTGCTATCCAAGATTAATGATAATGCCTATAAAATAGATCTCCCTGGTGAGTATGGTGTAAGTGCTACTTTTAATGTGGCTGATTTGTCCCTTTTTGATGCAGGAGAAGAGGATTACAATTTGAGGACAAATTCTTCTGAAGAAGGAGGGAATGATGAGGACATAGGAGGCGGCAACCAAGGTAACAAACTTAGAGGACATACAAGGTCTTGGAGGCCCAATGACAAGAGCAAAAGCTAAAAAGGCTAAAGAGGCTCTAAATCTCTTGGTGACCACTTTACTTGAGACAAGCCCAAGTCTAAAGTAAGAAGAGACCGAAATGATACACTTAATTCAGATTGAAGACCTTGAAGAATAAGCCTCAATGGATATGCATGAAGGCTTCATTTTACTTGGCCTAAATTCTGCACTAAGTTTTATTCTTCTTACATTTAGTTAAACTTTTGTAATAAGGCTTATTGGGCTGTCTTATTTTCCTTTGTGTGTAAGCATATTTAGGTTAACCTAAATATGGATGTTGTCCACTATATAAGGGAACACCATAGCCTTTTTGAAGGGACGGCAGAATTCAAAGTTAACCTTTTTGGTGAGAGACTAGCTTCTCTAGGGTTCTTTTGAGAATCTCTGAACTTATCAAGGGCATCGATCCTTGTGGCATTCTTGGGCTTATCAATTATTTGGAATTGTGGCGCCTACCTATAATCCATAAACTTCAATTTTTCGTTCTATATTTCTTGGTTTCGTATCTCCATATTCCCTTATCCTTTTTCGGTGATTCTTGAGCCAAAATCGTGTTTCATAAAGCCATCTTTCACCTCGTTTTGGAATCACTCAAATCCGATGTCTATAGCATGAGATACGTTCTCTTCTTATCTGGACGTGTTGGAGGCTGAGTTTTCGGTGTAAAATTCCATTCCTAGTTGATCCAATCATCCCTTTCTTTCGGGAATCATATCAGCGAGTGACAAAGGAAAACCTTGAGAAGGAAAACTCGGATTTGCTCCATCTTGAAGAAGCTCGTGCTCAAGATCTGGACGTCCTGAAACTAGTTCAGGTGGAGCAAGAGGAGTTTAAAGTTGAGCTGAACTGGTATCGGGCTGAACTCAAATCTGCTAACTTTAAAGTCTCCTACTATGCAAGCCTAGTGGAGAATACTGCGGGGGACGATTTTAAAAATGCCTTGGACGCTTTCATTTATTCATTGCTCCAGGCTTTATTTGAAGCCAGGTTTTGTAAACATGGATTCATTTATTCATCCCTCCATGCTTTATTTGAATTCATCGCTCTATGCTTTATTTGAAACCGGATTTCGTAACCCTGGATCCATTTATTCATCACTCCAATTTATTCATCCCTCCATGCTTTATTTGAATTCATCGCTCCATGCTTTATTTGAAACCGAATTTCGTAACCCTGGATCCATTTATTCATCACTCCATGCTTTATTTGAAACCGGGTTTCATAACCCTGGATCCATTTATCCATTGCTCCACGCTTTATTTGAAATTGGGTTTCATAACCCTGGATTTGTTTATGCATTGCACCATTTCGAAAGTAATTTCCTATTGAGAATTTCGTCATTCATTTGAAATCAAATGATAAGAGTTAACCAAATGCTGGTATAGCCGACCTTACAAGATCCCATAAAAGGAAAATTGAATTAACAATCTCAACACGGAATTCAGATTTAGTTGCAGTTGAAATCGGCTTTTGGAAACTCGTCACCATCGCTAGCTGGTTTTTTCCGCTTCTTATCTCCCTTTTTCTGTTCTGGGACCGGGCTCCTACTACGACTTCCTTATTTGCGCTTGTTGTTCTTCCATCCTTGAGTTTCTATTACGTATTGTCAAAATTTCCCCTCTTGGACGAATTTCTCAATAGCATCCCGAAGATCCCAGCATGTGTCCGTAGTGTGTCCTGGTCCATCGTGAACACACCCAATACCAGGATTGGTCTACGCCGGATCTATTATAGGAGGCCGAGGTTGTTCCACTTTCTTTATCTCGGTTAGGGCTACCTCCCTCCAAACTTGGGACCACCAAATATTCAGGGGAGTGTACTTATCGTACTTCCCTTTTGCTTCATGCCTTCCACCCCGGGATTTACTATCCGGGTTTCCTCCATGGAAGTCTGGCTTATGACTCTTGAATTGTTCTTTGCCTCTCGGAGGTGGGCTCTTCCTCCTCTCCTTTCCCAGAGCGTTAACCATCTCCATTTGCTCCACCTCCAGATATTTCTTCGATCAAGTTCTAAAGTTGACCAGACTCTTGACGGGATTTTTGAAGAATGACTATGCTAGTCGAGATGAGGCATCCAGGCTGGCTACGAGAAAGTGGACATGCACACTCTCTAACAATCCTCGTACTTGCAGAGCCACGTCCTTAAATCAATCCAAATATTTCTGGAACGTTTCTCTGAGTTGCTGCTCAATTTTTTTGAGAGCGTACTTAGACTTTGAATGCATTTTGCAAGTTGCAAAGTTCAGTTCAAACTTTTCTCCCATATATTCAAAACTTTGGATAGAATTTGCTGGCAAAGTATGGAACCATTTTTGTGCAGCTCTCGCCAATGTTGCGGTAAAAATCCGGGGAATAATGGGCCCTTGCAATCCTCTCACAAAAATGACCAATTCGAAAGTATCAAGATGGGATCTTGGATCCTGACTTCCATCGTACTTCAATAGGTATGCCAGATCAAAATCGTTCGGATAAGGCGCGTTCATGATTTTGCAGAGAATGGACTGTTGTTGTACCCCCTAGTGTATTTCACCTTATATTTTCTCGAAGGTTTTTCTGTTCGGGGTACCCTATCCTGGCTCTGATCTCCTGTGGCCGGGCTGTTCCCGACACGTGGATTTAGTGGTAAGGAAACTGAACCCTGGACCTCAATTTCTTTTCCTCAAGCACCCTCCGACATCAGCTTGGCAAGATTTTGGTGCCTCAACCACCCTTTCCTTCCCCCGGATCTACTCACCCCGATCTCCTGTACGAGCCGGGGTTTCAACCATCCTCAGACGTTCTTCCAAGAACTGCATTATTCTAGCACTTTCTTGCCTCTAGAGGTTGTTATGGTGCTCCATCTCCTCCATTCATGTTAACATAGAACCAACAGTGTTTTGCAAAA
Organism: Acacia pycnantha; assembly: GCA_025563575.1. Taxonomy (NCBI): domain Eukaryota; kingdom Viridiplantae; phylum Streptophyta; class Magnoliopsida; order Fabales; family Fabaceae; genus Acacia; species Acacia pycnantha. The sequence continues at coordinate 704,481 of JAMWYP010000146.1, forward strand.
GACGAACGTCCGGATTCTTGACCGGTATTTGCAGAGGCACGTTCTGTGGCAAGATTTGCTGGATCACCGGGTTCTGAAGATTTTCCATTACTGCTGGAGAAGAAGCCATATTAGACATGTCTTGATCAAGAATACGGCGTTGAATCTGGAATGGCCGTATTCTCCGATTGCGGATGATGTTGGGGCTGCTGCTCATGATCATGTTACAGCTGATTCGCCCCCTCCTGATTTGGGTTCTTGGGTAGAGGGATTTGACTACTGCTTCTTGTTCCAATCATCGTTGGTCATAGGAATCAAAATTTACAGTCCCCACGATCGACGCCAATGTTCTGGTGTAGAACACAGATGTTTAACTAATAGGCTAGTGTATTGATATTGGATGAAATAGTCTCTCCAAGATATCTATAAGGAAAATACCAAAGAGAGGATGATTACTCCAAGATATCAGAAGAATGATGAACCACTATGCACGAGAATGGTGTTTAGCCAAAAAGGGGTGAGGTGTGTGCAGAGTGAGGTTGAATAGTAAATAGGATGAATCGAGAATGTATACCTTTTAGGTTAACCTCCTATTTATAGAGATTGCCTTAGGGTTTGGACCTTGGGCTTTGTGCGCCTCCTAGCCCATGCATTTCTGCTGCCACACCTTGATTATAGCCTTGATTATAAGCTGATTAGGATCTTCTTCCATTATAGGCAGATCCTGGTACTAATTGCCCTTACTGGGCTAGTCAGCAATTGGGCCTCATATATGAGTCCATAACAGTTCTATTTTTATTTTCCTTGGTTGGCACCTTGGTATGATTTTCCTTAATGTATTTTTGTAGTTGTGTGATTTGATGAATAAAATAAGTTTAAGCACTCCAAAGAGTTTCTAATCTTCAATACCTTATAATTTCTCACTGCACTACTTATTTAGCAATATAATTTCTTACTCTCGCTTTACCCTTACGTTAGGGACTAATTGATCTCCAATTAAAGGAAAGCACACATCTACAATGATTAAGATTAAAATAAAAATTGATGCTTTTTATTCAAATTATCAACTCCTTTTTTTATTGAATCAAAAGGCAAGATCAGATATTGTAAGTTAATTAGAAAACGGAAAAAGAAAAAAAACCATAAGCTTTCATGTGAGAAAAATTATTAATTCAAATTAGTAACTCTTATCATTTAAAAATTAAGTATGGAACGTTCAATTGCAAATTGAATTTCATGAAAAAGAATCATTATAATTTGAAGTCTTAGTCCCTAGTACGTACTTATCCAAACATCTTGGGCCCTAACTACTGCAACAATAAGTTTGGGGTCTCTCATTATCCATTAATTAGCTTCTCGCGGTATACTTACCGTCATTAGGATCTTTGTTAATCATGTTTTCTTTTCTTTCATTTTTTCATTGCTTGTGTTCAATGTCATCTCTGTTTGCTTTCATTATGTTTCATAGATTAAGTGAACTTGAATTAGGTAACCATAGATTATCTTTTTTACATGTCATAATCAGGGGTGGAGTCAGGATTTGAAATTAGGGGGTGAAAATTACAGAATAGAACCCAGTGTTCATGAAATTACATTCCAGCCCTATAAATATTTCAATGTTTTCATTTTTAGTCCCTTCATGAAACTTTTAGTAGGGACAAAATTGAAAATATTAAAATTTTATGAGGCTAAATTATAATTCCTAAACCTATGGGTTCAATTCTGTAATTTTAGGGGGGCCACCCCTAGCCCCCTAATTCCGCCCCTGGTCATAATGACAATTGTTTTAAGCTTGAGTGCTGTTGAATTTGGATTAGGTAGTAATAAAGTTGATCACAGTTGGATGAATGCATTGAGAACTATTGAAGAATATGAGAATGAGGTGGAAGAGTTTATTGAATTTTCTAAAATGAATGTGTCTAGTAAAAAGGGGAAGCATTTTTGTCCTTGTGTCAAGTGTTTAAATGAGAGTCAACAAGATGTAAATAATATAAGAGATCACTTACTTAGCTTTATGATGGAATAAATCTTAAGTACAAAAGATGGATATGGCATAGTGAGGAAGTAACTAGATGTGCGTCCCATGAGAAGGAAGTTTTGGATGTCGTAGACGATGACAGAATGGAGAAAATGATTCATCATATTGAGGTAGAATCTTTTTCACAATCACATGTACATGACACCGTGTAGAGTAATGTAGGGACACCTTTGTACCCTGTGTGTACTAAGTATACACGATTGTAATCGTTCAAAAAAGTATACACGATTGTAAGGTATTTTGCAATTGGTCAACCTAAAGACAATTTGTGGGTAGATCGACAATTGCTTCACATCTTTACTTCACTACTACATAAGGCACTTTTAATGACTGGTTTTAGTACCATAAGAGGATTGTTTTCAGGGAGTAGTGTATGTGAGTGTCGTTAAAAAGTTTAAAAATAGATTATTGTTCTTAAACAGCCGTTGTAAGTCTAACTTACAATGACTGTTTAGGAAAAATAGTTATTGTGAGTTAGACTTACATCAACGGTTTTCTTAAAAATAGTCGTGTATATTTTTTTTTTTTAAGAAAAAGACTATGCTCGTAAGTCTCACTCACAACGATTGTTCTTCTAAAACAGTCGTTAACCATCGTCTTTATTTATTTTTTTTTTTGAAAACTATATTCTTAGTTTGTGTTTACATCCTTTTTTGCAATAAACAATTAGAACATAGATATAAAAACTGAGTAACACTATAAAAAAAATCCTTTTTTCAAGAGATCTTTTATCTATTATAGAAAATGTCCCTGTTAGTTCTCTATGTGTTTTGATGATGACTGACAATTGTAAACAAAATGTAGGTAATGATTCAAGTAAAAATGATTTTAACTTGATCAAACTTGAATAGTAACGCTGTCAAATTGACTTGAGTTTCAGGTTGACAGACTCGAGTCAAGTGCTTTTGAAATTCAGTCAAAATGTGCTTAAGCTTTGACTGACTCAAGTTACACTCTGGTGACTCGAGTTAAAAGTCTTTGGAAAATATTTAATGAAATACTCCAACTCGAGTTAGTGTTGGTTGACTTGAGTAGACCTTTAAGAAACTTAAATTTATTTTTCAAAGTATTGATATACTGACTCGAGTACATATGGGTTGACTCGAGTATAGGTTTTGAACGTTATTTTTAAAATGCATTATTGTCAACTCAAGTCACCACTTAATGACTTGATCGAGTGTGACCTGTGTTCAAAGTTTCTAGTGAACATTTTAGACTCGAGTTAAGTTCATACAAAGACATCTTCACTTATGATTTCAAACTTAATTTCAAAGAAGATGACATTGTGACTCGAGTGTAGAATGGTCAACTCGAGTTAGCTTGAAAATCAACTCGAGTTAACTTTCTGATTTGATTACTTCTTATCATCACTCATTATTGTTCCTAACTATCTTTAATCAGTTTATTAATGAGTTTCAAATGATCGATTAGATGAAGGATTAACAACATATTAATCAAAAAGCATTGATTATGTCAGTTGCATTAAATACGACTCTAGAAAACGAAGCACGAATTTGGTCAATCATTCTCTAAACATTCTAAAGGCGTTAATGGTTTCTTTCCCTAATCAAGTGCCAGATCATCCAACGGGAAGAATAAAAGGAATGTCAATGTGGCGAATGACGACGCTCATTTGCAAAATCGAAGCCTTGAGTAATGGATGAAGTTCATGTCTAACGGCTACATTCAATACTCTCAACGGCTCATTAAAGGCTTCCAACGGTCATTTAATTCCCTCACCAAATATAAGCGAAGCATTCAATACAATTCAACCACTGGAAACCAAAACGCTCAAACAAACTATACACATTTACTGTTTCATTCATTGTGTAATATCTTCGGATATTTTAATCTTCAATGTTTATCAATCTACTATTTGAGAGAGCTCAATTATAATCATCTTTTCTGTAAAGATACTCAAGGTGGTGGGATCTTGAGAGTGGGTGTATTGATTACAACTTGTAAAGGGGAGTGAATTCTAGTGAGATGATTACTTCAAGTACAGAGTGTGTAATCAATTAAAAGAGTTAGTGAAATACCTAGAGAGTCTGAGGATTGAACATAGGTCAAGAGTTTAGACCAAACCATTATAAATCTCTTGTGTCAATCTCTCTCTCTACTCTGTTATATTCTGTTTTGTGAGTTAGTTTCAAAGATATTTGAAAAGTTTTTTAAATCACCCAATTCAAGCCCCCCCTCTTAGGTGATATTCCTGTTTTCAGTCCCGCCAAAAGGTCTCTTAGTACATTAATGTCAACCATAGTGTAGGGTTGGTCTTGACCAAAAATCTGCGAGCACATTGAAGAACAAGTTAACATAAATCAATCAATTTAATGAAATAACTAACAATTCTTTTACAAGAACAAAAATGAAAATCATTTGAGAATGAAGAAATGATCATATGTTCAAAATATGAAGTAACTCCACAAATGATGATGTTATACATATTTAGTATAACGTAGTACCCGCACTTAGTTTTCCCAGGTTGGCGAGGGCGCTATACATCAAAAGAAAATTGTCAAACTAAATTAAGGCAATTATAAAGTGATTGTCAATTAAAAAACTTGAATTTAAACAACTTACTTTCAACCGGTACCAATTCGTGGTAGTAACTTTAGTTTTGCACTTTCCACCCAACATATAATACGTCTTCAACCTACTATCATTAGAACGAAAAGTAGAAGACATTAAAACAATTTGTTCAAGTAAAAAACTAATGATTTATAAATTATTTAACTTACATCTCAAAAATGGTTTTGATCTCTTTGTTTGGTTCGTAATCCAAGGAATCAAACCAATAGATGTAGTCGACTGAGGGGCAAGCAACGTAGAGACTTTGATGATAACTATAACATATATATATATATTAAAATGAGGTTAGCTAACATAATACTTTGTGACATAACAAACTGAGTATGCCTTAAATAGATAAAAAAAATTTACTTATCTGTCAACAATTGGTGATAAATAACATGACAACTGAGCCTCTCCGATTATATGCTCCACATAGCTCATCCTCTCTGCCATCCTATTCTTAGCCCTTGCTGTTGGGATCCGTACACGCAGCGGAAGGATTCTCATCCATTAAAATTTTATGAATCCCATAGAGAGGATCTATCAGCGGCGTTTAAATCAAGGTTCGTTAGAGAAATCGTACCTATACAAGCTTGTATGCGTCCTTTCTCGAACACGTAGGCTAACACCATCTTGCTCGATCAATCTCTAGAAGTCGACTCTACGAATCCATTCCCTCTACCGGTATCCACACCGAACAGCTCTCCAACACGTACGGCAGCATGCTAGCGCCTTCTTACTTTGTGTCTCACGTCTTTCTCTCTAGGATTTCTTTCACGGCTTGTTGGTTCGTCCTTCTAATACGACTAGATCAATATCCTTTTATAGAGTGTCTAAAACCCTAATTGAGCCGTATTAAAATATTCAAGATTAATCTCAATTAATCTTGAATTCGAATTTTAGATTTAAATAGCATTAATTAAATCTGTCCAACAAATCTAATCTAATCTATTTATTTAATCCGAATTAAAAGCCTGCTGATATAATTTATTTCTATAAATTAAATCTGAGATATGATATCTATCTATTTAATTAAATCTGAGATAGTATATCTCAATTTATTATAGTTATTTAATTTATCAAATAAATTAAATACTATATATAATAATATTATCATCTATAAATAATATCCCTATCGTTTTCGAGTTTAATAAATATATATATATATATATATATATATATATTCATCCTAGATTAAATACAGTGTTCATTAAATCTTAGACATATCTAAGAATCAATGAATCTGGACACTTTTGCTCATGTTGGACTATTCTAGTGTGCGACCTTGCAGGCCCACATGAGATTGGTAGTAGACCAATACTGTACCAGCCCACAAGTCGCAAGCGGCCTCTAGCAAGACATTGCGACTACCCAATTCATTTGGGGATCGATGATACGATATAACCTATCGTACAACCATGTCACGTCCCTTTTGTCACGCGATAATTTGGTCAAGGATGAGGCATGGATAATGTCAACTTCCTTTTGTTGACCATTACTTTCTCGATTCTTGAGTAGTCTAATAACTGAAACGAAAACTCCTTTCCATCGTAGTATGACCATACATTTCTCAGACTCACTCATCGAGGGGCCCAGTTTTATCTCTCTACAAATGTGAGGGACAAATTCCATCTTGACCATTCACATTCCTCTGCATGAAAATCACTGATCTCGATCAAGGCCTTTATCATCACCCAGTCAAAGGTGACATTTCACTGGGTCAAAGATCAGCGACTCTCATGTACGAATCCATGATGATCTTAGGTCAAAGGGTGTTGTGACGCGGTTATACATGAGATAAGCTTATGACTAAATCCATGCAACATTATCATAGTGGGTCGATCCAACACCTTGTACTCTTACAAGTGCGTATGACTTTGATTCGTATCTCCATACTCATCAAAGTCATATCGGCCTTATTTCATCTTTGCTCTCACATAGATGACCGACCAGGGACATTTAGGATAATCTATAAGATACATCCAAGGACACAGTTATCACTATAAACATGCAAATGATATGATAACAAAACAGAGAAATACTTTAAATAACATAAACGTTTAAAGTACAATGACTTGCCCTTAGAGCATAATTTCCAACAAACTCTCACTTGCACTAGGTGCAATCATAATTAATCTAATTTCCATTGTCCTAACATGACACTCATGTTTTGCTTGTGCAACCAGTTTAGTAAGAGGATAAGCAATATTGTCTTCTCCAGGTACTTTGCATATTTTTATATCACCTCTATCAATGATTTCTCTGATAAGATGAAATCGCCTCAGTATATGCTTGGTCCTTTGATGTGACCTAGGCTCCTTGGTCTGCGCAATAGCGCCGCTATTGTCACATAACAAATCTATTGGATTTGAGATGGTAGGAACCACCCCGAGTTCAGTAATGAACTTTCTGATCCAAACAGCTTCCTTAGCTGCATCTGATGCTGCTATATACTCAGCTTCTGTTACATAATCAGCTACAGTGCTCTGCTTAGAGTTCTTCCAACTTACCGCTCCACCATTCAAAAGGAATACATATCCAGATTGCAATCTTAGATCATCTTGGTCAGTTTGGAAACTGGCATCTGTGTAACCAGTCACACAGAGTTCATCTTCTAATCCACCATATACCAAAAATAAGTCCTTAGTCCTTCTTAAGTAATTTAGGATATTCTTGACAGCAGTCCAGTGACCTTCACCGAGATCTTGTTGATATCTGCTGGTCATACTTAAGGCAAATGAGACATCTAGTTGAGTGCATAACATGACATACATGATAGATCCAATGGCGGAGGCATATGGAATCTTACTCATGCGGTCTCTTTGATCTTGTGTACCAGGACACAAATCCTTACTGAGATGGATGCCATGAGATATGGGCATGTAACACCTTTTAGATTCCTGCATACTAAATCTATGCAGTATCTTGTCTATGTACGTGCTCTGACTTAGGTCGACCAGCCTCTTGGATCTATCTCTATAAATCCTGATCCCTAGGATGTAAATGGCTTCGCCTAAATCTTTCATTGAGAAAGACTTTCCTAACCAAGACTTGACACTCTGCAAGGTAGAAATGTCATTCTCAATAAGTAGGATGTCATCGACATAAAGCACTAGAAATACAACTGTGCTCCCACTAACCTTCTTGTAAACACAAGGTTCATCAATGTTTTGAATGAATCCAAACTCTTTGACTACTTCATCAAAACGATGATTCCAGCTCCGAGATGCTTGCTTCAATCCATACATGGACCTTTGAAGCTTGCATAGTTTACCAGAATCCTCTTGACACACAAAGCCTTCAGGCTGTGTCATGTACACATCCTCAAGCAGCTTTTCGTTAAGGAAGGTTGTTTTGACGTCCATCTGCCGTATTTCATAGTCATAATATGCTACAATGACAAGAAGGATTCTGATTGATTTGGTCATTGCAACTGGGGAAAATGTTTCATCATAGTCCACACCATGAGTTTGAGTGAATCCTTTTGCAACCAGTTGAGCCTTGAAGACATTTACTTTGCCATCCATGTCAGTTTTCTCCTTGAAAACCCACTTGCACCCAATAGTTTTTACACTTTCAGGTGGATCGACTAAGGTCCATACCTCATTGTCGTACATGGATTTCATTTCAGACTTCATGGCATTTAGCCATATTTTCGAAGTTTCTGAAAGAGGAATATCACCTAGAGGGGGGTGAATAGATGATGCCAAATTTTTCTTCGAAAGATACTTACGAATACAGAATTAGAGCTATAACAGAATTGTAAATAAACACAGTGCAATTTATACTGGTTCAACCCAAAGCTTTGGTCTACGTCCAGTCCCCAATAACGCCTTGGGATTTCCACTAACCTTAACGAACACGATTACAACACAAGGATGATCATTTCACTCTTGGACTCACTCCCCCTTACTAGTTGTAAACGTACACCCACTCTTAAGGTTCCACAACCTTAAGTTACACAATCAGAAATGTAATAATTGTTTATAAGAACAAGAGACTCCTCACTGAGTAGACAATAGATAATCACTGAAGTGCTAGAAATATCCGGAGATATTAATGAAACAGTAGAAACAATAAGTTTGGTAGACTCGAATTCAATGCGCAAGATGTTTCGGTAGTTGGCGAAATTGAATGCAGTCTCCTTTTATAATGAACTTCATTTGTGCTGTTGAGAGACTAAGCAAAGAGCCGTTGTGACCTCTGTTTCTTCCGTTAGACTTGGAAACAGAGTGATGAGGTATTTTTGAACGTTGCTTCATAAATGTTCTTCAGCGATGATGATCTTGTGCAGAGAGATAATCAGAGGCAAGCTTGAATAAGTCATCCTCGGAGAATGTTGTTCGTCTGCTGTAATTGCTTATTCCGAATGTAGCTCTGTTTCTCTGACCTCCATTTAATGCTTTGCCACGTTGGACTTGCTTTTCGCGTGAATTTAAATTTCACCTGGTTAATCACTTTAAAACTCAACCAAAACGTGGTTAGACATGATATAAATGAGTTTAGATGTGAATAATAAGCAATGGAACATAACCCACAATCTTTCGTAATGATTCAAGCTTTCTGAGTTCTTCATAGATTTTCCAGAAATGGTATTCTCGAGAATTGCTTAGGTGTTCTCGAGAATTAAGTCTCAAATTGAGAATTAGAGAAATAAACCTGAAGAGGTTCTCGAGAATGTTTATTACTCTCGAGAACTATATACCCAGAAGTTTATATTGTGAAGAACATATGACGATATTCTCGAGAATCATTTCATTATACTCGAGACTTAGACGTTAATTATTTTCCGTAGAAGCATAGAGTTCTCGAGAGTTTCCTTTATTCTCGAGAATCACTTGGTCTTACTCGAGAACCATGAAACATGAAATCAATTGATTAATATTCTTCTTTACTTGAAATTTTCGAGAATCACAATCTTATTCTCGAGAATTGCTATTATTCTCGAGAATTCTATTAGTATTCTTGAGAACCTTAGTTCAAAAGATAATTGAGTTTTCATCCGATATTCTCGGGAATCTATGACCCATTCTCGAGAATTACTCTTATTCTCGAGAATTATCTTCCTATTCTCGGGAATCACATAAGGCAAGTTTGATCTTATATCTTTTCTTAGACATTCTCGAGAACTACTTATCTGTGCCCGAGCATTGCACCCATTCTCGAGAATCAATTACATATTCTCGAGAATACTGTCATATAAGAATATGATATTTGAATCACAAAGTTCCTTCTCGAGAAGCATTTCTGAGTGCTCGAGCATTATGTCAATTCTCGAGAATTCAATCTTATTCTCGAGAATCTAGAGTAATCGAGTTATTTGATCTTGCATATTTCAATAATCACAAAGCTATTCTCGGGAACCCTCAGGTCATTCTCGAGAGTCACAAAATATTTTACAAAAGATTGTTTCTGATTTGGTTTAATTATTCTTTCCATTTTTAAGTTCTTTAAATCTCTTAATTCTTTGTTATCATCAAAACACTTGGGATCTAAAATTCTCCCCCTTTTTGATGATGACAATAAGTTTAGCAATGGATTTAGTTGAGGATTTAAGAACTTTGAAATATGAACTCAATCAGAAACATATATCAGAAAATATGAAGATCTGTCATTAGAACTTTTATATCAAAACATCAGTGAGAAGCTCAAGCAAAATAGATCACAAGTACAAAATGCATCAGTGGTGATCAGTGACATGAGTGAATAACATATTGCCAAACTAAGATCAAGACAGAGTCCTAAGAAAAGAAACTAGCTACTCTGAATCCTAACAAATACTATGCTTCTTCTCCCCCTTTGTCATCAGTCAAAGAAGGGGGAACTAAAGGAGCAACATAGGGGACAATAGCAGTAGAGGCCAACGCAGAAGTGGAAGCAGGTGGCACATTAGACGAAGGAGGAGGAGCCTGAGAAGGACCAGGACGACTGAGATTGGTAGTGAGATATTCAAGGTTGGTGTTGAGGTCCTGAACCAAAAGTTGGGTGCGAAGGTTCTGTTGTTCCAAATCCTGAATGTACTGCTGAGTCCGAAGGTGTTGTTGATCCAAATCCTGGACTTCTCTTCTTATTTCCTCTTGATGCTGAAAGAGAACAGAGAGACGATCATCAACATGAGTCTTGAGAGTAGACATCTCAGAATTAAGGTTAAGTCTACAAGCCATCATGTCTATCTCGATTCTCTTAACCAATTCCTTGAGAAGTTGAGTTAAATATTGTAACCCATTGCCCAGGGGATCAATCTCATTCTTGATCAGAGTCTGAGTGGCTTTCTGAGTGAAGGAAGGTTGGTGTGCCGGGGCAGTTCTAGCCTGAGATGAGTGAGCCTCGTCTGGGGCTTTAGATGATGAAGGATGAGAAGGACCATCCATAACATCCTTGTCTTTCCTTGGGGGATCTTGTCTCAAAGGCCCAGTGGCCTTAGTGAAGGAGATTTTCATGTAGAGAAGATGAGTCTTGCTAAATTCCTTTGGGAAGATCACCTTATCTCCCTTCATAAGATACCAGATGTTGTTGAAGCCTAAAATCTGAGAGACCAAGTTAGGATAAGGGATAGTATTTCTTTTGGAAGTACTAGAGGTAGCTAAAAAGGTAGACACTTCTGATATGATTAACTTTCCCAAATTCCTTGGTTCTCTGGCAATGATTGAGGCCAATAATTCATAATCCTTGGTAACAAAATGAGTGAAACTTTGTCCCTTATTGACCAAATTTCGACTGTAAAGGTACCAGAGGACTCGATGGGTATCAAGCATCTGTGAAGGCTTGAATTTGAGTGGTTTGCCATCATATTCCTCAGTAGGTAAGAGAAGGTTAAAGCAAGTTTGCGCAGACAAAGTGGGGGGATCAACAGGCGGATTGTTAATTCCTAAATAGGAATTTATAGAATCTGCATCAAACTGAATCTGTTTTCCCCTAACTTTAGTACATAAGGTGATTTCTCCACTGGTACTCTTCTCTTCAACCATATTAAAGTAGAACATTTTGACAATGATGGGAGAATAGGGAGTTTAAATTTGCAGTAAGGATATGTATGGGGCCAACCAAGGAGATAAATCTAGATTACAATTTCTCCTAAAATTTTCTAAGTTCAGAAACACCGTGGGGCAAAAAGGCCTATTACCATAATTGGCAGTAAAGAGAGTATCAGAAGGCAATACCACGGGGGTTTTGCAGAACCCAGGAGGGCAATGCAGAGCACTTTTCTGCCCAGCCATTTTGCAGGCAAAAGAGAGTGGGGTTGCTGGTGGTTGGCTCTCAGAGTGATGATGCGGTGGTCGTTGAACTCGATCTTCCCTTTCCTTGGAGCAACCTTCATAGAAATTGGGAGCTTCATCCTCATACAACATTCTGATGTCGGTGGAACTAGATTGTGATGAGGAGCTCTCGGCTTTAGAGGATTTGTTCGTCTTTGCCGCCGATTTGCTTGCTTCCGAGCGACTAGCTCCTTTGGACACATGCAAAGAATGAGTTGACGTACGAGTGATTTTTCGAGACAGAGTAGATTGCACATCCATGGAAAACGAAATTGTCTTCAACGGAGTATTTGGTGCGAGACTTTTTCGGGGGTGGTTGAGAGGTAAACTTAGACGAAGATTTTTCCATTGTGGAAAGAAAATCGCAGATTGATTGGAATCGGAGATGAGGAACAAAGTGGAAGAGATGGAAGAACTCTAGAGAGGTAGCGAAAATATCCTCTGAAAAATTTACTAGTTGATTCTCGAGAAAGCTATCAAGATTCTCGAGAATGGCCTGAATGCCTGAGCATGACATTATAGTTCTTGAGAGCGCCTTTCAGAAATTTGTTTGAGGAATATTACTGAATCAATTCTCGAGAGTAAAAATAGATTCTTGAGAATTGATTGCTAAGATTAAATTCCTTTGAGATAATTCTCGAGAAGGCTAAATTGGTTCTCGAGAATAAAAATCCCATTTACGCCTAGATGTTCTCGAGAATGGACATTAATTCTCGAGAATGTACCATTTAAAAAACATTTTCTCAAGATTGTTGAAGTCAATTCTCGAGAATACTAAATTGATTCTCGAGAATGATGATGTAAAAATGAATAGTAACCCATGGAATATTTCGAAAACCCTATACTTCTCGAGAATAATATAAGGTTCTAGAGAATGCTTAGGAACAATGATAGACTTTCATACCTTGATTCTCGAGAATGAATGCATGATTCTTGAGAATATAGTCTCTCTGTCAACCTCTATTTTTGTATGTTTGAATAGAGCACCTGCAAACATGTATCTAACCACTCCGATGGTAAAGTTAGTGTCAATGAATCATCAAAACATAATTTAAAACTACTATTGCTTACAATTCATTGGGGTTTACCATTCCCAATTCTCTTCGAATAAAGTTGAACTGTTCTTTGGCTAAAGGCTTCGTGAAGATGTCAGCAAGTTGCAAGTGTGTGGGGTGAACATTACTTTAATATATTTCTTTTGCACATGATCTCTGATGAAGTGATGTCTTACATCAATGTGCTTTGTTCTCGTGTGTTGAACTAGATTTTTTGCAAGACTAATTGTGCTAATGTTGTCGCAAAGAATTGGAATCTCTTTCAGATGCACGCCTAAATCAGATAATTGTTGTCTTAGCCATAAAACTTGTGCACAACAACTGGAGACAACAACATATTCAGCTTCTGTTGAAGACACAACCATGGTGGTCTGTTTCTTACTAAACCATGATACTAGTGATCCTCCGAGAAACTCGCATTGACCACTAGTGCTCTTTCGGTCAGTTTTATAGCCAGCATGATCGGAGTCTGAATATGCAACCAGAAATTCTTGTTGTCCCTTTGGAAACCATAGACCAAGCTCCTTTGTGTCTGAGAGATAGCGAAAAATTCTTTTCACATGCTCGGCATGTGATTCCTTTGGAGCCGCTTGGAATCCCGCACACATTCCCACACTGAATTGTATGTCTGGTCTACTTGTTGTTAGGTAGAGTAGTGATCCGATCATTCCTCGGTATTTGGTTATGTTGAAGTCTTTTCCTTTCTCTTCATCGGCGTCTAGAGAGGCAGTGGAGCTCATTGCTGTGTCAGCACCGTTGCAATGCTCTAGTCCAAATTTTTTGAGCAAATCCCAGAGATACTTTATTTGTGAGATAAATATTCGATCCTTTCGTTGTTGGATTTGCAAACCGAGAAAATACTTCAACTCCCCCATCATTGACATTTCAAATTCGTTCAGCATTTTCTTTGAAAATTCTTTACATAGAGATTCGTTAGTAGAACCAAAGATAATATCATCTACATATATTTGCACAACCAAGATTTCATTAAGCTTGTTATTTTTGATGAAGAGTGTAATGTCTGTTTTTCCTCTAATGAAACCTTGTTCTAACAAAAATTTACCCAATCTTTCATACCAAGCTCGCGGAGCTTGTTTCAGACCATATAGTGCCTTTTTCAGTCGAAAAACGTGATCAGGATGGTGTTCAATTTCAAAACCAGGAGGTTGCTCTACATAAACCTCCTCTTGTATAAAACCATTTAAAAATGCACTTTTAACATCCATTTGATAGAGTTTAAATTCTTTGATGCAAGCAAAGGCCAAGAGTACACGTATTGCCTCCAATCTAGCTACTGGAGCATACGTTTCCTCGTAATCAATTCCTTCTTCCTGATTATAACCTTTGGCAACAAGTCTAGCCTTATTTCTGACTATAATGGCAGATTCATCACATTTGTTTTTGAATACCCATTTGGTGCCAATGACCGGATGGTCTTTGGGCCTAGGTACCAAGTCCCAAACTTGATTTCTATCAAATTGATACAATTCCTCTTGCATTGCGATGACCCAATCATTGTTTGAAAGGGCCTCATCAATCTTAGAGGGTTCGATGTTTGATATGAATGCAGAAAAGGTTACTTCATTTAAAGTGCTTCTTCTAGTTCTTACTCCTTGATTTACATCACTGATGACTTGGTCCAGAGGATGATTTCTAATAAATTTCCAAGCCTTAGGTTGAGATTGATCGAAATTCTCTACTGAATTCTGATCATTGTTTTCAAAAACATTTTCAGAGTTTTCAAGAGAAGCAGGAGTAGTTTTTGAAAAGAATTGGTTTTTGTGAGCAAGTTCATCATCATCATCTATAGGTTCATTAACTTTGGAATCACAGAACACAACATGGATAGACTCTTCAACTATACGAGTACATTTATTAAATACTCTATAGGCTTTACTTCTACTTGAATACCCAAGAAAAATACCTTCATCAGCTTTTGAATCAAACTTACCCAGATTGTCCTTACCATTGTTGTGTACATAGCACTTACTTTTGACCAAAGATGTGTAGATGAGCTAGGTTGGGCTTCCTTCCTTTGTAAAGCTCGTAAGGAGTCTTTTTTAATTTCTTTCGCAAATAGGCTCGGTTTGATATGTAGCTTGCTGTATTCATTGTGTCTGCCCAGAAGACTTGTGATGTTTGATTTTCGTTAAGCATTGTATGAGCCATCTCTGTGAGTACACGGTTCTTCCTCTCAACCACACCATTTTGTTGAGGTGTTCTTGGAGCTGAGAAGTTATGATCAATGCCATGACCATCACAGAATTCAGCAAAGGCTTGGTTTTCAAATTCCCCTCCATGATCGGTTCGAATGGCTGAAATATAAATACCTTTCTCGTTTTGCTCCTTATTGGCGAAAACAGTAAATAGGTCAAATGTTTCATCTTTTGATGTCATAACATAGTCCATGTAAAACGAGAAAAATCATCTACAATAACTAGGGTATATAAATTACCACCAAGACTTCTTACTCTAGCAGGTCCAACTAAATCCATGTGAAGTAATTGAAGAGGACGATTAGTTGATATTTCAGATTTGTTCTTAAAAGAGGATTTGGTTTGTTTGCCCTTTTGACAAGCATCACATATCATATTATTTTCAAAACGAATTTTAGGCAAACCAATAACTAAATCTTTTCTTATCAACTTGTCTAATTGTAACATGTTAACATGAGCCAGTCGCTTATGCCACAGCCAGCTTTCATCTAAGTTGCTAACAAAACATTTTTCGGAATTAATTTTAGGAAATTCTAATGTATAGCAATTACCTTCCCTAGGTGCTTTGAATAATGTCTTTAATTTACCTTTGTCTATTAGGAGATCATTCTTACTGACAATAAGACATTCTTCCGAGTCGAAGAGGATCCAATTGTTTTTATCTGCACTCTGACTAACACTTAGGAGGTTATGACAGAGACCTTCCACCAGATAGACATCTTTAATCTGTGGTCCATCCTTTGTCCCAATTTCTCCGACTCCAGTGATTTTGCCAGATTGATTCCCTCCAAAGGTGACTCTACCACCATCTTTTGATCTCATTGCTATAAACTTAGCTTGATCTCCCATCATGTATCTTGAGCATCCACTATCAATATACCATTTATTGGTTTTTGATGTGCTCAGACATACCTACAAATCAAGAGAGATTAGACTTTAGGTACCCACTTTTTCTTGGGTCTGAAAACGAAAGGAAATCACCAAGAGGGGGGTGAATTGGGGATTTTAAAACTTTTATAATAACTTTGCACCCAAGCTGAAGCTAAACGTAAAGAGATAGGGAAGAAGAGCTTGACACAGAAAGCTTATCCTGGTTCGTTCTAAATTCTTTTAATCTTTCGTATCTTTCAAAGTTTGTAATCAGCTCCTTATATAGTGGTGAGTTGCTATGTGACCGTTACTTCTCAACTTAGCATGTTCTTCATTTGAAATTCAGTTTGATGAGGATTATAGCCGTTGGGTCCTGAATTTCGGCCGATTCAATTCCTGGACGCGTGAAATCATTCTGCCTTCTGATTCTTCACGTTTATTCAATGATTCGTTCCTGGAGTAATATCTCACAAGATAAGCAGGCTCGAGTCCATTAGTGATTAGGCTCGAGTTTAACACTATTCATGCCTAAGAGTTTTGGTTGCACGATTAGAGTGGACTGGAGCATGAGTACAAACTCTGGAGTTTGTACACTTTGCTTTTCTTTCTTCAGTCTCTGCCAAGGGAAAACTCGAGCTTGCAATAACAGGCTCGAGTTTACCTATTTTGTAAACTCTTCTTCGTTTGTCAAACCATAGAGTAAACTCTACACAAAAGTATTAGGCTTGAGTCCATTTACTTGGGCTCGAGTGTTCATTAAATTATAGCCATAGAAACAAGTGAACTCTACTTAAAAAGAATAAACTCGGAGTTTAAAGAGATACATTTTAATTAGAAAATCTTCCCGCCATGGGAAAACTCGAGCTTGTCTATACTGGGCTCGAGTTTACTCGTTGTAAACTCTTTATTATTATATCATCGGGGTTTAGGCTCGAGTCTATTTACTCGTGCTCGAGTTCGTTATGCCGAAAATATCCCGATGAGCTCTCTGTTTGCGTAAAACTCGAGTTTGCTTAGTTAGGCTCGAGTTTTGAGGTGACAGAATGATTTTGACTCTTTGTCATTTTAAAAACATTCGTACTTGTTTACAATTGTTATTAATCATCAAAACACATAGAGAACTAACATTCTCCCCCTTTTTGATGATGACAACACTTGTAAACAATTAACTCCTTTAAAAACACTGTTTTGATCATTTGAAATCATTGAAGCATAAGTGTTCAGTGTAAATGCATCAGAATTAGATTTTAACATTTAAACATTGATTCTATCAGAGTTAGCAGCTTAACATAAATCATAACACATATTTTCATTGCATAAGCTAAAACATTCAACGGTTTACAAAATGACATTTAGAGTTTCAAGCATACATATATCTCAAAGAAAATGACAGCTTGACAACTTGACTTCTCCTTCTTCACTTCAACTCTTCTCCCCCTTTGTCATCATCGAAAAGTGGAGGATTAGATGAGATAGAGGTTGGTGAAGAATAGGATCATGGGTAGATGGTTCGGGGCTATGGAGGTTGGGATTGGTTCGGAAGAAGGTGGAGGTGCCGAAGAGCTAGGTCCAAAGAGAATTGATGGACTAATTTTCTAAAATTTTGTCCATTTTGTCATGGAGGCTGGACATAGACACCAAAAGAGTGGAGATGCTTACTGTGTGATCTCCAATTTGATCCCTGAGACCTTGCACTTTCTCTTTGATAATCTCATGTTCAAGAATGAGATCTTCTTGTGCATCAGAGAACTCCTCATATCCTTTCTTGACTGTGGTGAATCCTGATTCTATCTTGGAAGACAGATCAGAAATAACTTGGGCAATGTAAGTCTTTATTCTTTCATCCAAATCAGAGGGAAAGGATTGTGGTGGAGGTGGTGCACTTTGAGCTTCTTGAACTCTAGATTGAGTAGCTCGGTTCTAGTAGGTCTTGAGGGTGCTCTGGAATGATCACTTCCTTGATCAAAGCTTATCCTCATTAAATTTAGGATATTTGGCCAAATTTGGCTGGTTTTTCGGGTTTCTCATTGGTGGTAAATACTGACCCTTTCATGAAACATAATCACCGAGATGAGGCGGCAAAGGGTATCTGGGATGTTTTTCTTCCATGGAAACGAAATTTGAACATCTCTTTAAAGATCCAATCTCCTATGTTATGAGGGACTTGATCTATGATAGAGGCAAAAATAGGGAAGTCCTTTTTGGCAAAGTGAGTGAAATTGCCTCCCTTTTGTAATAATTTTATAGTGTATATATACCAAGCAGCTCTCTGCTTAGGAGGCATTGATACTGGAGTGAACAGAAGGGCAAAAACTCTTAGCCTCATAGTTTTCTTGGAATCGTATGGCATCCTCACCATATAAAGTGACATCCTCACTAGAGAATCCTTTAGGGATGGAGGAATGATTGTAAATTTCAAATAAGGCTGGGTTTTCTCTAGATACCTGAGGAACAGAGTGTTGTTTGTGATGGGAGGATGATTGAGCTTGAGAGCTAGTTTGACTAGTTGTGGTCTTTCGAGACTTGTGTATCTGTTCTTTGCCCCTTCGAGGTGGTGTGTCAGCAGTTGAAGCTTTCTTTGAGGTATTCATCTTGACTGTGGTTATTGGAGTGGCTTGGGTAATAGGAATACCAGTATTTGCTTGTCAATTCCATGCTTGAATCGTTTGGGAAACGATTTTACCACGGGAGGACGTTGAGAGATTTTTGTTTGATCAGTTTGGGGTTCTTGAGGATCAGAGGATTTGGAATCTTGGGTTGCAGATCGTTTGGACGCCATGTTCTCTGGTTTTCGTTTGAGGAGATTGAGAGAAATTTTTGGGAGAATTTAGGTTTAGGCTCGAGGGTGAGATAGAGTGAAGACGAAAAGTCGGTTTTTAAAGAAATTTTATCGACGCAAACTCGAGTTCTTAAGTGTAGGCTCGGGTTTGTGTAACGTTACTTACCACGGAATTCAAGAGTGTATGTGTGAACCCTTGAAATTTCTTGCTAGGCGCTTTACTTGCACTCGATTGTTTGGGATTTTGATTTCAATATACATCCTGCACAAAACATATCTACATACTCCGATGCTTAAGTTAGTGGATAATAATAATTAAAAACATAACTAACATTTGAATTACTTACAACTCATTGGGATTTACCATTCCCAATTCTCTTCTTATGAACACAAATTGTTCTTTTGCTAGTGGCTTGGTGAAGATATCAGCGAGTTGCAAGTGAGTTGGGATGAACATGACTTTGACATCCTTCTTTTGAACATGATCTCTTATGAAGTGATGTCTGACATCAATATGTTTGGTTCTAGTGTGTTGAACAGATTCTTTGCCAAACTTATTGTGCTTGTGTTGTCACAAAGAATTGGGATTTCTTTGAGATGAACTCCCAAATCACACAATTGTTGTTTGAGCCAAAGAACTTGAGCACAACAACTTGAGGCAGCAACATACTCAGCTTCGGTGGATGACACGGCTATCGTGGTCGCTTTTTGCTGAACCAAGACACTAATGATCCTCCAAAGAACTCACATTGACCACTTGTGCTTTTTTTGTCAGTCTTGTATCCTGCATGATCTGAATCAGTATAGGCTACTAAGTGTTCATGTTGATCTTTGGGAAACCATAATCCAAGAGTCTTTGTATCAGCAAGATATCTAAAAGTTCTTTTAACATGTTCAGCATGGGACTCCATGGGGGCGATTGGAATCTAGCACACATTCCAACACTCGAATTGAATGTCTGGACGACTTGCTTTGTAAGATAGAGTAATGATCCAATCATTCCTCTATACTTAGTGATGTTGAAGTTAGTCCCCTTTTCATCGGCATCCCGAGTTGCGGTTGAACTCATTGGAGTATCCGCTCCATTACAATCAGCTAGACCATATTTTTTAATAGATCTTTCAGATACTTGGTGCGGGAAATGAAGATTCCATCATGGCGTTGCTTGATTTGAAGTCCAAGGAAGTAATTAAGTTCTCCCATCATGGACATTTCAAATTCTCCTGCATTGTCTTGGCAAATTCTTCACACATAGTATCATTAGTAGCACCAAAAATAATATCATCAACATAAATTTGAGCTATTAAAACATCACCAAGTTTATTCTTCTTTATAAAGAGAGTTGTATCTGCTTTTGATAATTGAATATTTTATACACTTATTTTTGTCTCTTGAATAATAATTTAGGACCCTTTAGCTAATAAATAATGGCTCTTATGTTTATTTGGGCCTTGGGCCTTTTATTGCATTTTAGCTATTTTTAATAATAAAATTCCAGTTTTGTGTTGCTTCACTATTTCTACCATAACTCTTGAACCAGACATCGGATTTGCCTCATTTTTGTCTCATATTTCAGATGATTCAGAGAGCTACAATTGTTATGAAGACATCAAGAGCAAATTCGGTCAAGAAGGAGGTCAATTTTGGAGCCAAAGTCGGATGTACAATTCTGGATTTATTTTGGACCCGAATTTTGTAATTTAAGTCCAGGTTATATTTTATTTCTGTTTTGGGCTAAAACTATGAGAGCCCATTTCGTTTTAGGTTATTTTTAAGTATGGCAGCTGCCACAAACATATTCATTCACGTTTTTAACATTAGAGTGGATCAAAATACAAGTTTTCATTTTCTCTCATCTGTTCTTCATGTTCTTGCGCGTTCTTCGTGTTCTTCGTTCGTTCTTCAATTTTCCCAGCCATGATCGGCTAAACTCTTGTGATTAACCCAACGATGAGGATTCCATGATTCATCCAGAGAACTCGTGCCTAATCGGTAACTACTCGATTCTGTTTTCATCTTATCGGATTCGATTTCTGGAAATAGTTCGAATATTAGATTTAATATTCGGTTTGGTTCATCCCAAGGACTTAGTTCGGACTAGGTTACAGTGTTGCTTTGCGATTGCACAGTGAGACGCCACTGTCCGGGCAGATTCTAGGCGATCGTCTAGGCGAGGAATTTCCGGATGAATGCAGTTCTATTCTGTTAAACCAAACCCCCATTTTATCATTCTGTTTCACTATTGTTATTGAACAAGCCCATTGCAAATTCGTTGGGAAACGACCCAGTTCCCTAATTCGCAAATTGTTTTCGAACTTGGTTTATTTTGGAAGACACGGCAATAATCTTTCCAAAAATGGCGCCATTGCGGGAATTTGCATCGGTTTGATTAGTAACAGTATTGTAAATAGCTTAGTTTAGGTAGTTTAGGTGGTTCGGGTGGCTGGACAGAAATTTTTCTGACTCCGATCACTCAAACCAGGTCTTATTCACAAGGAATTGGGTGTTTTAAGCAAAAGTCACTTCCTAGAAGGAAGTGAGGTCTCACTCATTTTCCCCAAATTCCAACGTTTAGACCACTTTTTCACTGTTTTAGGTTCGCTTTTTGATTTCCAACGGGACCATTTTTTTGAGTATCTCGATTGAGTTGAAATTTGGTACAGTGATAGAAAATGGTGAATCGTTAGACCCACATCGAAAATGTTCCATTTTCCATGTGGTATCCTCCGTTTCGCCAAATTCCATCGTTTAGGCCACTTTTTCAATTTTTGAAGTTTTTATTCCATTTTTGAGTCCCCCAATAGTCTAGGAGTTGCCTGTCCAAGTCCCAAAAATTTTAAAAATCATTTGATACTGTTTCTGGACTTGTTTTGGTCAATTTCTAGCATAGGTTTTTGCTTTTGTGTGTTTTGTCTCGTGTCTCTTAGTTTTTTTCCACTTTTCACCACCTCTAGTGGCATTTTCGTAATTCTGATTTTCTGGTGGCATCTTTGTCATTCTGAGTACTTGCCAACTCTGCTTTGTGTATATTTTGCATGAGTACCAGGAATACTACTAATCCAGAAGATTTGTTGCCATTTGATCCGAAATAGAAAGAACAATTCTTCTTGCTAGAAGAGTTGTTAGGCTAAGTCATAACATTAATACCGGCCGGATACTCAATTAGAGTCCGATTCGACCATTCGATTGTGTCCATTACGTTGATCTTTACGATTGTGCTTCGATAGTATTTCGATAGTCTTGTTGTGTTCACTGATTCTAGTAGCAACTTTGCTCGCTCGGACATTATGGCGGGAGAGCGGGATAATCATCATACTTTGAAGGAATTGGGTGCACTGATGTTAATTATCAACCCTTGTGCATCCATTATCCTAACCTTGCTGCTAACTTTGAGCTTAAATCTGGTCTAATACACTTGTTGCCTAAGTTTCATGGTCTTGCAGGTGAGTGCCCCATTAAGCATTTGAAGGAATTCCATGTAGTATGCAGCACTATGAAACCTCATGCCATTGATGAAGATCATATCAAGCTGAGAGCTTTTCCTTTCTCATTGGAGGGTGGAGCCAAGGATTGGTTGCTGTACCTTCAAGCACCTCCTCGACCAGCCATATGTCCACCTCCACAGGCGGCACAACAGCAGGCTAGTAGTAGTGGTGGTTCCTCACTTGAAGATATGATGAAGCAATTTGTCACAGCCAATATGCAGTTCCAACAGCAACCGACACTTCCATTCGAGTTTGCAAACACAGATTGGGCAATTGGCAACATCATTGAACCAGTTTCAACCTCTGGGATCCAATTCCCTTCCCTCACAAACAATTCCCAATCCTAAGGGAAATGTGAGTGCTATATCACTACTGATGCGGAAAGCAATTGGAGGAACCTAAGCAAGCTGCAGATGTGACTTCCACATCGAAAACGAGTCAGGAAATGTGAAGATTGACTCGAAAAGAAAAAGGCGGTGCGGCAAGGTGAAGAGGAAGACATTCCTATTCCTCTTCCCTTCCTCGGAGAGCGATTCAGTCCAAGAAGTTGGCAGATAGAGCACAAGAGAAGGATATACTTGAGACATTCGAAGAGTAGAGATCAACATTCCTCTCTTAGATGCGATCAAACAAATTCCTAAATATGCCAAGTTTCGAAGGAGTTGTGCACCAACAAGAGGCGGCGAAGGGAATGAACGAGTGAGCTTGAACCGAGAATGTCTCAAGACTCATCCAAACCTACCATGCCTCGTAAATGCAAAGATCCGGGGACATTTTCTATCCCTTGCCTTATTGGTAACTATAGATTTGATGATTGCATGCTAGATTTAGGTGCTTCTATTAATGTCATGCCCGCATCTCTGTTTATAGATCTCTTGGTCTTGGTCCCTTGCGTCCAAGCTGGTGTCATTGTTCGGTTAGCTAATAGGAGTAATGCCCATCCTTCGGTTTAGTTGAAGATGTATTAGTCAAAGTTAATGAATTGATATCCCTGCTGATTTTTACATCTTGGATATGGAGGGTGAGTCTCCTAGTAGTAGGTCGCCAATCATTCTAGGGAGACCTTTCATGAAAACAGCTAGGACTAAGATAGATGTGCATTACGGTACTCTTTCCATGGAGTTTGGTGATATATCGTGAATTTCAATATCTTTGATGCCATGAAATATCCTAGGGAAGAGCATTACATTTTCGTATTGATGTGATTGATGATCTTTGTGGATGATGTTCTTAATGGTTGGTGTCTTGATTATCCTTATTTTTCATCGAAAGTGATACCCCCATTTGTGCATGCAATGATAATGAATGGTGCTCTGTTTGCACTAATTTGGTTAAGACCGCATTGTTTGGTGATTTCGATTTGCTTGGTGATTCTACATTACTTGTAGACTCGATATTGAGTCCGAGTTTGAGCTTCACCCGATCCTAACGTGCATCCCGATTCGATTTTGATGAGCTTCATTCGA
This sequence comes from Acacia pycnantha, assembly GCA_025563575.1. Taxonomy (NCBI): domain Eukaryota; kingdom Viridiplantae; phylum Streptophyta; class Magnoliopsida; order Fabales; family Fabaceae; genus Acacia; species Acacia pycnantha. The sequence continues at coordinate 728,199 of JAMWYP010000146.1, forward strand.
TTTTGATGAACTGAATTCGATGTTAACCTTGAGCCGTATAGACACGGTCCTTACCTTGTGCTTCTTTGAATATGGTTTCGGTATTCCCGGTGTGATGACATCGAGTTGTTGCAACAACCACCCAAGCTTCTCCCCTCCACCGAGCAACCACCCAAACTAGAGTTGAAATCCCTTCCGGACCATCGAAGTATGCATTTACGGAGGAGAATGAGCGGTTGCCGTCATTGTGGCAAACAATCTCACGCCCGATCAAGAAGAGAAGCCGCTAAGCTTATTGAGGGTGAACAAGAAAGCTATTGGGTGGACATTGGTCGACATAGTTGGCATTAGCCCTTCTATGTGCATGCACCGGATTCTGTTGGAAGAGGACTCTAAGCCGGTGAGGCAACCCCAGAGACGCCTTAATCCTCTTATCCTTGATGTAGTGAAGAAGGAGGTCACTAAGCTTCTTCAAGCTGGCATCATCTATCCTATTTCTGATAGCCAGTGGGTTAGCCCAGTCCAGGTGGTTCCCAAGAAGTCCGGAGTCACTGTAGTAGCCAATCAAAAGAATGAGCTCATTCCTACTCGAGTTCAGAATAGTTGGAGAGTTTGCATTGACTATAGGAGACTCAACCAAGCCACTCGCAAGGATCATTACCCTCTACCTTTCATTGATCGGATGTTAGAGCGATTGGCCGGTAAGTCTCATTCTTGCTTCTGGATGGCTACTCGGATACTTCCGGATCCATATTGCTCCCGAGGATCGGGAGAAGACGACCTTCACATGCCCCTTTGGGACATATGCTTACCGGAGGATGCCTTTTGGCCTCTGCAATGCACTGGCACCTTTCGGCGTTGCATGGTGAGTATTTTCTACGAGTTCCTAGAGGACTGCATGGAGGTTTTCATGGATGATTTCACCGTATATGGGTCGATTTTGATGCATGCTTAGCTAATTTGTCTAGAGTCTTGAATAGGTGCATTGAATCTAATCTTGTCTTTGAATTATGAAAAGTGTCACTTTATGGTTGAGTCGTATAGTCTTGGGACACATAGTGTCTAGGAAAGGGATTGAGGTCGACCCCGCTAAGATTGATGTTATTCTTGCTTTGCCTTACCCCGCTTCGTGCGGGAGGTTCGCTCTTTTCTTGGTCATGCAGGTTTCTATCGACGTTTCATTCGAGATTTCAAAGAAGATCTGCTCAACCCTTGTCCCACCTCCCGCATAAGGACACCGACTTTGTCTTTGATGATGCGTGCAAGGCGGCCTTCGATCACTTGAAGCGTTGCCGACCACGCCCCCAGTGATTCAGCCCCGATTGGCTCCTCCCTTTTGAGTTAATGTGCGATGCTTCCAACTATGCGGTTGGTGCTATCTTAGCACAACGGGTTGATAGAGCCTCCCATGTCATTGCATATGCTTCAAAGACTTTGGATTCTCGCTCGGTCTAATTACACAACTACCGAGAAGGAGTTGTTGGCTATTGTATTTGCCTTTGATAAGTTTAGGTCATATCGCTAGCTAGTAGAGTCATTGTTTTCTCGACCATGCGGCTTTAAAGTTTCTTTTGAAAAGGCGGATGCTAAGCCACGACTCATCCGGTGGATGTTGTTGCTCCAAGAGTTTGATGTGGAGATTCGAGATAGAAGTGGAGCACAAAGCGGGTAGCCGACCACTTGAGTCGTATCACTCATTCTCCCTCTCACCCCTCTTCTATTCGGGATGATTTCCACGATGAGCGGCTTCTACACTGCAAGTTAAGACCCCATGGTATCTTTGATTTAGTTAACTACTTGGTAGCCGGTGTTTTTTCTGTAGAGTCCACTAGGGCCCAAACCCTTAAATTGAAAAGTGAGTCTAAATATTATGTTTGGGATGACCCTTATACGTGGAAATTTTGTAGTGACCAAGTAGTTAGGAGATGTGTGCACGATTGTGAGTTTCAATCTATATTGCATTTTGCTCATGTACACGCTTGTGGTGGTCACTTTGGACCCCAAAGAAGCGCTAGGAAGGTGTTAGAATGTGGTTTGTTTTGGCCTTCCTGTTTCATGATGCCCATTTGTTTTGCAAGTCATGTGATAACTGTCGAGGGGGGAGTATTTCCCGTAGGCATGAGATGCCCCAAAACCCTATATTGTTTTGTGAGATCTTTGATGTTTGGGGTATTGATTTCATGGGTCCATTTCTGCTTCATATGGTTACACTTACATCTTGGCCGGCCGTTGATTATGTTTCGAAATGGGTTGAGGCGAAAGCCACCCGGACAAATGATTCTTCGTGGTGGTGGATTTTGTTAGGTCTAACATTTTCTCGCAGTTTGGCATTCCTAGAGCTATTATCGGTGATCGGGGTTCCCATTTTTGCAATCGAAGCATGGGTGCCTTGCTACGCAAGTATGGAGTGCTTCACAAGGTTTCCATGACCTACCATCCTCGGACCAATGGTCAAGTGAAGTCTCCAATAGAGAGATTAAGCAAATCCTTCAAGACTGTCAACTCTACCGGAAAGATTGGAGTAAGCGACTAGATGATGCTTTGTGGGCATATCGCACCGCTTACAAGACTCCGATTGGGATGTCTCCCTATCGGATTGTCTTTGGTAAGGCATGTCATCTTCCGGTTGAGTTGGAGCATCAAGCCTATTGGGCTATTAAGCAATGCAACATGGATTTGGCTAAGTCCGGGATGGAGAGGAAGCTGCAGTTGCAAGAGTTAGATGAGCTTAGATTGGATGCCTATGAAAGCTCACGGTTGTATAAGGAAAAGACTAAGGCATTCCATGATAAGCATATTTTGAGGAAAGAATTCTCTGTGGGCCGAAAGTTCTTCTATTTAATTCCCGTCTGAAGTTTATGCACGGTAGCTTCGATCTAGATGGGATGGCCCTTTGTGATCACTAACATATTTCCATTTGGTGTTGTTGAGCTATGTGATCCACCCACAGACGGACTTTTAAGGTCAATGGGCATCGCCTCAAGCCATTTCATGAGGGATCCCCACAGCGCACTGAGGAAGCGAGAGATTCTCCTCATTGATGCCACTTATCCTCCATAAACCCTTGGGAGTATTCTTCTTTCTTCTCCCTCTCTCTCTTTTATTTGTTTTCCTTTTCTACTTTGCTTTTGAAAATAAATACATTCTTTCTTTCTAATGATTGCTACATATTATGAACTAGGACATTTTGGTTTTAATGGATCATTTCGTTTAGTCCGGAACTCTTGACTCTTCAATTACAAGTCTTGGTAGTTGATTTGATGTTGTTGATTACCTAAGTTGGTATTGACCTTGTGAGGTTTTGGGCCTGCATGAATGGAATTCATCTTTTGCCATTCTTTCTTTCATGTGTGCATCTCTCATGATTTGTGTTCTCTAGAACTTGCTCCTTTTCTTTTTGAAACTACATTTTTCACTTACGTGCATAAGTATGATGGAAGCTTGTTTTCTTTCTTTTATTCTCCTCACTTTGGCCAAATAGCTTTCCCTTACATTATGATTCCCTTGCTAGCCCCTTTGTGCCTTTTGACCCATTCTTTTCTAAGCCACATTACAAGCCTAAGCGTAAAACCATTTTATTCCGCACCTTGAAGATTTATTGAGCATTGGTTTCAACTTGTTTTGTGTTTAAGTGTGGGGTTGCTCAGAGTGCAACAGTTTAAGTGGGGGGGATATTTGATTTTGACATTGTAATTACGTATACAATGAAAGGAAAGAAAGAAAAGTAAAAAACAAAAACAAAAAACAAAAAAAAAAAACAAAAAAAAAAAGAAAAGAAAAAAACAACAAAAGAAGAGAAAAGAAAAGAAAATACATAGAAAGGAATGTATATATGAGTAGAATAAAAGTCTCATACATAGAGAATGATTGTGTTAATCAGTGCTCTTCCTTTTGATTTCTTTGGTGCTTAGCCTCTTATTCCATACTATTACCTACCTTCACCCTAGCCCCGTTACAACCTTTAATTACAAGCTCTCTTGATTTGTGCATGTATGTGTTATGAGTAGTGGAGACGTAGAAGTTGAGCAAGCTTATGGTAGAACAAATTTCTTGAGTAGAATTTGAGCGATACACTTATTTACCTTAAACACTTGAGAGACCGATTGATTGAGCGCATCATTTGAGAGATCATCTTTTGTGATTAGCATCATTGATTGACACTACCATGAATTGTAATTTGAGATGAAGGGGTTTTGGTCTTGAATGATTGGTCTTTTGAAGCTTTGTGTCCCTTGATTCAATTTTTGCATTGTTAGCAATTATTAGTAAAGAAGAGTTTTTCCTTTAGGTCTTTCTCTTTGAATTTTGCTCGGAGTGCAAAAAGATAAGTGTGGGGGAATTTGATAATTGAATATTTTATACACTTATTTTTGTCTCTTGAATAATAATTTAGGACCCTTTAGCTAATAAATAATGGCTCTTATGTTTATTTGGGCCTTGGGCCTTTTATTGCATTTTAGCTATTTTTAATAATAAAATTCCAGTTTTGTGTTGCTTCACTATTTCTACCATAACTCTTGAACCAGACATCGGATTTGCCTCATTTTTGTCTCATATTTCAGATGATTCAGAGAGCTACAATTGTTATGAAGACATCAAGAGCAAATTCGGTCAAGAAGGAGGTCAATTTTGGAGCCAAAGTCGGATGTACAATTATGGATTTATTTTGGACCCGAATTTTGTAATTTAAGTCCAGTTATATTTTATTTCTGTTTTGGGCTAAAACTATGAGAGCCCATTTCGTTTTAGGTTATTTTTAAGTATGGCAGCTGCCACAAACATATTCATTCACGTTTTTAACATTAGAGTGGATCAAAATACAAGTTTTCATTTTCTCTCATCTGTTCTTCATGTTCTTCGCGCGTTCTTCGTGTTCTTCGTTCGTTCTTCGATTTTCCCAGCCATGATCGGCTAAACTCTTGTGATTAACCCAACGATGAGGATTCCATGATTCATCCAGAGAACTCGTGCCTAATCGGTAACTACTCGATTCTGTTTTCATCTTATCGGATTCGATTTGAAATAGTTCGAATATTAGATTTAATATTCGGTTTGGTTCATCCCAAGGACTTAGTTCGGACTAGGTTACAGTGTTGCGTGCGATTGCACAGTGAGACGCCACTGTCCGGGCAGATTCTAGGCGATCGTCTAGGCGAGGAATTTCCGGATGAATGCAGAGATTTCGATTCATCCGAACCAAACGTGGGTTAGTTATATTTTCGTTCAATGATGGAGGTTTCGGAATCAATTCGTTGGGTTGATCATCTTTAATCTGTCTCTATTTATTTGATTCTGTTTGACTCTGTTTATTGCACCTTGATTATGTTATTTCGTTTTGTTCTATTCTCGTTAAACCAAACCCCCCATTTTATCATTCTGTTTCACTATTGTTATTGAACAAGCCCGCTGCAAATTCGTTGGGAAACGACCCAGGTTCCCTAATTCTGCAAATTGTTTTCGAACTTGGTTTATTTTGGAAGACACGGCAAAAATCTTTCCAGCTTTTCCTCTAACAAATCCTTGATCAAGAAGGAAAGTGCTTAACCTCTCATACCAAGCTCTAGGAGCTTGCTTAAGACCATATAAGGCTTTCTTGAGGTGATAAACATGATCTGGATGATGTTCATTTTGAAAACACGGAGGTTGTTCAACATAAACTTCCTCTGTATAAAACCATTAAAAAGGCGGATTTTACATCCATTTGAAAAAGTTTGAATCCTTTAACACAAGCAAAGGCTATAAGAACTCTTATAGCTTCCAATCTTGCTTTGGAGCATAAGTTTCTTCATAATCAATTCCTTCTTCTTGATTATAGCCTTTTGCAACTAGCCTTGCCTTATTACGAATGATTATGGCGGATTCATCACATTTATTTTTGAATACCCATTTAGTACCAATGACCGGATGGTCTTTAGGTCTGGGTACCAAGTCCCAAACTTGGTTTCTTTCAAATTGATGTAATTCCTCTTGCATTGCTATAACCCAATCATTGTCTGAAAGGGCTTCATCAATCTTAGAAGGTTCAATTTTCGAAATGAAAGCTGAAAAAGTAACTTCATTCAAAGTGCTTTTCTCGGTTCTTACTCCTTGATTTGCATCACCTATCACTTGATCCAGAGGATGACTCCTACTGTATCTCCATGATTTTGGTTGAGTTTGAACACTTTGTTTTCATAAGCATTTTCACAATGTTTTTCGGTTTCAGAATCATCTTGCAAATCTTTTTCCGTATTTGTTGAAACAGAAGTTTGGTTTGTCACAGGAAAATCATCATCATCATCCAAGGACTTGTTAGATTTGGTTTCACAGAAAACAATATGCATAGATTCTTCAACAGTGTGATTACGTGTATTATAAACTCTATATGCTTTACTTCTACTTGAATAACCCAAGAATATACCTTCATCAGCTTTGGAATCAAATTTTCCCAAGTTGTCCTTACCATTATTGTGGATGAAGCACTTACATCCAAAGATATGCAAGTGAGCTAAGTTGGGTTTTCTTCCTTTGTAGAGTTCATAGGGAGTTTTGTCCAACTTCTTCCGGAGATATGCCCTGTTTGATATGTAACAAGCAGTGCTCATAGCATCAGCCCAAAACACTTGAGATGTTTGGTTCTCATTTAGCATTGATCTTGCCATTTCAGTAAGCACTCTATTCTTTCTTTCAACAACTCCATTTTGCTGTGGGGTTCTTAGAGCTGAGAAATTATGATTAATTCCCATACTATCACAGAATTCTCCAAAGGCATGATTCTCAAATTCTCCACCATGATCTGTACGAATACCTGCAATAGAGAATCCTTTCTCGTTTTGGACCTTCTTGGCAAACACAATAAATTGATCAAATGTTTTATCTTTTGATGATAAAAGAATGACCCATGTGAATCTTGAGAAATCATCTACTATGACCAATGTATAAAGATTGCCGCCAAGGCTTTTTACTCTAGTTGGTCCAACTAAATCCATATGGAGTAATTGGAGAGGTCTATTAGTTGATATTTTTGTTTTCGACTTGAAAGAAGATTTGGTTTGTTTACCTTCTTGACATGCATCACAGATCATATCATTTTTAAAAGAAAGTTTTGGTAAACCAATCACCAATTCCTTTTACGTAGTTTATCAAGTTGAATCATATTGACATGTCCTAAACGTTTATGCCATAACCAACTTTCATCTAAGTTACCAACAAAACATTTTTCAGAATCAGAATTGTTTTTAGACAGATTAAGAGTGTAACAATTACCTTCTCTTGGAGCTCTAAATAATGCTTTGGATTTAATACTATCTAAAGAGAGAGCATCCTTACTTACAATCAAACATTCTTCTGAATCAAAGATGACTAGGTTTCCTTTGTCCGTGCTTTGACTCACACTTTGAGGAGGTTGTGACATAATCCATCCACAAGATAAACATCTTTGATTTGAGGTCCATTGCTATTTCCAATTTTGCCAATGCCAAGAATTCTTCCGGACTCATTTCCACCAAATGTGACCTTGCCACCTTCCTTATGTTTGATTGAAGCAAATTTGGATTGGTCTCCAGTCATATGTCTTGAGCATCCACTTGTCAATGTACCACTTATTGGGATTTGATGCTCTAAGACAAATCTCTTCGTTGTCTCGATTCCTCTTGAGCCACAAGGCGAGATTGGCACTTTGTTCCTCTTACGCCTCATCTTCATCGGATGAGTTGTTGCCCCATATAGGCCGATACATAAGCTCTTTTCTTGAACTTATTGAATTTCTTCTCTTTGTTTTTCAATTGAGGACATTCGATTTGATGTGGCCTGGTTTCTCACATTCATAGCATATAATTGGTTTCTTAGTTTCTGTGCTAGAATTCCCTTTGTGAAACCTTCTGTGAGATTGGTCCTTTTTGTAGAATTTCTTGAATCTTCGGACCATCATTCCTAGCTCACCATCTTCATCTTCATCTTCTTCATCGTCATCTGATTTTACCTCTTTGATGGTTTTAAGAGCTATTCCCTTGTTCTTGACATTGATATCATTTAGTCCTTTCTTGAATTTGATCTTCCCCTCATATTCGAAAGGGCGCCAAATAGTCTGCTACGGAGGCCATTGATTCGCCTCGAGATTCTTCAATTGCAGTGACCTTGGCTTCCCATTCCTTGGTGAGAATATTTAGTATTTTCCTCACTTGGGCAGGTTGTTCATATTCTTTTCCCAAGGCAATGAGTTGATTGATCAGGTGAGTGAACCTGAGTTGAAATTCACCAATAGATTCTCCGGGCTTCATCTGCAATAGATCAGCAGATGGCAAAGTGCAGATTCTGAAATACTCTTTTTGGCCAAGAGCACTTTGCAGCATGTGAATTGCCTTCATGTTGAGAGTGACTTGTTTCTTATCATTGTCATCGTACTCTTTTTCTTTCTTGGGAGTTCTGATGTCAGTTACAAATGAGGAAGGAACATAGTTTCCTTTCTCAAAGACCCTCCACAAACCAAACTCAGAGGCCATTACATAGACCCTGAACTTAGCCTTCCAGAATGAGTAGTGTTCTCCATTGAAACCTGGGGGTCGGTTGATTGAGGCTCCATCTGAACTTTTATAATAACTTTGCACCCAAGTGAAGCTAAACGTAAAGAGATAGGGAAGAAGAGCTTGACACGAAAGCTTATCCTGGTTCGGTCTAAATTCTTGACCTACGTCCAGTCCCCGGACTCTCTGGGTTTTTCTACTATCACTTAACTCGTATACACACTATGTACTCAAGGATTATCCTCTCTAGGATACACTCCCCTTACAAGTTGTAATCGAAATCCCAATCTCCAAGTCCCCTTGACTTGAGATCTTTTACAATGAATGAATAATTTGTATAAAATCTCTCTCACAGAGAAGATAATGATAAACACTGAGGCTCTTTGTATATCAAAATACAATACAGAAAGAAAACTGAATGTATAAGAACTCTTGAGCTTGCTTTTCGTTTCTGCTTAATCTTTCGTATCTTTCAAAGTTTGTAATCAGCTCCTTATATAGTGGTGAGTTGCTATGTGACCGTTACTTCTCAACTTAGCATGTTCTTCATTTGAAATTCAGTTTGATTCTTCGCGTTTATTCAATGATTCGTTTTGATCCAATTTAATACCTGAAACATTCTCAATATAGAGTGGTTAAATATATTTGAATATACTAAATGAATGCAATCAATTCGTATAAACATGGTAAGTTTTGTAGTTTAAAAGAATCAGGATGAAACCAGTAACGATCATTTCTGCTTTCGTCTTAAACTCGAGTTCTCCAAGTCAGGCTCGAGTTCATAAGGCATTTTAGAGTATCTGGTTTATCTTCTGTGAGAGCAAACTCTGGAGTTTGATGTAAACTCTGGAGTTTGTATTTTGTTTTACCATGTGAACTCGAGTTCACGAAGGTAGGCTCGAGTTCGAATGCTCTCTAAGCTTTTTGTCGAATGAACACTGAGTAATATCTCACAAGATAAGGTGCTCGAGTCCATTAGTGATTAGGCTCGAGTTTAACACTATTCATGCCTAAGAGTTTTGGTTGCACGATTAGAGTGGATCGAGCATGAGTACAAACTCGGAGTTTGTACACTTTTCTTTTCTTTCTTCAGATGAAGGGCTCGAGTTCATATTCTTAGGCTCGAGTTCAGCTTAATTTATTCCATGGCTTATTGAAGTGAACTGGAGGTTTGAACTTAAACTCTGGAGTTTGTAAAGAAGGAAAACTTGGGAGCTCTGCACAAGGGAAAACTCGAGCTTGCAATAACAGCTCGAGTTTACCTATTTTGTAAACTCTTCTTCGTTTGTCAAACCATAGAGTAAACTCTACACAAAAGTATTAGGCTTGAGTCCATTTACTTGGGCTCGAGTGTTCATTAAATTATAGCCATAGAAACAAGTGAACTCTACTTAAAAAGAATAAACTCGGAGTTTAAAGAGATACATTTTAATTAGAAAATCTTCCCGCCATGTGAAAACTCGAGCTTGTTGATGAGCTCTCTGTTTGCAGAAAACTCGAGTTTGCTTAGTTAGGCTCGAGTTTTGAGGTGACAGAATGATTTCGACTCTTTTGTCATTTTAAAAAACATTCGTACTTGTTTACAATTGTTATTAATCATCAAAACACATAGAGAACTAACAGGGTCCTTTGAGGTTAGTTCGGGCCTGAGAAACATATGTTCCTTTAGGTACCCACTGATAATTTCCTACAGGCCTATCTCTTCTATCCTTTCTATGAAAACAAGATGAAGTGCTATGGCCCTTGAGATTACAGTAATTACAATGTGCAAACGGATTAGAAGTATGAACAGTTTTGTGGAAATATTTCAAATATGACCTTTCACCCGTTTTCTTTCTGCCCTTCCTTTTATCAAAAATAGGATTATATCCTATACCTGAACGATCGTTTGTGAATCTTTGGGCTTTCAAGATTACACTAAGCATTTCACTTCCTTTAGTGAATTTCTCAAGGGTTTTTGTAAGGTAAGAATTTCTTTTCTCTAAATCTAAACAATCATTACAAACAACATTACCGGATGAGACATTTTTGACTTGCTGTTCAAGAGTAATATTTCTCCTTTTCAAATCAAAACATTGTTCAACAAGCATTTCATATTCAGATTGTATAACATTATATTCGTCAAATAATTCATCATATGAGGGTTGTGAGTCTCTTACCTCATTGTCATTGTTGGACTTCTCTTCCTCTGCAACCAGACACACGTTCGCCGATTCTTCCTCATCCTCACTTTCTTCTTCTGAAGATCCATCTCCCTAGATAGAAGATACATAGGCTTTCTTTTTTAAATGAGTAATTTTTTTCCTTTTATCCTTCTCATTTTCTTTTAGTTGTGGGCATTCAGATTAGTAGTGGCCTGGTTTGTCGCATTCATAATAGATGATTTGATCTTTATTCTTGTATTCACCTCTGTTGTTGCTTGAGCTTCCTCCTTTTTGGAACCTATTTCTGAACCCTTGATTCCTCTTGTATAACTTTTTGAATCTTTGGACCATCATTCCTAATTCTTCATCAGCATCGTCATCAATATCATCTTCCTTCACTTCTTTCTCCTTTTCAGCATTAAGAGCAATGCCCTTGCTCTTGTTATTGTTGATCTCTTCTAGACCCTTTCTGAATTTTATCTTGCTCTCATGTTCAGATAGGCTACCGAACAAGGCTGCAACTGAAGTCATTGATTCTCCTCGTGCCTCTTCTATTGCTGTAACCTTTGCCTCCCAATCCTTTGTCAGAACATTAAGAATTTTTCTGACTTGGGAGCGCTGATCATAGACCTTACCCAGGGCTGCAAATTGATTCGTCAGATGTGTGTATCGAAGTTGGAATTCGGCAATGGTTTCCCCAAACTTCATCCGAAATAAATTGTACTCGGCAGTGAGAGTATTAATTCGATTTTCTTTGATGCTGGAGGTTCCTTCATAAGCGATCTCCAAAGCCTTCCACATCTCTTTTGCAGTTGTCAAGTTGCATATACGAAAGAACTCCTTCTGACTAAGAGCACTTTGAAGCATTAGAACAGCCTTGCTATTGAGTGTGACTTTCCTTCGATCACTATCATCGAACTCGTCTTCTGTCTTTGGAACGAGGAAATCACCTTCATTTCTTGTGGGAACATAATCACCGTTTTCTATCACTTGCTAGAGACCATATTCGGTTGCCAGCACGAACACTTTAAACTTTGCTTTCCAGAACGAGTAATGTTCGTCATTGAAGCCCGGTGGTCGGTTGATTGAAGCACCATCACGTAATATTCCTTCCATGATCTTTTTTCTCGGGATGTTAAGCCCACCTGAGAAACCAAGATCTGATACCAAATGAAAGAGGAATATCACCTAGAGGGGGGTGAATAGGTGATTCCACGAAAGATACTTACGAATACAGAATTAGAGCTATAACAGAATTGTAAATAAACACAGTGCAATTTATACTGGTTCGACCCAAAGCTTTGGTCTACGTCCAGTCCCCAAGAATGCCTTGGGATTTCCACTAACCTTAACGAACACGATTACAACACAAGGATGATCCTTTCACTCTTGGACTCACTCCCCCTTACTAGTTGTAAACGTACACCCACTCTTAAGGTTCCACAACCTTAAGTTACACAATCAGAAATGTAATAATTGTTTATAAGAACAAGAGACTCCTCACTGAGTAGACAATAGATAATCACTGAAGTGCTAGAAATATCCGGAGATATTAATGAAACAGTAGAAACAATAAGTTTGGTAGACTCGAATTCAATGTGCAAGATGTTTCGGTAGTTGGCGAAATTGAATGCAGTCTCCTTTTATAATGAACTTCATTTGTGCCGTTGAGAGACTAAGCAAAGAGCCGTTGTGACCTCTGTTTCTTCCGTTAGACTTGGAAACAGAGTGATGAGGTATTTTTGAACGTTGCTTCATAAATGTTCTTCAGCGATGATGATCTTGTGCAGAGAGATAATCAGAGGCAAGCTTGAATAAGTCATCCTCGGAGAATGTTGTTCGTCTGCCGTAATTGCTTATTCCGAATGTAGCTCTGTTTCTCTGACCTCCATTTAATGCTTTGCCACGTTGGACTTGCTTTTCGCGTGAATTTAAATTTCACCTGGTTAATCACTTTAAAACTCAACCAAAACGTGGTTAGACATGATATAAATGAGTTTAGATGTGAATAATAAGCAATGGAACATAACCCACAATCTTTCAGAACAGATTCAAGCTTTCTGAGTTCTTCGTAGATTTTCCAGAAATGGTATTCTCGAGAATTGCTTAGGTGTTCTCGAGAATTAAGTCTCAAATTGAGAATTAGAGAAATAAACCTGAAGAGGTTCTCGAGAATGTTTATTACTCTCGAGAACTATATACCCAAAAGTTTATATCGTGAAGAACATATGAGGATATTCTCGAGAATCATTTCATTATACTCGAGAATCAGACGTTAATTATTTTCCGTAGAAGCATGGAGTTCTCGAGAATTGGTACTTCATTCTCGAGAATTTCCTTTATTCTCGAGAATCACTTGGTCTTACTCGAGAACCATGAAACATGAAATCAATTGATTAATATTCTTCTTCACTTGGAATTCTCGAGAATCACAATCTTATTCTCGAGAATTGCTATTATTGTCTAGAATTCTATTAGTATTCTTGAGAACCTTAGTTCAAAAGATAATTGAGTTTTCATCCGATATTCTCGGGAATCTACGACCCATTCTCGAGAATTACTCTTATTCTCGAGAATTATCTTCCTATTCTCGGGAATCACATAAGGCAAGTTTGATCTTATATCTTTTCTTAGACATTCTCGAGAACTACTTATCTGTGCCCGAGCATTGCACCCATTCTCGAGAATCAATTACATATTCTCGAGAATACTGTCATATAAGAATATGATATTTGAATCACAAAGTTCCTTCTCGAGAAGCATTTCTGAGTGCTCGAGCATTATGTCAATTCTCGAGAATTCAATCTTATTCTCGAGAATCTAGAGTAATCGAGTTATTTGATCTTGCATATTTCAATAATCACAAAGCTACTCTCGGGAACCCTCAGGTCATTCTCGAGAGTCACAAGATCTTTACAAAAGATTGTTTCTGATTTGGTTTAATTATTCTTTCCATTTTTAAGTTCTTTAAATCTCTTAATTCTTTGTTATCATCAAAACACTTGGGATCTAACAGTTTCGTCCCACCACGTCTTCTTGATAGGTAGTTGGCTCATTTTGCTCAATGAGCAAAACATCACGACTTCTAGTAATCAGAAATCCATATCTCTGAGGTAGTAGTCGTGATCTATCGGACCTTCGTGGGCCTTGTGTTACTTGAGTAGGCTCAACAACTTGTTGTTAATCTTCTATGTTTTCCATCTGTGGTTCTACGTTGTCTTGTGGCTCTCGAACTTCTTCGAGGTACACCTTACTCCCATTGGTTCTTTTAGAGATAAAATCTTTTTCCAAAAAGATACAATTTCGGATAACAAACACTTTATTATCAGTAGGGTTGTAGACATAGAATCCTTTAGTTTCTTAGGATACCCCACAAAAAGGCATTTTGAGGATCTGGATGATAATTTGTCAAAGGCTTGTTGTTTAACATAAACCTCACATCCCCAAATTTTGAGAAATGACAAACTGGGTTTCTTCTTAGTCCATATCTCATATGGTGCCTTTTCAACTGCCTTTGATGGAACACGATTTAGTGTGAACGCAGCTGTTTCTAGGGTATTGCCCCAAAAGGAAGGTGGAAGATCTGTTTGACTCATCATAGATCGAACCATAACTAATAGAGTTCGATTCCTCCGCTCAGAAACACCATTCCTTTGAGGTGTTCCTGGATGAGTTAGTTGTGAGATGATCCCACAACTCCAAATATTGTCAATGAACTCTTGGCTCAAATATTCGCCACCCCGATCAAATCGAAGTGCTTTAATCATTTTGCCAAGTTGGTTTTGCACTTCATTCTTGAATATTTTAAACATTTCAAAAGATTCAGACTTGTGTTTCATTAGATAGATATATCCATATCTACTAAAATCATCTATAAATGTAATGAAGTACATATAACCTCCTCTGGCAGATGTATTCATTGGTCCACACACATCAGTATGTATGAGGCCCAATAAATCAGTGACCCTCTCACTATGCCCAGTAAAAGGTGCCTTTATCATCTTTCCTAATAAACAAGACTCACATATATCAAATGATTCAAAATCAAATGAGTTGAGAAATTCATCTTGATGGAGTTTTGAAATGCATTTCTCATTTATATGGCCTAGACGACAATGCCATAGGTAGGTTGGACTCAAATCATTTGACTTAATCCTTTTGGTAGTTATGTCATAGATATGTCCATTATGAGGATATTCCAAACTCAATAAACCTATATCAACCATAAACTCAAATATTCACCTTTCCACGACAATAACATTTCAAAGTAGAGAAACACACAGTCGAAAGGTTGAGTACAAGAAATGAAAATGAAAACAAACATAAAGGAAAGAAAGAGGGAACCTTTTTGCGATGAGTGTCGTTGAAGTGAGGGCGCAACGAAGGAGGAGGATGGATTGTAGCTGAAAAACACAGAATTTGAGAAATAGAACAAGCTTAGGGTGTAGCGGAGGAGGAGGAGGAAGAGGAGGGACTATAGCTAGAAACCACAGAGTTAGAGAAACAGAACATGCTTAGGCAAGGGTGCAGCGAAGGAGGAGGAGGAAATGTAGCTGGAGGACACAGAGTTAGAGAAGCAAAAAAATATTAGGGCTCGGACATAATTCAGATATTGGAGGAGGAGTGGGAGGCGTGAGCACAATGTGAAGAAGCGAAAAATTTAAATATTCACATTTCAACGACTGGTTTCATAAAACCAGTTGTTGAAATTAGAATTACAACGACTGGTTTTCAAAACTAGTCATCGTTGTAAATAAAAAAAAATAATTAAATAGTGTGAGAGGGGTCACCTCTCAATGACTGGTTACATAAAACCAGTTGTTAAAAGTCGAGTTACCACGACGGATTTCCAATACAAGTGGTTGTAACTAGAAAAAATAATTTCATAGTATATTATGAAATAAATAATTAAAATAATATATAATGAAAATATGAAATATAAAAGTACAAATATAAGATATTTGAATACAAAATTATAATATAAAATATTTAAATTTTCAATAATATATTATATATAAAATAAAAGTAAAAATATTAATTAAAATTAAAATATAAATAATATTTTTCTATTTTTCAATGAATAATATATTAATTAATAATAAATATTCATATGAAATAGAAAATTAAATATATTTATAAAAAATGGTATATGTGTGTGTGTATTATAATTATTTAAATAGAAAATGCAAGGTCAAAATAACTCAAGTGGTAAATGCATCAGTTTAATTTGGAAAATAATTAATGTTTATTTATCAATTTTTCTATGTAATTAATGTTTAAAAGCAGCTACTGATAATGTTTTTCTCTTATCTAAAACCTCATTTAATAAGGGGTAAAGTTGAAAAAAATAATTAAAGGCAAATTCAATGATTTAACCACTCTTCCTTAATTTTGGTAAGATGGTTGAAAGTTATTTATATTTTGGACTAAAAGGAGCCTTTTTTAGGGGAAATCACTCCAAGTTCCCAACCAAGAAAAATGATATCAGAAAAGTGTCATAAATTGTCAATAACAAGTGAACGAGTAACTATTGATAAGTGAAAAAGCTACCATTAACAAGTTATGGAATTTTTATGATATTATTTCATTTAATTGAGACTTGATTGGATTTTCTCTTTTATATTGTTTCTAATCCTTTTTATAAGCTACAAGTAACCGTTAGAATTGGTTACATGCAATCAATGTCTAAGAGTTATATATTTTTTTCAAATATGCCTTTATTAAATTTATAGAATTCAGGATAAATGATAGAAAGACTAAGTAGAAAAAGAGATGAAACTATGAAAAAAAAAGGCAACGAGAAAGAATTTATGAGAAAAATGCAATGCATATATTTAATTGGTAAAAATGTATTGGTCAAAAAATTTGGGGGAAAAATAAAAAAATACATTACTCCCATAAGCTTATAAAAAAGGGCTAGGCCCGTTAAAACATTGTAGCTATAAAAAGGAGCGTGATTTCCGCCAAAACATTCCAATAAAACACTCCCTCTATTCCTTTTAATCCTTTTTATATGATCCAAATAGTTGAATTGCATGATTTGAGAAATCTTTTAAAATTAGTTAATAAATATGTAAGAAATAAATTTTTTATTATAAAAAATGCATGCCTTTTCAAATGTACCCTTATTAAGACTAGAAGGTGAGAGAGAGAAATAGTGATAAAATAGTTGAAAAAGAATGTTTAGGAAAAAGATGTAAAATTAATTAGAAATAAAATTAGTAAAAACTCATTTAATGTTCACATAACCCCAAACTAAATCTTACTCTGATCCTTATTATAAGGCATCAACTAGCAAGTTTACTTGGTTCTTTTTATAAGGCACTTGCTGATTCCCAATGAACATTAATTATTTTTTTTCATGTCTGCCCATAATTAATAAGGGTAGTTGGTGAGAGTAATAATTAGTATGATATTAGAATTTAGGGTAATTAGTAGGGGTAATATTGGAAATTATTTAGATCCTAGGACAACTTTATTGACTTTAACTACTTTTATTGGTTTGTGAGAAAAGTTAGTTAGTGCCTTAATTATAATAAGGACCAGAGGGAGTATAAAAAAACTAAATCAATTAAAAAATGTGGACCTTATGAAAACGAGAAGAGAGATATCTTATGCTCTCTTTCCAATCCTTTTTATAATTAAACCTGATAATAAAATTATGTGATTTATAAATCAGTTAAAATTAATAACTATGGCACAAATGCACTTTTTTCTAAGTATACCCTCGTTGATAAAAGGGAAAGAAAGTAAAAGAAATAAAGAAGTAATGAGAAAAAATATGAAAGATAATGTAGTATGGAAAAATATAAGGAGAAATAATATAATTAATTAGAAACAAAAATAATAAATGCTTGTACAACCCAAGTGAGATCTTAAAAAAGGAGAAAGACATTCAAATTTAAGGCTCGAAAAGAACAGGAGCGACTGGCCCATAATTTATGAAATTATTCTTTCTTTCTTTTTTTTGAAAGATACAGGCAAGCCAAAGTTTGGATAGAAAAAGGCTAGACTAAGAAAGTGAAATCCAATACAAACAGCCTAAGAAAAAGCTAGCAATTACAAGTCTACTGGTCATGTAAGACCATAGGAAGACACCCTCTTGGAATCGTTGGGATGAGAACCACATCAGAATCAGCAGGGGCATTATGTCCTTCTCTGGCCATATAATCGCCACACTAAATATTACCTCTAGGAGTATAGCGGAGCTCCACGTTCCAGTCTTGAAAAAGCAGGTCTCTTGTCTCTTTGATGATGTTTCTCAGCGGATGTCAATTAAACAGAGAAAAAGATAAGGTATAGACAGAGCCACAGAGGATAAGGCTAGGCGGCTAGCTAACAATGTCTTTCCACTTCAGGGCATGGACTTGGACTGATGGCAGATCTCACGCACATGCATAAGATCTAAAAAAAAAATGTGTGACCTAATAAATCTGCTAAAATTAAAGGATACGTGAGAGAGAGAAAAGTGGAAAAGATATGAAAGAGAGTTTATAAGAAAATATATAAAATTAATTAGGAAAAATTGATAAAAAAAAGACATTTAATATTCAGACAACCATAAAGGTTTCTGAAACTTCATTATTATGTCTCCATAGACAAAAATGAAATTAAATTGGGTAAATGTGCAATTTTACACATGTGCTTTACCCCTGGGAGCGCCCAGCACCATAGCGGTTAGTTGACCGTCAACTTGGATGGAACGCTGACGTGACGCTGATTTGGACGCTGACGTGGACGCTGATGGTAAGTTAAAAAAAAAAGTAAATACCCAGCCAGCCGCCGGCCGGTGGTGGGGCCCACCGGCGGGGTAATTTTAGTTTTAGTTTTTTTTTTTTTTTTCAAACTTTGGACAAAAGGGTAATTTCACCTAAAACTAAAGGCAAAAGTGTAATTTCACCCGCGTTACTGTTCACTTCCATCCAAGTTAACAGTCAACTAACCACCGTGGTGCTGGGCGCTCCCAAAACATAACCACGTGTGTACTTTTGCTCCAGAAAAAAGCTCGTGGTACTGGGCGCTCTAGGGGTAAAGCACATGTGTAAAATTACACATTTACCCAATTAAATTCTATAAGTGAAAAGGCATTGGTATCCTTCATTATTTTGTTAGAGCTCAAACACCAACGGCCGACCGACAACCATCCAGCACTGACGGTGACCAAGCTCCAACCCTCGGATATTTTATTTCAAATAAAGGTGGCCCGAGGGGGATTTGAACTATCAAAAGGATGGTAATCGCTAAGCCATATCAAAGCCTTTTAGTTATATAGTACAAATAAAAATGTGTAGCAAAACAAATACAATTGTCAAGTCTGTATGTAAGTGGAATCAGGCCATTAACAAGAAACATAAGGAAGGAATTAAGAACTCCCATAAATACAATTGTCCGTGTATGTATAAATAAGTGGAATAAGGGGATTCCCAACGAAAGTAGACCATTAGCAAGGAACTTATAACAACTCTTATAAAAGGACAATATGAATTCAAAATTTTGGATGTTATAAAAAAAAGACGCGATGATACCTTTTACTCCATTTAGTATTTATTATATATAAAGCACTCACTATTATTTCTCATAAATCAATAAAACAATTAAAATCATTAAATTTATTCTAAAATTCAATTGATGAATTCAAATATTAACCTTACCAATTATAGTAAACTCTAATATCATATTTATTATTACTCTCTCACTATCCGTATTAAATACATGAAAAAAAAGATATTTATTGCTCCTTAAAAACTAACAAAGGCTTTATAAAAATGACCAATAATATTTGTTGGTTGGGGTCTTATAATAAGAACCGAATGGAGTATTAATTATTATTCTTTCCCACTCTACCTTCTTAACTATGGGCATATATTAAAAAACTTTAATACTCCTTGAAAACTAATAAGTACTGTAGACAAATTGAATTAGGGAGGATAATTAGAAATGGAAAATGAAGAATGATGTATTATTGACAAATAAGAGCATTAAGCTCTTAATGAGAATACATTGTGATTCAAAGTGATAGTGAAGGTGGTGAGGGTGGATCCCTTTATATAGACTAGGGATCCTAACTAACCCTCTAGCTAATCCTTTAACTAATCACTAACTAAACAATTGAACTATAACAACTAAGCCCTTAATGTAATGGGCCTTAACCAAATCATTTAATCCTTTATATTCTAACACGCCCCCTCAAGTTGAACACTATTTATCTTAAATGTGTTTAACTTGAACAACAAAATAAGGGGATAAGGTGAATAAAATTGAATTAGTTTTACAATCAACAAAATACAAAATACAAAAATTTCTTCAATTCACAACAATCTTCCTCCATTCTTCTTTTGCTGATTCACTTTTGAACAGCTTCAATCTGGAAGCTTATGAACTTTCTTCTGCTGCATTCAAGTATGAAGTCTAAGCTTCTGAACTTTCTTATGATGTTTCAAGCAAGAAGTCTAAGTGTAACATCCTAATTTTATTTTTAGAATTTAATTGTAATTATAAAATAATTATTTAAGATTATTGTATTTAAATTGTATTTGTGAAAAAAAAAAAAAAAAATATATATATATATATATATATATATATATATATATATATATATAAATATATATATATATATATATATATATATAATAAAGTTGGGCCTCTTGAGGTAATTTGGAACATTTAAAAAAAAAAAAAAAAAAGAGAAGATGAGGCGTTGGAGGCAGAAAAGAAAAGGAAAAATAAAATGAAAAATAAAAAAAAAATAAATAAAATATAAAAGTGAAAAAGTGACATGTGGGAGGGGGTATTAATTACCCCCAATCCCCTTTCTCTCTATATATATCGTATGTGTGTGTGTTAGGCGGTGAATCTGAAGAGAAAACGCAGAGTGAGCTTGAGAGCGTGTGAGAGAAGAGAAAAGAAGGTGATTGGGCATATTTTGAGGTATGTTATCTATCTTATAAGATTATTTTGGTAGGTAAATCAACTTCTTTTCAATAAACTTCTTTTATGAAAGTTGTTCTATATATTTTTATCTTTCCAATGAATATAATATCATGTTGGTTAGTGAAAATTTTGAGATTATGATTTTGAAAAAGTTTTGAGTTTTGACAATAGATGACTGTCTATATGTTTAGAACGATTAATAACTAGTTTTAATCGGTTCAGAATTTTTGATTGGATTTTGTAGGAATTTAAATTATTTTTTTCTACTCAAGAAATCCAGGATTTATATCCTACCGAATATTTTTACCGATTAAAAGTTGTATAAATTTTGTTTTGAGTAAATAGAGGAATTACTGAGATTTTAATCGGTTAGTTTTGGAATTTAAAGGATTAAACTGTTAGTTTTAGTTTTTATTATGATAATATATATATTTATTTGAATTTGTATAACTTAAGATATATGAAATTATAATTGTGATGATGTAGAGTGTAATTGTGACCGGTGATTGTTCCCGTTTTACCCCCCGAGATAAGGTTTAGCTTGGAGTTGAGGTAACCGGGGTTAATTTATTTTATATGCTTGTTTTGGTTTTCTAAACTTTAATTTTATATGTACTATTGATATGTGTTTTGGAAAAAAGGAAAGTATTTATCTAAATATGTAGTTATTTCAGTGAAGCAGTATGTTTTCTACTCTGTATGTATATATGAATGAATACTGTTATTGAGATTGTTATGATGTTTGTTATCGGTTGTTGTATATGGAACAATAAATTTTGTTAAATATTGTTGTTATAGTGTTTGTTATGAGATGTTGTATATGGAATAATATGTTGTACGATGTTTTTGGGTAATTGCAGTATCATACTGTTTATCTGTTATGGAATATGTTGGGTTGTGTGGAAGAGATTTAGGGTGAGATTGTGCCCATCGTCTCTCTCATTCCTGGCCCGGAATTTGAGTTGAGTGTTTTGGGCGGACACCTCCCTGTTACGGTATATTGGTGGTAGCATGGGAGGGGACAGTAATCTTGAAGTGACTAGCTAACCTTGGCCAGGTATGCTAGCACTGATAGGCTGTACCACGTCCAGACGATATAAGGAGGAGCAGGATGGATGAGTGGGGATGGTTCTACTTATTGTTGATTATTATGGATTGAATAATTACTTGTTGTGGATTTTATAAATATGTTAGTGAACCTGCTTCTCTGACTTGCATTCCTTTCTTGCATATTTGATAAACTAATTTTGGTTACTGGGACTTTAAGTCTCACCCCGTCATATACAATATTTTCAGGCGAGACCTCTAATTCTCCTAGTAGCAAAGGGAAGCAACCAGAGGTGTAATAGTTGTGAACTTTGTAAGCCTCTTTTGGTATTGGTGTTGTATGAGTTTATATATTGCCATTTTAGGACCTGCATGTTTTGAGAACACTATTTTAACTGTGTTGGGATAACTGTTGTTCACTGTTGAACTAAAGGTTTTATTTTATACACTATAATATTTTAGTGGATCCACAATCAGAACCTGTGAGGAAATGTTTTGGTGTAGACCCTTGTTGTGAAATTGGTGTTGGAATACTCGTGGGCTGTATATTCCTTTGATTAATAACTGTGCCCAGAGTTTTAATCTTCTGTAGTGAGTTTGTGGGCAAAGTTTGTGCCCTGGACTCCGAGGTATTTATTTTTGAAAGGGAAACGAATTTTCCTTAATCACTTGCTAATCCGGTTTTGTGAAGTCATTATGGTTAATTAATGATTTGTGAGGAAGGGTCTTTTCAATAAGCTTCTGAACTTTCTTCTGCTACATTCAAGCATGAAGTCTAAGCTTCTGAACTTTCTTCTGCTGTACTCAAGCATGAAGTCTAAGCTTCTGAACTAAGCTTCTAAACTTTCTTCTGCTGCATTCAAGCATGAGCCCTGTTCTGTTGTAGAACATAAGTGTCTAGCCCTAGGTGGGCTGATATATTGATGTAGGATCAAATAGCTCTCTCCCAAGGTATCCATGGATGAGATACCTGAGAGGATCGATGATCTCCGCTCACACGGGAAGGCTTTCACCAAAGGGGGTGGGGTGTGTGCTCTGTGTGGCTGAATCGTAAAGGAGAGAACTTAAGAGATGTGTACCTCTTTAGGTTAATGAACTATATATAGAGGCTACCTTAGGGTTAGGGTTTGGACTTGTTGGGCCTCTTGTGCCTCCAAGCCCAAGTGTATGAGATGTCTCCTGTTGGGCCACACCTTGGATGAGCCTAGTATTTTATTAAATAACAGTTGCCCCCAAGCTCGGTGCTTTCCGAGATCCCCTGAATCCGACTTTGCTTTTGTAGAAATTTTCCCGGGCTAATTGTCTGGTTTATATTCCTGCATTTAATAACATGTAAGCAAATCACAATAAATGGAAAATACTTACTGTTTGTACAAATCGTTCAACGTGCTCATTTTGGATACTTGTCCGAGCTTGCATTAAACTTTCCACTTTGCATTAATGCCGGTTATTGATAACACGCTTTTCCACTTAACAAACCGTTGTCCACTCTGTTGCCCCCAGCCTGGTAGTTCAGTTCTGAGCTGCCAGGATGTGTTTTTTTCCAACCCGGGCCAGGTGTTCGTCATTGTTGGGATTCCGTGCGTGTTGACCAGAGATTCCGGGTTATTTACTTTATCACCGAGATTCCGGATTGATATACTTTAACACCGAGATTCCAGATTGATATACTTTAATACCGAGATTTTGGGTTATTTACTTTATCACCGAGATTCCGAATTGATATACTTTAACACCGAGATTCCGAGTTATTTACTTTATCACCGAGATTCCGGATTGATATACTTTAATACCGAGATTCCCGATTGATATACTTTAACACCGAGATTTCGGATTGATATACTTTAATACCGAGATTCCCGATTGATATACTTTAACACCGAGATTTTGGATTGATATACTTTAATACCGAGATTCCGGGTTATTTACTTTATCACTGAGATTCCGGATTGATATACTTTAATACCGAGATTCCCGATTGATATACTTTAACACCGAGATTTCAGAACGATATACTTTAACACCGAGATTTCGGATTGATATACTTTAACACCGAGATTTCGGATTGATATACTTTAATACCAAGATTCCGGGTTATTTACTTTATCACCGAGATTCCAGATTGATATACTTTAACACCGAGATTTCGGGTTATTTGCCGAGTTTTCCTTAACCTCGGTTGTTGTTACCATGCTTTTCCACTAACAACTTGTAATCCACTCTGTTGCCCCCCAGCCTGGTAGTTCAGGCCTCTGAGCTGCCAGGATGTACGTTTTAACCGTTATTTCTGCGGAGCCCGGATTTTAACCAGATTCAGTGAAGCCGAGGTCCGCCTTCATCCCTTTCGTAAGGACAGACTCCACAATCTATCCGGGATCCAATTAAGGAGCACGGATTTAATCGTATAAAACAGACTTGACATGATTCATGAAAGCAGGTTTGTGCACCTCGGTTCATGCATGTTTAAATTGGACATGATTTTCGAAGACGGGTTTGTTTACCCTGAATTCATACACGTTTTCCTTCGAGATGATTTTTGGAAACGAGTTTATGTACCTAAGATTCCTACATTTTGGCTTTGTCATGATTTTCAAAAACGAGTTTCTTTACTCAGAATTCATACATGTTTGGACTGGACATGATTTTCGAAAACGAGTTTCTTTACTCATAATTCATACATGTTTAACTTGAGCATGATTTTCAGAAATGGGTTTATGTACCTCGGATTCCTACATGTTTTATTT
This sequence comes from Acacia pycnantha, assembly GCA_025563575.1. NCBI lineage: Eukaryota > Viridiplantae > Streptophyta > Magnoliopsida > Fabales > Fabaceae > Acacia > Acacia pycnantha. Next base: position 752,544 of record JAMWYP010000146.1, read on the forward strand.
GTACATGATTTTCGAAAACGGGTTTCTTTACCCTGAATTCTACATGTTTTAATTCGACATGATTTTCGAAAACGGGTTTATGTACCTCGGATTCCTACATGTTTTATTTGTACATGATTTTCGAAAACGGGTTTCATTACCCTGAATTCTACATGTTTTACTTTCGACATGATTTTCGGAAACGAGTTTATGTACCTCGGATTTCTACATGTTTTATTTGCACATGATTTTCGAAAACGGGTTTTATTACCCTGAATTCTACATGTTTTAATTAGACATGATTTTCGGAAATGGGTTTATGTACCTCGGATTCCTACATGTTTTATTTGTACATGATTTTCGAAAACAGGTTTCATTACCCTGAATTCTACATGTTTTACTTTGACATGATTTTCGGAAACGGGTTTATGTACCTCGGATTCCTACATGTTTTATTTGTACATGATTTTCGAAAACGGGTTTCATTACCCTGAATTCTACATGTTTTCCTTCGACATGAATAAGCAATACGGGATTGTCCTCGGTTGCTCTCCTTCAAACTTTCATCTTTGGCTTCATACTCTATCACCCAAGACGATTTCAAGCTATCATCTCGGATTTCAGACTTTAATCTCGGATCAGAAAGATCTGTCTCCCATTCTCGGAATTCATTTCTCGGCCCCCTTGATTCAAACAGATGGAAACAAGGGCACAATCTACTAGCTCCAGGAAGATGGAACCCCCAGTTCCAATTGCAACAAATGGAACCGAATAGAAGCCATACTCCACCGCATAAGTTTTTCTTAATTTTCTTTCAATTTCTGGTGAGCCCAGAATTGAAATTATTGACCATCTTAGGCCATGGGAATCAGAAATTTACCGACTCACCACAGACGGCACCAATGTTCCGGGTTGATATACTCTATCACCGAGATTCCGGATTGATATACTTTAATACCGAGATTCCGGGTTTATCATTTCTGAAGACGGGTTTGTTTACCCAGAACTCAATCATTCAACTAAATCTGGCGATATTGTTGTTGCAAATAATCCAATAAAGGACTTTCAAGACTCGGCAGCAATGCCACCTTTACCTAGAGCCCGATTTTAACCAGATTCGGTGTAACCGGGATCTTCACACGGGACTCAGATTTAAACTAGATTCAGTTAAACCAAGTCCTTATTCGGAACTTTCCACGGATCCATGATTTTAACCAGATTCGGTATAACCGGGGTCCGCCTTTTGTCTTTGTTTCCTACAAAACTCTAAATAGCACTTATCTCGGCTTTACCATGTCCCAAAAGGGTACACGTTTTGACCATTTTTTCTACGGAGCCCGGATTTTAACTAGATTCAGTTAAGCTGGGGTCCGCCTTCGTCCCTTTCGTAAGGGCGGACTCCACAATCTATCCGGGATTCAATTAAGGAGCTTGGATTTAATTGTATAAAACAGACTTGACATGATTTTCGAAGACGGGTTTCATTACCCTGAATTTATAAATGTTTTCCTTCGACATGATTTTCAGAAACAGGTTTATGTACCTCGAATTCCTACATGTTTTATTTGTACATGATTTTCGAAAACGGGTTTCTTTACCCTGAATTCTACATGTTTTAATTCGACATGATTTTCGGAAATGGGTTTATGTACCACAGATTCCTACATGGTTGGCCTAGTCATGATTTTCGAAAACGATTTTGTTTACTCCGAATTCATACATGTGTAGATTGCACATGATTTTCGAAAACGAGTTTGTTTACTCAGAATTCATACATGTTTAACTGGACATGATTTTCGAAAAGGAGTTTGTTTACTCTGAATTCTACATGTTTAAACTGGACATGATTTCCGAAAACGAGTTTGTTTACTCAGAATTCATACATGTTTTAGACTGGACACGATTTTCCATCCTAGCGTTAGAGAAAGAGATTGCCGGTACACCTCACACCTCCTTCAGATTCCGTAGACGCAGATGGGCGATCCATGAGATAAAAAATCATGGATGCCTCTTTCCGGACGCTCACAAAGGCTGGAGCAGAAGGCGTGATTTTGGAGATTTGGTGAAGTTTTGTATAAATCAGAGATGGGTGCTCCGTATCACGAACATGTCTCTTAGGTTTTTAACAATAAAACTCCACGAGAGCAGAAAAAGAAACACTGCTTCCCAATTCGCAGACTCATCATAACCTCCATGACTAAAGATCCCCCATAGTTTTTGCTAACAGAGACTATGGCTTAATCTCGTGTCTTTCTAACCTCGATCGTTGAGCCCTTGCTTTGACCATCTTTGGTCGCGGGAATCAGAAATTTACCGATTCCCCACGGACGGCGTCAATGTTCTGTTGTAGAACATAAGTGTCTAGCCCTAGGTGGGCTGATATATTGATGTAGGATCAAATAGCTCTCTCCCAAGGTATCCATGGATGAGATACCTGAGAGGATCGATGATCTCCGCTCACACGGGAAGGCTTTCACCAAAGGGGGTGGGGTGTGTGCTCTGTGTGGCTGAATCGTAAGGGAGAGAGCTTAAGAGATGTGTACCTCTTTAGGTTAACCAACTATATATAGAGGCTACCTTAGGGTTAGGGTTTGGACTTGTTGGGCCTCTTGTGCCTCCAAGCCCAAGTGTATGAGATGTCTCCTGTTGGGCCACACCTTGGATGAGCCTAGTATTTTATTCCATAACAAGCCCCATTTAGAGTTCCTATAAGAACACATCCATTCATTGCAAACTTCATGTTGCTTGTTCCTCTGACCTCCATCAATATGTGCCTAGGAACAATCTGCTTTTCGAAATTTAAACCCAAATATTCTCGGTTCTTTCCACAAGACCTTGAAAGCATCTCTACGAATTAAACCATGACTACAAAAGCAATCCACTCTCAATTTTACTTCAAAACCAGCTCTCAGCATACCCACTTGGAAAGTCTTCTCTTTGATCGCTTCTCAACATTTCAAAGTCTTGAGCAATTGTAAACAACACTACTGATAGCATTAACCTCAGCAATCTTTTTCACTTGAGAAAGCAACTCTACACTCATTTACTTCAAGGGAAAATAAGCACTCAAATAAGTAAATTTCATGTTTGTCGTAGGCCTTTATCAGAGGTATCTTAAGACCAGCTATTTCTAACCATGTACCATTTTCCCTTTAAGAGCAGGGGGCTGAGGTGCCCATCGTTCATACCATGCCAAATTGTGATGGGGACCAAACATAGAAATTCTTTGCTTCCAATAGGGACAATAAATTGACCAAAATTTAGTGAAATAAAAATTGAAATAAAGCCATGATGACTTAGCAAAGTCCTTTGCCACCGCAGGGCAATGTGAACGGATCACCACTGCATTGATTCAAATCTCTAATCACCTCTAATCACCTTGATAGCCAATTGTGATTTTTCAGAAAACAACTAGAACATCAAAATAATGCATCCAACACCAATATCTCCTCAGATTTAAAAAAAGGATGGCAATAGGAATGAAGATGGGCTTCTACTCAATAATAGAACAATCAAACCTCAGGTCTCAACTAGCAGTCATGATAGGATAGGGTATTTGGCTTGCGCCAGTGTCTGATCGAACAAATCGTTGGTTTCTTCTATATCTCTTTTCTGCTCTACATATTGATTTGAGATGGCTGTACCATATATGTGGTTGCCCTGAATTACAAAGATGAATTGATTGTTGCCTTGTGTCCTTATCATCGCAGCACCTTCTGTTATCCTCTCCAATGTCTCTCCAAGATTTGTAGACCCACATATAAATGAACACGTGAAATTACGCTTGTTGATGTCTTCCTGCAACTTGACCGATTAGCCCAAAATTTGCAAGGTGAACCTTTCGTGCGAGAATCGTGCGTTGCCCGTTCTTGGGTGACCTGGAGGAGGAGGCGTCTTAGCTCCCTACTCTACTCTATTGTGGGTCATTCTTTCCCATTTCTCGGCTCTGTCGACCGTTCTCCTCCTCTAATTCACCAGATTTCAGATGCGAGAGTCAAACAAGAACTAATCTCGAATCCATTTACCTGATCTCAAAGGGTGGCGTCGTTCGCCGAGCAGGAATCGTGCGTGAAATCAGAGAATCAAGTCTTGCGTTCCTACCTTCAGATTAAATCTTGATACATGTGGATCTTGATTTTCCACTGTTTTCTGAAATCGATCTCCGTCTGTAGCTATCGCAAACCATAGACCAAGAATACCAGAGCTATCGATTCTATCTTGTTGGACCAGAGGTGATCTTCGATTTCTCATCTCCAAGAAGACAGTGTAGAACCAGATCCATCAATACTTGCTCGAAGAAGAACGATTTTCAGACTGCCTTTTCAGACATCGGTGAGGGCGAACAAGATGACACCAACGGCTCTAATGCTTCTGTTTTTGTTTCTTCTTCCGGGTCCTACTACCATCATAACAACCAACTTCACCCCGTGGTTCGCTTTCTCCTGCTTCGCATGCGGATACTCTTCTTCGTTCTCGATTCCTTCGTCATTCGCCTCTCGTTCTTGGTTCTTTTGGCAGAGAGCTTTTTGGCGGAGAGCCCAGGGGCGTACGAAGACGGGAAAACGGATCAGGGAATGAATGGTAAGATTAGCGGTAGCGTGGAGCTTCAACTTCGCCTCTCGTAGATCCAAGAACAAACTCTGGACTCTTGGGAATATGGGTTGCTGGAGTCGGGTCTCCTTCAATGTGAACCGGATCTTGATTTCTAGATATGAGAAGCAAAGCAATATTGGGCAAGGTGATCGAGTAAATCTCAATCTTGAATATCCGATTGAGATTTGGATTGTTCTTGGATATCTGATCAGAGTGGGCCGTGTGTGTCTGCGTTTGGGCTTACTTCTTTCCCTGAAAGATTAATGAATCTTGATTATTGGGCCCTGAATCTTGAAAAGAAGACCTGATGAGGACATAGGAGGCGGCATGACCAAGGCAACAAACATGGAGGAATAAGCCTCAAGGGATATGCATGAAGGCTTTATTTTATTACTTGGCCCAAATTCTGCACTTAGTTTTATTCTTTTTACTTTTAGTTATATTTTTGTAATAAGGCTTATTGGGCTCACTTATTGGGCTTTGTGTGTAAGCATAATTAGGTTAAACTCAATATGGATGTTGTCCACTATATAAGGGAACACCATAATCCGAGGTCTGTAGCGTGAGATACGTTCTGTTCTTATACGGACGTCCTGGAGGCTGAATATTCGGTGCGAAATTCCATTCCTAGTCGATCCAATCATCCCTTTCTTTCGGGAATCATATCATCTGGTATCAGAGCTCTCGGTTCTAGGATTGGAATTGGGTTTTCTTGGGTAATTTGTTCTTTCAAACTTCTTGTTTTTGTTTCTTTCAATTTCTTGTTCGGTTCACATATTTCTGCACTTGGTTCTTGGTGTTCATCCCTTGTTCATCATTGTTCTTGAATTTTAATCCTTTCAATTCATGTTTCTTGAGTAGTATGTTGTTAGTGTGTTAAGTAATAGCTCAATTTGTGGGGAATTCCATCTAATTCAGTTCTAAATTAGTACAATTTCAAAGTTTGATTCCAAAATCACAAATTCCTTTTGTTGAAGAATCAGGTGTCAAAAAAAAAAGTCAAACCAAAAAAAAAAACTATACAGCACCTTGCTATTCAATTACACACGCTACTACTTGTGAATCAAGTCCAAAGTGTCTTCTTTGAATAATTCCTCCAAGTTGTTTTGGTTTTCTTTGTCTTGTCTTCTTTGAGGTCAGGTCCAAAGTGTCTTCCTTGAATAATTCCTCCAAATTGTTTTGGTTTTCTTTGTCTTGTCTTCTTTGACATCTTTTCCAATTTGTATTGTGAGTCACCACCAATTCTTGAGCTTGGGATTGTGCTCTTGAGTGTTCTTGGAGATTCTGTTAAGAACTTAAAGAGAGCTATTGAGTGGTAAAAGGCAAGAGAGCACACTACACAAAAGCCTTATAGAGAGCAAACACGAGTGAAAGAAGGAGAAGAAGAGGTAATGAGAATGATGCTAGAGATGATAGAATTAAGGGAGTGAAGCTTAATATACCATCTTTTAAAGGAAAAAGTGATCCGGAGGCCTTTTAGAGTGGGAAATGAAGATTGAGCACTTATTTGCATGTCACAATTATACTGAAGAGAAGAAAATGAAGGTGGCAGCCATGGAGTTTAGTGATTATGCTCTCATTTGGTGGGACCAATTGCAAAGGGAGAGGGTGAGATATGAAGAACCATTGGTGGATAGTTGGGTGGAGATGAAAAGGCTAATGAGAAAAAGATTTGTTCCTTCCCATTATCATCGAGACCTTCACAAAAAACTTCAGAGGCTCACATAAGGTAACATGAATGTAGATGAGTATTTTAAGGAGATGGAGGTGTTCTTGATTAGAGCAAATATTACTGAAGAACGGGAGGCTACTATGGCACGTTTCTTCCATGGGTTGAATAGTGATATAAGGGATGTTGTGGAGTTGCAAAATTATGTGGAGTTGGAGGATTTAGTGCAACAAGCTAGTAAGGTAGAACAACAACTCAAGAGAAAGGGTGTCATGAGGAAAAACTCTTCAATTTTTAATTCTTCAAGGTGGAAGGATAAAAATAAGGAGGAAGGTACTTCATCAAGCAATCTCACTACTACACCTCAAAGGACTCAAACTAAATCCAATGAGGTCCCTAAAAGGACAAGGAGTAGTGAAATAAAATGCTTCAAGTGTTTGGGGAGAGGTCACATAGCTTCAGAATGTCCAACTAAGAAGACTATGTTACTTAAAGAGGATGGAGAGCTTACTAGTGATTCTTCTTCAGATTCTGCCTCACATGATGATGAAGATGAAGAAATAATTCCAGAAGGAGATTTGTTTATGGTAAGAAGGATGTTGGGTAGCCAAGCAAAAGACATGGATGATAGTCAAAGATAGAACATCTTTCATACTAGATGCCTTATCCAAGGAAAGGTATGTTCTTTAATTATTGATGGAGGGAGTTGTACCAATGTTGCAAGTGCTAGAATGGTGTCTAAATTGGGCATGGAAACCAAACCTCACCCGCTGCCATACAAGCTTCAATGGCTTAGTGAGGATGGTGAAGTGACCGTAAGCAAACAAGTGGAGGTGAATGTCTCCGTAGGAAAGTATGATTATACAGTTTTATGTGATGTGGTACCAATGGAGGCTTGTCATTTGCTTCTTGGGAGACCATGGCAACATGATAAGAAAGTTATGCATGATGGTTGCACTAACAAGTTCTCTTTTGTACATAAAGGACGCAAGACTATTCTTGCACCTTTGACACCAAGAGAAGTTAGTGAGGATAATTTTAAAATGAGAGAAAAAAGAAAGAAAGAAAGAGAGAAAAGAGAGTGGAAGAGAGCAAGAAAAAAAAGGAGAAAAAGAGAGAAAAGCACCAAACTTGTTTATAAAAGAAAAAGAGGTGAAAAAGGCAATGCATTTGAAAAAGCCAATGCTTTTGCTTTTGAGTAAAGAGAATAATTTTACGAATGCAAGTCCTACTAACTCTCTTCCAAATGAGGTTTCTAATTTGTTGCAGGAATTTAAAGATGTTTTTTCTAAAGAGGTACCTCACGGACTACCACCTCTAAGAGGCAAAGAACATCAGATTGATCTCATTCCAGGAGCTTTATTGCTTAACAGGCCAGCCTATAGGAGTAACCCCCAAGATACCAAGGAGATTCAAAGACAAGTTGGAGACTTGATGCAAAAAGGCAACTCTGTTTTTCAGCATAAAGATGGTAAGAGTAAGGCTGAATATGTGTGGAAACTACATGAGAAGGTAAAGGCAAACATTGGAAAAAGGTAGAGAGTTACGTCAAGCAAGCGAACAAAAGAAGTAAAAGGGTAGTGTTTGAGCCAGGAGGAGAGGATTATAATTTGAGGACAAATTCTTCTGAAGAAGGAGGGAATGATGAGGACATAGGAGGCGGCATGACCAAGGCAACAAACTTGGAGGAATAAGCCTCAAGGGATATGCATGAAGGCTTCATTTTATTGCACTTAGTTTTATTCTTTTTACTTTTAGTTATATTTTTGTAATAAGGCTTATTGGGCTCACTTATTGGGCTTTGTGTGTAAGCATAATTAGGTTAAACTCAATATGGATGTTGTCCACTATATAAGGGAACACCATAGCCTCTTTAAGGGACGGCAGAATTAAGAGTTAACCTTTTTGGTGAGAGACTAGCTTCTCTAGGGTTCTTTTGAGAATCTCTGAACTTATCAAGGGCAACAATCCTTGTGGCGTTCTTCGGCTTATCAATTCTTTGGAATTGTGGCGCCTACCTATAATCCAGTTTTCGTTCTATATTTCCTTGTTTCGTATCTCAATATTCCTGTGTCCGTTTTCGGTGTTTCTTGAGCCAAAGTCGCGTTTCGGAAAGCCATCTTTCTCCTTGTTTTGGAATCAGTCGAATCGGACGTCTGTAGCGTGAGATACACTGGGTTCTTATCCGGGCGCGTTGCAGGTTGAATTTTCGGTGCGAATTCCATTCCTTGTCGATCCAATCATCCATTTCTTTCGGGAATCATATCAAGACCTGGCTTATGATACCATGTAGACAAATTGAATTAGGGAGGATAATTAGAAATGGAAAATGAAGAATGATGTATTATTGACAAATAAGAGCATTAAGCTCTTAATGAGAATACATTGTGATTCAAAGTGATAGTGAAGGTGGTGAGGGTGGATCCCTTTATATAGACTAGGGATCCTAACTAACCCTCTAGCTAATCCTTTAACTAATCACTAACTAAACAATTGAACTATAACAACTAAGCCATTAATGTAATAGGCCTTAACCAACTCATTTAATCCTTTATATTCTAACAAGTACCTTATAAAAAGAATCAAGAATACTTGTTAGTTAATGTCTTATACTCCTTTGATCCTATTTATAAGTGTCTTATACTCTTTCGGTCCTATTTAAAGGGTAGACCGGTAGAGAGAAGAAAATCCTTGGTCATATCTATAGAGCCAGAAAAGAAATTTTTCATATAAATGTACAATCTTATATCTAATTTATTATTGCATTGATTTTGTTTTTATATGTATAATGTATATTAAATAAGGGTAAAATTAAAAAGTTGTTGAATCTTAATTTAGAATTTAACGGAATATAAAATTTACTTGATATTTGTGAAACCCGTTGAAAATCGCTTATAAATAGAATCACAAAAGTAGTGAGTATATTTAAGATTAGAGATACTCTATCAATTTGGATGCCGTGACTGTTGGGCGTTGGCAGATAGCACACAATGCACGATACGTAAATGTGGAAGTGACGGATAAGATGGGAATGCACATTAGGTGCAGATATTTATGTGCCCAATTATGTGCTCATATGACATACCTCTATTAGAGGTATGAGCATATATTTTTTATTTTTTTAAATTTTTTTTATATATTGTATTTATTTATATTTAAATTATATGATGCTTTCTGGAATTTTTTTTACACCCAATATCTCAAATTAATTAGCTTCCAGTTCTATGGAGCGCGGTCTCCCAACCACAAACATTTATAAGATACAATTTCACTTTATTTTATACTTACTCCTGTCCTAATTATAGGAATATATTTTGAAGTTGGTTTTGGTCATAATTATAGGAGCAAATTTTAAATTTTGTCAATTTTTTCCTATAATACCTCTATTTATACTTTCTCAATAATAATTAAAAACAATATTAATTTAATAATACACTTATATATTTTATAAAGTAAATAATGTATGCAACTCATTAATGTTATATACACCTTACTTATACTTTTTTTTTTTATAAAATAATTTTGAGTAATTTTTGTCATATTTTTCCCATATCACCCTTACTACTATTATGTGTTTATTGTGAATTATGATGTGTTTTTTTTTCCCCTTTCACTGCAAACTTATTATGTTAAGGTTTATATTTTTCTTTATTCATCTTTAATGAAAATTACTAATTTATCTGGTAGAGAAAAAGCACAAAAGTCAATTCTAACATCCTCGAAGTTAGATAAAATATATACAATCATTCTAAATTCCTCAATTTTGCTCAAACTAATATTTCTACCGATAACCAGCTTTAACTTATGTAAAACCTGGTTAGATGGCTCCCCAATTAGATAAAAATTGAATAAAATCATTCCATCATGGTAAGTCATTAAGTGTAAACTATTTAAGTCAAATATAAAAAAAACAACACTAATTTTATGTCATGCTAATTTTGCCTTAATATAATTTTCAATTTTAAGTAGGGGTATTTTCAGAAAATAATTATAATTAACTAATTTAACTTCTCTCCTTAATCTTTCCAAATTCTGGTAAATAATTCCTATAATTAGGACCGGAGGGAGTATAAATTAAAAAAATTAATTTATGTTTTTAAAATATCAATCATTTCACAAATGATCATAATTAAACATTATTCTCTTTCTTATATTTGTTGTCTTAATTAATTTAAAGCATCAATTGCCAAAATGAAATTTTGGAGGAAAAAAATATTATTACCAAGAGTTTGTACACTGTCTGGTGAATGAGGACACCAAACTCTTGTATATAGCCTGTTTGGATTCCGCTTCATGAGAGCATTCCACGCAAAAATATATGGCTGGCGTTAGGTAAAAAAAAGCCCAATGAAAGGTGTTTGGGTTAAGTTTTAAGTTCACTGGACTTTAAGTCAAAAGAGTTTAAAAAGTCAGTTAAGGAAAAAGCTCCACCATGGAGCTTTTTCCAAAAAGCTCTCAGCTTTTTGACATGGGCCCGCCACTTCTACCACTATCAATTCAAACATAATTCATTATTTACAACCTGACTTTTTTCCTATCGAGCTTTTTTTAAAGTCAGATAAACGTTTAAGCCACCGCTCCTACCACCAACCCAAACAGACCCAAACAGCTTGTTTGGGTTAGTGTTGTTGGCAACGTTGAAGAGAAAAAAGCCCAGTGGAAGAAGGAAAAAACCTCGGTGGGAAAAAAACCTTAGTTGAAAGGTGTTTGGGTTAGCTTCTACATGAATGAGTTTTCTTCCAAAAAAGCTCATTTTCACTGAAAGCGTTGGCCGGATGTTTAGCATTTAATGTAAAATTAAAATTCCCACACCTTACCCCCCGTCCTTGGGTTCAACTGGTGAAGGGGTCGGACTTCCTCACTTCAAGGGAAGGGGTTCGATCCCTGCGTTGGTCAAGGCGCTGGGGGAGGCATCCTAGGGGTCTAGGAAACAGTGGAAACGCTGGTAGAGGTGGAGGCATGTGTACTCTCTATCCAGTATGCCCTGTGGACTGGGCTCCAAGCGCCCTGCCCTTGAATTGTGGGTGAACCCAACCCCTTTCCTAAAAATTTCATATCAAAAAAAAATTCTCACACCTTCTCATCAAACTCTCCCTCTTCAACATGATTTTCAGTGACAGTCCTTTGGTTTTAGATGACGGTACTAGTCTCATCGAACTCTCCCTCTCCGGTGAATTTCAGTGATCTGTAGATTTTTGGTTTGGACAGAAGCATCAATCCAGTTAACTTTTTCTGGTTTTCTTGGCCAAAGAGGTCTCTGGAAGTGGAAGAGGGAAATTGACCAAAATAATTTTTTTAATAAAAAAAAAATTTACCTAATTAAATCAGATTGGAAACATTTTACCAAAGTAATGCAGTTGGAGGCGCAAGGAAAAGTCACGCCACTAGTGGCGTAAAAAAGGTTCACGCCACTGATACAAAATGTGTCAGTTTGTGTCAGTGGCGTGAAAAAAGTTCACGCCACTTAGTGGCGTGAATAATGGAATCAGACCCACTGGTCTGATTCCATATATAATAAAAAAAATAATATATAATAATAATAAATGATAAATAAGTGGAATAATTTAAAACTCTACTTCATTTAATTTGAAGTCAAAAGAAAAAAAGCATGGAGCTGAAATAACTCATTAAGAACACCTTTTAAAAGATTACGCGGTACAAATTGGTTACAACAATAGATCCCAATACAGGGGGATCTATATATTTGTCATACACCAAATATTTGTATAACAACAATATTGATTTTGGGATCTGTATCCTTTTTACGCCATTAGTGGCGTGACTTTTCCTTGCGCCACCAACTGCATTACTTTGGTAAAATGTTTGGAATGTGCTTTAATTAGGTAAATTTTAAAAAAAAAAAAATTATTTTGTTAAATTTCCCAGTGGAAGAAGAAAAAGAATATGAAAAGGAAGGAAAGAAAAAGGGGGGAAAAACAAAGAGTGAGAAGGAAGGAAAGAACAAGGGAATAGTACTGAAAATGAAGGAGAGGAGTAGAGAAAATGCCTTTTTTTAATAAATTTTTAATTTTTTTATCAAATTTAACTTTTGATAAGTTAATTCTTCATTATAATTTTTATAATAGTTTAAATTTTTATAATCAATTATCACAATATATACAACTAATATATATATAGTCAATAAGATTCATATTATTTTTAGTCATTTTCCATTTCAACTAACTTTTCAAATAAACATCCAAACACATTTCAATTTGGAAAATAGTCATTTATGCTACTGTCAATTCAAATACAAATTACATTTACAATCTAACTTTTATCCTATATTACTTCTGTAAAAGTCAGATTGAAAATAAGTCACTTCTTCCAATGCTAACTCAAATAGGCTCATTAATATCTTACCAAAACGGGGTACTACCTTATTTCAAATCAAATTGATAACTAGTTTTAAAAGAGTGGTTAAACTTCGTGGATTTTAGATTAGTTTTTTTAAATGATTTTGTATTCTACCAAGTAAGGATATGAACGAGTTTTGTGTTTTTACTTCTCCACCGGTACTCACCCACCTTTACTAACAACCAACTAATCCGATTTATAGAAATATAAGTCCAAAATGTGGGAGTTTTGTTTTATAAAATGCATGAAAAACTTTTTAAATTGATTATTGTGATTTCCTAACACACTAAAAAAAACATTGGATTATCCACGGAAAAAATTCCGTCGAAAATTACCCACGGAATTCCATGGGTTATTCCGTGTGTAATTTTTATCCACGGAAATTACCCACGGAATTTCGTGTGTAATTCCGACAAAATTTTTCTGTAGATAATCCGATATTTTTTTTGTTTTGTAGCAACACCCTTTTTTTTTTCGATGACATGTAGTAACACCCTTTAATTAGTAAACAACCTTGTGATTATTTCACAGTCCATTGTGAAAACCATGAAAGCTACTCCCTTTTGTCCTTTTTATAAGAAACAATATCTCTTATAGAGGGTAGTGGTTCTTAAAATAAGGAACACATTCTTTTGGCCTGAAAGTTTATATCGGTCTTTCCACTTCTATCCTTATTAAATATATGTCACTTATTATCTCTCTACAATAAATTTCTATTCATTATCTCTCATGTATTTTCTTTATAAATAAGGGTATTATTGGAAAGAAAGGTATGTATCATTGCTTTTAACTAATGTTTTGAATCACATGATTTTGATAATTATTCCTTCTAAAAAGGATCGGAGGAAGTACTAGTCTTTAAAATTTCTTTTGCTATTTTTAACCAAGTTAAAAATATATATTCTTGTCAATGGAAATTGAAAAAAAAAAAATCTTTTATATTTTAAATAATGCACAAATATCAACTTGCTCGATATAAATTTTCAAATTCAAAAGAATGCCTTATTCTCTATAAATTATATACAAAAAATCTGTGAAATAATAACATTTTCGAGAAATATAAATTTTAAGGAACAATCACTCTGATTGAAATTGAGATGACCCTCTAACTATATGATTTTTTTTATTTATTACAAATAAATTGGTTACATTGTGCCTATGCTATCATATATAATTATGTACATATTCGGAAATTGGTTACATGGTATATGAATGTTCATACACTTCATAACTTAAATTTGTCATTAAAATTGCAAAGATAAGATAATTCATAAAAATAATAATTAGGTTGTTTGAATATTAAAAGCTCATTCAAATAAATAAAAAATCTTAACAGGTCATCATAACCGTCACTACTACAAAAGATGGTTTTTACGTCCTAAAAAGACGTCCTTTTTTAAAAAAGGAAGTAAAAAATAGAGGTGGTGGCATTTTTGAAATTATATGTGAAAAAAGTTGACTTTTGGCATCTAACTTTTACATTTAGTCGCCAAAAGCATCACTTACCAACTTAGACGCCAAAAGTGATGCTTTTGGCATCTTTGTTAAAAGGTTAGACGCCAAAAGTCTCTCGCGCAGGCCCCACAGCACCTCAGCTATCTCAATCTTTCACTCATCTCTCACGTTTTCACTCTTCTCAGCCTCCTCTCTACGTGTGTTCTCTCTTCTTCGCTCTCAGCCCCCTCTCTACTTTCTCTCTTCTTCGCTAAGACTCGTAGATCCGTCCTCACTCCACCTACAAGATCTCTACCTCCCTCCGCCAGTCACTCGCTCCACCTGCAACTGGTTGCTCACTCGTGTCACCCCTATCGCTTGCGTCTCCTTCAAAGCTCAGACCCATCGCTCACTCGCCTGCTCTTACATCTCATTCTCTTCGGCATCACTCTTACGTCTCATCCTCTCTGGCATCACATACCGGTGGTCAAGGATAAGGTTAGTCCTGCTACCCCTCTTTCGATCTGAAAAATATCATATTGGTGATTTTCAAATCTGGAAAATTTCTAAACTCTTCAACTTTGTTTTGCAGATATGGGTTCGATTGAGTTTCCGAAAATTTCATATCCTCTTCTGCTTGTCGGACGTGAAGTGCTTTAGGGGACAGCTTGGCCATGAAGTGCTTGCTTCAGACGGTGGCTTCAGATCTGGAAGTCACTGCTTGTTGTGTAAATCTGATGTTATTTTTGTTTTGATTATATTTTGTATATATGGGTTGATTTTTGGCTTCTTATTGATAGTTTTCATTGTTTTCAATTTGATTTGCATTTTGATTAGGGAGTATGTTAGATTGTTGATGTGTATGTGTTCTTACTGTTTCTTTCTTCTTCCACGGCCAAGCTCCAAGCTCGCCACAGCCAACCCCTAAACCTGGTGGGGTTTTTTTTTTTTTTTAAAGAGCTTTATGGCGTCTAAGAAAAAGTTAGACGCCGTAAGTCTCTACTTTTAACGCCTCCTGAATAGGCGTCCTTGCGTTTTTAGACATTAAAAGGCCAAATAGACGGACGTTATAGACGTTATTTGTAGTGGTGTGTTGACAAAATGTAAATAAATTCATAATATTATATTCTTTTTAACTTCAAATACACACACGCAAACTACCTAATGAAAGAGGTTTTGACCTTTGGACTTTGGAATTCGAGGAAAACATACACACACCCAAGCATACAGACAGACATGCAAACTATAACAATTACATTTGCACTAGGAAGAATACAATCTGATGACCTCTTCTTTTTGCTAGCTGCAAAATTACAAAACCACAAACAATCCAAACACTTATAATTAAAAATCAAAATCACGATTTGGAATAAAGCTCCCTTGCACACCTTTGTCAAGGTGACTTTTATTATTGATTAACTTCTACAAAATCTACTCTCCAAAAACTAATCCAAACACAATTTTCCAGCTCATATGAATTTATTCAAATCAATATTTTAATTTGCATCAAGTTCATGAAGATGAAGAAAGCCCTTTGTGAAAAAGAGCAGCAAAAGACTCCATTTCTGTTTTGTTCAACACCAACCCAATCTCAATACCTCCATTGCCATTCTTGCTTTCTGAAAGTGAGAAAGCTCCTGTCTCTCCAATAGATACTATCTCCACCTTCTTAGGTCTCCCCCACCCAAAATCAATACCATAAACCTCGAACCGTGGCGACCCTGCCGTTGAAAAAAGTCTAAGATTAGTTTTCATAAGAGTTTCCATCCCAGTGATCCATGTTTCTGCTCCACTTAATCCTTCATCTTCAAATCTCTTCAAAGCATCACTCATAGCCTCAAGAACAGTGATGAACCCATCATTCCCTAGGAAGTTCTTCGTTTCAGCCACAGCTTTACCACCACCAACACAGCTTCCAAAATATGTGGGTGGAACCGGAGGATCCAAACGGGACCTACATTCCACAGGAAATACGAACAACAACTTATCTTCTTTTGTTTGTTCTGCTTTGACTAGGCACTCCAACACGTAGGCACATGCTACTAAGAATGTTGATACATGAATCTTCTTATTATTCAGCTTAGACTCTGCTATCTTCTTAAGCTTTTGAATGTCTGATGGAACAAATTCAAATGTACCCCTTATTGGCTTCTCTTGATCTGTCTTCTTCGGGTTCCACAACTTTAAGCTTCTATTATTTGGTGCACCTAGCTTTGACCAATGATTTGAAAATATCTCTGCAACCCCAGACGAGTCTTTGATTACTGACCTATCATAGAATGGCATTAGATTCTCAGGTAGCGATGAATCTGACAAGGGTTCATCGAGTTTAGAGCAGATATAAGCCCATGCTTTTATAAACAAAGTTGAGGATTTTCCATCCATGGCTGCATGGTGCGCGGTTATTCCAATGGAGAAGCCAGAGTTTGGGAAAAGAGTGATTTGCAGGCTCACGATGGAAGCTTCTTCATCGGAAACCGTCAAGTCAGGTACGAGCCGGAGACTTTCTTCGGCGTCATAGAAATCGGAACCTGAGAGGACATTGAAATCTGCATTGGATTCAGCAACGGTGAGTGAGACGCCGTTGCCGGAGACGTAACGGATGAAAGGTTTCGAGGAGTGAGGCGGCCATATGATGTTGCCGGCGAGAGGAAGAAAGTGGCGGAGAGTGAGAGATAGGGAGTGTTTGAGTTTTGGAAGATGGGAATGGAAGAAGGAGGAAGGTGGGTGGGGATATTCGTAGAAGAAAAGACGCTCGACGGGCGGGAATCTCAGCCACAGTATGTCGAAGAATGTGAGCGGTAGAGAAGTTTCCGATGCGGCGGCGGAGGGTTTTGCTTCTGGTGGCGGTGCCACCCTGCAAACTTCAAGAACGCTCAGGGATGAGGCTGGTTTGGCCATGGTGATGAAGACGAAGAGGAGGGCTTCCTATCTAAACTTAAATAAGAGAATAATGAAGATAAAACTATTTATGAATAAAAATATATTTCTTTTTAAACATCATACATGCTCTTGTGCCCAGAAAAAGAATCATAAATTCATATTCATTGATTCACTGCGTCCATTAAAAAGGTGTGATTCTTGGAGATTATTGCTTTAAATGTGCTCCATGTGCAAAAATAGATTTCGGAAACTGCATGGAGAGCTGGGTGCTTATATTTTTGTTCAAAAAAAAAATATCTTTTAGTTCTACCGTTTTAATTTATTTATAACTTAATTACTACATTTTGACTCGGTACAACTTAGTCTTTATAATTTTAATTCGATTATAATTCAATTCTTAAACTTTAACTTAAAAAACAAGCGTTCACGTATTAAATTTATTTTAAATTGAATTTTTTTCTAACCTTATCCTTATTAAATGAGGTTTTGAAGAAAAGAGAGATACGATATGCTACATTTAAATATTAAACATAGACAAATTGGTATATAAGAATTTGTTACTTTTTTTTTTTTTTTTCCGGATACATGTACTCCTAGAAGCCACTAAGCAACTAGAAGCCACCAGAAGGCTAGGAGATGCCCTTCTCACGAAACAGGTTGGACGGGTAAGCTTCTGACAGAAAGTGCATGCCCATTCCCACATTCAATTCCTCTTTTGCTAACAAGTCAACTATCTCATTCTCATCTCGATTAACCAGTCTGAATTGGACATCCCAACTTCTGCCCAATTGACTCTGCAACTCTAAGATAAGGTCCCTATCCTCATGAAGATCCAGATCTTTACTACCAGACAGGTGTAGGACCGTTTGTGAGTCACAATGGTGCCTCACATGTCGACATGCAAACTATATTATAGACTGAAAAATTTCTAGAAGGGGTGACTTATGGACTTGAAGGAGAGTAAATGACCATAGAAGCAAATTTCCAATCATACATATTGTTTGATATTCGGATTAAGAAATTTAGTGAGGAGATATTATGAAGAAAAAATAGAAATTACAAAATAACAAAAAAACTCATTATGTATGTTGATAGGTTCAAATTAGGAAATCTCATTGGGGAAAATATTAAAAAAACAAAAATTATAAAGTTAGGAAAAAAAATAAATCACTCATTGACAGTGATTGGGTTTCAAGTTAGGAAATTTTATTAAACAAAAAAATAATAAAATTAAAAAAAAAAGTGCATTATGAGAAAACTCCTACTTTGAGACTATAAATAGGTGAGCAAGGGTTGAAGAAGGGCAAACAAGAATTTTGGGAGAGAAAAAGGAGGCAAGTAAGAAGGTAGATAATTTTCTCTTCACTACTACAAAAAATAAATTTAACGACACTAATTAACGACTGTTTTTAGAAAATAGAAGTTAAAAAGGAGGCGGTAACATTTTTAAAATTTTGGCTTTACTTTCAATGACTATTTCTAGATAAACAATCATTGAAGGTTAAACTTTCAACAATTGTTTTTTTAAAAAAGTCGTTAAGAGTTACTTTCAACGACTGTTATAAAAAACAGTCGTTGGAAGTTAAACCGAAATCTCAGAAAATATGAATATTTGTACGTTTCAAGAATGCTTTTAAAAAAACAG
The DNA here is from genome assembly GCA_025563575.1 of Acacia pycnantha. NCBI lineage: Eukaryota > Viridiplantae > Streptophyta > Magnoliopsida > Fabales > Fabaceae > Acacia > Acacia pycnantha. The sequence continues at coordinate 771,104 of JAMWYP010000146.1, forward strand.
TCGTTGAAAGTAATTTTTGTTAAAAAAAACCACCCCTACAAGGAATGTTTTTGGGAAAACAATCGTTGAAAGTCTTTCAACGACTGTTTTCCCAAAAACAGTCATTGTAGGGTTTTTTTTAGGGGTTGTTTTTTTAAGTACTTTCAATAACTGTTTTTTTTTTCAAAAAGAAAGATGTTAAAAGTAAAAAATATTCAAAAAAAAAAAAACCCACCACTACAACGGAGGCAAAGGATTGCTTACAAACCTCGCACATCCACACACACTCATGTTGTGAGCAAGCTTATTGGCGGAGTGAATCCTGTTGTCTGTAATACCCTAAAAATCTCACTTATGATAAGTATCATAATTTAGTAAATAATACCTATTGGAAATAGGTGAATATGTGGTCTCAAATCTTGAATGGGATTTATCTTATTTTTCTAGGGTAATATCTCTTGAAAATAGAAGGAATAAAGTGCCAAAAATCCCTAAATATATTTATGGGTCATAAAATACCCTGAGAATATTATAATATATCTGAAGAGGCAATAAAATATTTATTAAAAATTGGAAAGTATGTTATCTCTAATTTTGGTAATTTAGTAAATTATTTTCTTGGAATTTAAAAGGGGAAAAATCAAATATTAGTTTGGGGACCATAAGTTGCCCAATGATTTTTAATATAATGCATGGTGCATAAATTATCAATGTCAATGTAATAGTTGTGAGAAAATGATTAATCTTAATTAAAAAAATTGTCAACAATTAGTAAGCGATTAAATAAATAATTACTGGCTAATTATTTAAGCATGAATCAAGGAAATGATCAAAGTTAATGGTGATCAACCCCTAATTAAAGATTAATGGCTGAGATTAGCATAAATATAAATGCTAATTAATTAGAGAAGATTAAGAGAAATGGATGAGATTAAATGTATAAAATCCCTAAAGCTTAAAAGATTACTAATCATGTGATTAAGGCTCTAATTAAGCTTGCTAATTAACTTTGACAAATCAAATATAAATCAATGGCTAGGATTTAATCTCATAAAGTAAGATCAAAGGTCTACAATAATTCTAGCAATTTAAAATGTCTAAATCCATGATAATGCTTAAGAGCCAATGGGAGAATTTTACTAATTAATATAAGATAATTAAAGCATAATATAAATTAATTAAATAACAAATTGAAAATAAAAAAGGGGAGGGGGAAACCGAATATTTGTGTGTGTGTGTTTGAATGGGAATGTTTGCAATGTGAAAGCAAAAGCAAGTGGATGAAAAATAATAATGATGAAGTAGATATTTAGATAAAAGCAAATAGGATATAAATGAGAACCGATAGAAATTAAATCATATCTTGAAATCTGTGAACTAAGTATTAAACATCAGGATATATTGTGAACGAGTGAATTTTTGTCCCGAAGTTGGTATTACCAGAAGTCAATTCCGTAACCGACGGAGTTTACCCTAAAATGACTAAAAGGCTAGAAAATACCCTTAATGGGACCATAATCTTTGTTAATCCAAATATTTCTCAAGTGATATCATAGACCTCCAAAGTTACCTCAAGAAGTAATTGAGAATATTAAGAATATCCGATTGGAAACACTGAACAGGGGAAATTATCGGGTAAATCCATAAAGCATATGGGATGACATCACTTGGATGACATCATTTCTGGAGAGAGAAGGGGGGGGGGAGGTCGGCCATGAAGGGTGGATGGTGGAGATGAATTTTTCAAATAAACCCTAAATCCTATGGCTCACATTGAAGGAGAAGAAGTTCAAAGGAATTATAAGTTTGCCATAATTTCTTCTATAAATAGCCCTTCACTTCTCTTCAAATTTCACACCAAAATCTCTTAGGCAATTCGAAAATCCTATAGAGAAGAGAGAAGGAGGAGCTCTGGAGGAAAAGTAGCAAAGCTCTGAATAAATTCTTCGGTCTCTAGTTTTAAGTTCTAGTATTTCATTCGACAGTTTTAGTATAGATGTTAGTTTGATCTTTAATCTTCCAAGTATAATTTTAATATCATGTTTTAGGGCTAAATATGGTATTTATTTCGAAAATATGATGGAGATAGAGATATGGCAACATTTTGGAAGATTAGAGTCAAAGTAGCGAAGCTCTGGCGAAATTTCGTCGGTTAGCGAAGTTAGGGGTAAAATAGTCATTTATGACTAAAATATCTGTTAGGATATTGTTTGATTAATAAATATGATATTATCCTTATAAGATATCTGTAATCACGTTCCAACCGAAAGACTATCGTATTCGTCAACGAAGGTACGTACGTTCGCGTACTAGTAACACTAGCTCTGATGTTTATCGTATGCGTATATGTGTTATGAGTGTTGTATGCGTATATGTGGTTGATGATCTGTTATGTGTTTATGTGCTTTTGGGAAACATTCATTAAGGGTGACACATCTGTAAGGAAACATTCGCTTCGTGCAGTACATCTTCATTCGCTGCGTGCGGTACACCTCTTTGTGTGCTCATATACTGTTAATGTTGTGAATATCTATAATCCATATGCTGTGTATGTAAACATGAGGTTAACCGTTACCTGAGGTCCGGTGCATTGGACCTCAGCTCTTAACATAGCGTTAGGATCAGGAGAACAGAGGATGGAAGAGAAAGGCAAGCAGCACGTTTAAGAGACCCGGCTGGAGATTTCTTTTTGTCTATGTATTTATTATTGAAAACACTCGGATGAATGTACCGTTATTATATTACACTATGGTTGATATTTTGAATATATATCAGTTACTCTCTTACTCTGATGCTCTACTCTGATGTTTTAATGAAAGAAAAAAAATTATGCGGCTTTTGAAAATGGGATGTTACATTGTCACAAAGCATACACAAAAAAGTAGAGTTGGCTCAGCAAAAAACCGCAATAGCCGCCGATTTGAAAGAGTCCCAGGGCTTCGGCGACAACGTCCAGACGCTACGAAAGCCCTTGAGGTTTCCCTCTTGATTCCCATACATGAAATCTCGTTCCAGCGAAGTAGGAAGTTAAGTTGAGTGGTGTGGGAAGCTGAGGGCCGAAACGCTGAAACATTTTGTGGAGGAAGGTTGAAACATTTTGAAGCGTAGGGGCTCATTCTCCTCCTTCACCTTCATCATCATCTCAACACCATCACCGAAGAGATTTTTCGTTGCCCCTACATCTCCATCCTTGAGCTTGCAGATTCGAGATGGCTAGACATTGAAGAAGAGAAAAGCTTCAGAGACACAGAGAACATAGCTACGAAACACCACCATACCATCGTCTTCTTCACACATAAAATGACATTAAAAAAATGTGGGGCTTTACAACGACTATTTTTTGAAAAATAGTCGTTGTAAGTCCATACTTACAACGATTGTTTTTGTATGATAGTCATTGTAAGTAGACTTACAATGACTATTTAAAATAGACGTCTATTTAAAAAATTTCAACGACGCTCACATATACTACCCCTGAAAGTAGTCGTCTTAGGGTCCTACAAACGGACGTTAAAAGTGCCTTATGTAGTAATGCTTATTTCATTTCTTCTCATAACAAGGGTTTGGGAATGGGTAGAAGTGATTGAGATAGAGTGAAATCCGTCATTATGTCTTTCTCATATCCCCAAGGAAAAGCTATGCTTGGTTGTTGTCACATATGTGAATCTTGACACGAACAACTAGAGGGGAATCCAATATGATTTGTATTTGATTATTTTGCTTTGATATTTGACTCTCACTTTCCCTCTTCCATTATACCTTTGTATTTTTATTATTGATTTTGATCTCATATCATTCATGCATGCACTTTGACATTCTTTCTGTTCTTTTTGTTGGATGATCAAGCATTTAATTAGGGAAGAGGACAGGAATGCCTTATGGTTTGTTTAGAGAATGGTTGCCAAATTGTGCTTAATTTTTGGGACTGCATTAAATGCATCTGAAACTCATTAATTAACTTATTAAACATAGTTAGGAACTATAATGAGTGATGATAAGAAGTTATCAAATAACAATTAAATATTTAATTTTTATGGATACGGTGATTTGCAAAACAAAGAAAGACTAACTCGAGTTGATTTCAAGCACACTTGAGTTGCTGACTTGACTTGACCATTCTACACTTGAGTCACAGTTACATCTTCTTTAAAAATATGTTTGAAAGCAATAAGGAAGATGTCTCTGTATGAGTTTAACTCAAGTTTAAAAAGTTCACTTCAAGTTGATGACTCGAGTCACTCATTTCACACTCAAGTCAATATCATTTTCACAAATGTCTTCGAGTTAAGTTTGGAAAAATATTTTGAACACAGGGCACACTCGAGTCATTGAAAGAAATTTGTCGTGCCTCTCAAAATAACCAGATTCAATAAAAGATATGCAGTAATAGGGAACCTAGATCGTTTTCCCAACGAATTCGCAGCGGGTTTGATTGGAATAACAGTGAAATAGAAACAGTAAAAATGGGGGGTTTTGGTTCAAACAGAATAAAAATAAAATTAATAGAAACAAAAATAGATAAAACGAAGATTAAACAGAACAGATAAACAGAAGATCAACCCAGGATTTTGAATTCCACTAATTTCCTTCCTCGGACAAAAACAGATGTTGAAACAAACTCGCGATTGATTCTGGACGAACCGAAATCTTTGCATTCGTCCAAAAAACCCCTCAACTAGACGATCGCCTAGCGTTTATCCAAACAGCGGCGCATCACTATGCAATCGCACAGCAATACTTTAACCTAGTTCAAACTCAGTCCTTGGGATATCTCAATCTAGGCGTTAAATCTAACACCCAATCCGAAAGTAAATCGAATCTGAATTTACAAAACAGAAACTAATTTGTTACCGTTAAGAACGAGTCCTCTGGACAGTGGAATCCCCAATCCGTGGGCCAACCACAGAAGCTTAGCCCATCATGGCTATGCAAAACGAAAATGGAACAGAAATGAAGAAGTTCGTCATGAACACAAAGAACACGAAGAACATATGAAGAACAGTTGAGAGAAAATAAAAATTATGTATTTAATCCAAAACTGAGTAAAAACGTCAATGAGAATGTGTTTGTGGCTGCCATCTAACTTAAATTTTACCTTAAATGGAAATAGGCTCCAATGGTTCAACCCAAAACGGAAATAAAATAAAAGTGGGCTTTAATTACAAAATTCGAGCCCAAATAAAAATCCAGAAATATACATTTTACTTCGGCTCCAAAATCGACCATCCTCTTGTCTGAATCAGCCTTTCAAGTCTTCATAACAATTGTATCTCTTTGAATCATCTAAAATATGAAACAAGAATGAGGCAAATCTGATGTCTGGTTCAAGAGTTATGGTAAAATTAGTGAAGCAATGTAAAATTGGAATTAAAATGACTAGAATCTAATGAAAGGCCCAAAGCCCAAATTAAATAAGCATAAAAGTCATTATTTATTAACTAAAGAGCTCTAAATTATTAATCAAGAGTACTAAAGAAGTGTATGAAATATTCAATTATCAAATTCCCCCACACTGATCTGTTTGCACTCCTGAGCAAAATTCAAGGAAAAAGACTGAAAGGAAATACTCTTCTTTTCTAACAATTGCTAACAATGCAAAAACTGAACAAGGGACACAAAGCTTTAAAAGACCAATCATTCAAGACCAAAATCCTTTCATCTCAAATTACAAATCATGGCAATCTCAATCAATGATGCTAACCACAAAAGATGGTCTCTCAAAGGATGCTCTCAATTAATCTCTCAAGTGTATAGGGTAAATTAGTGTATCGCTCAAATTCTACTCAAGAAAATTGTTCTACCATAAGCTTGCTCAATTTCTACATCTCCACTACTCATAACACATGCATGCACAAATCAAAAGAGTTTGTTATTAAAGGTTGTAATGGGGCTAGGGTGAAGGTAGGTAATAGTATGGAATGAGAGGCTAAGCACCAAAGAAATTAAAAAGAGCACTAATTAACACAATTATTCTTTATGTATAGAAACTTTTTTTTTCATATATCCCCTTTCTTTCTTTCTTTCTATGCATTTTTTTTCTTTCTTTTTTCTTTTATGCTTTTCTTTCTTTCTATGTGTTTTCTTTTCTTTCTTTCCTTTTTTTTATAAGCACAATGACAAAATCAAATATCTCCCCCACACACTCACTTAAAATGTTGAACACCTGAGCAACCCCCACACTTAAACACAAAACCAAGGTGAAATCAATGCTCAATAAATTTCCAAGGTGCGGAATAAAATGGCTTGTTAATGTGGTTTAGAAAAAAAAAAAGAGTCAAAAAGACACAAAGGGGCTAACAAAGGAAACATAATGCAAGGGAAAACTATTTGGCCAAAGTGGGGAAATTAAAAGAAAGAAAACAAGCTTCTATCATATTCATGCACGTAAGTGAAAAATGTAGTTAAAAAAAAAAGGAGCAAGTTCTAGAGAACACAAATCATGAGCAGATGCACACATGAAAGAAAGAATGGTAAAAGATGAATTCCATTCATGCAGGCTCAAAACCTCACAAGGTCAATACCAACTTAAGAAATCAACATCACCAAATTAACTACAAAGACATGTAATCGAAGAGTCAAGAATTTCAGACCAAACAAAATGATCCATTAAAACCAAAATGTCCAAGTTCATAATATGTAGCAATCATAGAAAAAGAGACTGTATTTATTTTCAAAAAGCAAACTGGAAAAATGAAAACAAATAAAAGAAAGAGGGAGAAGAAAGAAGAATACTCCCTAAGGGGTTTATGGAGGATAAGTGTTATCAATGAGGAGAATCTCTGCTTCCTCAGGCTGCTGCTGGGATCCCTCATGAAATTGCTTGAGGCGATGCCCATTTACCTTGAAAGTTCGTCATGTGGGTGGATCACATAGCTCAACAACACCAAATGGAAATATGTTAGTGATCAAAAAACAGCCATCCCATCTAGATCGAAGCTTACCAGGCATAAATTTCAGACGGGAGTTAAACAAAAGAACTTTCTGGCCCACGTAAAATTCTTTCCTCAGAATATGCTTATCATTAAATGCCTTAGTCTTTTCCTTGTTTAACCGCGAACTCTCAGAGGCATCCAATCTAAGCTCATCTAACTCTTGCAACTGCAGCCTTCCGTTCCATCCCGCACTTAGCCAAATCCATGTTACATTGCTTAATGGCCCAATAGGCTTGATGCTCCAACTCAACCTAAGATGACATGCCTTACCAAATAATATCTGACAGGGGGACATCCCAATCAGAGTCTTGTAGGCGGTGCGATATGCCCACAAAGCATCATCTAGTCGCTTACTCTAATCTTTCCGGGTAGAGTTAACAGTCTTCTGAAGGATTTGCTTAATCTCTCTATTTGAGACTTCAGCCTGACCGTTGGTCTGAGGATGGTATGCTGTGGAAACCTTATGTAGCACTCCATACTTGCGTAGCAAGGCACCCATGCTTTGATTGCAAAAATGGGAACCCTGGTCACTAATAATAGCTCTAGGAATGTCAAACCTGCAGAAAATGTTAGACCTAACAAAGTCCACCACCAAAGAAGAATCATTAGTCCGGGTGGCTTTCGCCTCAACCCATTTCGAGACATAATCAACAAACAAAGTATGTAAGTATAACCATATGAAGCAGGAAATGGACCCATAAAATCAATACCCCAAACATCAAAGATCTCACAAAACAATATAGGGTTTTGGGGCATCTCATGCCTACGAGAAATACTCCCTGCCCTCTGACAGTTATCACAAGACTTGCAAAAAAAATGGGCATCATGAAACAGGGAAGGCCAAAATAAACCACATTCTAACACTTTCCTAGCAATTCTTTGGGGTCCAAAGTGACCACCACAAGTAGAAGCATGCGAAAAATGCAGTATGGAGTGAAATTCATGATCAGGCACGCATCTCCTAACCACCTGGTCACTACAAAACTTCCATGAATAAGGGTCATCCCAAACATAATATTTAGACTCACTCTTCAATTTTAGGGTTTGGGCCCTAGTGGAGTCTACAGGAAAAACACCAACTACCAAGTAGTTAACCAGATTAGCATACCATGGGATCTTACCTTGCAGCTGTAGAAGCTGGTCATCAGGGAAATCATCCCGAATAGAAGAGGGGTGAGAGGGAGAATGGGTGATGCGACTCAAGTGGTCAGCTACCCAGTTTTGTACTCCACTTCTGTCTCAAATCTCTACATCAAACTCTTGGAGCAATAACATCCACCGGATGAGTCGTGGCTTAGCATCTGCCTTTTTCAAAAGAAACTTTAAAACATCATGGTCAGAGAAAATAATGACTCTACTAGCTAGCAGATATGACCTAAACTTATCAAAAGCAAATACAATAGCCAACAACTCCTTTCCAGTAGTGGTGTAATTAGACTGAGCAGGATCCAAAGTCTTGGAAGCATATGCAATGACATGGGAGGCTTTATCAACCCGCTGTGCCAAGATAGCACCAACCGCGTAGTTGGAAGCATCGCACATCAACTCGAAAGGGAGGTACCAATCAGGGGGCTGGATCACTGGGGCTGTGGTAAGGCAACGCTTCAAGTGATCGAAGGCCGCCTTGCACACATCATCGAATACAAAGTCAGTGTCCTTATGCAGAATGTTGGATAAGGGTCGAGCAGTCTTGCTGAAATCCCGAATGAAAAGCCGATAGAAACCTGCATGACCAAGAAAAGAGCGAACTTCCCGCACAAAAGCAAGGTAAGGCAAAGCAGTAATTGCATCTATCTTAGCAGGGTCTACCTCAATCCCTTTCCTAGACACTATGTGTCCCAAGACTATACCCGAGTCAACCATAAATTGACAATTTTCATAATTCAGCACAAGATTAGATTCAATGCACCTATGCAAGACTCTAGACAAATTAGCTAAGCCTGCATCAAAATCAGACCCATATACAGTGAAATCATCCAGAAAAACCTCCATGCAGTCCTCTAGAAACTTAGAGAAAATACTTACCATACAACGTTGAAAGGTGCTAGGTGAATTGTAGAGGCCAAAAGGCATCCTTCGGTAAGCATATGTCCCAAAGGGGCATGTGAAGGTCGTCTTCTCCTGATCCTCAGGAGCAATATGGATCTGGAAATATCCAGAATAGCCATACAGAAACCAATAGTGAGACTTACCAGCCAATCGCTCTAACATCTGATCAATGAAAGGTAGAGGATAATGATCCTTGTGAGTGGCTTGGTTGAGTCTCCTATAATCAAAGCAAACTCGCCAACTATTCTGAATTCGAGTAGGAATGAGCTCATTCTTCTGATTGGCCACCACAGTGACTCCGGACTTCTTAGGAACCACCTGGACCGGGCTAACCCACTGGCTATCAGAAATGGGATAGATGATGCAAGCTTGCAAAAGCTTAGTGACCTCCTTCTTCACCACATCAAGCATAAGAGGGTCAAGGCGTCTCTGGGGTTGCCTCACCGGCTTAGTTCCTCTTCCAAAAAAATCTGATGCAAGCACATAGAAGGGCTGATGCCAACTATGTCAGCTAATGTCCACCCAATGGTTTTCTTGTTCGCCCTCAATAAGCTTAGCAGCTTCTCTTCTTGATCAGGCAAAAGATTATTTGCCACAATGGCTGGAAACTGTTCATTCACCTCCAGAAATGCATACTTCAGGTGATCTGGAAGGGATTTCAACTCTAGTTTGGGCGGTTGCTCAGTGGAGGGAAAAAGCTTTGGTGGTTGTTGCAACAACTCTGATGCCATCACACTAGAAATGCCTGAAACCACATTCAAAGAAGCAGAAGCAGAACTGTGGCTATACAACTCAATGTTAACATCAGAATTCAGCTTATCAAAATCAAAAGCAAGCTCATCAAAATCAAAATCAGGATGCACATCAGGATCAGGATGAAGCTCAAATTCAGAATCAACATCAGAATCCACAAGTAATGCGTAATCACTAAGCAAGTCGAATCACATGCACAAATGGGATAATCACTCACAGATGCAAAATCAGGATAATCAGCACACCAATCAGCAAGAACATCATCCACAGTATCATCAATCACATCAATGCAGAAAACAAAATGCTCTTCCCTAGGATTTTTCATGGCATCAAAAATATTAAAATTCACAGATATAGCACCAAACTCCATAGAAAGAGTACCTGAATGCACATCTATCTTGGTCCTAGTCGTTTTCATGAAAGGCCTCCCTAGGATGATTGGTGACCTACTACTAAGAGACTCATCCTCCATATCTAAAATGTAAAAATCAGCAGGAAATATCAAGTCATTAACTTTGACTAATACATCTTCAACTAAACCAAAAGGATGAGAACTACTCCTATTAGCTAACTGAACAACAACACCAGTAGGACGCAAAGGACCAAGACCAATAGATTTATAAACAGATGCAGGCATGACATTAATAGAAGCACCTAAATCTAGCATGCAATCATCAAATCTATAACTACCAATAAGGCAAGGGATATAAAACGTCCCTGGATCTTTGCATTTACGAGGCATGGTAGGCTGGATGAGTGCTGATACATTCTGGTTCAAACTCACCCGTTCATTCCCCTTCAGTCGCCTCTTGTTGGTACACAACTCCTTCAAAAAATTGGCATACCTTGGAATTTGTTTGATTGCATCTAAGAGAGGGATGTTGATCTCTACCCTTCTAAATGTCTCTAGTATATCTTTCTCTTGTGCTTTTGCTGCCAACCTCTTGGATTGAACTGCTCTCTAAGGGAAAGGAAGAGGAATGGGAATGTCTTCCTCTTCACCTTGTTGCATTGCCTTTTTATTTTTAGAGTCAATCTTCACAGTTTCTAACTCTTTTTCTTATGTGGAAGTCACATTTGCATCTGGTTTATGTTCCTCCAATTGTTTTCCAGACCGTAGTGAGATAGCACTTACATTCCCCTTAGGATTGAGAATGGTTTGTGAAGGAAGAGTGCTGGATCCCTGAGGTTGTAGCTGGCTCAGTGATGTGGCCAATTGGCCAATCTGAGTTTGCAAACTCTGAATGGAAGTTTCAGTTTGCTATTGGAACTGCATAGTGTTTGTGGCAAACTGCTTCATCATATCCTCCAATGAGGAACCACTACTACTAGCCTGTTGTTGTGCCACCTATGGAGGTGCACATATGGCGGGTCGAGGAGGTGGTGCTGGCAAAGGAGGTGTAGATTGTTGCTGGAAAGTCTGTGGTCTGATCGTCTCTCGTTGGTAATTCCTGCACTCGTTGATACCGGTTACTCGGTCTCGATTTTGGTTGCAACGAAAGTTGGGGTGATTTTTCCAACCAGGATTGTAAGTATTGGAAAAGGAATTATTCTGCTGGTATTGTGGCTTTCCTGGAAAAACACTCACTGCAACTACAGACTGGTCTTGGTAAGTAGGATCATGCAAGGTAGGGCAAGAGTCAGTAGAATGATAAGGGTCAAAACAAAACCCATAGGCATACCCAATATGAGGAGGGGAAGACTGCACTGTATGTGTCACTACCAACTGCCTCACAAGGGAAGTCAAATCATCAAGTCTAGTCTCTAATCTCTGAGAATCGTACTGGATTGGAGGTGCTTGAATATGGTAAACAGGAGTACTATTGGCCCTGGTGTCAAACTGCTGAGAGTTATCTGTCATAATGGATATCAAGTCTCGAGCATCTTCAGGTGTCTTGTTACTCATAGCCCCACGCTAGAAGCATCCACCAACCCTTTGTCTACCGGTAGCAGACCATCATAGAAATAGGTAATCAAGAGTTACTCAGTGGTCTGGTGGTGTGGACAGTTTGCACATAACCTTTTGAACCTCTCCTAATACTCATGCATAGTCTCCCCATTGGCTTGTTTAACGTTGCCAATTTCCTTCTTGATCGCAGTTGCTCTTAAGGAAGGGAAATATTTCTCCAGAAATAACCTCTGAATATCAGTCCAGCTCCCAATAGATGAGAGCTGAAGGTACAACAACCAATCCTTGTCTCCACCGTCCAATGAGAAAGGAAAAGCTCTCACCTTGATATGATCTTCATCAATGGCTTGTGGTTTCATTGTGCTGCACACTACATGAAATTCCTTCAAATGCTTAATGGGGCACTCACCTGCAAGACCATGAAACTTAGGCAACAAGTGTATTAGACCAGATTTAAGCTCAAAGTTAGCAGCAAGGTCAAGATATTGGATGCACAAAGGTTGATAATTAACATCAGGTGCAGCCAATTCCTTTAAAGTAGGAACATTTTCCTGTTCTTCTGTCATAATGTCTGAGTTAGCAAAATTGCTACTAGAATCAGTGAAAACAACAAGACTATCAGAAATACTATCAGAAACACAATCAGAAAGATCAACAGAATGGACACAATCAGACTCCAGTTCAGTGTCCAGTTCAGTATTAATCCTATGACTTAGCCTAACAACTCTTCTAGCCGTAAAATTTGTTCTTTCTATTTCAAGATCAAATAACAACAAATCTTCTGGATTAGTAGTATTCCTGGTACTCATGCAGCATACACACAAAGCAGAATTGACAAACACACAGAATTATGAAACTCCCACCAAAAGTGGTAAAAAGCATAATCTCAGAATTACGAAAATGCCACAATAAGTGTTAAAAAGTAGAAAAACATTAAGAGAACACAAAAGCAAAAACCTATGTTAGAAATTGACCCAAACAATTCCAAAAAACTATCAAATGATTTTTAAAATTTATGGGACTTGGACAGGGCAACTCCTACACCATTGGGGAACTCAAAAATGGAATAAAAAAACTTCAAAAAAATTGAAAAAGTGGTCTAGACGTTGGAATTTGGCTAAAATATCAAGACCACATGGTAAAGCGATGTGTCCTATGATTTAGGTCATTTTCTATCAAGTTCTAAAATTTCAAACCATTCAGAGATACTCCAAAAACAATGCTGTAGTAGAAATGACAAAATCAAAACTTAAAACAGCGAAAAAGTGGTTTAAACGTTGGTTTGAGTGATCTGGGTCAGAAAAAAGTGCTCAGAATGCCCAATTCCTTGTGAATAAGACCTGCTTTGAGTGATCTGGGTCAGAAAAATTTCTGCCCAGCCACCCAAAACACAAAAATTGCTCTAAAGTCTATCTATGTACACTATTGTTACTAATCAAACCTATGCAAATTCCCCGGCAGCGGCGCCATATTTTGAAAGAAATTTTCCGTGTCTCTCAAAATAACCAGCTTCAATAAAAGATTTACAATAATAGGGAACCTGGATCGTTTTCCCAACGAATTCGCAGCGGGTTTGATTGGAATAACAGTGAAACAAAAACAGTAAAAATGGGGGGTTTTGGTTCAAACAGAATAAAAATAAAAATAATAGAAACAGAAACAGATAAAATGAAGATTAAACAGATAAACAGAAGATCAACCCAGGATTTTGAATTCCACTAATTTCCTTCCTCGGACAAAAACAGATGTTGAAACGAACTCACGATTGATTCTGGACAAATCGAAATCTCTGCATTCGTCCAGAAAATCCTCAACTAGACGATCGCCTAGCGTTTATCCGAACAGCGGCGCGTCACTGTGCAATCGCACAGCAATACTTTAACCTAGTTCGAACTCAGTCCTTGGGATATCTCAATCTAGGCGTTAAATCTAACACCCAATCCGAATTAGGGTTGAACTTGGAAGAGGGAATCTTAAATCCACACTAAATTAATTTTGAATTAACTTAATCAGCTAACCTAGAGTATTGATGTCTATAAATGCCTTTCGGTCCATTTATATACCTACCTCAGTTAATTATGTAATGCCTCACACAACTAAATAAGATGCGTTTTAGATTGGGCTCACTTTAATTTGATTATGCGGAGCATCTAGGTATATGTCTATCCTAGACGCAAATTAGATTAAAACCTAATTCCACGCAAATTAGATTAAAACCTAATTCCACATTATTTAATCCCAATGTCAATTTAAGATTCCCTCTTCCAAGTTCAACCCTAAATCCCCAAAACATGTTCAATGATGGCCAATCAATAAGCAATAACAATAAAGACAAGATTAAATAAACTAAAATAAAATTAAGCAAAAATAATTAATGGGAATAATCTCTAGAACCCAAACAAGTTCATAGGTCCTCTAGATTGAAAAGAGAATTAGCCACACATGGCTATAACAAAATCCATAACAAAAAGATGAAACTCAAATTGAAAGAATAAAGGAAAGAGATGAAAGAAAGTTTCTCCGTCGCCTCCACAATCCTTCCGTCTTTCCGTGGAGATGATGAAGAGAATCAAAACGCTCAGCCGCTACTCCTCTGCTTCTTTGTTCCTCCTTGTTCTGCGTCTCTCGATCTGCTCCTCCGTGATCTCCTCTTTTTGTTGTCTCTGCCTCCCTATTTATAATTTAGGTTTCCTCCTCCTAATTAATCACCAAACTTAGGATCCAAGTTTAATCACCAAGCTTAGGATCCAATTTTAATCACCAAGCTTAGGATCCAAGTCTTTATTCCTTTTATTTAATTTATGGTTGCAAGCTCCATATGCTTTTTGTCTCTTATCTTTCATATAATATCTCCTACACAATAAAAATAGGATATGAGTAGATTTTATGTCGATTTATTATTTGATCCTAAGTTTGATTCAATGATGGAAATGTTTATAAAATATAATTAAATAGACAAATAATATTAATAAATCCAGCTAATTCTCATAAAATATACACCTATCTAATCATAAAATATATACTTATCAAAGAACAAAGCCAATTCGTTTCCCTTGCATACCATGTGTCCCTTTTTGTACAAAGGGCATTAATTCCTTTGATTTCTTGCTTGGATATGTGGCCAAATATTGGTACTTGGTTGGAAAGCTTATTCAATACTCTTCTTTGACTTTTTGACATGGAATCACTTTTTTCTTCCTTGTATCCTTATTTTGGACGAATTTAAGGCTTATTGGAGAAGGAAAATGTCTCTTTCCCTTTATGCACACATGGCAAAAATCCAACTTGAGAAACTTCTTGATCACAATTTTGACTTATGAGACATGTATCACATGCTAACCTATTAATTTCTCTCATTCATTCTTGCCACTTGGCCAAAAATCATCCATAGAAAATGTCCCAAAATTGTTTTCAATTTCTTCCATTCACATGCTCTCTTGTCAACTTAATTTGATTACTCCTTGACTTAATATTTAATAAATTCATTATTCCCCTTTTCCTTCTTTATTATTTCAAAAATCATAATACTCATAGGGTATTCATATATCATTTTTAAATAATCCCAATGTAAACATAAAATCCTTAAAAATTCACTCGTTAACCAAAATCAACAAGTAATTCCCTATATCAACATATAATAGCCATTATTGCCATTTTATTTCCTTAATTATTTTATTAAGGCAAACATTCAAATAACCTCCGTTTTCCCAAAATTATAACCTCAATTTATTAATGAAATATTAACCCTATATAATATTTCCAAAATTTAATATCACACTTTTTGAACTGGGTTTAGTCATTTGCCTAATACAGGCTTATCCTCAAGTCTCTAGGCCAAAAATTCAGGATATTATGGTTACAGTGCCCAAACTTTAGCAATTCATATCTAATCTACAGACCCAAATGGCACATATTATATATATAATTAAATTTTAGGATGTCTACTACAATGCTAAAAAATTTCATATTGGACAACGTTTGCTTACCCAAAAGCATAGAACAATCATACTACCTCCAGAAAATAAAATCTAGCAGTAGCTATTTCAACTTCAAACTTTGGGTTATCAATCCAACCCTTCTAAAATCATGATCATAGCCTATTCCCACACAATTTTTCCCAAGTATAACCTCAAAAACAGAAAAATAACAACCCTTCCCTATGGTTCAAGTCAGACCAAAACATTAGGGTTTTCACTCAAAAATTCAATTTTCTCTACCAATACTTCTAGAATTATTTTTGCACCTTTATCCCGAACAATTTTTCATTCAAAACTCATTGAAATTATCAAAACTAGAAAAATCAAATTCTCTCTTGCTTAAACAAGGTTTGACCGAAAAACAGGGCATGTGAATGACCCATGAAAACCTCAAGATATTCAGCTCAAATCAGAGCTTATACATACCTCTATTTGATTCTATAACCAATTCTTGATTTTGGCATAATCTCCACCTTGTAGATAGCAACAAATGTAATACCCGGATAATTATTTATCTGGAATATTATATTTTAATAAATAATACCTATTGGAAGTAGGTGAATATGAGGTCTCAAAGACCTTGTGGGGAATTTATCTTATTTTTGGGGTAGTTTCTCATAAAAATAGAATAATTTGCAATTAGGTCCCTAAAACGTTTGAAAGTTTGCAATTAGGTCCCTAAATGCATTTGCTGGCCATAAAATACCCTGTGAAAGTTATAAAAGAGGCAAGTAAAAATCTATTTGAAATAGGGAAGAGTATTGTCCCTAATTTAGGTAATTCATTAAATTGCTACCTTGGAAAAATAGTAACGGAAAAGTTAAAAAGTATTATAATGACCAAAATGCCCCCGTGAATATTAATATAATGCGTGAGACATAAAACACTAATGTCAGTGTAAAAGTTATGGGTTAATGAGGCATTCTAATTAATAAAATTATCAACTAGTGATAATAAAGTAATTAGGTAATTATTGGCTAATTACTTAAGCATAAGCAAAGGAAATTCAGGAATAATTGTGTAGAACCCTAAAATTAGTGGTTTTTGGCCAAGAATTAGTAAAAACATATATACTAATTAATTGGAAATTTTGGAGAAAAATAGTTGAGTTTAGGTATTTTTAAACCTAAATACAAGAATGAGCCAATTAGGGATTTTTGTGGAATTTTTGGGAAAATTAAAAATAAGTAAATAATTAAATAATTAATTAAATAAAAAAATAAATATTAATTAAAAATAAATAGGTCCAGCCGAAAATTTGGAGGATAAAGAATAAAAAAATATATAATAAAAGAGAAAACTTAGTTTATAAGTTATGTTATTTTATAATATAATTAATTAAAGTGAAATAGAGTGAATAGTAACAAAATAAATAGGAAACGGATCCTATTTAGAGAACTAGGAATAGGTTTTCCAAAGTCAGGATAAAATATTGATCAGTGGAATTTTATCTTCCGTTAGACTTTTCCGGAAGTTAATTCTGAAGCCGATTGTGCATTTTCCTAATAAAACAAAATAGGGAAAAATGTAGTTAGGCACATTTTTGGATCTGAAGAAAATAAATTCTAACTCAACATCTAGAAATGATTTTGAAATTATCTGGACATATTTGGAATCAGTGAATTTTTGTCCAGAAGTTGATGATTCCGAAAACGAGTTTCGTAACCGGACCCGTACGGACACGTTTTCGAGGAACTTCAGACTGACAGTTGGAGCCCTATATGGAATCAAAATGTAGGTTAACTTGGACATTTCTAATAAGTGAGAAAATGTCTTCAAAGTTGTAATTCCGAATTTTGAGATTTTTCCGAAATTACGCGAATCGGGTACCGATCGGGGAAATTCTATCGGTACAGTCATAAAGCAAGCCAAGTCACCATTTTTGGACCAATCCTTGGCTGCCACATCAGCCCTCTATGTCGACCAAGGGGCATGGATGGCCAAGATCAAGCCTTCTTGAAGAAGTTAAATCCAAGGGATGTAAACAAATTTCAAAATTCCCTTTATGTCCTTTGAAAACTCTATAAATAGGAAGCAATCCCTCTTGAAATTTTCATACCATTCTCCAAGAGCAAAACCGAAATCTTGAGAGAGAAAGTAGAGAGAAGTGCTCTGGGGAAAATTGCAGCGAAGCTCTGGGTAAGTTTTTCGGTACTTAGTCTTAAGCTTCGGTAGTTTTAGTAGGATTGTTAGTTAGATCTAGCAAGTAGGAGATGAAATTCCTATGCTTGTTTTTAGGCCTCATTGCGTCGAAAGATGCTTGACGAGGTAAAAACATAGTAGGGTTTGAGTTTCTGAAAGTTGGAGGTTAAAGTAACGAAGTGCTGGCGAAATTCCGCCGATTAGGGGGTCAGGGGTAAAATAGTCATTTTTGACTAAAATGTGTCAAAAGTTAATAAATGTGATATTATCCTTATAGGATATCTGTGAGCACGTACCGCTGTCATAACGCTGTCAATTTTCCGTTTTCCGTCAGAAATACCGACGACCGTCAACGAAGGTACGTTCGCGTACTGTAACACTAACGCTGATATTTATTGTATGCATATATGTGATATGTGTATTGCATGTGATAGCTGATAGCTTTGCTGTATGTTTATGTACTGTTAGGGTACGTACGTCCGCGTACTGGTAACCTTAACTCTGATATTTATGGTATGCGTGTATGTGCTATGTGAATTATATGTTATGTACTGTTGTTATGATTGCTGGGTAATGGGATACGCATGTTAGAGGCCTAGGTGCCGCCAGGATACGGTTGTTAGGGGCCTATGTGCTGTCAGGGATCAAGAGGCCTAGGTGCTGCTAGGGTTACACTGCAGGGGCCTATGTGTCACGGGATATGCTGTTTGGGAGATGCTTGTACTATGTGCTTTTATACTATTGATTCGTGTTTGTCGTAGTCCATATACGTATATGTAGATATAAGGTTAACCGTTACTCGGGGTCCGATTGCAATGGACCTCAGCTCTCCATATAGCTTCAGGATCGGGAGGATCGAGGGCCGAGGAGAAGAGTAAGCAGTCCGCGTAGAAGTTCCGGCTGACGATTTCCTTTTGTTGTTCCAGCGGAAGCCTTTCTTTTGTTATATACTTTTGAACCATGCGGTTTCTGTACCGCTGTTGTAATTAGCCAGACTTACGGCATTCTAAATACATGTATCAGTTACTCAATCACTCCGGTGCTCTACTCTGATGATTTTAAATAAAAAAAAATTATACTGCTTTTGAAAAGTTGGGATGTTACATTTTGGTATCAGAGCAGTAGTCCTGGCATGAATTTAACTATGTTATTACAGACAGTTTGGTGCCGAAGGCAAGGCTAGTCTACGTGGGTAAGCCAATTAGTCGCCGTAAAGTCGGTGAGGCCCCCATGGTAGACACTTACCTGGCCATTCTGTTCGATTAACGGAGTTAGGTTCTAAGCCTTTTCAAAAATTTTGGACACACTAGCAATGAATATTCTGGTCCTACTACCCATAGAATCTCCCCCAGGCCATTGGCATCACGACTACAACCTGGTACAGTTTCACTATTTTTGCTAGCCTCAAAACATACTTTGGACACACTAGCCCAATATCACCATGTTGGGACAGAAAAACAATGTTAGGCACACAGGTCTTATGGCCCATGGATACCGCCCTGTGCAAACTTGCACACAGGGTCTTACCGCCTCGAGCCTCTACTTATCTATCTCGTGTCTGGGCTCCTTAACAATTCGCAGTTACAAAAGTAGTATTGTAAATAGAAAATATTATCTGACTTAACTTATTCAAATATTTAGACCATTCTAACAGTTTCTATACTAGTATCATCGTAATCACCAACTGCACCACTTTTCAATTTAACACCTCGACAACGACCATCAAGGCACCACGTTTCAATTACCCTATGGTGTCTCATATTCAACTTTTCTAAGTTTTCAAATACTCCAAAATTTTTGTGGTCGTAGTACATTTCACAATTCGCACTTTACAAAAGTAGTGCTGTCACATTTTCAATAAAAACATAATCGAAGCTAGCTTAATTTCATGAAAACATATTATCTACTAGCTCAAATTCTTGAGTGGAATAATTCATTTTGCAAGGTTTAACGGTTGAGAGGCACACGCCGCCATTCCATCCTGCTTCACCAGGACATATCCCAATCCTTTTATAACACGAGTCACATTAAATGTTGACTGCAAACATAGGACTCAACATGTCCCGAGCATGATTATATGCAATGTTGACAGTGTACCCAAGACTCAAGTGTCCCAAGCATGATTACATGCAATGTTAACTGTATACGTAGGACTCAACATGTCCCGGGCATGATTACATGAAATGTTGACAATGTACGCAGGACTTAACATGTCGCGGGCAATGTTAACTGTGAATCTCAAGACTCGACATGTCCTGGGACTCAGAGATGGGCAAACAAATAGGTAACAACCCAACCCATCTGGCCAACAACCTATCAAGGCAAAGTATATGCCCCAACAAGGTGGAATTTCTCAATACATACCACTGAAGTGGTAACACGTCAACAAGACAAAATTTCTTTCTAGGATTGGGTGATGTGAGTTTCAACCTCTCTTAGACTTATACCATCAAAATAATTCTCAATTCAAATGAGCTTTATCAATGGCAAGAAATTCAAAAATATTCCGAACACGTTTGGAAAGACCTAGAAAACTGAGTATGTTTACAACAGTTTCTAGCCTCTTCCAATTGTGTACTACTTCTACAATTCTAGGTTCCACAAAACCCCCTTCTATGAGACAACATGGTTCAGAAGTGACCACCACAAACTAGTCTCAACTTCTATTGAAAAGCATTTCATTCAAAAATTCAATTTTGAAATTCATAAATACAACAAGTGCATTGGTAAGTTCAAAAATCAATTTTCAACCATACCCAGAAATAAGACAATTGTTCTAGAAGGTCATCCCTTCTAAACACACTTCAGACTCTATCCCTGGCTACTCAAACCATTCATAAGACACTCAGTCCATTCTATCCCAACCTTCCAGCTATTTCAGGGCATTGCCTATAATTCTCAAGCTTCACTACCTCCTCAGGACATTGCTCGGTATTCATGGTCTTACGACTATGAGCTACTATCAGCTTATAGACGTGCTAGTCTCACAGGACTTAGGACTTCTCATTAATCGTATATCAAGTCTAACGACTGAAAGACACACTGGCCCAACAGGTCTTACTGCCCATCACATACTCACAGCACTAGAGCACCCCATGACGATATACTAGATCATATACATTGGTCTATTGCCATCTCTTCTAGGGTTGTTCTATATAGAATCTCAATATCAGTCCAGCTCAAGGCATAATCACAAATGCAACTTCCTTATCGGGTATGCAACCCATATCTTTCAGGGAATCTATTAGCCACTAGCATATATACGGTTGTCTGTCCTGATCATGAGACCATAACCTGTGGCTTCTGAGGTTCTAGCTACCACTTAGTTCCATCAAGGAACAATCTCTTAATTATTCGTTCTAAGGGAATACTAAGATCTTCCCTATGCTATATCAACATCTAGCAACCTCCAGATACCTTATGTACATTGATACCACATTCTAGTGCTTCAATTTACATAGGATAATTCAAATGCCTAAAGAATCATTCAACTATCAAGTTGGATTCTTAGGTCACAATTTGGTTGGTGGTAACCCTCTGGATACCCAACCAATTCTTAGGTTCATCAATCTAATTCAGAAACCTCGACCATACCCAATAAACATGCTAGAATCATCATGATTCATAGCTTATAACATTCATGCACTAACTTCAAATATTCCCAAACAACAACAATTCAATTCTTAGAACCTCGACATCAACTAGGCTGAGAAATCATAGTTCCTCATCAATGCCCATCATACTTACAAGGATCGTGATTCACAGTTCCTAGTTTAATAAGCGAAATATTCAAATAAGATTCTCATAACATCAGTTGTATTCACAATGTTCTAATTTGATCTCAATCCTCAATATCACACATTAATCATACCTAATAGACATGTTGACCACATAGCATTAATCACAAGTTTCATACTATCATATGTCAGAACCGTAGGGCAACCTTAACCACATTTCGGTGTAAACACTATTTCATCTTAGATCATATTCAAGCATATCCTCAATCTTGACCATAATTATTCTATCATTCTCATGGCATCTCTAAGGATTACCATGTTTCATACCTCAAGGTACTCAGGCCTTAAATCAAAGGAATTGAAATTCCTATGATACTTTCTAAGAGGTCACCTATCCCGAGATTTCTCTCACCTAAGTACACTTAACCTAAAAGTGCCAATCGGATCTGGGGTACTAGTACTTGTACAAATCTACATATCACTAAGTACCAGCAACTCACACATGTACTAACCGTAGTACGACATATCTACCTCCCTAGAAACATTAGGTACTGGCCCTAGAGTTAGCAACAGATTCCATATTCTATGCTATCTCATCCATCTTTGGAGCCTTAATTCACCGGAGCCGAACCCCCCTCCGTAAGGTTCATATCACTACTGCTCCATTTTTTATTACTATGTAATCAAGTATCATTATGTTATTCTATTGCCGCCAGAACCTATGCTCTAATACCACAAAATGTAATACCCTACTAATATTTCGATAATTATCATAGTATTATTGCAGAGCTTAGTGGGAAATAATCAGAGGCAACCAGAATTAGCATAACATACTGATATAACGTACTTAATTACAACTAGGAACTCATAGTGTTATATACATTACTTACAAATTCTAAATGTAGCTTTTACACAATTACAAAATTCAACCACAGAAGACCAATAGTAGCCCTTGGAGCCGCATTCTGAGTTCGCCATTCGCTAGTATTCGCCGCTTTGCCCTGGGAGCCGCATCTAATATATTGATCATTTCACACATAGTAATAAGGGTTGAGATCCCAAAGAATCCCAGGGTAACAGTTACCCTCACATAATATCATGCACAATATATGATAGGCAATCAACAAACAAAACATCCAGTGTTTAGATATCACAGATCATATGCAGTAACAACTGCAAACAAAGATCTCATAATCCTTACCTCAGTACTTGGCATTAAACTAGGTGTCAACCATGTCATCCGAATGCTAAACAGGTTTCGTGACCCATGGACTACTAGTCCTCTAGGCCCTACTGCCTATCGTGTGTTCTTAACACGTACCACAAACATGGTTTACACATGCATATAAATTCACACATAGTATCTGAGAGAAGAGTTATCACCTGGACACTTTACCAATTCTCGAATTGGCTCCTAATCCTTCGGTTGTTCCAAGAAAATGTCAGGCCCTAAAAATACACATTCACAGACGGTGGGTTATTACAAACTTTCCAGTTTTTATAACCAAACATAGAAAATTCATAATTCAGGTTCTAGACCTCCAATTAATGAGTTCTAAAAAATGCATTTTAAAGCTTATGAGGTCTACTATTTTCTGACCAAGTTTCAAAGAGAGACAAGGTCCTTTGCTTGATCAAAACCATGCTCAAAGTAGGAACCCAAATTCTGGAAAAACAGAGTTCACAAATTTCCATGTTTGTCTTTGAAAAATCATAGCTAAATCTACGAGGACTCAATTGAGGTAGTTTTAGAGGTTAAACGACCCTTATCAAGTCTAGTTTCAAGGGAAAAATAATTTCCCTAGCCAATTGGTCTCACAACATTCCAAAAATTCTCAAACAACCAACCTGTCCAGAATTCATTCCAGTTACAATGCCTAAACTTTAGCAATTCATATCTTATAATCTACAGACCAAATGACACATATTATATATACAATTAAAGCTTAGGATGTTTACTACAATCATGAAAAAATTTAGAATCATTGGATAACGTTTTCTTACCCATAAACATAGAACAATTAGACTACCTCTAGAAAACGAAATTTGGCAACACCCTATTTCAACTTCAAACTTTGGGTTCTCATTCCAACCTTTCTAAAATCATGATCATAGCGTATTCCCCCACAATTTTTCCCAAGGAATCCCTTTATAACCTCAAAAATGGTAAAACCATAGCCTTTCCTTATGGTTTAGGTTAGACCGAAATATTAGGGTTTTCACTCAAAAATTCAGTTTTCTCTACCAATGCTTCTGGCATCAGTTTTGCATCTTTATCCCACACAAATTTTCATTCTAAACTCATTGGAGGCATCAAAGCTAGCAAAATAAAATTCTATATTTCTTAAATAAGGTATAACCAAAAAATAGGGCATGTGAATGACCCATGAAAACCTCAAGATATTCAACTCAAATCAGAGCTTATACGTACCTCTATTCGATTTTATAACCAGTTCTTGATTTTGGCAAAACCTCCACCTTGTAGACAACTCCAAACAACTCAGATCAAGAATCTTAAACCTTAGAAATGTTGCTCTCACCGAGAGGAACAACGTTATAGAAGGCATTGAGAGCTAGAAACACCGAATCAAAGGTGAAATCGGCTCCAAACCGATTCTCTTTCCTCTTGCACTTCTCCACCACCTCTAACCCTCTCTCATTGAGTTTCACTCTTTATTTTGGACGAAATAAATGAGTGGGAGAGAGAGAAATGAAAAAAAAAAGCTTATTGAAGAAGAAAAAGAAAAAGAAGTGGCTTCTTGAATAAGCCAAAACCAACTTAGCCACTAAGTCAAGGAATCTTGTTGCAAAAGCCAAAGATGTGAGGTGGCGTCTTAGACAAGTCAAGAGGAGGTGAGGTGGCGCCCTAGGCCGGGTCCACCTCCTACTAATTTCATTTGACTATTTTACACCTCTACCACACTCATTTTCGCCCAAAGTCAAAACTGGCAGAATTTTCAACCAACTTTGAAAATTCATATCTCATTGTACAAATATCCAATTATGGTGATTTTAAAGGCTATGTAACCATTAAAAAGTCTAGGTTTGAGGAAAAATACCTCTCATGGTGAAACACACATGATATGTCCCAGTTCATCAATCATTACACACTGGTCTAGAAAACGTTCCAGATTCAAGGGCTAACTTCAAAAATTCATAGCTCAAGGTATACAGGTCCAATTCACCTATATGACCTATAAAATTAAAGCTTATCATGTATACTTTAGATCTGGAAAATTGCATAGCCATTAGATACCATTTTCTCAATCAAAGGCACATCACAAATTGACTACCTTCCAGAAACTCAAATTTGCCAGCATCAAGCGAAATTCCCTTCATAATATTTGTCTTACTTCCAAACTGGGCTTAGTTGTTTGGATAAAATAGGTTTATCCTCAAATATCTAAGCCAAAAATTCAGGATATTACTTATAAACTTTAATATGGTACTTTGATATAGAAATCCTTTCCAAAATATTAGGTATCAAGAACTTGAATAATGATATTCCACTACATTGTACAAGTTCTTCTTTCTTCAATTTCTTCTCTCCTTCTAGATTATCCCCCAAGATCATTTGATAACTTCTTGCTTCCTTGACATTATGATATTCTCATTATATTGTGCAAGAACTTTTTTCTTCAATCTATTTTCTTGATCATTTTCATTATTTAATTATTCAATATCTCATCTTCTTCTTGAACTTGACATTCTCTCCAGTTTCTTCTTTCTAAAATCTCTTATCTCCTTCTTGAGCTATTATTCAACTTGGACTAATCTACATTAATTAAATATAGTAGTTAGTCAATGTAGGAGATAAATATATCATGCAAGCTTTTTGCTCTTAACACTACTACAAAAAAACGAAAAAACGACCTAAATAAGACCCAATTAACGTCCTTTTTTAAAGGGACGTCTCGACGGGGGAAGCAAAAAATGCACACTTTTGGCGTCCTAAATAACATTCAGGACGTCTTATTTAAGGCGTCCTAAACCCCAATCAAGACGCCAAAAATCGAGCATCAGGGGAGAATTGGCATGATTTTTGGCGTCCTGATTTTAAAATCAGGACGCCACAAATCCTGGTTTTATATATCTGACAAAAAGTTTATAATGTCAAAAGTGAAAATGAAGCATTAAATCTCACTATAGATTATCCAAAACTCCAGTAGCAGAACAAACAATAATGAACAAACACTAGAGTCAATACTAATAAATTCACATAATCTAGCTCTTCACATACTGAAGAAAGCAGAATATATTCATACAAAAAGGAGCAACTGTTGACTATGTTGAAGAAACTATTAATGATAAGGTTCAAAATGGAAGAACAAGAAAAATAAGGCACCTCTGATAAACCACACAATGGCCCAGACAAAAACCAAGAACACTCTACTACTAGAACAAAGATGCGGCTACAAAGCATAGTTTGTATGTTTATTTATTACTAATTCTTAATGGAAACAGGAGGGACA
The DNA here is from genome assembly GCA_025563575.1 of Acacia pycnantha. NCBI lineage: Eukaryota > Viridiplantae > Streptophyta > Magnoliopsida > Fabales > Fabaceae > Acacia > Acacia pycnantha. The sequence continues at coordinate 797,054 of JAMWYP010000146.1, forward strand.
TGACATTGAAACACATCTAATAACCGAAACAAACAAAATCCAAGTGCCAACCAGATTAAGTGATTGACAAATGTTTCTTCTTTAGGTATAATGTCATCGACCACGTGCACTGCACATATAAATAAGCTACATTACTCAAGAGATGGAACAATTTCCAAGTTCAGAAATAAATAACACTATGGAAAATGAACATTCCTGTTGTCATCAGTCATAGAATAAAAACAACTTCTGATCAAGAAGACTTACTCAATTTTTTTTAGACTTTGGAGAAGTGGTGGAAGAGTTTAGCCTTGAAAACAACTCCTGAACAAATGTATTATCATCCTTTAACAAAGAAACAACCTACAAAATAACACACCAGTTAAAGATAAGATAAACCTCTTTACATTAAAGAGAACTCTTGTTTGAGAAAATAATCAAATTTTAAGAAGGTTCTATGATTTTGAACATGAGGAACTTCTGGATCAAAATAACCAGCTACAAAAACATACCTCCTTTAAAACAACATGCTCTTTTAAGAAGGTTCTATGATTTTGAACATGAGGAACTTCTGGATCAACTGCAAATTTTAGTAAGTGAGGTTTGAAAGTCTAAGAACAGACATAATGAAGAAAAATAGAAAGAAACCTTATTGGTAGATAAATTTATGAAGAATAAACTTACACTCAAGGGCACCAATAATGTCCATTATATATTCGTCCCAAAATATTCTTTCAAAAATTTGCTGACTATTGAGCAGAACTGCAGAACAAAAAGAAAGTCTCAGTTGCACAAAAGCACATAGACCAAACTTTCTCCATTATCTCATTAGATCATGGGGCACAGGTTAACTCAATAAGTTAGCTTATTTTGTAGTTTGTAGTAATTGCTAATAACATGAACTGATTCACATAATTAAGTAAAAATACATTTGAGGATAAATAAAAGGCAAAACATGGAGGATCTACAATCAACCGTTATAGACTGCAACCATGATATTGTTAAAGGCCTAATTAATTCTTTCTTCCCCCATCATATTGTAATTCAGCACCAAAAATCAATATCCTATATAATACTAGAAGGAAATTGGTTAGTTAAGTGAATAGTAAGGACATAAATCTAAGTTACCTCGCCAACATATTCAATAAGGAATTGCCTTGCAGATATGTCCTCAATCGCCTTTAGCCCATAGCCCTTTTTCCCACATTTAAACCACTTCATTTTGGCATAATTGTGTTTCTGGAACTGAAATCAGGCATTTGAACTAGAATGATGCACTTTGCACAAAAAGGTCAACACTACTATCTCTGCAAAGGAAAAATAACTCATTTACCTGCTGATTTGAACAGAGATCCCTACATGGGCAGGCCCCTTGAACACATTCAATGTTAAGCAACCGGTTTGGACATTCATTTTGACATCCCAACTGACCTTTTAGAGGTGGCTTGCAATGGAAAACCATTATCTTATAAACATTCATAGGTACAATGAGTAAGCATATTAAACTAACAGGAAAATTGGAAAATCATAGAGCTTGGAAACCAGCGATGATTGAGAAGTCGGATTTGAGAGTTGTAGAAAGGAGAAGTCGCCACGATGCAACCAGCGCCAGCGACGTCACCGTGACGGTATTGGCAGCAGCGCCGGCGGCAGATCTGGCCTCTACACAGCCTGGTGGCGGCAGATCTGGGCTTTACAAAGCCTATTCGCATCGAGGCCTTCCATGTTTTGGAATGATGGTGGAGAGGTTGGACAGCGAGTGACCGGGCGGCAGTGAGCAAGCGAGACCGACGGCGAGCGAGCGAGACCGACGGCGAGCGAGCGAGACCAGTGGCGACTGTGCAAGACCAGCGGCAAGTGAGCGAGGGTTTTAGGACGATAGTGAGAGTGAAGGCGTACAGAGATGCGCGAATGAGAGTGAGAGTATGAAGATAGATAGGCCAAGAGGAAAATAATTAAAGCATTTTTGGCGACCTGATTTTAATTCCAGGACGCATAAAATTTCATTTTAGCATTCCGATTTTAATTTTAGGTCGCCAAAAAATTTGAAAATGCCATTGCCTATACTCTTTACTTCCCTTTTAAAATAAGGACGTCTTTTAGGGAAGTAATATCCACATTTTGTAGTAGTGATGACATCTATATAAGACATCATCAAAACTAATCATATCCAATACCCCCAACAAAAAATTTTTTACCGTTTATTCTGACTCTTTTAAAAACTTTAAAATTTGCTATTTTAAAGTTGTTGCCGAGCCTAGAAAACAACCCTAGTTCCTTAGCTCCCCCGATTCCAAAGATGTGGAAGGGAAATTCCCCTTATACTGAACTTGTGACCATCACGACTTTGCTCCTTCCACCTACCGTTTTCTAGAAAAATGAATTACCGGTTTTTGAGGTCGGCTCGATAGTATCCTTGGTTGGTTACATCAAAGAACACGACCACGTTAGCGTGGTTTCATTCATTTCACAGTCCCAAATCGAGTTGGATTTGAAAATTAGTATGACTCTCTTTTTGTATCTGTATTGAGTGTTTTAATTTTCTGCTGGATAAAGATCCACTCATAGTTTAGAACTTTGTTTTCTTGACCTGCAGCTCCAAGCATGGAGAAGCAGCCTCCTTACCTTTCCATGTTGAACCACGGCAAGGCGGCTTCAAGTATGGATAAGAGCAAGAAGTGACCAGCTCTTGAATCTGGGAAGGCTGCAGCCAGGACGAGCATCAGAGAAACCCTAGGCAAGAAATCAAAAGGTGCCTAAGACATCCCAACCCAACAATCAAAAGGCACCTCGACCTTTGTTGTTCAAATCTCTCGGACTCCTCCTCCTCATCCACCTACCCGGCTTTCTTGTGGACTTCTTTGGGAAGAAGGGATAACGACTGAGCTCAGTAACGCTCTTCGTCCTCCCAAGCGCTTCTACGAGCCAACCCGCTTATCTGAGGTCGAGATTTGACAGCTTCAGGAGATTGAACTTCATTCCTTGAAGGCCTCCGCATTGACCCAGACTGTGGCTTCACTAAAAAACAAATACGCCAAAACTCATAAAGAGCTGCAACGAGTCAGAGCAGAGAAGAACAAGGCTCATGAGGAGCTAGAAACGTACTCCAATATAATGACCCCACAATGTTGTGCAAGCATATTGTAAAGTAGAGTAGTTGAGTCATGTGTGGGCACTCTTAAAATGTTCCATTAATTATTCCAGTAATTAATTTTCCAATGGAAATTTTTATTTTTTTTTGGTTGCCCATCCGGTATCTAAAACTTTGCCCTAACTAATCCGAATCTGACTCGGGTCGAAAACCTAGCTATGGTGGATGAGTCTTCCAATGAAATTTTTCTGCATTCACAAAACACGAACTCGAGATTTTGCTTTAGCCAACGAAATTTTATTCTCAACAAAGACAAAAACAGGATTGCAGATAGAATAACTCACAAGTTTTTCTAACACACAAGTACAATGCCTCAAAATAACTACATAATTAAGTTCAACCAACCGCATAAATCACACCGGTATCATCTTACTCGATGAACAACTAAATATTTACATAAACGATCAATTAAAAGTTCTCATTCAATATAATTTTTATTGTAGGTGTTCTTTTTTATCTTCCCCTATCTAACACTTTCTAGAGTATTTTATACTTTCTGACCTGCCCTTCTCATTAGCGCTTCCGATTACAATCTTATTTGGACATTTACGAACCAAGCGTTAATGACTGCTATTTTGTAGTTTTGTAAGAGAATTTTTAGATTTATAAATATTCTTTATATACCCTGTGGGGAATCCTGTTATATAATTAAGTATATTATATCACTATATGTAGGCTATTCCCTTTTTATCTTTAAATGATATTCGTCCAATCAATCACAATACTACTTTAACATCTCTCTCCTCTTTCTAATCAATGACCCAAATGAGCTGAGGAGAAAAAAATGAGAAAATGGATTATGAGAAAATCATCTCCCGTCTTTGATTACTGAATTTATTACTGAACAACAGGCCAGATAAGTGGGTATGGTTCTATCAATCTGTGGACCCAAATTTGGAAATTGAAAGTTGCAGACAACGTTCGAGGTTTTATGTGGAGGATTCTCTCCAATACCTGTAATATGACAGGTGCTGTTGGGGTCATGGCTCACGTTCTCCTTCCACGTGGGTCTCATTTTTCATTGTCTTTGACCATCCATGCCTCTTGGCTCTTGATAAGGCTCCCGTCTCCTGCGAACATTAATTATATTATTAAAAAAATATGACTAAAACCATATAAAATATATTCATTTTAAGGGAAAGAAGTTCAATAGATTTTAATCGGTATTATTAATCCTTTTAAATTTCATAACAGTTGCGTCTGGATCTGGAAGTGATATATGCAATAATGGACGTGCAGATAATGCTTCAACTGCTAATGAGCCCAGACCGGGGAAGATTCGTGCCGGAATTGGCTAATCTGTTTGGTACGAGGATTTGGAGGAAATAGTAGGGGAGATAAAAAATTTATGAGTAGGATTTAAAATAAAATAAAAAAATTAAAGAAATGGGTTTATAAAATTTTAATAAAGAAATGTAAGATGAAAGAGTAGGAAAAAATAATTAAAATCTTTTAACTCACTTCTTTCATTTTCTTTTTTCTAAATCCAACTCAAAAAAAATAATAATAAAAAGATAATAATCTTTTGCTCACTTTCCCTCTCTCTCCTAATATCAAACAAGCTCGTGTTTGTCTCATTTCCTTTTTTCACCTCTTGTTTTGTCTTTTATTTTTGAATTAATATTATTATTATTAGTCTTTATTGTTTCATTGAATCTTAAATCTTGATTTTAGTTTCCATAGATTAAAATTTTAATTTTTAGTCTCTATAAGGATTAAAAATTATGAATTAAAATTAATTGGACTAAAAGTAAAATTTAATCAAATTATAAAGGCCAATAATAATGTTAACCTTTTATTTTGGTTGTTGTTGTCATCCTGACTGAACTTTTATCTTTTTGGTATTCTGTCTTTTTTATACTTTATATAATCCCACTATTCAGTTTATTTAATTGATATATTTCTGTTTGTTAGTGCTTTCCAGAAGTAATGATCTCATTGTGACAAAATTAAAGTGTATTCCTCTAATTCCTAATTATAAAACCGAATTTTGGAGAACTTGATATTTTCCTCCCCTCCTTTTTTTTCTCTCCCCTCCCCTCCCCTCAAACCAAACATACCCAACGTTAGAAAAAAATGAGAAGAATGGGGTAAGCAAAACAAAAAGAACTAGACGTCAAAATAGTTCTCTTAATATATTCCATTTAGTCCTTATTATAAGGCACTAACTAGCAAGTTTATTTGGTCTTTTTTATAAGACACTTATTTGTTCCTAAGGAACATTAATTATTTGTTTCCATGTATGCCCCTAATTAATAAGGGTAGTAGGTGAGAGTAATAATTATATAATATTAGAGTTTAGTACAATTAGTAGGGGTAACATTAGAAGTTACTTAAATTATAGAATAACTTTATTGAGTTTAACTATTTTTATTGGTTTATGAGAATTGTTAGTTAGTGTCTTATAATAAAGACTAGAGGGAATATGTTTTAGTGAGCTGACTTTATTTTAAGGGGATAAAAAAAAAAAAGGGATTATGAAATATTAATTGTTTTCTTTGACTACGTTTTTCACAACTCATGCTTACATAAATGATGTCTCTATCAGTTAAAAAAAACAAAAGAAAAAAAGAAGAAGAATCAAAGATGTCTCTGCCCGAAAACCAAACGTCAAAAAGCTAATACACTACTCTTTCAGTCTTTATTATAAGGCAACAACTAATAATTCTCACAAACCAATAAAAGTATTTAAAGTCAATAAAATTTTCATACAATTTAAGTAACTTCCAATAATACCCTTACTAATTGCACTAAACTCTAATATTATATTAATTATTACTTTCACCTACTACCCTTATTAATTATGGGCAAATACATGGAAAAATAATAATTAATGCGCATTGGAAACAAGCAAATACCTTATAAAAAAGATCAAATATAATTGATAGCTAGTGTCGTATAATAAGAACAAAGGAGTAATAACGATGACAAATAAAAAATTAAGTAAATTTTTAACATACACAATATTTGATCGAAAAAAAAGGAGGAGACAAACCATTATAAAAAATACGAAAATATTTAAATATAGTGTGAGAATCTATTAACAGATTCACCATTTTTTTAAAATTAGAAAATAGTTGTAATAATTAAATATTATTAATAAGATAGTCAGAATTGTTGCACGTATTTATGTTTAATCGCCATTACAAAATACAGAAATAAAATCAATAAAATAAATTGAGAAAAAGAAAAGAAAAAAAAAAGGAACTTTGAAATTCTAAAGTGATAAATAAGATATTTTCATAAAAAGAGTTGTCAATTAATTTATCAAATCCGATTTTACAATTTTAAAGTTGTTTTAATTTTTTTTTTTTAAAGTACGAAACAAATGGCTTCAATTATAACCACATCCCAAGGCATAAAACCTACTCCAATATGATAACCCCACAATGTCGCGCAAGCATATCGTAAAGCAGAGTGGTTGAGTCATGTGCAGCTACTTTCTTAAAATATTCCATTAATTAATATTCCAACGCAATTTTATTCTCAACAAAGACAAAAATTTGCCAGCACCTTCGATATTGCAGTGACATGTTAGCTAGTCTTAAGTGCTAGTGTCTGGCCTTATGTCAACATATCAAGGTTCGTCCCCAACTAAAAAAAAAAAGACAAATTAAAGGGGATTGCGGATAGAATAAGCTGCTATTAAAAACAATCCAGAAAACAAGCAAATTGACTCACAAGTTTTTCTAACACCCAAGTACAATACCTCAAAAATAACTATATAATTAAGGTCTGTCAACTGCATAAATCACACGGACTTGATCAACAACTAAATATTTACAGAAATCATCAATTAAAAGGTCTCGTTCAATATAATTTTATTGTAGGTGTTCTCTTTGACCTTCTCACCGGCGCCACCGATTACAATCTTATTTGAACATGTACGAACCAACTTAAAACATGAAAGTAATAACATGAACTTATTCATACCAATGCTTTTTAACAGCATGATGATCATCAGGAAGAAAGACCTTTGACAAAAAGAGCAGAAAAAGCTTCCATTTTTGGTTTGCTCAACACCAACCCAATCTCAATACCTCCATTACCATTCCTACTATCTGAAAGGGAAAAAGCTCCAGTATTGTCTATAGAAACTATCTCCACCTTCTTGGGCCTTCCCCATCCAAAATCGCTATTATAAACTTCAAATCTTGGTGATCCTGCAGCTGAAAATATCCTGTAAGTATCAGTCAGTCCAAAAATTTCCATATCAGAAATCCATCTTTCTGCTGCACTCGATATGTCTTCACCTTCCAAACTCTTCAAAGATTCACTCATGGCCTCAAGAGCAACGATGAACCCATCATCCCCTAGCAAGTTCTTGGTTTCAACCACGGCCTCAATCGCACCAATGCAGTTTCCGAAATATGCAGATGGAATCTGAGGATCCAAACGGGACCTATAATCCACACTCAATATGAACAATACTTTATCCTGTTTTGTTTCTTCAACTTTGACCAAGCAATTTATTGCATAGGCACATGTTACTGAAAAGGTTGATACATGAAGCTTCTTGTTGTTCATCTTAGACTCTGCAGATTTCTTAAGTTTTTTAATACTTGAAGGAAGCAATTCAAATGTCCCCCTTATGAGCTTTTCTTGACCATTCTTCTTGACGTCCCACAACATCAAACTTCTGTTGTTTGGTCCATCTTGCTTTAAGTAAAAATTCGCAAATGTCTCAGATATTTTCCCAGACGGATCTATGATCACTGACCTGTCAAACGATGGCCTCAGATTCTCGGGTAAAGATGAAACCGATGAAGATGATGATGATTCTCCTAGATTAGAGCAGAGATAAGCCCATGCTTTCATAAACAAAGTTGAAGATTTTCCATCCATGGTTGCGTGGTGTGTGGCGATTCCGATAGAGAACCCAGAGTTTGGAAACAGAGTGATTTGCAGACTCATGACAGATGCTTTCTCATCAGAAACAGTCAAGTGGGGTACCAACCGGCGGCTTTCATCGGCTTCAGAGAAGTCGAAACCAGAAACACGGTTGAAGTCGGCGTCAGATTCAGCAACGGTGAGGGAGACGCCGTCTTCGCCGGAGACGTAACGGATGAAGGGTTTTGGGGAGTGAGGCGGCCATATAATGTTGCCGGCGAGAGGAAGAAAGTGGCGGAGAGTGAGAGATAAGGAATGTTTGAGTTTTGGTAGAAGGGAATGGAAGTGGCAGGAAGGTGGGTTGGGGACTTTGTAGAAGAAAAGACGCTCAACCGGCGGGAATCTCGCCCACAGTATGTCGAAAAACGTGAGTGGTAATGAGGTTTCCGAAGCGGCGGTGGATGTGGTTGTTTCTGGCGGCGGCGCCACCAGGCCAACTTCAAGAACTTTCATATATGAGGAGAAAGAAAGTGAAAGAGGGCTTCCAACTCTTTTGTAATCTTCCAATTAACTTGTCCCAGGAACGTGAAGATAAATGAATTTATATACGAAGGGTTGAAACTTGAAACATATATATAAAACTTTGTTTTAAAAGTACGAAAGTAGTTTTATTCGTAAATGCCGGCCCTTTGAGCAAAAAAACAAAAAAAAAGAATGCCGGCCCGACATTTTATTTTGAGGAAATTGCTGAAAATCTCTTTCCTCAAATTCGTTTAAGGGCCCTCATTCAATAATCAATATATATAGGCTCGTATGGGATAGCGGTAGTAGGAACGTGACGAATTCACATTAGGTGCTTTTCTTTTATATGCTTTTTAGGTGCTTTTCCTTCTAATTAGAGGTATTAGACATTTTTTTTTAATTTTTTATATATTCTATTTGTTTAGATTAGATTATATGATGCATCTTGAAAAGTTTTTTTGTACCCAATATCTCAAATTAATTAATTTCCAAGATATTGGGGTTAGAGGAAAATATTTTTTAATGCAGAACTGGAAATTAATTAATTTGAGATATTGGGTGCAAAAAAAAAATCAAGATCCAGCATATAATCTAATATAAATAAATATAATATATAAAAAAATTTAAAAAAATAAAAAAAAATGTCTAATCCCTCTAATTAGAGAGAAAAGCACCTAAGAAGCACATAAGAGAAAAACATCTAATGTGAACCCGAGGGTGACTTTTTTTCTGCTGGACTTTTTTAGATGGTTTTTTTTTAAAAAAAAAAAATCAAATTGTAGATGTGATTTTAGTTTGAGATATCAGTGGCAGAAGTGATTTTTTTTTGTGATGGACACTTGTTTAGCATAGTGTTTGAAAAGTCAGTTGAGATGGAAAATGATTGAAAATGACATGAATCTTATTAAATACACACACACATACTCTCTCTCTCTCTCTCTCTCTGTGCGCGCGCGCGTATGTGATAATTTGCGTCATATATTATGTGATAATTTAAGATAAAAAATTAAATATAAATTTGCTAAGAAAACGTATTAACTACAATACAATGTTGCAACAGAAATTGGAGTTTTTGTTACCTTTGTCTTTTTTTTTTTTTTTTTGAATGTTTAGTCAAAGAAGAATATCAATAACAGTGACCACCTATAAATCAGTTTTCAACATTTTTATTTATATTCCAATTTCTGCATTATTTATGATACATTTATTTGAAAGTATAGTCAAAGAAGAATATTAATATGATTTCATGTAAGATAAAGATAGATATATACAGCCAAATATATTATTTATAATACATAAAATTATATATTGATTATTCTTTTTTGCCAACAAAGGTATATATTGATCATTATCTATTTTAATCACAACGAGATAGACTTATAGGAGTGATTTTTAACATTTATGTTCTGGTGTAGAACATAGATATCCAGTCTGATGGGCTGGTACTTTGATATTGGATCCAAGAGAAAGTATCCAGGAGAAAGTAGGATCACTGTACACAACCAGGCTCTTTGTCAAGGGGGTGGGGTGTGTGCACAGTGTGATTGTATGTAAATAGTTCAGAGATTAGAACGTGTGTACCTTAGGACTTGACCTCAGTATTTATAGAGTGTACCTTAGGTAGGATATTCTGGGCCTCACGTGATCTCCGGCCCAAGGATCCTAACTGCTCTATCATATCCGAAGATATTCCTTGAATATTGGGGGAGTTAGGATCCTCCTTAATATTAGATAGGATCGGGTATGCCTTATCTCTATAGTTGGGCCTCACTGCTATTGGGCCTTGTACAGGTCCGTAACAGTTGCCCCCAGCCCGGTAGTTCAAGTCTTTGAGTTGCCGGGGTGTATTATGCTCCTGGACAGGTTATCCGAGGTACGTTGAGGAGCCCTTAGTCCTCTGGCGACCACACCGTGCCTCGCCGGGTTAGGTTTCCTGGGCCTCGGCTTCGGCCCCCTTCTCTCCGGGGCGCGAGGTAATGTCGCGCGACTCAAGGTTCCTAGGTAGTAACCAAGGGTTTGAGGATCCGGGGTACTTGTCGTGGGCCCCGCGTGACTTCGGGGGTGTAACCCCTCTGCATTCGCTGCGTGACTTCGGGGAAGTGACCCCTCTGTATTCTCCATCATTGCCTCCTGACACCTGGTTCAACTGGATTGGGGACGGGTTTCAACCGCCACGCCTAGCCGCCTCCGGTTTTCATGCGCATTTAATGCCCTTGTTGCACGTCGTACGTCACCCCATCCTTTTAGGGTGAATGGTCTCTTATACCCCTGTCGTTTAGGTGCCATTTGAACTTCCCTCCATTCTCCTTTACATCATTTGCAATTGGCACTCTTCTCTTCACTCCGAAAACCTCTGCCCCTCTCACACCAGAAAACTCTATACGCTTCCTCGATTCTTTCACTTTGCCATCTTCCAATCTTCGAATCCTTAGGTATGTCTCGTTCTTCTCTACCTTTGAACGCTTTTATTTTGACGTTATGCGTACTTTTGCAATTTTTGATTCTCGCTTCTTCTTTCTTCTGCCGTTAGTAGGCTACACTACTACAAAAATTGGATACTACTACCCTAAAAAACGTCATAAATTGAAAACAGGTAGTAAAATATGAAGGAAGTGGCATTTTTGTAATTATATTTAAGGAAAAGGAGCCTTCAACGTCCTGAATAGTAATTTAGGACTTCTAAAATTTATTTTGTCGTCCCGTATGTAATTCAAGACGCCTAAAATCTGATTAATTATCTTGGCGCCAAGGATAAAATATGGTGGGAAATATTTGGCGGCGAGAAAATAAAAAATTCTCCACTATTATAGAAAATGGCGACTGAAGGTATATCAAAGTCGCCTATTTTATAAAATAGGCGACGATTACACTTGGTCGCCTATTTGCATCAATTTATTTAAAAAAAATAAAAATTTTTTAAATAATTTTAAACCTAATACCCCGTCATTCTCATTCATTCTCACCCAGACTCCCTCGTCCTCTACCTTCATTCTCAGTCATTCTCACCCAGACTCCGACTCAACTCCGGCTCTAGTCTCAGTCTCCCTCTTCCTCCGACTCAACTCCGCCTCTAGTCTCAGTCTCCCTCTCCGCCGACTCCGCCGCCACCTCCACTGCGCCGCGCAAATCGACTGTGGGCTTCCAACTCCACTCCACCTCAGATTCGTTCTTCCTGTACGTCGACCTCCTCACAATCTCACGCCCGCTCTCATCCGTCTCCTTCGTCTCCGCCGTCGTCTCTCCTTCGTTTCGCTCTTCTCCAAGTAAGCTTGTTCGTACGTTACTCTTAAATCTACTATTCCGTCTTGTTATTATGTGTGCGTATTTAAAAGGGCAATGTTAATTTGGTCATTCTATAGGTTTTCGTATGAAAGTTGCTTATAGACTAATAAACAACCACATGATTGGGAATAACGAAACTTATCTTGGAATCGACTCAAGAGGTCATGCAATTGATCTTAGATGATTTTTGTAGTACATGGAGTAACCTGGTGGGCAGGATTAGGGAAATGCTAGATTGGAATTGGTAATATTCGGATTGACCATCATTACAACCCACCTTCATTTGGATGAACTTTAATTGAAGGGATTGATGATCCTCTATGATGTATATGTTTTGGATACTTGTTCCCAAATCCTCTGTGATGTATACTCTGATAGCAATTAATTCAATGCAAAACACTTCTAGCTTTAGCTGTTGTAAAAAGCACGTTTACTTTAAGTAAACATTGATTCTATGGCTCTATGCTTTCTTTATCTTACATAATTGATAAATTGTTTAGCTAAAATTGCTTTAGTTAGTAAGTTTTGTTGTTGAATTAAGCTGAAATTGGTTGTTATTGAAATTTTGGGATGTCTTACTTTTAAGGGAAATGTTGCGAAATTTACTTAAAAGAAAACATGTCGTTCTTGAAATTGACATGAACTTGACCGTTGTTGGAAATGTCGTAGGTGGTAATAAAATGGGTCATAGTTGGATGAATGCATTGAGAACTAGTGAAGAATATGAGAATGGGGTGGAAGAGTTTATTGAATTTGCTAGAAGGAATGTGGCCACAAAAAATGGGATGTATTATTGTCCATGTGTTAATTGTTTAAATGGGAGTCGAAGGGTTATTGCTGATATAAGGGACCACCTACTTTGTGATGGAATACACCTTCGATACACAACGTGGATATGGCATGGTGAGGAAGTAAGTACCGGTGCGTCCCATGCAAATGAAGTTGAGGTAGATGATGATAATGGAATGGAGAAAATGATTAATGATGTTGAGGCAGAATCTTTTGCACAATTGGGTGAATATGAAAGCGTGCGGAGTGATGCAGAGACACCTTTGTTCCCTGGGTGTACTAAGTATACACGGTTGATCGCGACCTTACATTTGGTCAACTTAAAGGCAACTTGTGGGTGGACCGATAGCGCTTTCACGCCGTTGCTTGAATTGTTGTGTGATATGTTGCCGTTGATAATGTACTTCCAAATCGTATGTATGAGGCCAAGAAAATCTTGTCTACGATGGGTATGGAGTATAAAAGATACGTTGCCCTAATGACTGCATATTGTACAGAAACGAGTACGAAGGCCTCGTAATTGTCCGAAGTGTAAAACTTCACGATACAAAGTGAAGAAAGTTAGTGTTTCTGGAGAGGAGACAACAAAAACGCAACCTTTGAAGGCATTGTGGTATCTTCCAATAATTCCACGGTTTAAGCGTCTGTTTACTAGTGAAGCAACGGCGAAGAAGTTGAGATGGCATTCTGATGAGAGAATATCCGATGGAAAATATATTCGGCACCCGGCTGACTCTCCGCAATGGAAGAAAATAGACGAAATGTTCCCTCAATTTGGCAGTGAGCCAAGAAACCTTCTACTGGGGCTTTGTACTGAGATGGCTTCAATCCGTATCGAACTCTTAGCGGCACCCATAGTGCATGGCAGTTCTCCTTGTAATATACAACTTACCTCCCTGGCTATGTATGAAACATAAGTATGTGATGCTTTCTATGATGATTTCTGGACCAAAACAACCCGGGAACAATATCGATGTGTACTTGGCGCCTTTGGTTGAGGATTTGAAGAAGTTGTGGGAGGAAGGCGTAGATGTGTTTGATGCATATAAGAAGGAGCACTTCAAGTTGCGTGCAATGATTTTTACCACGATAAACGACTTTCCTGCATACGGAAATTTGTCAGAGTACAGTGTGAAGGGGCATAAAGCATGTCCAATATGTGAAGCAGACACAAACTTCCATCAACTAAAGCACGGAAAAAACGGTCTACCTCGGCCACGGGAGGTTTCTTCATCGGTTCCACCCATATCGTAAGTTAAGAAAGCGTTTTAACGGCTTACCGGAGCGAATACGGCTCCAAAGGCGTTAACCGGAGAGGACGTTTATAGTCGGGTGAAACATATCAATGTCATATTGGGTAAGCAGCAACGGAAGGCGAGTGAGAAGAATATATGGAAGAAGAGATCAATTTTCTTTGATCTTCCATATTGGCGTAGTCTTGATGTGAGACACAGTCTTGATGTGATGCATGTGGAGAAGAAGAGACAGCCGTCCCGATTGATGATGAGGAGGTTACCACACTAGGCGCTGCCATCACATGGTTCATCCTTTGGCCAGCTCATCTTATTGAGATGTGGACGACATCTGCGATGGTAGGAAATACATTACTGATTGAGTGTGAGTTGTTTCCCGATTGATTTTCATTGCTCATTCACTCATAATATGTTTTTTTATGTTTTCATAGGATGAACAAGCTGCGGGCTTATTTCCGTACTTAGCACACCGCGAGAGATGTACAAGGACATCGGCCTCATAAGCTTGCAGATGCCTCGGGCATTGTCGGTGCAGAAAAGACATATCCGATGACATTTGACAATAAAGATTTGATGGAGTTTTTGACGATGGATTGTTTAGATATACGCTTTCTTCAACTTGCAACTCGTAAGTTTGTTTAACCCTTTAATTATGTTAGTACTCTTTTTTTGTTTAAGATCTTCAATAACATTTATCATTTCATTTCATAGTGTCTGCCGTGAATTATGCGCCGGCACACCGCGAGCGAGTTCGTATGGATACTTATGTCCCGGATGCACGGCTTCGGCTCGCGAGACGTTACCCAGGAGGTCAATTTATGTTGGTCTAACAATGGGCGACGGAGGGTCGTCTTGTTATCTAGCGCCAATACATGAAAGGTGCGTACTTTTGTTTTGTCTAATAAGATTTTTGTGTCAAAATTGCGGTCTTATCTTAATTTAATATTAATACGTATATGTTGTAGTGGTCATTGGACGCTGTGTGTTGTTTGTCCGAGCAAGAACTCCTCGTTATTGGTTCGATTCGGTAAATGGCAATCCTACCGAGGGATATCAAAAACATGTTTGCCGAGTAAGTAAATTTTTTTCGAATCATCGATTCTTCTTTTAAATGAATGGTTTAACATGTCTGTTAATTTCCATTTTAATGATAGGGGCCTCAAAACCTATAGACAGCTTATCAATGCAAAAGAGCAGGGTGGACCGAAGTGGTTTAAACCGACGGTGAGTAGTTTCAATTCAACTTATTTCATTGACGCGGTAGCTTTAGATATGCCTTTATTCGTTTTAACAATTTGCCTTTGATTTATAGTGCCATCAACAACCGGGAGCACCGAGTGCGGATATTACGTTATGAGTTGGATGCAATCCATCGTTAACAGCGGACGTACTCAAGGTTTTCAAAACGCACGTAATCGCTCTGTGATTCTCAAGTTTATTTAATTTTTGTTGTTGTACTTGAGTTGTTAATTATTTCCTTCACTTAATTGGTTTATCTTATACCTTGTTTCCCCAATTTACGCTTTTGGGTACTAAGGATCCGTACTCGCGAGGATGAGATCGATTCGGTTCGAGACATGATATCTAGATATCTTCTTCAACACATAGCGTCTAGTTAGTACTGAGCATGATTAATATGTTATTGTGTTAGTGATTCTTTAATTTGCTACTGTTGTTCATTTGTATGTATTTGGTGTTTTGTCTGTACAAAATATGCAATTTTGGTGTTATATATATAGTCTGTTTATGTATTGTGTTAGAGTGTGATTCTTGTGTTGCTTGGTGGTTTCTGGCTGATGCAAATTAAAAACTTGGTAGATGTTCATATTTTGTAGTTTACTTTTAAAAAAAAAAAACTCAACAAAGGCGACCTGATTTTTAAACCAGGTCGCCTTTGTTACGATAAGGCGACCTGAATAGAATATCAGGTCGCCTTAATTTCAACAAAGGCGACCTGATTTAAAAATTAGTCGCCTGTGTTGAAATTAAGGCGACCTGATATTCTATCCAGGTCGCCTTTAAGGCGAACTCTATCTTCTTAAGGGCGACCTGATTTGAAATCAGGTCGCCTTATTTACCTATTTAAGGCGAACTCTATCTTCTTAAGGGCGACCTGATTTGAAATCAGGTCGCCTTATTTACCTATATAAGGCGACCTGATTTGAAATCAGGTCGCCTTATATATCTATATAAGGCGACCTGATCTAATATCAGGTCGCCTTAATAAGACGACCTAATTTTGGATCAGGTCGCCATTTTGGATATTTTCCTCTACCCCCTCCAAGACGTCCCTCAGAAAAGGGTCGTTAATTGGGTCTTATTTAGGTCGTTGTTTAGCATTTTTGTAGTAGTGCTAGTGTTTGGGATTTCTGGGTTTTCTGGGTGAGTTGGTCGTTCGTGTTTCTTGGTAACTTCTGGGTGAGTTTGCAATTAGTGTTCTCGTACCCATATGTCCCTTATTGGGGGAGTGTTTCGCCACTTAGCTTTATTCCTTCTGGTTTCCCCCCTCCTTATCAATCCTTTTATGTCTTTCTAGGTTTGAACCTCTGGCCTTGATGGGTAGGGATAACTATCCATCTTCTTCGAATCAACCTTTAACTCCAGAAGAGAAGGAAGCCCTGCGACTGTGTTTGCTTGTTATATGCACTAGTGGAAAAAAGGCTTTTAAGACCGGACAAAAAAGGTACATTAGGACCGGACCCGCGAGCAGTCTTGTTCCAGGCGGTATTAAAAGTCGACCTTTAAGACCGGACTTTTACACGGTCTTAAAGATTTTCTTTAAGACCGGACATTTTAAACCTTCGGTCTTAAAAGTCGTACTAAATAAATATCGACCGCTCTTAAAAGATCCAAATATTAAGACCGGACAAATATCAATCCGGTCCTAAAGATAGAGGACTCTAAGACCGACTTTTTTCAATTACCCGGTCTTAAAAGACCGACTTTCAAGACCGACTTTTTCAATGGACCGGTCTTAAAAGACCAACTTTTAAGACCGGCTTAACACCTTTAAGAGCGGTGTTATATATACATCCGGTCTTAATATTTGAACATTTAAGAGCGTATTTTTATTTGCGGTCTAAATTTTCCCGTATTTTTCCCTGTTCTGTTCTTCCCGATCAATATATATACACAAATCCACCATCCAAAACAGCACATAAAAATCGATATACTTTAAGCTACAAGCTATGAACATGAATAAATTGAATTGGGAAAAAGAATACAAATATTATCCACCATGAGTTATATGGCCTCTTAATTAAGTCTAAAACAACTAAAGTAATTTATACAATAAGCTAACATATAACTAATTACAAAGGCAATGAGTTACAATACATGCAGCACGTAATTCAACATACAAATGTAGTCCAATATATTATTCACCATGCCTTCATTTGATTCCCACCCAACAACGTAACATGCATCCTCTTTTATAACATGCCCCTTTGAAACGGATCCGCCACAAAAACAAAACAAGAACAAATTCATATTCAATGATGACATTGTTTAATTAAGAACATAGACAACATATAATAATAGTTAAAACCTTAAAGTTTTCTAAGAATTCTGCATATGAATATTAATTACCTTATGAATTGACACTTTTATAAAGTGATATCCTCCCATATCCCTTCTTGATGATCATTTCTTATGCCGGGTTCATTATCCGCTTCATCTTCTTCGTTCATGTCCAGTAGACCCCTTGTAAAGGAGTACTCTCGGAAGATCACCATAATTTGAATGACTTTCCTCATCAATATCAATGACCCTCTTTCCTTGGAGAGTTACAGACCACATTTTATTTTCTTGATCGGTGATATAGAACACTTGTTTTGCATGATCTGCCATAATAAAAGGTTCATCTCCAAAACTTCTACTATTGACATCGACTAAAGTGAATCCTAGTCGATCGATCCGAACACCATTATTGACATTAACCCACTTGCATTTGAAGATGGGAAATCTAACTTTGACATAGTCCACCTCCCAAATCTCTTCAATAACCCCATAATATGGCATGTTGCCAATTTAGGCCTCTTGTCTTTCGAACCGGAGAAGTGCATAGATTCACCTCTAACATAACACCACTGCTCTCGGGTGTGCTCCTATCATCTAGGGACTTCGTGTAAAATGTATAACCATTGATCACATACGAATTCCAACTTATGACATCAAACTCGGGACCACGTGCTAACCATTTCATTGTCTCGAAACACATTCAGATCCCTCGACCTTTTGTTTGAACCAGTTTGCAAAAGTTCGTTATGCTCCCTAATCAACCTTTGTTCGGTCATTCGATGGTTCTCTTTCCTTACAGCCTCTTTATGTGCAGATATGCTGGCTTGAACTTCATCAACATTATTCAAGATGTATAAGTGGACTTGTGACAATTCATCACGATCCACACTCTTTACCGAAGCCCCACGTCTACCCCCTTCAGCATGCTGACGTTTTGGAAGCCCAATATGTCTTACTTTGGCCAAATAATTTTGACAAAATTCCATGGCCTCTTGAAACATATTTCTAAACAATTGATGCTTCTGCCGGTACGCGTTCTTCACATACCCTTTTAGGAATTTCATAGATCTTTCAATAGGGTACATCCACCGTAAATGGATAGGGCCGCACAACTTTATCTCCTCACTAGATGAACAATGAGATGAACCATGATGTCAAAAATGAAGGAACAAAAAGCTTTTCAAGGTGGCACAAGATAAGATATCCTTCATTCTCCAATTCATCCAACTTTTCAATCTTGAAAACTTTACTACAAACCGCATTGAAGAAGAAACAAAGTCTAGTCAAAACGACCGAAGATCATATTCGGCGATCCTCGAATAGCTACTGGGAGTAGCTGTTGCATCAAGACATGACAGTCATGAGACTTTTGGCCTACTAATTTCAAGTCCTTCATCGAGACAAGCCTCTTAAAATTTGAAGAATACCCGAGGAAACTTTTGTGCCATGTAAACACTCACAAAAGCTTCGTTTCTCATCCTTAGACAAAGTATGAGAAGCCGGGGACAATAAGTTCTCTTCCCATATGGCCTTGGATGCAAGTCTTCGCGTATTCCCATTGCTTGCAAATCCAATCTTGCCTTCACACCATCCTTCGAACTACCTTGTATGTTGAGAAGCGTGCCCACAATACTATCACATACGTTCTTCTCCACATGCATGACATCAATACAATGTCTCACATCAAGATTGCGCCAATAGGGAAGATCAAAGAATACAGATCTCTTCTTCCATATATTTGTTTCTTTTCTACTCTTTCCAATCTTACCGAAGATGACACTGATATTTTTAACCTTTTCATACACTTGCTCCCAGTCAATACCAGCGGAGCTTCTTCATACTCTTGGCCACCAAAAAAGGCCTTCTTTAATCGACGATATGGGTGGCCCCGTCTAAGAAATCTCCTATGTCCAAGATACACCGTCTTTCTTCCATGTTGAAGTTGATGGTAGCATGTGCCTTCTTCACAAACCGGACATGCTTTATGGCCTTTTACACTATACTCGACAAGTTCCCATATCTTTGGGAAGTCGTTTATAGTACAAAATATCATGGCTCTCATTCTAAAGACCTCCTTCTTGAAAGAGTCAAAAACATCGACACCTTCTTCCCACAACTCCTTCAAGTCTTCGATCAAGGGCTCTAGGTAAACATCTATGTCATTTCCGGGTTGTTTTGGTCCTGAAATCAACATAGACAGCATGATGTACTTTCGTTTCATGCATAGCATAGGAGATAAGTTGTAAACAATCAGAACATCATTCCTCCCGTCCGACGCAAAAGATCCCTCTGCCTCTTTCTTTTTAAGATCTTCCTGTAAGATACAGATAACGAGAAGCTTAGTGATGAAACATGTTTAGTAAGTAAAAATAACAATATCGATACTTACAATTCGTTCAAAGAACTACACGAGTTTTTCACTCGTGTAGGCGCCGCTTGGCTTTTGCCGA
Source organism: Acacia pycnantha (assembly GCA_025563575.1). Taxonomy (NCBI): domain Eukaryota; kingdom Viridiplantae; phylum Streptophyta; class Magnoliopsida; order Fabales; family Fabaceae; genus Acacia; species Acacia pycnantha. The sequence goes on from JAMWYP010000146.1 coordinate 816,829, forward strand.
ATATACAACCGTGAGCTCCTCGCGACGTATTGGAGATGGCGGGTGGTCAACTACCGTAGAAGGATTGGATTCAGCTTCATCTTCTAATCTCTTCCGTTTGGTTGCCATCAAATCTTTTCGGCCTTTTCATATCCGCGCGAGAAGCCTGTGTGGGCAATCATTCTTTCTCCCAATCTCCGATATTTTTCCCTTATTTTCTCGTGAATCGGGATTGAAAACAACTATATATCAATTATGAATTCCGGCCATGTCACTAATGAAATTAGAGAACTTCGCTTGATATGAACGTCAAACATTAGTCAAATTCACTTCATCAAGTTTCAACATTTTACTTAAGGAAAATGTAGCATTGTAGAAGAAATTGGGAAAACCAAAGGAAAGGGAGTTGCGGGAATGCCGCCAACTCGGTCAATTCATTCATTCATCATAAATGGTTCCTACACATATTAGAATAACTAACTAACTAACAAAGAACGTCTAACCATGGCCATTACACGGTTTACATATCAAACTTGCATGGAACTAGGACATGCTCCTCTCATGCAGGACAAAGGCAGCAAATGTATACTTCTATTCACACACCAAACCATTTAACTAACAGATTAGATGTACACAATAACATTCACATATCCTCACAAGTTAATAAGCAAACAAAAGTGCAAACAAAACTAAATATAACTCACCGAGCTTCAGGAGTGGTCCGCTTCGAACAAATTGTTGCCAAGTTTGTTCATCAATAAATTTGTACTTGTCCTGTGGTTGATGGTCGAGCTTCTCCTCGGCAAAAATATAAGTGTTAGCCGAGAAAGGTCTTAAACTTCTGAACCGCTCAAAGACAATAAGACAATGTTGAGTCTTTGAACTTCTCGGACTCGGGGACGGTGAATGTAAGCGGATAGTGTCCCACATAGGATCCTTTATTGTTTTTGGTCCACATTTTTCCACTCATCGGTCAAAATGCTAACCTTGCTGCGTACTAGAGCGCCGACAAAACTAGTATATGTGCTTTTATTAGGACCGAAAGGTTGCAAATTTTCATCAAAATGAATCTCGAGCTTCGTCCCGGTATTCGACTAAGTGATACTTCCATCATTGGGGCGAGGAAGAGAGGTAATGGAACAGGAAGGGTTTCGCAACGTGAACAGGGGTTCTTCAGTGAGAGTGTGAGAGTGACAAAAGCGTCCGCGCGAAGTTAACGTTTGGCGCTTCATTTTTAAGACCGGACAAATACACATATACGGTCTTAAAAGATAACCTTTAAGACCGATCTCTATATATGTCCGGTCTTAAAATTAATTAATTTTTTATTCAAACTTTAGTACCGGCCAAATTTTTTGTCCGGTCTTAAAAGTCTTACTTTTAAGACCGGTCATTCTGTAACAATGGTCTTAACATTTATTACTTTTTTATTTAAACTTTAGTACGGACAAATTTTAAGTTCGGTCTTAAAAATCAAAGTTTTAAGACCGGCTTTTATATATGTTCGGTCTTAAAACTTTAATACCTTTATATTTATATTTTTCCGTATTATTTTGGAGTGTAGAAAATATAAGTCTCGCTTTGATGAGATTTCTACATAAAAGTATTTGATATTTCAATTTTTTATTAACATTTTTAAGGCCGGTTGTTATTTTAACAGTCTGGATAAGATCTATGAAAAATTGATCGAATAAGAAGTTCTTTATATTTACAAATATGCCACGGTCACATATTTAGGTCCGGTCGATAATTAGTCCGGTCTTAATGAGGCGTCCTTCATTGTGTAAGAAGTTCTTTTTATTTACAAAACGCCACGGTCACACCATTAAGACCGGTGCTTCGATTATCCGCTCTAAATGAGGCGGTCTTATAGCCCTTCATTGTTTAAGAAGTTCTTTTTATTTACAAAACTGCCACCGGTCACACCTTTAAGACCGGTGCGTCGATTATCCGCTCCAAATGAGGCAGTCTTAAAGCCCTTTTTTGCACTAGTAATGACGTGTATCATTTACACCTTAATTTTGACAACATTTATATGTTAAATTAGGACTTTCATTGTCCTAATTTTATTTCTTTAAAGAAATCTAAAAGAATAGTAAGGGATTGTTAAAATAGCTTCAACCTTGTAGGCTAGCCCTCGCCATGATGCTCAAGAGCCCGACCTCGAAAAATGATTGATTTTCTTTAATTAGGCTAAAAGGGATGTCCTAGCCTATGAAGCGCTAGCCTTTTTTACCAGCTCTAGCTCACTCAATACTTAGCAGTCAAACTACAAGTTCTATTAAGGATGGATGGGATTACACCATTTTGAAAACTTGTGGAATTATAGCACCACAAAATTACTTTAGATCATTGTTTACATCTAAAAAAATAGTTTAAGTTGCTGAATTCACCTTTACCCTATTAATACCTTTCTTTGAATGCATTATATTAAAAAATATTAATATCGATGCGTATTCCCGTATTACGCAAACATCTAATATTATTTTATTTATTTTCTCTAATTAAATAGAGTAAATACTCTTTCTGGTCTGACAAAAAAATAAAGATCCCATTTTGATCCCTGACAAAAAAAAAAGACCCTTTATTCGTCATTTTTATGAGACTAAAAAGGACTTTTTGAAAATTTGTGAGGGATTAAAATATCTATCAATTGACCTTTATTTGTCCTTTTTATGGACGGAAAACCTTTTTTTTTTTGTCAGTGATCAAAATAGGGTCTGTGTTTTTTGTCAAGGACCCGAAAAGATATTTACTCAATTAAATATCTATTTGAAGATCCACGCATTTCTTGAGGGACACGGCTCTAAAGCACGATACATATTATATTAAAAATATTAATATCGATACGGCCGGATTGCCGTATTCCACAAACTGACGAGCGCATCTAATATTATTTTATTTGTTTTCTCCAATTAAATATCTTTTTGAAGATCCACGCATTTCTTGAGGAACAAAACGAATTACGTCACGGCTCTAAAGCACAATATATGTTATGTGGTGCTCCTTTTAATTATTTACTATCTATTATTTGTTTTTTTTTTGTGAGAAATGTGGTTCTACTTTTAAATATAATAAAACATCTATTTTGTTTATTAATAGATATAAAAGACGTGTTCGTTTTGAGCATTGTTAGCTCAATTTGGAACTCTTCTAAATATTTTTGTGTGCATTTACATAGATTTGAACAGACGAAATCGTTTTTAAACAGCCACATCCTCTTCCACTAGGACTAGCGCTTGTTGATCATAAATGTGTAAAAGCTTAATCTATTTTGCCTCTCAAATTTATATATATTTTTTCAAATTATCTAATGTTGATTGAACATATTAAATGGATTTCTATTAAGGAAAGTTCTAATGCAAATGAACAAATAGGGTATTTTTAATGAAAATAACACAATTTAAATAAATAACTAACTTAAATAATTTTATGTATATCTACAAATTAGTTATCCAATTTATAAAACTAATATATTAGAGAGTATTTAGTTTACCTCTTTAGATGAATATTTAAGCATTATTAAGTGTAATTTAGCCATTAGCACAGTGCCAGTGCTCTTAATATATTTTACTTCTCTGGTCAAAACAAAAAAAAGAAACTTTTAGACTTAATGAGGATGGATCTTCCACCCAATCCAATTAGCATAACTAGTTCTGTATATTTGTTATTGTGGTGAACCCAGCAAAAGTAATGCACGAAAATCACCTGTCTTTATTTAAGTTTGTTTGTTAAAATTGTTGAGTATTCCCAATGGCGAAATTTCAATTTAAGATGTTTTGGAGTTTGAACTAAGGTTGTCAAACTCGCGAGTTTAAATGTAACATCCCAACTTTTAAAAGCAGTATATATTTTTTTTTTATCAAACATCATTTCAAAATGATCAGAGTAGAGCAACGGAGCAATTGAGTAACTGATATGTATATATAAAGTGCCGTAAGTCAAATTTGGATACAACAAGGATACGAAACCGTGTGGTTCAAAAGTGTATAACAACGAAAGAAATCTTGGTAGGATCTTCAAGCAAATCTCCCTAGAGTTTCTACGCAGCCGCTTGTCTTTCTCTGCAGGCTCTCGGCCCTCCCGATCCCGAAGCTATGTTAAGGCCGAGACCCGCACCGGATCTCGAGTAACGGTTAACCTCATGTTTATGTATACAGACAGCAGACATTAACAATACTAACATCACTCTATCACAACCCATGCATATGTATTGCCCCCAGCATGCAGACAGATTGCACCCAGCATACAGACATATCCTCTAACCACTATATGTACTCAAACAGTATAACACTCCTACACACATACCACATATATGCATACCATAAACATGAGAGTTAGTGTTACAGTACGCGAACGTACCTTCTTTGACGTTTTACTGTAATTCGGCACGACGGTTGGTCAAAACGTAATCAGGGATATCCTATCAACATAACAACGTACTTGTTAAGGATCTATCATTACGACGGACATTTTTAGTCAAAATGACCATTTTACCCTGACCCCTAATTGGCGGAATTTCGCTTGAGACTTCGTTACTTTGACATTAATTTTCCAAAATTTCAACATAACTCTTACTCCAATATCATTTTGAAATATAAATCATATTAATTAATGATTCACATCATAACGAGCATTTTAGGTAAAAATTACCATTTTGCCCCCGATGCCCCTATCAGTGAATTTCGCTGAGCTTCGCTATTTTAACTCTAATCTTCCAAAATTTTTCCAGAACTTCGACCCCACCAAGATTTTTGAAATAATGACTAAAATACCCCTATCATATGATATCTAATCATACTTGGAAGATTAAAGACTAATATAGCATTTCTACCCCAACTACCGAAAGAACTACGAAAGCTTAAGTACCGAAAAACTTACCCAGAGCTTCGCTGCAATTTTCCCCAGAGCTTCTCTCACTAAAATCCTCTCTCTATTTTCGGATAGGAGGTTTCTCCAAATGGTGTGAGATTTCAAGAACAGTACATGCCTATTTATAGAAAACTTTAGGGATATAAGTGTCATTTTCCAACTTGATATAAACCATGGAAACCTAAGGTGCTTGGTGGATGATTTGCAGCCAAGGAAAACACATTTTCGGTCAGCTCCTCATGAGTCACCAACTTGTGAGACAAGTTGTGCATTCTAGAAGGATTCGGACCGATAAAGCTCCCGATCGGTACCCGATTCGCGTAATTTCGGAAAAATCTCAAAATTCTGGATTTACAACTTTGAAGACATTTACTCACTTACTAGAAATGTCCAAGTTAACCTAAATTTTGATTCCATAAAGGGCTCCAACAGTCAGTCTGAATTTCCTCGAAAAACGTGTACGTACGGGTCCGGTTACGAAACTCGTTTTTGGAACCATCAACTTCTGGAGAAAAATTCACTGATTCCAAATATGTCCAGATAATTTAAAACTCATTTCTAGATGTTGAGTTAGAATTTATTTTCTTCAGATCCAAAAATGTGCCTATCTACATTTTTCCCTATTTTGTTTTATTAGGAAAATGCATAATTGGCTTCAGAATTAACTTCCAGAAAAGCCTAACGGAAGATAAAATTTCACTGATCAATATTTTACCTTGACTTTGGAAATCTCATTCCTAGTACTCTAGATAGGATCCGTTTCCTATATATTTTATTACTATTCATCATTTTTAATTATAATATATAATAATGTAACTTTATGTAAAATATCATGATATTTTTTTAACAATTCTTATCCTCAATTTCTTGTCAAATTCGGCTGGCCCAAAAATAATTATAATAAATATTTATTTTTTAATTAATTAATTATTTATTTATTTATTTATTTTCAAAAATTCCACAAAATAACCTAATTGGTTCATTCTTGTATTTAGGCTTAAAAATACCTAAACTCAACTATTTTTCTCCAAAATTTCCAATTAATTAAAAAATATATTTTTACTAATTTTAAGCCAAAAACCACTAATTTTAGGGTTTTATACAATTATTCATGAATTTCATTTGCTTATGCTTAAGTAATTAGCCAATAATTACCTAATTACTTTATTATCAATAGTTGATAATTTTCTTAATTAGTATGCCTCATTACCTCATAACTTTTGTATTGACATCTTTGTTTTCATGTCTCCTGCATTATCTTAGCATTTACGGGGGCATTATGGTCTTTTGTATTGACCAATTTTACAACTGACATGAGCTTACCTACGACTTGACTTGATTTTGTAAGTTAGAATCGTAAAAACAGTAAATTTAGAGAGTTAACTTGCAAGTTTAACAGTAATGGTTGGAAAACACACACATTTACAAAGTTAATAGCTTTTTCAACCATGCCATTATCACGAAGAATTTTCCTCTGTTTCTACATTATAGACCTAATGATGTGATTAGGAAGTTCTAGAACATTGAATGCATTAGCTTTGTCGTTCATTTCATAATAGTTTAAATTATATTTTAATCTTTATTTTGAAATTTCATTTTACTCTTTTTCTCCCCAGTTACATTCAGCAAAGACTTCAGTTTTTTAATTAGTAGGATGGGTGCTAACAATCTAATGTTATAAATGGGATTGAATCCATGGCGTCCTCCCACCTACATGATAATTTTCATTTTTTATCTGGTAGTTCAATGGAAACCAAACTCCAAAAGTTTGAAAATGAATATTAAAATTGTTTGATTCAGTTTTTCTTTTTTTATGGAGAATGAGAAAAAAAAAAACTTTGAAATTATAAAATCTCAAATTAGGTTTTTTTTATCAAAAATTGATTAAAAAAAATGATGAAATTTAATCAAAAATTCAAAACTCATTTTTAATCAGAAATATGTATTTGAGATTTTGTAATTTTAAAGTTATTTTTCTGTCATTCTCCTTTTAATTTATCTCTTAAGAATAATTATATATAAATTTTTTTTATCAATTTTTGAGAAGAAAAAAATAAAACGTAATCAGTTTAGACGATTTTATCGATTTTCAAAAAAACTTATATTCGAGACAACAAATGCAAAAGCTAGTTTGAAATAATTATTCTTAAAATCAATTATAGCAAGCCCCAAATAGACTGAAAAGTGAAGACGAGCGAAAAGACAGAGAATGGAGAGTGGCAAGTTTGAATTTATGTCAAAATAAATTAATAAATTATAATTCATAAAATAATAATATAATTTCTTATAGATGCTTCTATATAATTTTCTCTTTCTAGATATCTAATTGATGCATACACATATATAATAAATAAAAGGAGCTATTATACATTCATACAATTTATTTTAAATTTACAAAAATGTCATGTTAAATAAAAAATGACAATTTATTTTAGTTTAATATTATACAGAGTGAAATTAAAATCTTGTAGCATAATTTCACCCAAAAAAAATAGTACCTGGGGCCATCCCCAAAAAAAAAAATGTCTTAAATATTTAATATAAAATATATATTTTTATACATTGGCCCAAAATATTTGTCCCAAAAATTATACATTTGGCCCTCAATTTTTTTTCTCTTAATAATAAGTATACATTTGGCCCCCCAAACATTTATCCCAAGATCTGCCATAGCCTATAAAGATTAAGTTACATGCATGGAGTCAAAATTAAGAAATTGAATTATAATCAAGTCAAAACTATAGAGATCAAAAGATCCATCTCTCAAGTATTTATAAAAAGCTTATATTACAATTAAAATTTTAAATATGACTAATATATATATATATATATATATATATATATATATATATATATATATATATATATATATATATATCACACATGACACATGTATAACATAACTATATATGATGATATGACAATATAATGAGAAGAACATTTCTGTCTGCTTCCTTAGATTTGTTTTTGTACTAATTAGCGGACAAATACTATATATGGCGAGTGATTTGATTTTGATATTTTATCATAGTTATATATTGCCGCCTTGTTTGAATAGTCTACTCTAGAAAGTTGTTAATGAAAGCTATACGCACTATCATTTATTTTATATTATCAATTTAAGGATCAACATCAAAACAATCCATACATATTGGTTGGGTTTAATTTAATATATATAATATAATTGACTTAACCTAATCAGTCACCATAGACTAATCAACATAAGGCACGACATTTTTCGTATATATTGGCTCCCTGAGGCATTAAAGTCGTAGCTAAATTCCATAACTTGCGCTGTCTTCGTTTAATTTCATGCAAATTTTGACCTTTTCAACCTTTATGTTCTTCTTCTATGTACCTTCTAGAACATAATATTTCTACTCTTTTTCTATAAGAAGCAACTACTATAATCTTGTAGTTTCAAGATGTTTGTTAAGAACAATAAATGTGTATGATATAGCTTTTACCCAATGATACCGTTGTTTATAAAGAGTAGAATGAGATATAATGAGTAAAAAATTATTGTAGAGAGATAATGAATAATATATATTTAAAAGTGGTAAAAATGGAAAGACGGTTTAAAATTTCAGAAAAATAAAATAAAATTGTTCCTTATATTAAAAGGACTCCCTACGAGAGAGATTGTTTTTTTATAAAAAGAATTAGAGAGAGTAAAACCTTAGAATAATGACGTAATGATAGCACATATTTTCTATATTTAGCCATATATTCAAGGGAAAATCCTAATTAAATCCTATAGAAATACTTAAATAATTAATTCAAATTTAAATATACACTTTTAAAAAATTCTTAAAAGGATTAGGGGGAGTTTTTGATATTCTTAAAAGACTATAACGACCCTCTATACCTACATTAACATTGAGCTTATTTCTTTTTTTTTTTTTTTCAAATCTAGTAATATATTGATTACTGAGGACCAAGGGGATACAAAGAAACAAATACGAGGGGCTCAGGCAGTAGGCCTAGCAAACAGCAAGCTAACAACGGGAGGGAAAGCTAGAAAGCAAAAACCAACTACGAGCAAGTTAAAAGATAGCGGCCACCCCATAGGGGGCACACGATCCTGATGATGCCTAATACTCCGACAGTCTTCTTCCAGCAGCTGGGACAAAGAAGGTAAGGGTATGACTACCCACCCCACAGGGCACACCTCCTTATTAGTAGATACAGCAAGCCAATCTGCTGCTCGATTCCCCTGACGAGGAGTAAAAGTAACTGAAAAGCTGGAATCAGATTTAAGAGTAGTAAGAATATCATCCAGGATGCCTCTCGATTTCCATTCACACGAATCCTGTTGATGTTTGTTCACAAGATGTTCAAGAGTCTGGCAGTCGGTCTCAAAAATGACATTTTATTTCCCAGGTCATGGGCAATCATCAAGGCCCTTTGCAGTGCTAAGGCTTCAGTCATAAAGGCTGAAATTGATTTGAGTTTATCGGTAAAGCCCACGGAACCCGGCCCCAATGATCTTGGCGGACTGAGGCCGATGGCGGCGGCGGACTCTACATAGGAGCCATCCGGGTTGATCTTGGCATATGTTCCTCTGGTGGATTCCAACGGGCTACTTTGGCTAGAGGCTTAGGAGTTGCCTCTTCATAACACGTGGGATAATTTGCATTCCAGTGACCAAGTAGCGCCTGGCGTGCTTTCTCAATGACAGCTCTAGGATCCGGTGCAACACCATTAAATACCTGATCATTTCTTCCCTTCCGGATGAACCATAACAGCCAGCTAATAGACGCAATATCGTAGTCAGATAATGGGCACAATGGGTTCATAATGGAAATCCACCATTGTTTGAAGCTGTGGATGTTACTGAGATCACTTTTGATTGACAGCTGACTTCCAAACCAGACGCATCTCACCCAACTGCAGTGGAAAAATAGGTGCTCCAGGTGTTTCACATGAGGCCTGGCAGATCGGGCATGCCTCCGTAGGGCCTCTTTTTCTTCTAAACAAAGCTCCATTCGTTGCAAGTGAGTTAGTTAAACATCTCCACAAGAAGTTTACCACTCTGGGGATGGCTTTGGTTTTCCAGGTTTTTTCCACACTGCACCTGGGATCTGTACTGAGCTTCCAAGGAGAGGAGAGGGGGTCGCGGAGCTGTCTTGGGTGAGGTGGTATCCCAGCTTAACACTATACTTCCCATTAGTAGCTAGCCTCCATCTGAGTTGGTCATTTTGAGTATTCCGAGATAATGGGATTGATACAATAGCGTTGCATGAGAGATCATCAGTGCTGCCCCTGATAGGTGTGATATTCCAGCATCTATTACCTGCATCTATTATGGCTGCAACCCGTTGGTCTGATTCTTTAAGTTTATCATCAAGAGTAGCTGGCCTCATGCTGGGTAGGGCGGGGATCCAGTTGTCCTGCCAGATTCGGGCGGACTCTCCATTGCCAATATGCCAACATAGATCATTTTTTATGAAGTCTCTCCCTTCTAGTATACTTGACCAACACCATGAAGCTCTATGGCATTTTTTTGCATCTAGAAACACATTATTAGGAAAGTAAAGGCCCTTCAGGATTCGTGTAAGTTTGTTCCATGCCATCCAGTGGGTCTTGTTTTGCCCTTCCCACCAAAAATCCGCCACCAAACTGTTTAGGATTTTACATGTCTTGACAGGAAATTTGAAGCAGGTCATAGGGAAGATTGGGATAGCATTTATAACAGCCTTGATCATGACCTCTCGTCCTGCAAATGATAAATGTTTACTGCTCCATCCAAGGGTCTTTTTCCCAATCTTCTCACGAACATAAGCCAGTGCCTGGTGCTTCGTCTTCCCCCAAACACTAGGGATTCCCAAATATCTGCCTTGATCTGTGCTTTCACCAATGCCAAGGATGTCGCAGATTACCTTCCTGTCAGGATGTGGGGTATTATCTGAGAAGAAAATGCTGGATTTATCCAAATTAGGTAGTTGCCCTGAAGCTGAGCAATATTGCTGGAGGATATGAGCCAGGACTTGACAGTTATGAGCACCTGCATTCATAAAAAACAAGGCATCATCTGCGAAGAAGCTGTGAGATAGCATTGGACAATTATTACTTAATCTAATCCCGGTTAAACGACCTGTGACACTGCTTTATTAATCATATTTGAGAGAACCTCCCGGGACGGGATAAACAGATAAGGTGATAAAGGGTCACACCTGCTCAGAGCCCTCTACCAGGACTAATTGAGGCTATTTTCTCCCCTGCAATACACAAATTGAGGTGCACAGTTTCAACACAGTTCATAACAAGATTGACCCACTTCTCTGAGAAGCCAAATTTTAACAATACACTCCTCAAGAAATCCCACTCAACCCTGTCGTAGGCCTTACTCATATCCATTTTTAAGGCTATTTCAAACTTTTTCCAGTTTTTTTTCCGTCTCAAATAGTGAAAAACTTCATGGGCTATAATAATGTTGTCTTGGATTAGACGGCCTGGTACAAAGGTGCCCTGATTAGGAGAAATACATTTATCAAGAAAGTGTTTCATTCTATTAGCCAGTACTTTAGAAATAACTTTATACGAAAAATTACACAGGCCAATTGGACGGAAATGGGCAACCTGTTTGGGCTTGTCAACCTTTGGAATTAGAGTAATATTTGTGCCATTAATCTCATGCAACGAAATACTTCTTACAAAAAATTCTTTCACCATTTTCACCATAGAATCTCCGACCTTATCCCATGAGAATTGGTAGAATTTACCTAGGAAACCATCTGCCCGGGGCTTTTGCTCCACCCAAATCAAAAGCGCAAGTCGGACTTCCTCACGCGTGATCGGACGGAGGAGCCATTCATTTGAAGCATCGTCAATCCTTATGTCGAGTTGAATCCAATGTTTGGTTCCGCATTCCTAGGTCTGAAGGAGCGAAAAGATTGGTGAAGTAATCAGAACAGGGCGTTTATGTTGCTTTTGTCCCGCGTCCAAACGCCATTATCATCTTTGATACTCAAGATCGAATTACGTCTCCTCCTGATAAGCGTGGAAAGGTGGAAGAATTTTGAGTTTCTATCTCCAGATTTCAGCCAAGAGATGCGGGACCGTTGCCACCAGTAACTTTCCTCCTGATCCATTAGCTCCTCAATTTTTTGGATAAGGGATGCTTCCTCCTTTTTGCTAGCATTAGTTTGATAGCCTTGTCGAGTATTAACCAAGCAAGATTTCAAAGCGTCTATCATCCTCCTACGGTTGGGGAAATTCTGTTTACTCCAGTTAATAAGATCCTTCTGCAGATATTTAATGAAAGAGCAAACTGGGTAATAGCATGGTTAGAACGCGGAACACATATTTCCCAACTATTACAAACCACCTGTAAAAAATCAGTGTGAACAGTCCAGTAATCCTCAAACCTAAACGGTTTTATTTTATTAGTAGAAACATGAGCAAAATTAACAAGTAGGGCATGGTGGTCCGAACCAAGTGGTTCAATATGGAAAACTTGACAAGATGGAAAATTATGACAAAAAATATCATTGCCCAAAGCCCGATCAATTCGCTCTCTGATATTTGCCTCTTCCCTGCCTGCGGTTGCACCATGTAAACCATGATCCATGAAATCCCAGATCAATAAGAGCACAGTCAGAGATAAATTTTTGGAAATTAAGGATCTTTCGGATGGCTCTTGGATTACCTCCCTCTTTTTCCTGGTGAGACATGGTATCATTAAAATCCCCAATACACATCCAACTTTCGTTCCTCTGAGAGGTGAAATTGGTAATATTCGCATAAGTCTCACGTCTGTCATTCTCTGTAGGTGGCCCATAGACAAAAGTGATATAGTAAGGGAGCTCAACTGATGGATCAGATACAGATGTGTGAATGACGTACCTGGAAGAGGAGATAATATTAACAACAGTATTTTTATCCCAGAATAAAGCAAGTCCTCCGCTCAAACCAATTGGGTCAATAATCCACTCTTCCTCGAACCCACAACCCTGTCGTATCCTGCTAACATACTGATGTTTCTTCCTGGTCTCCATAATGAAGACAATTTGGGGTTTTTGTTTATTGGGGGAACCCCTAACCCCTGACAGTTCCAAGCTAGAAGACTCATGGCGAACCGATGGCTGCTTGGTGGCAGCCATCGGCGTGTAGCAAAGCATTCTGTTCAGCATTTGTGTCATCATTAACATCCACTCCCTTAGGCAAATAATGGCTGGGGCCCACCTGGGTGGAAGACTTCATTTGCTTAGTCCTGTGTTTGTCCTTCCTTCCCCTAATAAATTTTTTAATATTTCTCACATATCCACGAATAGGCTCAGGTTCGATGCTAGGAGATGGAGACACACAACGCGATTCCTGCCCTGGTTCCAAAAGAAATAGCCTTTTTTTTGGAGGATTAGAACCCTGATCATCGTCCATCTCCTCTTGACTTCGCTTCAATTTGATGTTTCGGACTCCAGAAGTCACGGCAGAAATTGGGGAGAGTCCGAAAAAAGGGACGATAGCCGTGGTGTCCTCTACCTCGGTCGCCGGGAACTCCACACGATAGACAGGTAAATGACTCGGCGGCGAATCATTCGGGAGAGCCTCCGGGAACCGCTGCTGAAGAACCGGGGTATTAAATGCATCAGGTATGTAATCTTCCCCTGAAACCTGCTTCAGATCAGGCCGTTGGGTGGAAAGATTTTTGCCGTGTCTTCCAAAATAAACCAAGTTCGAAAACAATTTGCAGAATTAGGGAACCTGGGTCGTTTCCCAACGAATTTGCAGCGGGCTTGTTCAATAACAATAGTGAAACAGAATGATAAAATGGGGGTTTGGTTTAACGAGAATAGAACAAAACGAAATAACATAATCAAAATGCAATAAACAGAGTCAAACGAGAATCAAATAAACGAGACAGATTAAAGATGATCAACCCAACGAATTGATTCCGAAACCTCCATCATTGAACGAAAATACAACTAACCCACGTTTGGTTCTGGATGAATCGAAATCTCTGCATTCATCCGGAGATTCCCTCGCCTAGACGATCGCCTAGAATCTGTCCGGACAGTGGCGTCTCAGCGTGCAATCGCACAGCAACAACAGTAACCTAGTCCGAACTAAGTCCTTGGGATGAACCAAACCGAATATTAAATCTAATATTCGAACTATTTCCGTAAATCGAATCCGATAAGATGAAAACAGAATCGAGTAGTTACCGATTAGGCACGAGTTCTCTGGATGAATCATGGAATCCTCATCGTTGGGTTAATCACAAGAGTTTAGCCGATCATGGTGGGAAAATCGAAGAACGAACGAAGAACATGAAGAACAGAGATGAGAGAAAATGAAAACTTGTATTTTGATCCACTCTAATGTTAAAAACGTGAATGAATATGTTTGTGGCAGCTGCCATACTTAAAAATAACCTAAAACGAAATGGGCTCTCATAGTTTTAGCCCAAAACAGAAATAAAATATAAGCTGGACTTAAATTACAAAATTCGGGTCCAAAATAAATCCAGAATTGTACATCCGACTTTGGCTCCAAAATTGACCTCCTTCTTGACCGAATTTGCTCTTGATGTCTTCATAACAATTGTAGCTCTCTGAATCATCTGAAATATGAGACAAAAATGAGGCAAATCCGATGTCTGGTTCAAGAGTTATGGTAGAAATAGTGAAGCAACACAAAACTGGAATTTTATTATTAAAAATAGCTAAAATGCAATAAAAGGCCCAAGGCCCAAATAAACATAAGAGCCATTATTTATTAGCTAAAGGGTCCTAAATTATTATTCAAGAGACAAAAATAAGTGTATAAAATATTCAATTATCAAATTCCCCACACTTATCTTTTTGCACTCTGAGCAAAATTCAAAGAGAAAGACCTAAAGGAAAAACTCTTCTTTACTAATAATTGCTAACAATGCAAAAATTGAATCAAGGGACACAAAGCTTCAAAAGACCAATCATTCAAGACCAAAACCCCTTCATCTCAAATTACAATTCATGGTAGTGTCAATCAATGATGCTAATCACAAAAGATGATCTCTCAAATGATGCGCTCAATCAATCGAGTCTCTCAAGTGTTTAAGGTAAATAAGTGTATCGCTCAAATTCTACTCAAGAAATTTGTTCTACCATAAGCTTGCTCAACTTCTACGTCTCCACTACTCATAACACATACATGCACAAATCAAGAGAGCTTGTAATTAAAGGTTGTAACGGGGCTAGGGTGAAGGTAGGTAATAGTATGGAATAAGAGGCTAAGCACCAAAGAAATCAGAAGGAAGAGCACTGATTAACACAATCATTCTCTATGTATGAGACTTTTATTCTATACATATATACATTCCTTTCTATGTATTTTCTTTTCTTTTCTCTTCTTTTGTTGTTTTTTTTTTCTTTTTTTTTTTAATTTTTTTATTTTTATTTTACTTTTCTTTCTTTCTTTCCTTTCATTGTATACGTAATTACAATGTCAAAATCAAATATCCCCCCCACACTTAAACTGTTGCACTCCTGAGCAACCCCCACACTTAAACACAAAACAAGTTGAAACCAATGCTCAATAAATCTTCAAGGTGCGGAATAAAATGGTTTTACGCTTAGGCTTGTAATGTGGCTTAGAAAAGAATGGGTCAAAAGGCACAAAGGGGCTAGCAAAGGAATCATAATGTAAGGGAAAGCTATTTGGCCAAAGTGAGGAGAATAAAAGAAAGAAAACAAGCTTCCATCATACTTATGCACGTAAGTGAAAAATGTAGTTTCAAAAAGAAAAGGAGCAAGTTCTAGAGAACACAAATCATGAGAGATGCACACATGAAAGAAAGAATGGCAAAAGATGAATTCCATTCATGCAGGCCCAAAACCTCACAAGGTCAATACCAACTTAGGTAATCAACAACATCAAATCAACTACCAAGACTTGTAATCGAAGAGTCAAGAGTTCCAGACTAAACAGAATGATCCATTAAAACCAAAATGTCCTAGTTCATAATATGTAGCAATCATTAGAAAGAAAGAATGTATTTATTTTCAAAAAGCAAAGTAGAAAAGGAAAACAAATAAAAGAGAAGGAGGGAGAAGAAAGAAGAATACTCCCCAAGGGTTTATGGAGGATAAGTGGCATCAATGAGGAGAATCTCTGCTTCCTCAGCTCTGCTGTGGGGATCCCTCATGAAATGGCTTGAGGCGATGCCCATTGACCTTAAAAGTCCGTCCGTGGGTGGATCACATAGCTCAACAAAGACCAAATGGAAATATGTTAGTGATCACAAAGGGCCATCCCATCTAGATCGAAGCTTACTGAGGCATAAACTTGAGACGGGAATTAAATAGAAGAACTTTCGGCCCTGAGAGAATTCTTTCCTCGAATATGCTTATCATGGAATGCCTTAGTCTTTTCCTTATACAACCGTGAGCTTTCATAGGCATCCAATCTAAGCTCATCTAACTCTTGCAGTGCAGACTTCCTCTCCATCCCGGACTTAGCCAAATCCATGTTGCATTGCTTAATAGCCCAATAGGCTTGATGCTCCAACTCAACCGGAAGATGACATGCCTTACCAAAGACAATCCGATAGGAGACATCCCAATCGGAGTCTTGTAAGCGGTGCGATATGCCCACAAAGCATCATCTAGTCGCTTACTCCAATCTTTCCGGGTAGAGTTGACGGTCTTGAAGGATTTGCTTAATCTCTCTATTGGAGACTTCACTTGACCATTGGTCCGAGGATGGTAGGTTGTGGAAACCTTGTGAAGCACTCCATACTTGCGTAGCAAGGCACCCATGCTTCGATTGCAAAAATGGGAACCCCGATCACCGATAATAGCTCTAGGAATGCCAAACCTGCGAGAAAATGTTAGACCTAACAAAATCCACCACCACAGAAGAATCATTTGTCCGGGTGGCTTTCGCCTCAACCCATTTCGAAACATAATCAACAGCCAGCAAGATGTAAGTGTAACCATATGAAGCAAGAAATGGACCCATGAAATCAATACCCCAAACATCAAAGATCTCACAAAACAATATAGGGTTTTGGGGCATCTCATGCCTACGGAAATACTCCCGCCCTCTCGACGGTTATCACATGACTTGCAAAACAAATGGGCATCATGAAACAGGGAAGGCCAAAACAAACCACATTCTAACACCTTCCTAGCAGTTCTTTGGGGTCCAAAGTGACCACCACGAGCGAAGCATGAGCAAAATGCAATATAGATTGAAACTCACAATCAGGCACACATCTCCTAACTACTTGGTCACTACAAAATTTCCACGAGATAAGGGTCATCCCAAACATAATATTTAGACTCACTTTTCAATTTAAGGGTTTGGGCCCTAGTGGACTCTACAGGAAAAACACCAGCTACCAAGTAGTTAACTAAATCAGCATACCATGGGGTCTTAACTTGCAGATGTAGAAGCTGCTCATCAGGGAAATCATCCCGAATAGAAGAGGGTGAGAGGGAGAATGAGTGATACGACTCAAGTGGTCGGCTACCCGGTTTTGTGCTCCACTTCTATCTCGAATCTCCACATCAAACTCTTGGAGCAACAACATCCACCGGATGAGTCGTGGCTTAGCATCTGCCTTTTCAAAAGAAACTTTAAAGCTGCATGGTCGAGAAAACAATGACTCTACTAGCTAGCGAGATATGACCTAAACTTATCAAAGGCAAATACAATAGCCAACAACTCCTTCTCGGTAGTGGTGTAATTAGGCGAGCGAGAATCCAAAGTCTTTGAAGCATATGCAATGACATGGGAGGCTCTATCAACCCGTTGTGCTAAGATAGCACCAACCGCATAGTTGGAAGCATCGCACATTAACTCAAAGGGAGGAGCCAATCGGGGCTGGATCACTGGGGCTGTAGTAAGGCAACGCTTCAAATGATCGAAGGCCGCCTTGCACGCATCATCAAAGACAAAGTCAGTGTCCTTATGCGGGAGGTGGGACAAGGGTTGAGCGGTCTTGCTGAAATCTCGAATGAAACGCCGATAGAAACCTGCATGACCAAGAAAAGAGCGAACTTCTCGCACAGAAGCGGGGTAAGGCAAAGCAATAATAACATCGATCTTAGCAGGGTCCACCTCAATCCCTTTCCTAGACACTATGTGTCCCAAGACTATGCGACTCAACCATAAAGTGACACTTCTCATAATTCAGCACAAGATTAGATTCAATACACCTATGCAAGACTCTAGACAAATTAGCTAAGCATGCATCAAAATCAGACCCATATACGGTGAAATCATCCATGAAAACCTCCATGCAGTCCTCTAGGAACTCGAGAAAATACTCACCATACAACGGCGAAAAGTGCCGGGTGCATTGCAGAGGCCAAAAGGCATCCTTCGGTAAGCATATGTCCCAAAGGGGCATGTAAAGGTCGTCTTCTCCGATCCTCGGGAGCAATATGGATCTGGAAGTATCCGAGTAGCCATCCGAGAAGCGGTAATGAGACTTACCGGCCAATCGCTCTAACATCGATCAATGAAGGGTAGAGGGTAATGATCTTTGCGAGTGGCTTGGTTGAGTCTTCTATAGTCAATGCAAACTCTCCAACTATTTCGAACTCGAGTAGGAATGAGCTCATTCTTTTGATTGGCTACCACGGTAACTCCGGACTTCTTGGGAACCACCGGGTGGGCTAACCCACGGCTATCGAAATAGGATAGATGATGCCGGCTTGCGAAGCTTAGTGACCTCCTTCTTCACCACATCAAGGATAAGAGGATTAAGGCGTCTCGGGGTTGCCTCACCGGCTTAGAGTCCTCTTCCAACGAGAATCCGGTGCATGCACATAGAAGGGCTAATGCCAACTATGTCAGCCAATGTCCACCCAATGGCTTTCTTGTTCGCCCTCAATAAGCTTAGCAGCTTCTCTTCTTGATCGGCATAAGATTATTTGCCACAATGACCGGCAGCTGCTCATTCACCTCCGAGAAATGCATACTTCGGATAGTGCGGAAGGGATTTCAACTCTAGTTTGGGCGGTTGCTCGGTGGAGGAGAAGCTTGGGTGGTTGTTGCAACAACTCGATGTCATCACACTGGGAATACACGAAACCATATTCAAAGAAGCACAAGCGGAAGGACTGTGTCTATACGGCTCAAGGTTAACATCGAATTCGGATCATCAAAATCGAATGAAGCTCATCAAAATCGAATCGGGATGCACGTTAGGATCGGGATGAAGCTCAAACTCAATCAATATCGAGTCTACAAGTAATGTAGAATCATCAAGCAAATCAGAATCACCAAACAATGCGGTCTTAACCAAATTAGTGCAAACGAGCACCATTCATTATCATCGCATGCACAAATGGGGGTATCACTCTCGGATGAAAAATAAGGATAATCGGGACACCAACCATTAAGAACATCATCCACGGCATCATCAATCACATCAATACGAGAAAACAGAATGCTCTTCCCTAGGATATTTCATGGCATCAAAGATATTGAAATTCACGGATATATCACCAAACTCCATGGAAAGAGTACCGAGAATGCACATCTATCTTAGTCCTAGCTGTTTTCATGAAAGGTCTCCCTAGAATGATTGGTGACCTACTACTAGGAGACTCACCCTCCATATCCAAGATGTAAAAATCAGCGGGGAATATCAATTCATTAACTTTGACTAATACATCTTCAACTAAACCGAAGGATGGGCATTACTCCTATTAGCTAAGCGAACAATGACACCGGTTGGACGCAAGGGACCAAGACCAAGAGATCTATAAACGAGATGCAGGCATGACATTAATAGAAGCACCTAAATCTAGCATGCAATCATCAAATCTATAGTTACCAATAAGGCAAGGGATAGAAAATGTCCCTGGATCTTTGCATTTACGAGGCATGGTAAATTTGGATGAGTCTTTGAGACATTCAGTTCAAGCTCACTCGTTCATTTCCCTTGATCGCCTCTTGTTGGTGCACAACTCTTTGAAACTTGGCATATTTAGGAATTTGTTTGATTGCATCTAAGAGAGGAATGTTGATCTCTACTCTTACGAATGTCTCAAGTATATCCTTCTCTTGTGCTTTATCGCCAACTTCTTGGGTGAATGCTCTCGAGGGAAGGGAAGAGGGATAGGAATGTCTTCCTCTTCACCTTGCTGCCTTGCCTTTTTCTTTTCGAGTCAATCTTCACATTTCTGACTCGTTTTCGATGTGGAAGTCACATCTGCCGCTTGCTTAGGTTCCTCCAATTGCTTGCCAGACCGTAGCGATATAGCACTCACATTTCCCTTAGGATTGGGAATTGTTTGTGAGGAAGGGAATTGGATCCACGAGGTTGAAGCTGGTTCAATGATGTTGCCAATTGCCCAATCTGTGTTTGCAAACTACGAATGGAAGTGTCGGTTCTTTGTTGGAACTGCATATTGGGTGTGACAAATTGCTTCATCATATCTTCAAGTGAGGAACCACCACTACTACTAGCTCTTTGTTGTGCCGCTGTGGAGGTGGACATATGGTGGTCGAGGAGGTGGTGCTTGCAAGGGTAAAGGGGTGCGGTTGTTGTTGGAAAGTCGTGGTCTGTACGGCCTCTGTGGTAGTTCCCGAGTTCAACGTCGGTTACTCGATTCGATTTTGGTATTGGTTGCTCGGTTCGATTTTGGTTCCGGCGAAAGTTGGGGTGATTTCTCCAACCGGGATTATAAGTGTTGGAGAAGGCATTATTCTGTTGGTATTGTGGCCTTCTGGAAAAACACCCAGCTGCAGCTTGGTGATCTTGGTAAGTAGGATCATGCAAGGTAGGGCAAGAGTCGGTAGAATGATAAGGGTCGAACAAAACCCACAAGAGTACCCATCTTGAGAAGGGGAAGGCATGCTTGCTCGTGTCCTTTGCCAGTGCCTCACAAGGAGGTCGGATCATCAAGTCTAGTCTCTAATCTCTCGAGAATCATCTTTGGGTGGAGCTTGAATATGGTAAACAGGAGTACTATTGGCCCCGGTGCCAAGCTGGCGAGAGTTATCTGCCATAATGGATATCAAGTCTCGGGCTTCTTCGGGTGTCTTGTTACTCATAGCCCCACCGCTAGAAGCATCCACCAACCCTTTGTCTACCGGTGATAGACCATCATAGAAAGAGTTGATCAAGTCTTTTCGGATATCGATGGTGTGGACAGCTTGCACACAACCTTTTGAACCTCTCCCAATACTCATACATAGTCTCCCAGCGACTTGTTTAATGTTGCCAATTTCCTTCTTGATTGCGGTTGCTCTTGAGGAAGGGAAATATTTCTCTAGAAATAACCTCGAATATCGAGTCCGGCTCCCAATAGATGAGGGTGAAGGTACAACAACCAATCCTTGGCTCCACCCTCCAATGAGAAAGGAAAAGCTCTCAGCTTGATATGATTTTCATCAATGGCATGTGGCTTCATTGTCTTGCACACTACATGGAATTCCTTCAAATGCTTAATGGGGCACTCACTGCAAGACCATGAAACTTAGGCAACAAGTGTATTAGACCAGATTTCAGCTCAAAGTTAGCGGCAAGGTTAGGATATTGGATGCACAAGGGTTGATAATTAACATCAGTGCACCCAATTCCTTCAAAGTATGATGATTTTCTGCTCTCTGCCATAATGTCCGAGCGAGCAAAGTTGCTACTAGAATCGGTGAACACAACAAGACTATCGAAATACTATCGAAGCACAATCAGAAAGATCAACAGAATGGACACAATCAGAATGGCCAGAATCAGACTCTAATTGAGTATCCAGTGTGGTATTAATCTTATGACTTAGCCTAACAACTCTTCTAGCAGTAAGAATTGTTCTTTCTATTTCAGGATCAAATGGCAACAAATCTTCTGGGTTAGTAGTATTCCTGGTACTCATGCAACATATACACAAAGCAGAAATGAAAAATACTCAGAATTACAAAATGCCACCAGAAAATCAGAATTACGAAAATGTCACAAGAGGTGGTGAAAAGTGGAAAAACACTAAGAGACACAGAGACAAAACACACAAAAGCAAAAACCTATGCTAGAAATTGACCAAAACAAGTCCGAAACAGTATCAAATGATTTTTAAAATTTTTGGGACTTGGACGGGGCAACTCCTAGACTATTGGGGGACTCAAAAATGGAATAAAAAAACTTCAAAAATTGAAAAAGTGGCCTAAACGATGGAATTTGGCGAAACGGAGGATACCACATGGAAAATGGAACATTTTCGATGTGGGTCTAACGATTCGCCATTTTCTATCACTGTACCAAATTTCAACTCAATCAGAGATACTAAAAAAATCGTCCTGTTGGAAATCAAAAAAGCAGAACCTAAAACAGTGAAAAAGTGGTCTAAACGTTGGAATTTGGGGAAAATGAGTGAGACCTCACTTCCTTCTAGGAAGTGACTTTTGCTTAAAACACCCAATTCCTTGTGAATAAGACCTGGTTTGAGTGATCGGAGTCAGAAAAATTTCTGTCCGCCACCCGAACCACCTAAACTACCTAAACTAAGCTATTTACAATATTGTTACTAATCAAACCGATGCAAATTCCCCGGCAGCGGCGCCATTTTGGAAAGATTTTTGCCGTGTCTTCCAAAATAAACCAAGTTCGAAAACAATTTGCGAGAATTAGGGAACTGGGTCGTTTCCCAACGAATTTGCGGCGGGCTTGTTCAATAACAATAGTGAAACAGAATGATAAAATGGGGGTTTGGTTTAACGAGAATAGAACAAAACGAAATAACATAATCAAAATGCAATAAACAGAGTCAAACGAGAATCAAATAAACAGAGACAGATTAAAGATGATCAACCCAACGAATTGATTCCGAAACCTCCATCATTGAACGAAAATATAACTAACCCACGTTTGGTTCGGATGAATCGAAATCTCTGCATTCATCCGGAGATTCCCTCGCCTAGGCGATCGCCTAGAATCTGTCCGGACAGTGGCGTCTCACTGTGCAATCGCACGGCAACACTGTAACCTAGTCCGAACTAAGTCCTTGGGATGAACCAAACCGAATATTAAATCTAATATTCGAACTATTTCAAATCGTATCCGATAAGATGAAAACAGAATCGAGTAGTTACCGATTAGGCACGAGTTCTCTGGATGAATCATGGAATCCTCATCGTTGGGTTAATCACAAGAGTTTAGCCGATCATGGGTGGGAAAATCGAAGAACGAACGAAGAACATGAAGAACAGATGAGAGAAAATGAAAACTTGTATTTTGATCCACTCTAATGTTAAAAACGTGAATGAATATGTTTGTGGCAGCTGCCATACTTAAAAATAACCTAAAACGAAATGGGCTCTCATAGTTTTAGCCCAAAACAGAAATAAAATATAACTGGACTTAAATTACAAAATTCGGGTCCAAAATAAATCCAGAATTGTACATCCGACTTTGGCTCCAAAATTGACCTCCTTCTTGACCGAATTTGCTCTTGATGTCTTCATAACAATTGTAGCTCTCTGAATCATCTGAAATATGAGACAAAAATGAGGCAAATCCGATGTCTGGTTCAAGAGTTATGGTAGAAATAGTGAAGCAACACAAAACTGGAATTTTATTATTAAAAATAGCTAAAATGCAATAAAAGGCCCAAGGCCCAAATAAACATAAGAGCCATTATTTATTAGCTAAAGGGTCCTAAATTATTATTCAAGAGACAAAAATAAGTGTATAAAATATTCAATTATCATTGGGATATGGATTTTAATTTTTGCAAATCAGGCCGTTGGGGTGGGGGATTTAATTTCTGTAATTCAGGCATCATAACTTGAGGGATTTCGTTGATTCTAATACCCATTTGAGCTGGCTCATTATTGTGATCTACGGGAGTATAGGAGCCTTTCGCTGCATCAATCTCGGCAGATCCCAATTTATTGATTCCATAGGATTGAAAATTAATATTTCCAAATGAGGGGAGATTGCTATTTGACGGACCCAGCATTGAAGCGGTGAAGATTTGGCTTTGACTAAACCGCGTAGCCCCCTGATCTGCCGCTGGAATTAAATTGCTTGGATTTCCTCTTTCATTTCCGCCTTTCTCGCTGTGTAATGAGGGAATTTCAGAATCCCTGCCGTGCTTCCAGCTGTTACTATATTGGGAAGTTTCTCCGGTCAAACTCCGGTTGGGGTTTTGTCCGGTCGCCGGCGGCTGCCTTTTGATCAGAAACTTTGCCTCATCCCATTCCATGTCGTGCGCCACTAGAGCTTCCTCAATAGTCTTAACATGCTGGGTACCTAGACCATTCCCAACGTGAGCATCGGCCATGGCACCCTCTGCAAATTCTGGTTGAAATTTGCAGTTCCTTGATTCGTGCCCAATTCTCCCACAGTCATAACAATAATTCTGCAAACGCTCATACCGAATAGAGACCCAAATCGGATCTCGCTGAGGTCTTGGGACCCAGAATCCTGCAAGAAGAGGTTTTTGAATGTTTATGAGAATTCGGGATCATATGAAAAATACCATCTACTATGTATCAATAAACTATTAGTTAAGGTGGTAACCACTTTCACTCCTTTAAAAAAGAGAAGAACACATATTCGAATATCAGAAAACACATTTATTGGTAAAGGTAAAAACTCTTTGTCTTTCAAGCTTTAAAAGTGATTGGTTTCAACTCTAAAGTGAATTGGTCGTAACTTTGGCCACATAATTAAAAAAATAAAAATTTAAAAAAAAAAAAAAACTCCACCAAGCCACCTAGGCACCTACTACGAAACCTCCTTACCTTGGTTCATAATATTCAAAATTAATCCTCTTAGCACCACTTTTCTTCTCAAAAACTTTCAATACCCATCTTTAACATCTTTTGCCTCGTCATCTTTAGTTGCCTTCTCCAACTTCATATCCACTTCTGAAAGGACCCGTTTTTATCAGGAATGGGGAAAGCTTGTTCAATAAACCAAATAAACAACAAAGGTGGTTTGCGAGAATGAGGATCATCAATTAAACCCCACGATGTTACAGTCAATCAAGAAAAAAGCTTAGGGAAAAACCTACATTTTGAACAAAACACCCCAACTAAGGAACTCGATCTGTGAGAAGAAAAATAAATAATGCACAATTGGACAAAAAAAGTTTTAATACAAATTGAGAAACCTTGAGTAAGCACCGACTCTTGTATATATACCACTCAATGTTGCTTCCTAAACAACAAGTGTTTAGAAATGATTTTGTCTGGAACCAAAAGTAACTAGTGAAGTTTGAACGTTTGAGTCCTTGGATTTATTCCCTTACGAAAATGGCCGATTCTCTGAGTCAGATTGCCTGTTCTCATCTATCATTCTCACTTCATCATTAATGCTTGGTCACATATCCGGCACAGGCCGTGGCAATTTGCAACATTTAAACCATTTCTTCTTTAATGTTTTGATAAGAATTGCTTTCCTCGGGTACAAGAAATGGTTTTTTGGTTCAAGCGTAAACGGCATAGAGCTGTTTCTTTTTTTAAAAAATATAATAAGTTGGCAATATAAAATATGAAAAATAGAAGGAAAACAGAAAAGAGCATTATGATTTTTTAACAACATTCATAAATCTTTAGTTAGGCCTCTCAGCCGTATTAGAAATTTGTTAAAAGTTGAAGTTTGAATTTGAATTTTTGTATTTTAGCTGAATTTAATTGGAATAATTTGGTAATTATCGGAATAAATGATTTGTATTTTATATTTATGTAAATATAATAATAGACCGGTAGTTTAGAGAGATAATAGGAAGAGATTATAAGATCTTTGAGGATTTGAATTTCATAGTTATTTTTGGATCCTAGAGATAGAAAGAATTGTGAATATGCTACACCAGAATCTGTCACTGTAATCCTTAAAAGCCTTCAGCATATCAAATGAGAAATGCATCAAACTCATTCTCTGTCTCTAAAGGGCTACTGCATGGTATCAAAGCACGAAGTCTGAGCACAAAAATTCCGAGCCGCACCCTCGAGAAGCCTCCACAATGTGGTCTTCTCATGATCACTACTACAATAAATGTATTCTACTTCCCCCAAAAATGTCTGTGAGAAATAAAAAATAAAGACGGTGGCATTTTTATAAATTTTTAATATATTGGGCTCCCAATTACAAAAAAAAAAAAAACGCTTAAAGTAGAGTTTTTGGCACCTATGTGGACACTTTAGGTGTCCCAAATTTAAATTGGGACGCCTATATATGTCTGACCTTTAGGCGTCCTAAATTGAAGTTGGGATGCCTCCTTATACACTTTAGGCGTCCCTAATTTTGAATTGGAACGCCTAAAACCTATCATATCATGTGCTCCTCTCTCTTTCCTTTTCGTTCTTAGCCTCACATTTTCATTCATGGCTCTTCTCTCACCGGCCCATTCTCTCTGCACATTTCACCCATTTGCCACTCTTTGCACACAACTCTTCACCTTCAATGCCTCACTCTCACATTTCCAGATCTCACAGTCCAGTTCATCGACCTTACACTTGGAGTTCGAAGTCGACGCCATCGCCAACTCTTCCTCTTGCTCTTCATGTCGTCGATGCATTCAGTTCGAGTTTGGTTCCGCCATTGACACATTCTCTCTTCTCGCTCCTTCGACTATCCCTCTCCATCTACATCTATTTTCTTTCTCACCGGCTTTGGTTCTGGTGCCACCGCTCCCATGGCGTATTCTCCTTCATCGACCCTGGACTATCCTCTGCTCCTTCACCTTTAATTCGAGTTTACCTTCAGTTCCTCAGATCTGTGCCTCTAGGTCCTCAGATCTGCGAGCACCGACTGTAGGCTCTAATTTTGGTGACATCGGACGACAACGTGAAGTCAGAGCAGATCTAAGGACAACGATACAGAGATCGTCAAAGCTCCTCCCACAACCTTCACTTCCATTTTTTTCTCCAACCTCCACCCAATTGGCATCAAACACCACCATCAACACTTGAACAATTCAATAATTTTGTTACAGAAAGTCGTAAGTCAAAGATATGGTTCATTGGGTTCATCATAGTTCCAAGAAAGTTGTGTGTTCCGATGGCTTTGTGATTATATAATGATCTACTTCTTTAAAACCTCCCCTCTTAGAACTCTATGGTATAGTACTGGGAATTTTGATGGTAGTCTGTTTTTTTTTTTTTCTTTTGGGACTATAGTGGTCTGAGTTCAAAGTTGTAGCTCTTTCTGTAATTTTTTATTTTCTTTTTCTGTATTTTTTTTTTTAAATTGTTTTCTGAAATAGAGACAATGACCATATGGTTTTTCTGAAATATGGACAGTGATGATATGGTCGATCTATTTATATGTTGATTGTCGATGTGTTCTTGATATGTGGTTCTAATTTCTTAAGTAATCTGAATCAAGAAGCTTTCATTTAGGCCGCCAGTTCTTCTTCCATGGCCAACCTCCTGAACTTGAGCTTTGGGGGAGGGGGGGGGTTAAAAAAAGCAATATGGCTTCCTAAAATATTTAGGACGCCAAGTCTTTTTTTCATAAAAAAAAGTAAAATGGCGTCTTAAAAAATTTAGGACACCAAAAGTGTCACTTTACAACGTCCTCTATATAGGCGTCAAATGGGCCAAAAAACAGATATTATAGAGTTTTTTTTTGTAGTAGTGAATGGGTCCTCATTTACCAACTTTATGAAAGCGGAGGTGCCTCCTGTTTGATCTCTGGCTTCGACGGGTCTGCTTTCAGATGTGAAGAATCTCGATGCCATACCATGATGATTAAAAGTTTTTATTCTGGCTCTTCTTCTACAAAGGCCGACCCTATTGGGATCATTGTAAAAAGGTAGGACATAATCGGAACAAGTGTTGGGATCTTAATGGGAATCAACTGATTGGAAACCTTATCACAACAAGTCTCGTGCTCATCACGTTACTTATGAGGCTTAACCATCTTCTGAACCTGAGGTGACCTCTATTAATAAGGACCAGATGAGTCAACTTTTAGACATGCATAAGAATCTTCAAAAAACAGCATCTGATTGCCTCTATTGTTCAAAAAGGTAATAATTGTGTTGCTCTACTATCATCCTCCCCCCCTTCACAATAGATGATTGATGCTAGTGCTTCTGACCATTTGACTTTGAAACCAAGTCTTTTTATTTCATACCTTGCTCTAGCGGGCAACGATGAAATTCATACAACTATAAGTTTGTCTACTTCCATAGCTAGTATTGGGTACTGTAAATCTTACAAAGACATTAAAACATAAATATGTCCTACATGTTTTCCATTTGGCTTATAACGTTCTCTCAATCAACAAGTTAACTAAATAGGCTAATTGCTCTGGTCGGTTTTTCTCTACTTACTGTATTTTTTAGGATCTCTCATAGGGAAGATGATTGTCATAGCTAAAGAACATGGTGGTCTCTACCATCTTGATGTCTTTACTGTGAGTTCTTTGTCTTCTCAAATAATCAGCTCGATTTCCTCCTCTGCTTACAATAATTTTCTCTTATGGCATAAAAGTATGGGTGTTATGATCACACTATGATATCAAATCGAAGGTACGACTTCTGATATATATAAGTAATTGTGTATGGAAATCACTCTGCCATTACATGTATAAAGTTAATGTAGAATGAACAACAGTACTAACAGGGAATAACCAGCAAGAAGAAGAAGAAGAACAGATAGGGAGAGGGATCACAGATAGGGGGAAGTATAGACTATCACATTCATTTTCACACCCTATTCTAACCGTATTTGTCCTTATTTATAGAGTCTATTCCTCTATCTCTCTAAGTTTCCAGGTCTTTCTCCTCAGGCGTTTGCTCATTCTTATGGGCCTTATCTGGCCCATATTTACTGTATCTGTTGGATCCTCTAATATAGGGTCTGTTGGACCTCCATCTATGACATTACCCCCTCATCAGATGAGACCTTGTCCTCAAGGTCCAGAGTGGGATAGAGGGATTTTAACGTTGTGGCATCTTCCCAAGTAGGGTCTAGAGAGCCATCCCATTGCACCAAATATTGGGTGCACCAGCTGTCACCAAGTTGGACTAATCGGGACTGTAAGATTCCGGATGGAGTGAGTATGGGGCCTTCCGGCACTGAGAGTAATGGTAACGGTATCACTGGAGTTGGGGATGTGGAGCCGACAAACTTTTTTAATAGTGATACATGAAAAACAGAATGGATCCTCGCATGAGGGGGTAATGCCACCTGATTTCAACCTTGCCGACGCGGCTAAGAATCTTGAAGGGACCAAAATAGCGAAGAGCCAGTTTGTGGTACTTCCGAAGTTCCACAGAATGCTGCCTATAAGGCTGTAGTTTAACCTAGACGTATTCACCCTCCTGGAATTCTACATCCGTGCGTTTCTTGTCTGCAAAATGTTTCATGCGAGCCTGAGCACGTTGAAGGTTTAATTTTAATGTAGCCAATACTGTGTCATACTGAGATAATTGGCTGTGAACATCAAAGGGGGTATCAGTCAAAGATGGGTGCTGAAGTACTGGTGGTGGGTCTCTGCCATAGACCACCTTAAAGGGCACCATACCTATGGCAGTTTGGAAAGAAGTGTTGTACCAATATTCTGCCCAAGGGAGGTATTGCAACCATTGTCGGGGTTGATCAAAAACAAAACAGCGCATATAAGATTCCAAGCATTTATTGAGGGCCTCAGTTTGGCCATCAGATTGAGGGTGGTACGCGGAGGTGAAACAGAGTTGAGATCCCTGAAGTCGCATGAGATGACGCCAGAAATGACTGGTAAAGGTTCTATCCCGATCTGGCACTATGGTGTTTGGAATTCCATGGAGCTTGACCACGTTTTGAACAAATGCTTCTGCCACCTTCTGACTAGAGAATTTAGCAGATAACGGAATGAAATGGCCGTATTTAGAAAGGTAATCAACAACCACAAAAATCACAGAATATCCACCGACAGGAGGTAGACCAACAATAAAATCCATGGATATGTCAGCCCAAATCTGATTAGGGATTGATAGGGGTTCAAGGAGTCCAGCAGGCTGTATTTGAGCAATTTTAGCTTGTTGACACACAAGACACTGGCGGATATAAGTTTTAATGTCATCCCGCATTTTTGGCCAATAGAACAAATTAGCAATTCGATGAAATGTCCTTAAGAACCCAGCATGACCTCCTAATTTGGAAGAATGGAACTCAGTTAAAAGACTAGCAATGAGAGAAGAGTCGTCAGGTGGTACGACTAACCTGTTATGCCAGTAGAGATCCTGATGGCTACGGTGATACCCCTCGGCGACAGGTAATGAGTTGGAAATCCTATGTTGAATGTTTTGAATAAATGGCGCCGCACGGACCTTCTCATACATGATATCCATGAAAGAGGGTTGGATTGATGATATGGCCATATGGAGAACCCTCGATAGGGCATCGACAGCCTGATTATGGCGGCCTGGCTTATATTCGATAGTGAATTGGTAGCCGAGGAGCTTAGGTAAACAAGCCTCCTGCTCGGGTGTTTGAATGATTTGAGTCCCCAAATGCTTCAGGCTGTCGTGATCAGTGCGAATGATGAAGTAATGTCTGAACAGGTAGTGGCGGAATTTGGCAACGGATTCTGTAATGGCGGCCAATTCACGCACATACACGGACTGGGCTTGCATCCGAGGGGACAATTTTTTTGAGAAGAAGGCGATGGGATGTCCTTCTTGGCTTAAGATTGCACCTAGCCCGATGCCCGAAGCGTCTGTCTCCAGGATGAATGGTTTGGAGAAGTCAGGTAGGGCGAGTACCAGAGCTTGGGTAATTGTGAGCTTGAGAGAGTCGAAAGCTTGCTGTGCTTGTTCAGTCCAGGCGAAAGCATCTTTAGCTAGTAGTTGTGTGAGGGGTCCGGAAATTTGAGCATACCGGTGAATGAACCTCCGGTAGTAGCCGCTAAGTCCCAAAAAAACCCTTTAATTGGGTGACATTGCGTGGGCTGGGCCAGAGATTGATAGACTCAACCTTCTTATGGTCCATCGAAACACCTGCTACAGAAACAACGTGGCCCAAATACTCTATTTTGTCCTGCCCAAAATCACACTTAGTCCACTTAGCAAACAAACCATGTTTAGTCAATATCTGTAGAACGACCCTGACATGCTCCAGATGAGATTCCCAGGTTGCACTATACACTAGGATGTCGTCGAAGAAAATAAGGACGAACTTACGGAGAAAGGGCCGGAAAATGGAATTCATGACTGCCTGAAAAGTTGTCGGGCGTTGGTGAGCCCAAATGGCATGACGAGCCATTCGTACAGTCCGTGATGGGTGCGAAAGGCAGTTTTCTCACGATCCTGGATTTTCATGAGAACCTGATGATAGCCGGAGTGAAGGTCCAACTTCGAATAGAACACAAAGCCATGTAACTCATCGAGCAGCTCATCCACAGTGGGCATTGGGAACACATCTTTTACGGTGAGGGCATTGAGAGCTCTATAATCGACGCAAAACCGCCTTGTGCCATCTTTCTTCTTTACTAATATCACCGGAGCTGAGAACGGACTGTATCTTGGCTGTATGAGTCCCTCTTCTAGTAGTTCACTGACAATCTTTTCTATTTCGGTCTTCTGGCTAACAGGATATCGGTATGGCCGAACCTTGACTCGAGCTGAGTTTGGCATTAAATCGATGGCATGTTCATGATTCCGCGGAGGTGGTAAGCCGTGTGGTGTATCAAATACAGAAGAGAATTCGTGTAATAGCTGGCGCAAATCATCGGGCATTGCCTCAGTGGAGTGGTATATCCCCAGTTCCATTGGGGTTAGAATAAAAAAATCAGTCCAAGACTCTGATTGAGTAATTCGGACGAGGTGGTGATACTGTGCGTGAGACATTGAATTGCCTCTGAATCCCTTAAGCGTCACCCACTGTCCATCCTTCAGAAATTTAATGGTTGATGTACTATGATCAGCCACGTGTGGTCCCAGGGTTTCTAGCCATCCAGCAACAATAACCATGTCGACCTCTGCAACGGGTAACACGAGCAGTGTTAGTAATAATGTATAACAGCATACCTGAACCGGAACATTGGTGAACTACTGATTGGTGCGCATTATCTGTCCTATTCCACCCAAGATTCGCACCTCCTTCGTGAATTCTACCGGTAAACTCAGGTGTTGGACTATCCGGGGATGGATGAAATTATCTGAACTACCCCCATTGAGAAGGATCTGTATCTCTGTGCCTTGAATCTGCCCTGTGAACCGAATAGTTGCGGCTCCATGGGTACCCTTAGAGGCTGGAAGAGATAAATGATGAAGTGTGCCGTCAACCTGGTTATCCTCTGTTTCTGGTTCATCAGGCTCATCGTCCCCGACCATCATCATGAGCTGTCGTTTGGTGCAGCGATGTGTAGGTGAAAACTTCTCATCACAGGTATAGCAGAGGCCCTTTTCCCTTCGAATTTGCATCTCGGCCGGCGTCATTCGCTTTAGGGGAAATCTCGTTGGTGTTGGTAATAGAGGTGGTAGATTAGTCTTACCACCGCCACTACTCAATGGGGAAACCGCGCCTGTTATAGGAGATGAATTCGAATAGCTCCTGTTTATCGGGCTACCGTAATGGCTTAGGCCCTGTATCTTTGTCGGTTTACATTCAGCTGCTTCTGAAAATAGTTTTGCTAAGGTCATCGCCTGAAGTACTGTCAGTGGATTTTGAACTAGAATATCCTTTCGTAATTCAGGCTTTAATCCCCCGATGTAACAATCGAGTAATGCTGATTCTGAGATGTCCAGTGTTCGATTTGCCAGGTTCATGAATTGAGTATTGTAAGCGTCGAGCTTACCCAGCCGTGTGAGCTTGAACAACTGTGACCGGGCACAATCAAATTTCGATGGTCCATACTGTTCTTCGATGGCTTGGGCCAATGCTCGCCAATGTGGAATTCGACCGTTTCTTTCCATCATTTGGAACCAGGGTAGCACATCCCCCTTTAGGTGAACTGAAGCGATGACTGTGCGTTGAGCCGCAGGAATTTCAAAATACTTGAAGTATTGATCTACTTTGAAAATCCATTGTAATGCCTCTGAACCATCAAATCGAGGGAAATCAAGCTTAACTTGTCTTCCCGATGGTGAGAAATATGGATTTGGTGGAGCCCCCTGAATTTTAGGGTCATTTTTCACACCGGAGCTGGAACTCTCGAATTCGGATTTTCGGTCCAGGTTATCAAGTTTAATCATGACTGCATCCATGAAACTTTCTAACCGTGTGAATCGACTGTTACTATCTTTTTCTAATCGTGTAAAGCGATTGTCAGAATCTTCCATGAATTCGCTAAATATCTTTTGTTCTGCTATGATTTCTTTCATCCTAGTATTTTCAGCCATAGAGTTACTCTCAATGAAAGCACCAAGAATGTTATGATCACACTATGATATCAAATCGAAGGTATGACTTCTGATATATATAAGTAATTGTGTATGGAAATCACTCTGCCATTACATGTATAGAGGTAATGTAGAATGAACAACAGTACTAACAGGGAATAACCAGCAAGAAGAAGAAGAAGAATAACAGATAGGGAGAGGGATCACAGATAGGGGGAAGTATAGACTATCACATTCATTTTCACACCCTATTCTAACCGTATTTGTCCTTATTTATAGAGTCTATTCCTCTATCTCTCTAAGTTTCCAGGTCTTACTCCTCAGGCGTTTGCTCCTTCTTATGGGCCTTATCTGGCCCATATTTACTGTATCTGTTGGATCCTCTAATATAGGGTCCGTTGGACCTCCATCTATAACAATGGGTCATCCCAGTCTTTCTTATTTGCAAAAATTGTTTCCTAAATTTTCTTCCAATAAAACGGTTGCTTTTCATCGTGAAGATTGTGAATTGGCTAAATACTATGGTGTCACTTTTTCACCATCCATTGTAAATCCACTCTTCCTTTTTCCATTATTTATAGTGATGTTTAGGGTCCATCCTGTATATCCAATTGTACATGCTCAAAATATTTTGTCACCTTCATTGATGATCACACAAGAATGTGTTGGGTCTATCTCTCTTAAAAGAAAAATTTGATGTGTACACTATGTTTGTTGAGTTTTTCCACTATGTCAAAAATCAATTCAATACATCCATACAAGTTTTACACACCGATAATGGCAACAAGCATTTTAATCACTCCTTTGGTCTCTTTCTTCACTCTAATGGTATTGTTCATAAAAGCAGAGTTCTAATAGTCCTCAACAGAATGGCATCATAGAACACAAAAATTGACATCTCATTGAAATCACTCGTGCCCTCATATGTATACTTATCACGTTCCAAAATACTTCTGGGGCGATGACATTCTCACTGCAACCCATCTAATTAATCGTATCCTAATTGTGTCCTCTCTTTCATCTTGCCTAATGATAAACTCTGGGAAACTCATGTTGTTTCACATATAGATTACACCCTCCTACTTTGTGTCTTTGGTTGTATTGCTTTTGTCCATGTTCATCATCCTCCCTCCAAGTTTGATCCATGTGCGGTAAAGTGTGTCTTCCTCGGCTACTCTAATTCCTAGAAAGGTTATAAATGTTATGATACAAATTTGAAAAATCTCTTTGTTAGTTGTGATGTCAACTTTGTTGAACATCATGACCCATCTATCCTAAACCTTCAATTCAAGGGGAGAGTTAGTGTGAATTTCAACCTCCTGAAATCATTCCTGAACCTATTCCACCCTCTAGTCCTTTGCCACTTTTTCATAGTCCTTCACAGGTAAATGATCCACCTTTAATTCCTTCACAAGAAGGGGGAGCCCTACCTCATGAAAAACAATATGACAAAGTTCACTCAAGGAAGAACAAATGGATAGATAAGCCTATAATGCCCGAAGTTTTGCAGATCTTTGAACCCATGGAGAATCTTGAAGAGAGGATGAACAATTCAGATCTATCTATTATTGTGAGAAAGAAAGCACGATGATGCACCAAGCATCACATTCAAAAGTATGTATCATATGCTACTCTCTATTAGAACTACTGTAATTTCTTCACTAACCACGATGTTACAATATAAACATGAAAAAAACTTAGGGAAAAACCTACATTTTGAACAAAACACCCCAATTAAGGAACTCACTCTATGAGAAGATAAATAAATAAAGCACAATTGGACAGAAAAGGTTTGAATACAAATTGGTAAACCTTGAGTAAGCACCCGCTTTTATATACCACTCAATGTTGCTTCCTAAAGAACGAGTGTTTAGAAATCAATTTTGTCGGAGCCAACGAGGAACCTAGAAGTAACTTATGAAGTTTGAGCGTTGGAGTCCTTGGATTCATTCTCTTACGAAGACAACTGATTCTCAGGAGTCAGATTCCTAGTTTTCTTCGATCATTCGCGCTTCATCGTCAATGCTAGGTCACATATATGTCTCTTTGCTACACAGGCCATGGCAATTTGCAACATTCGAAGCATTTCTTCTGCAATGTCTTTATAAGAATTGCTTTCCTCAAGGACAAGAAATGTTTTTGTTTGTTTGTTCAAGCAGAAATGGCGTAGAGCTGTTTCTTTTTTTCAAAAACTAATTTGGCGTTTCAAAATATGAAAAATAGAAGGAAGAAAATGTAATTATGATCTTTTAACAACATTCAGAAATCCTTAATTAAGCCTCTTAGCCTTATTCAAAATTCGTTAAAAGTATAATTTTAAATCTAGAAGGACAAAACGTAGAGCTGTCAAAATGTCAAAATAGGTTAAGCCCGCTAATCCAGCCTATTTAAACCCACTTAAGTTAAAAGTTGGGCTTGTATTTTGCATGGGGCAAAGGGAATCAAGCTTAAAAAGTTCGGCTTGTTTAAACTTGCAAATAAAAGGGTTGACCTTTTAGGGCTAAGGGTTTGCCTTTTTAAGCTTGCAATAATTTTTTTCAATAAAATGTATTTTTTTTTATACAAGATGGGAAGATAAACATAAGCTTGCAATAAATTTTTTTCAATAAAATATTATTATTTTTATAAAAGATGGGAAGATAAACATTTTAATTATTAATTATTTATGTTTGCTATACAACTCAATTATTATTGACATTTCTAAGATGCAAAAAGTTGGAAATCTAGAAAGAAGCCAGGGCTAAAAAAATATTTGGAGAAGTTTATGCTGAAATAGTAAAAAGAGGAAATTGATTATGAATGCATGAGAAGTTTAAAATTGAACATCCATATCAAGCTTTTCTTTCTTATCATTTCCCATCTATTCCGTCCCATTTTTTTATTTGGTTTCTAAATGTGTACAAGTTAATTTTTTGTCCGTGATTTGTATGATTTATTTAGTTTTGGTTTTTGTAGAGTTTGAACAATAGTTTATTAACATAAGTGTTGAGGACAATTACTTAATTTGGATTAGTTTTATAAATTTGAACACTTTATTTTGATAATATTTATAATTTGAATTAAAATTTCAAGAAATTTATTAATTTATTTTTAGTTATTTTAAAGAAAAGAAAATTAAAATTTAATAATAGAATTTTAAAGCCTGTGGGTTGGTCTTGAGAAAGCATGTGTGTTCATGTTTAAAAATAACGGGCTTTTAAGTTGGTAGGCTTTTTAAACCTAGACCTTTTAAATCCAAGCCCATCATCGGCTAGTCTAGCCCGCGTTGAAAGCTCTAACTGTATAAATGTTTCTTGTGTATTTCACCCAAAAAAAAAATGTTTCTTGTGTACATGACTTAACTTTTATATGTTTGGGAAAATTTTAATTTTAATGGGATTTTGTTACTTACATTTAAAACAACTTTTAGTTTCTTTTCCTCTAGTCATGGCGTGGTGCCTTGACTAACACAACATGTCCCTTTTCAGGGAGAATTATCCAAAAAAAACATAATAATAATTAATAACTAAAAAGTTCCAAATATAAAGGACCAGTATAAACAAGCTATCTCACCAAAAAAGAAAGAAAGTATAAACCAGTTGTCATTTTATGTAATGAAACTTGTCATTGCATGCTTTACAATTGTCATAGGACTTTTGGATGATTAAATCCTTTTCAAACACATCACTAATAATAGACTTCATAATCTTGCAAGTAATCCATAAAACCACTCAACTCACCTGGTAGTGTCAAACCTTTTCAAAATAATATTAAATCACTTGAGTGATAGTTAAGGAACTCGAGTGATAATCATTTTCAAACACTTCACTACTAGTGTGCAAGATCATTCGAACACTCGAGTTTCAGTACAATAACTCAAGTGACAAGGATCACTCGAGTGATCCTAAGTCACACTTGAGTATATGTTCATCGTCTTGATAATTTCAATACCCATGATAAACATCTGATCAAAGTCTATAATCACTTATACTACTTCTAAATGTTACTAATATAATCTCATTTATGTATAAGTTTCTGGTGATTAAAGCTTAAATTAATTCAAACTCAACAAAAGCAAAATCTGTCAAAAGCATCAAGTGCAAAGCAGAGCATAACATAGAGAAAGTGACGGAAGCATTTGATGAAGTGAAGAGAAAGCGACAGAATATTCAATTTCATCAACGACTACTATTTCTCTCTAACAGACAAATTTAAATGCTAACCAAAGTCATTAATGCCAATCTGCTTATAAATAGTAAAGCATTCAAGTTAGAGCATTAACAAAGCCAAAAACAAACATTCGGTGCATTTATTGCTTAGTTATTCTTTGATATCCTCTAATATTAACTTTGTTCTTTAGCATTTATTTATCAACTCGGTAAGAGAGATTACCAACCTTATTCAATTCTTGTAAAAAAAATCTCAAGGTAGTGGGACCTTGAGTGAGGTTGTCAGCTTACAAAGTGTAAGGAGGAGTGAATGTTTTGTTGAGGAACTCTCTTGTCTGTAATGGAAATATAGGGGAAATATTAGAGGCGCTCTTAAGACTGGACGTAAGTCAAGAGGTTAAGGTCGAACCAGTATAAACTCCTATGTATACTTCAGTTATATTTCTCCAACTCTTATCTTTTGATTAAGTTTTTAATTGCATTTGTTTTAAAAATTTTAATATCACCCAATCACCCCCTTTTAGGTGAAATGTTAGCACTAACATTTGGTGCCAGAGCCTTGTCTTTTTATTTCAGGACTAACATCTTAACAAGGATCCAATGGAAGGAATACTACCAGACAGTGCCTCTATTTCTTGACCTCCTAGTTTCAATGGAGAGCATTTCTCCTTTTGGAAGGCAAAATTCAAAGGCTTCATAATGCCAACGGAATATGGCTTATGACAAGTGATCTAAGACGGAGACTATGTCCTAATGAAAATAGTTGAAGAACGATTAGCTCCAAATTAAAGACCCTAGTAGAATTTGATGATAACGATAAGAAACCGGTGACTCTCAACAACAAAGCTATTCTAATGATTCAAAGTGCATTGAGTCAGAAATAATACTTTAAAGTATCAAATCTCTCTCCTGCAGAAGAAATGTGGGAAGCACTGGAGATTGCTCATGAAGGAACCTTGGCATTAAAGAAAATAGAGTCAACACTTTGATCATGAAGTATGATCTGGTTTGCATGAAATCTAGAGAGAGTATAGCTAAGTTTGAACTCAAATATACACACTTGATTAATTAACTGGTAGCATTAGGAAGGATGTATGATCAAAATTCCCAAGTGGAAAAATTCTCAACATTCTCACGAAGGAATGAGAAGCCAAGCTCTTGGCTATCAAAGAAGCCAGAGGCAAGTCAATGAAATCAGTTACTGGTTTATTTAGAAGTTTTTTCGAGGATGAAAGAAATATGAAATTCAAAAGAGGGCTAAAAGAAATTGATGATAAAAAGAAGAAAGGAGTAGCGCTCAACGCTGTCAAAGAAAAAGAACCAAAGGAAGAAGAAGAACTCGAAGAAGATAAACTCAGAATGATAGTTAGAAGATTAAGAAGTTCTATAAAAAAGATCAAGGGTTCAGAAAATTTCACATAGCCATATGAGTAGCAAAAAGGAGCAAGGTTATCAAAACCGAACTGGTTACTGAACTGGTCGAGGTACTAGGTCAAGGGTCAATGGGTTAGACCGGAGTCAAACAAGAGCTAACCTGGGGCCAAACAAGTAAGAAAGTGAAGATTTCAAGGTTATTAATATGAAATTATAAATAAAACTAAAAAAAATCAATTTTTCTATATAAATTAAACCTGTTAATTCCCTCATCTTCTTTATAGTACACCATTATTTATACTATTTTATAATTAGCTATGTAGGATTAAATACCTTTTTGATTCAGTTCTTGTGATTTTTCCTTCTTTTTAATTGGAATTTAACCAACACAATAGCACTACAAGGATGGTGTTGCTCAATTTCCTTGATGACAAGTGAACCAGTCGAACAAGTAATAAATAATAAGTAGAGTATCTTCCCATAGAGACCGAGATACCGATGATGATACTGCTTTCGAAGACAGTTGTGTTTAAAAATAAAGAAAAATTATAATTGGTTTGAGTGTTTTTTATTATAACTATAAAACAAAGAAATAAACAAATGATCGTAGTCGCAAGAAGATATCAGTTTAAAGATAGGCTGAGCTCAGATTTCATCCTAAGTATATTACTCCCCCAGTTTGCCTTAGCGCATTGCTATAGCACTTATGCTACACAGCTTCCGCAATGCTACAACATAGCCGCCTCCACAATGTTACCCAACTAACCCACCACTATGCTATACAGAAGCTTATGTGTCTTGTACGTACAATCCTAACATTACTTCTCCCATATTCCTATGGTGATTTTTTAGTTCGGATTATCATTCCTAGTCAAGGTGTATGGTTATAAGCAGTAGACCCATTCTTGTAGCCTACAATGTTAGGTTAAGCCTTGCACCAGCCTGCCCAAAAAACACTGCCTATCAGATGTCTAACCCCGACTCCCTTTTAGTAAGCCGAGGCTACTGATCTAGCCCCTAACTTCCGCTAACCGACAAGAGATTAAAATACTGATAAACAAACTTAATTTATTTAATTGAAAACTAGCAAACTGGGTTCATTCTACACTCAAGAATTCATCCTCACTCAGCCAAAGGGAATTTAGTTCATGACAGATGAGGGAATCACTAAGGAAATCACAGCAGAATAGTCCATGAAAAGATAAATTAAGAATCAACAATATAAACAGAAAGTTCGCCAGAGTGGTCGACGGAGTAGGAAGCTCCTGTCACACAACGTCTCCACATTTTCTAATATCCGTCTCACTGCAAGGAAGGATTCTGGGTTTCTTCTAAAGCTCTTGTGCTTCGTAAGTTCTCTACCTCTTCTTCGGAGTCAAGCCGAATAATAATTCTCTTGGCTCCTTTATGACTTCGATGATCTTTAGGGTTAGTTGTCTTTTCCTCTTATAGTCAGGTTTTCTTGCGGCGTACATTCAGTGAGCTAGGCCTTCCTAAATCCATAAAGTCCAACTTTCCAAATTCGGTTGGTTGATTTTGTTGATACTACGAGATTCTCTAAATCTTATCTTCGATCCTCCGCATCTTCTAATTCAATACGTCAGCAATCCAACCACTGTCTAAACTTCCTTCTAATAACTTGCACTTAGTTTCTTGAAACAACCTTGAGGAAAAGTCAGAACAAAAGGCGCATAGCACTGCTTCACTTACAATGCTATAGCATTCTGGTTACATTGTATTGCGGGTATATTATGGCTTATCCAATGTTATAGCATGGTATCGGCTATGCTATATGCTTTCACAATAAACCTTAAACTTGACTTTTCCTTATGCACATGTATAGGATAATTATGTAATTACCATGATTTATGAGATTCATCCTACCTTTCCCCTACATTCATGAATTATGGCATATTTGTTCAGATTAGACACATTTAAGTTCATATTCACCATACAAAACAATCACACATTATAGGGAAAACATGGCATAAATAGTACTCCTCAAATACCCCCACACTTAGCTTTTTGCATTCCTAGGAAAAATAAAGATAAAGATAATAGAGCAGAACTTTAACCCATAGCAGCGGCATTCCTGTCTACACAACCATGTTTTTGTTATTTGCCCTTAGTTCACGTTCCCATGTAGGCAATCCCACTACCCAGTACTAGCAACATGTGATGTAGGATCACTAGTGCAAAAAAGGGCTTTAAGACCGTCTCATTTAGACCGGATTATAGAGAATCAGGTCTTAAAAGTATGACCGGTGGCAGTTTTGTAAATATAAAGAACTTTTTGGACCGGATTATAAAAGATCCGGTCTTAAAAGTATGACCGGTGGCAATTTTGTAAATATATATAACACTTTTAAGACCGGGCTATAAAATATCCGGTCCTAAAAGTATGACCGGTGGCAATTTCGTAAATATTGTGAGAAGACGCTGATCAAGTCTGAGAATGCGATTATTTACGCTTAATTGGAATTATATACAGATGCTAATAAGTAAATAAACCTAGGCAGTTCCTATAATTTAGGGATTACAATCAGGAATATAATTACGAAATTCATAAAACCATGATCTGCTAACTTAATTCCTAAAATCTCTCTAACATCTTAATTAAGATGATTACAATCAAGAATTTAATTACGAAATTCAAAAATCATGATCCGCTAACTTAATCCTAAAATCTCTCTAACAACTTAATTAAGATGATTACAATCAGGAATTTAATTACGAAATTCAAAAACCTTGATCTCGCTAACGTGTTTCAAACAGACGGTCTTAAAAGTATTTTTAAGACCGTTTGTTTCAAACAGACGGTCTTAAAAGTGTAAAAAAAAATTATATAGAACACTTTTAAGACCGTCTGTTTCAAACAGACGGTCTTAAAAGTGTTCTATATATTTACGAAATTGCCACCGGTCAATTTTTTTTTTTACACTTTTAAGACCGGTTGTTTAAAACAACCGGTCCTAAATATATACTTTTAAGACCGGTTGTTTCAAAAAACCGGTCTTAAAAGTGTTAAAAAAACTACATTCGCTAAACTCGTTAAGTCCGTG
Source organism: Acacia pycnantha (assembly GCA_025563575.1). Classification (NCBI taxonomy): domain Eukaryota; kingdom Viridiplantae; phylum Streptophyta; class Magnoliopsida; order Fabales; family Fabaceae; genus Acacia; species Acacia pycnantha. Next base: position 858,478 of record JAMWYP010000146.1, read on the forward strand.
AGTTTGCTTTGTCTTCTTGGTGATATAACATTTTCTTAGTTATAAATTCAACGAGTGTCCCAAGAGCCTCACGGGCAAATCCTCAGCAAGAATGTCATCCTCTTCCTCTAACCTACTCGCAATCTTCGTAAGTCATCATAAGAGTCGCACAATCAAATCCTTGGCAACGTTGGCAGTGAGATGCTTCGAGAGTTTTGCGATGGCGTCGACTCCAATCCTCAGCAACAGCGAAAGCGTACTACTTTTAGGATTCTGGACGACGACGGCTCCTTCCTCTTCGATCTATGGGTCCTTCCACGCTGCCTTCGCATAGATCCGGTTTGAAATCAAACCCAGATATCTTCTAGCTTAAGTCTGTTTATTTCCTACATTGACCGCTCCTGCTCAGATCTGGACTTCGATTTTGGTTGCTTGAAGCTTTGCTAGCACCGACAAGAGGATCCCGCCGATTTGGTTGCTTTAAGCTTGTGATTTTTTTGTAGATCTGGACTTCAAATTCGATTTTCATGGTGAATGATTTATGTTTCTTGTTATTTTTGTTTATTTATGGACTTTGTAATCATCTTTTTTGTTTTTCTTGTTGTTGTTGTTGCTTCCAATCTTCTCTTGGTTCTCTGTTGTTGATGACGGAGGGACATTCAAAATGTTGCCAGATCTGGTGATTTGGGACCGATTGTTTCATTTGAGTTTTTTCTTTTTTTATTATTATTTTGAAACACTTTTAAGACCGGATGTTTAAAATGTCCGGTCTTAAAGAAACTCTTTAAGATCGTGTAAAAGTCTGGTCTTAAAGGTCGACTTTTAATACCGTCTGGAACAAGACTGGTGCGGGTCCGGTCCTAATGTACCTGTTTTGTCCGGTCTTAAAAGCCTTTTTTCCACCCGTGGATATTGCTAAAGCAAGGAAGCGTTGAGAGACTCTCAGACTAAGTGTATGCTCTCTCTTACTTAGGGATTTTATTTTCTCTTTGTCCAGCTAACTTAGCGGTTTTATAGCATTGTCAAAGTTCTAAGATCTCTCCCAGCATTTGAGCTTTCATACGTCAAAAGGACTTCTGGGGTAGTAGTGTATGGAGTGGTTATCTGTGTGTGAAAGTGGAAAAATAATCATTGTTGTAGTAAGACACCAAACAGACGCCAAGTTATGCTCAAGAATTCTTGTGCTCCATTCAACTTTTGCTTGCTCTGCCGCCTTATCTTTATACCACAATAGAATTATTTGTTTTTTATGTAATCAAACTTTGTTTTCTCACAGAATTTTAATAGGGAGCATCAAGCTATAGCATTATGCACAGTTCGCTCACTTAACTGTCTATCTGTTTCTGTCACAACAATGTATATAAAGCTCAAAGGGGGTAGCTAATGGAGAATGAAGTTTATGGTTTGTGTATGAGAATTGGGGATGAAATATGAATGCCTTTATCCTACGCATTACTACTCATATGCAAGATAGTTTAATCAAAGAAATAAGACAAATCAAAGAACATACATAGGTTAGCTCATTGTCAGTCTACCCTACATAGAACTATCTAGTCCTGTCAATTTCCCAAACCTATACGATTCAGTCCCTTCAGGCAATTGTGTTATGCACAATCATTCAAATAATTATGCTACTGTTATATCTCTATTCGTGCTCTATCATGCATCACAATTTCAAAAAAAAAAAAAAAAATCAGTTTGTGCGAAGGCTAAATTAGAGGTGTTCTGAGCACATTAATCATCGATAATCAAGCATATCACACATTCGGTACAATAAATCCCTCGTCCCCCACACTTAGATGGTGCAATGCCCTTATTGCACTGCGAAAGAGTTGATAAGGACCGAGGTGGTGAAGGATAATAGGAAAACACAAAGGAGAAGACTAGAACGCAAAGCGAAAAGCATCAGGTGTCCATTATGGAGGATATAGTCAAAATGGACCTGCGGAGAGTCCGCAAGGCAATACACATGGAACCTTAGAAAAGTAAAAGACAAAACAAAACAAGAACAAGAAACTACTACGTGCCAGAGGGGCCAGGAGGAGCAGGTGTGATGGCAGTATCGTCATCATTCGAGGAGAAGTCTGGGAGCGTTGCTAGTAGGAGGCAAGCGAGCCTTAATACCTCAAGGTGGTTTGGAGGGATGGGTGGTAGGGTGCGTGCCACTGGTACCGCAGGTGCCGGTACGCTCGATCGCAGCGGGGGATCAAGGAGCTGGGTGGTGAGGGTTGTAGGTTGAGAAGCAGAGAGCTGCATGACCGGAGGGTTTCCAAAATGAGGTGCCATTTGGGGTCCTACTTCGGGGGGGTCCTCGGAGGAAAGAGACATAGGGGAATTAGGTGGGGAGGGCGTTGGTGAGCAAGGTGGGGAAAAAGGATGGAGAGGAGGATTGGGCAAATGTAACAGGCAGGGCCGATGGCAGGAACGAATATGAGGTCGCGGTCGCAGGTGTGCTGCACAACTTCCGCAATGCTACAGCATAGCCACCTCCACAATGTCATCCAGCTAACCCACCACTATGCTATACAGAAGCTTCCGCGTCCTGTACGTGCAATCCTAGCTTTACTTCTCCCATATTCCTCTGGAAATTTTCTAGTTCGGATTATCATTCCTAGTTAAGGTGCATGATTATGAGCGGTAGACCCATTTCTATAGCCTACAATGTTAGATCAAGCCCTACACCAGCCTGCCCAGAAAACACTGCCTATCAGATGTCTAATCTCGACTCCCTGTTAGTAAGTCGAGGCCACTGATCTAGCCCCTAACTTCCGCTAACCGACAAGAGATTAAAATACTGATAAACAAAATTAATTTATTTAATTGAAAACTAGCAAACTGGGTTCATTCTACACTCAAGAATTCATCCTCGCTCAGCCAAAGAGAAAGTTCGCAGAAAATAGAATAGCCCATGAAAAGATAAAATAAAAATGAACAAAACAAACAGAAAGTCCACGTCTTTTAATCTTCGTCTCACTAAAATGAAGGATTTTAGGTTGCTTCTGGAGCTCTTGTGCTTCGTAAGTTCTCTCCCTCTTCTTCGGGGTCGAGCCGAATAAGAATTCTCTTCGCTCCTTTAGGACTTTGATGATCTTTAGGATTAGCCGTCTTTTCCTCTTGTAGTCAAGTTTTATTGCAGTGTACGTTCAATGAGCTGGGCCTTCCTAAATCCGTCAGGTCCAACTTTCCAAATTCGGTTGGTTGATTCTGTTGATATTGCAGGATTCTTCAAATCTTATCTTCGATCGTCCGCATCTTCTAATTCAATACGTCAGCAATCCAACCGTTGTCTAAACATCCATCTAATAACCTTCACTTAATTTCCTAAAACAACCTCGAGGAAAAGTCAGAACAAAAGGCGCATAGCACTGCTTTACTTACAATGCTATAGCATTCTAGTTACATTGTATTGCGGGTATATTATGGCTTACCCAATGCTATAGCATGGTATTGGCTATACTATGTGATTTCATAATAAACAAACTTTCCTTTTCCTTATGCACATGTATAGGATAATTATGTAATTACCATGATTTATGAGATTCATCCTACCTTTCCCTACATGCGTGAATTATGACATATTTGTTCATATTAGACACATTTAAGTTCATATTCACCATTCAAAACAGTCACACATTATAGGGAAAACATGACATAAATAGTAATTATCATATGGTTCTTTATTATAGCTGCCATCTCTCTCTCTATCTCTGTGTCTCTACCCTACGTCAAACCCAAACAGTCGCAACATTGCAGGTTTGCGGCAATTACAGGTAGCCTTGTTGCTGCTGTAGCAGCTTCACGGCCTATAGACTATGGTGACTAAGCTGAATTTTCTCCTCACACTAGAGCCACCGTCCATGTACATCTTCGATTTCTGTCAGCATCATTCTTCTCAATGTCCCTCAGAAGCACTGCATTATAATTGTCCAAGTGATCTTAAGGCTTAGAAAAAGACACATCATGCTGCCCTTTAGATACAGTTCTTTTAATCTTCTTCATCAAAAAACTACGGAGCTTCTCCATCTCCTAGAAAGCCACAACGCAACCTCCATTAACAAAGGGAACGAAGGATGAAGGCGAGAGAGGAAGGGTGGAGAAGTAGCCAGAACTTCTCAATGGAAAACTAGATGACGACGAGCTTTTCATTTCTGATATTGAGTGAGTTGAAGAGAATGGAAATTACGCCTTTTTAGTCTTCGATCCGTCTCCACCCTAGTGACTTCCTTCACGCCTTTTTTCCTTTCTAGTTTCTTCGTTCACTTCGTTTGCTGCAAATATACTCTGCCCTTTCTATTTTCTTTTCGTTTGCTTCTGCTATCATCATCGGTTCAGTGTTCTCTTGCTTCTCTCTACTATCTCCATCATCTTCAAGCTTTCCTTCTTTTTGGGTTAGCTCCGTTAGCTTGGCGGGTCATGCCGGTTCTCTCCAAGGAATGGATAACAAGGGGCTCTTAGGCTTTGGATTTATGCCTCAGGTCCAAGGTTCGAGCCCTTGGGGAGGCGCTCTTGGGAATTAATTCCCAAGAGACAAAACCCCTAGAGGAGGGGACAATACCCGCCCCAGTGAGGGCCGGACGCCACACAGGTGTCGGAGGAGTGGCTTCGGGGACAGTGGTCCCGCATCCCAGTGGGGACTCCAGTGGTTTTTCGTTACAGCAATAATCACCAGGAAAAGATTAGAACATAATATTCTCAATATAATCATGAAATTGATATAAATTTCAACTAAAACAAAATAAATCAAACGATGAAAAAAATCATTGTTTCCAACTATAGTGTTCATGGACAATTCAAAACAAGAAGTGGGTAATATTTTTGCACAAGAGGAACAAAACGAAATAACCGATTCAAACGCAGGATTCAAATTTCAAAGCGAAAGTGAAAAATGCAATCAATTCTTAGACTCCTTACGAACAATATGACTACTATAAGAGATAGTGATATCAAGCGAAATCTAGATTACGTGTTTCATTTAGCCTATGTTTGGTTTGAGGGGAGGTTAGGTTAGGGGAGGGAGGGGAGGGGAGGGGAGGGGAGGAAATTTTTTGACCAAATTACCCATGGGAAAATTTAAAAATTACATAGTTTTTTGCATCATTTTCCGCATATTAACTTTGAAAACATGTCACATCATGGATATATCTGACTTTTCACACTAGGGAGGGGAACCTCCCCTCCCTCCCTCACCTCGAACCAAACATAGCCTTACAGCTTAATATGGGTCCTCTAAAATTTCGAAAATAGGACCTCAGATCCTAGAATGAAAGGATTCAAGCCAAAATTGTTTCGTAGAAAAAATTCATTATGAAATCTCATATTTAAAATAAATCTCTTTCATGGGAACCCAATAAGAGAAAATCAAGAGAGAGGCATATAACAATTCTGATACCAAAGGTTGGAAATATAAACGATCTAATCATGCTGAATAATCAAATAACAATTAGATTAATGCGGAATTAAAATGAAAGATTTGACATACCTCAAGCCATTGATTTGTTTTCAGAAGAAGAAGCCTTCATTTTATGGTTTTTCTAAGTCTTCTCTCTCACTCTATAAATGTTGTGAGTTTTTTGTATATGTGAGCAAACTTAGGGACCGTAAAATAAATAAGCATGCCTTAATCTCACCTTTCCCATCAAAGGTGGTTTTCAATTGTGCAAAAGATAATGAGTAGTTGAGAAGAAAGTGGGATAGTGGGTCTAAACATGGACCACATAAAATCTATACACGTGGACCACTTGATGGAATTTTGAAAATATAAAATTCAAAATTCAAACACGATCCCATTAGGGTCTTTGATTATAGATCTATCAAAGAATGGTGCCAAATCAGGACTCAAAGAGGCCATTGATTGATCCTTGAGGTTTTTGCAGAGATAAGCCCAAGATTTTCTAAACAAAGTTGAAGTTCGCCATCAAGGACAGTGTGATGTGAAGTCATTCCTATGGAGAAGCCATAGTTGGGGAACAAGGTGACATGTAAGGCCAAGACAGAAGCTTGGTCCTGTGAAATGGTCAAGTGAGGTACGAGGTGCCGGCATTCGGTTGTTTCACAAAGTTCGAAACTCGAAAGATGATCAAAATCAGCAGCATCATCAGATTCAGCTATGACGAGAAATAACATCACCTGTTACAAATTTTATGAAGGGTTTAGGAGAATCATTTGGCCATGTGATATGGCCCGAGAGAGGAAGAAAATAACCAAGAGTATGAGAAAGAGAGTGCTTAAGGCTTGGAAGAACATGATCAAAGAAGTGGGTCGTTGGATAAGGGAATTCATAGTAGAAAAGTCGCTCAAGAGGGAGAAATTTTAACCACTTTAAGTCGAAGAAGGTAAGAGGAAGTGAAGAAGCAGTGGATAAGTTATAATCTGCTGGTTCTACTATGCAAATTTCAATAGTTTTCATGGCGATATGTTGTGTTTGTGTCGGCCACTAGCTAACCTGTGAATGATGTATGAAAGAATCAAAGAAGAAAGAATAGATTCACAACTCACAAGATGCCTACACCAACTGTCTTGGGTCTCAAGTCTTATTGAGAGCCCAAAGAATAAAAGACAGGGCTCTTCAATATTGAGCCCCTTACAATTACCATACATCTAATCCTTTACATAAGAGCTATTTAGAGATTGAATTTATCCCAACTATAAGACTTTAATTTACTTTCTCGCTCCTAAAGTATCTCTATTGACTTGACGACGTACATTAAGGAATTCCTATCTAATAGTCGTCATGATGAAATAAGGTATTTTAAGAAAGCCAACATATATTTATTACAAATAATTAACATAATAATTATCTTAATCTACCCAAATTAATTAGTTAACCCACTCTTATACTCCCTATGCTTGATTTCTGAGAAGAGGTTCATCCTAAAATATGTAAGCTTCATTTCAGTTTTGTCTATTTAATGTTATTTTTTACCCTTGCTTTTTTTTGCACATTTTTTCAACTAGTGAACGAATTTCATTAATTAGGTACTTCTATTTACGAGGGAGGGAGAAAGAATAGTCATTTCCTTTTCCTTTTCTTTTTCTTTTTTCTATTTTTGCTACCGAATGGTCATTTAAAACAAAGCTTATTATTTCTCCCTCCTAATTTATTTTTGTGATATTGTTATATTTATTCTCTCTTCTTTAACACTTTCTCTCGTTATCTTTTCCTCATACATTCTCTCTCTCTTTTTTCAGTTATCCTCTTTATGCATAAGGGCATAATTGGAAAAAAAAAATATTGCATATTTATTGTGTTTAACTATACTTTTTTAATAAACAAAAAATGGTTAAATCAAGCTTACATTTATTGACGGAGGGAATATTATATTTTAAGGACTGGAGGCAGCATAAACTAAAACGGTTTCAGTGTCTTCTCATTTCTGCGACGAATAATCAATAATGTAATCATCCTCATTATCCAGGGAGCAAAGTAAAAAACAAAAACAAAAAACGATTCACACTGGCCCTTTTTGGGCATGCTATGTTGGGTGGGTTGATATATTGGGCTATAAAAATTACAGCCCAAGCAGTCATTTCCAACAAGCTAAAAAGGGGTGGTTCATTGGGCCCAGCCTGTTTCTTGGTAATACTGGCATCTTAGTTTTCTTCAAGTATGTAAAACTAGCCAAAGAGAGTTAACATAGATGGTAAGGGATTTGTTCAAGTCTCAAAGGGATGTGTGTTCGATCCCCGCTGCTGTCGCTGGGACTCCTTTGGTAGGCGATCTCGTAAGTGTCCATTAAGTGTTCAAAGAGCTCGGGGCCGTGCCCTAGCCTTGGTAGGGGACTGATGTCGAACCTCTCCAAAACTTTTCTGTATAAAACAAAAAAAAATAAAAAAAAGTATGTTAAACTACCAACGGGGGTTGGCTCAAGTGGTAAGCAGCTTGTAGACCTTAAGCAAGGTCTCAGGTTCAAGCATTGTGAATGTAAAAAAACCCCCTCTGGGAGACTCTCCCACCAAAGTCATGTGCGCGACGCGGGTCGGATCCGAATTAGTCGGGGCGACGCCCCGGTGAACCGGGTGGACAACCAAAAAAAAAGTATGTAAAACTATAAAAATAGTCTATGAAATCACAAATTAATTATTAGGCCGGATGGCCAACCCAAAACAAAAAAAAGTAATTATCAGGCAAAAGTAACAAAGAAGATCAAAACAAAAATTCAGATTACTGCTCTACGTTCGTGAGGAAAGAGGGTTACACACTAGCTTACGCCCTTTTGGCTGCGAAGTCATTTGAAGAAACTGGATTCAAGGATCTTGTCATAAGATAGGAAATTTTATATCATCCCCTATTATCTCTGAAATATTGGTTATTTATAAGGGTTTTGAGATCTGCTGGTTAAAAGGATCGAAGAACTGACCATAGTTATCGTCCCTTTCAAGGTATTAACTATTGATTCAATTAGAAAACTTTGGATTAGGAATTGTCACATCAATTTTACGTTTTTTATAGAGAACAAATCAGGAAAGGTTTTTTTTGTTTTTTTTTTTTGGCTTAGTGAGCTCAAATTTCGTAACATCGAGCCTTTCCGAACAAAGGCTAAACACATGGTTAAATGTCAATCAGAGGCCAAATAAAATAGTAGAACACCAATATAACATCGTATTACTTTCTTCTCAAGTTTAAGCAAAAGCGAAATTTTCAAAAATTACAGGTAAGGAATGACAATTTTGAAAAATATATAGCAGCTTGCTCTGTGGTGTGTGTTAGCAGAATAAACATTCAAGTCCCAATCATTACCCATTCCAGACCGTACTTAGACAGATATTTCCATGGATTTCAATTTCATGTCACCCAACTTGAATGAATTTTGGTTCGTTGTTGTTAATCGTTTCACCAAGTTTACTCACTTCTTGTCACTTCGGCATCGTTACGCTGCTAAAAAATATTGCTGAAATTTTTGTCAAAGAAACTGTACAGCTCTCCAATAGAATATACTCCAGAGCAAAACCAACTCTGCATGCTTAGTTTTTGCATGCAAACCCAGGTTTGCTACTAAAGCTATGACTCCTGAGTTGTCTCACCAAACAGTGGGATATTCATGGACTAGAACATGATCGACTTTTATGAAAAAGAGACAACTTATATACGACGTTCATCAGCTAGGCTTCTGTATTCTACTTTAGTAGAAGATTGAGACTAACTACTATCCTCATCTTGTGCAAAATTCAAGATATAGAATTTGGGAAATATAACTTACATATGAGATCATCCACACCTTCACTTTCATGTCTTATACATGAAACCAGATGGAATATAATATAGGAGTTCAGATAATAAATTGGAGGCAGTTATTAAAAAAAAGGAAAGAAAGATGATTCAAGAAAGATAATCACTTTTCTAAATCAAGGTGGTTATTTGTTGCTTAGGTAAAACCAACCATTACCATCACTATCCTCCTACAACCTTTTGTTATGACCCCTTAATTTGTTTGGGTGCCACTTGGTGGGACAACAACCATTGCCCAAGAATAAATATACAATGCTGCTGACAATGAAGACATTTGGGTAGCCCTCAGAGGCAAAAAGGACAAGAGGGCATGGTCTCCTTTGGGCTGGAAACACAAGATGTAGGCCCAAGTGATGACTACTCTAAGTTGAAACCAAACCCACTTAACGTTGGATCCATCCTTAATAATTAATGATGATTAAGTATAAGCAATTAATTGATCTTCTAGACATCTCATTATGTCAATGATTTGGCTTTAAGATGAAATAAACTAAATATGCTTGAAACATAATTAGTTGGCACACTTTATAGATTAAAAAAATAATTAAAACATTTCTTAAAAATTATCGATCAAACTAATTATTTTTTTTCATATATATATATATATATATATATATATATATATATATATATATATATATATATATATATAGGTCAGTGAGAGATTGAAAATAAAATTTCATATGCATCCTTTGCAACCAAAAAAAATATTAAAAAAATCATGCATTTTTAGTTATAATCCATATTCTTTTTATTTCAAAGATAATTTACCATTTTTAAATTTTAGTGTATCAATATTATTCACTTTTATTTTAGAATTTAAAATAAATTGCTTAAGTAAGAAATTTGCAAATTTGCAATTTAATTTTTATAAAAAGGAATCACCATTCCTGTTTCTTTTTCCTAACGCTTATTGTGGCACTACATTATACTCCCTCCGGTTCTAATTATAGGAGCAAATTATCAAAATTTGGAGGGATTAGGAAGGAAGTTAAATTAGTTAATTATGTGTATTTTCCTAAAATACCCTTACCCAAAATTTAAAGTGTATAATCTATAAAAAGTATTTTAGGTGTATTTTCTCATTTAGGGAATATTGGTTGATATTTCAGTTGTTCCCTTGGTGATTGTTTTGCCTCCTAAATTTTATCGCCATTAGGATACACTACAGATTTTTTTTCCTCTTGTTTTGCCTTTTGAAGCAACCCGCCACTTCACTGGGTATTTATAATAGATTCAGTAGAATTTACGCAACTTATAAAATACTTCGACATTAATGAGAAAATACACATAATTCTATTTATAGATTATATGCTTCGTATTTATAATAAAAAGTATAATTTAGGTGTATATGACATTAATGAGTTGCAAACATTATTTATTTTATAAAATATATAGATGTATTATTAAATTATTATTGTCTTTAATTATTATTGAAAAAGTATAAATAGGGGTATTATAGAAAAAAAAATTGACAAAAGTTAAAACTTGCTCTTATAATTAGGACCAAAACTTGTAAAACGGCTGAACCCAAGGGGGTGAATTGGGTGAAGATTAAAAGCTTGATACTTTGAAAATCTTTTCGCGTTTTCTAATTCAACAGTTTGATATTCAAATAAACATATACTGGAAATATAAGAGATGAGCGAAGAGAATATGCAAACTGTGATTTATACTGGTTCGGCCCAATCCTTGACCTACGTCCAGTCCCCAAGCTCCACTTGAGATTTTCAATCCACTACCTCCTTGTTTGATCAGGCACAAGAGAAAAGCCTTTACAACCTCACAAGTTTAGTCGGGCACTTGTGCAGCCTTTACAATCTCTTACCGAGATACTCCCCCTTACACACTGTAAGGATACAATTACACACTCTACAAGTTGTAACTGTACACCCACACTCAAAGGTTCCACAACCTTGAGATTTGATCACTAAACAGATAATCAAATAAATGTTTAGACTCTCTCACAGAGTAGATGAATAATAATCACTGAAGTACATAATCAATCATCATGCTCTCTACTGAATACTATATAAACATTGAGAAACAGAGTGTATGAACTATCGACGGTGAAGTAGTTAAATCATTTCATTGGCTTCGTCGATTCATTCATCAATCGTCGTTACTTCCGGTTTGAAGACTTTGCAATTTATAGGTTACTGTGTTTCGACCGTTGCGAGCATTCGACCATTGGAGAAGCTTGAAGTTACCGTTGTAAGTAAGCTCTGACGTAATCATTCACTTTTTGAAAATATGATATTAATCCTTCGTTTGATCATCCGAAACTTGCCAACAAACATGATTAATAGTATTGAGAAGTATAACAAGTAGAAATCAATTGATAAGAGAGATTTCTGAATTCTTGGAGACGGTGATTTTGAAAACAATGATGATTTTGCTCGGTCAAACTTGTATGTGTGCTCGGACATTAGTTTGAAAGATACATTAAAAAGCTCAATGGTCACCTAATGCTCGAGCAAGGATCTAGGCTTGCTCGGGCATGCTTCTTCTTACGTCTTTTGAAAAGTGACTTATATTGTTGTTGCTCGAGCAAGCTATAAGGGCATGCTCGGGCAAACCTTGCACAGAGGCGAGAATATCATTTTTAACAACGCTGCTCGAGCAAGCCACTACCTCTGCTCGAGCATGGTTCTCGAGCATGACTTTTTCATGCTCGGGCAAGAGTTCTCCAGAGACAAAAAATGTTAAGAGACTCGATGCTGCTCGAGCAGCCTTGTGGCTCTGCTCTGGTACGGCTCTTCAACTTTGCAAATTCCATGTTTAGCTCGATGATGCTCTGGCACTCTAGAACGGCTGCTCGAGCATGACTCGTCCATTTCCACTTCTTTGCTTTGAGCCTGATGATGCTCGGGCATCACAAATACTCTTCTCGAGTACACTTCTATCTGTGAGGCTTCTGATCATACATGAATAAGCATTATACTCTCCAATACAAAGCTCAACTTCTAGAATGTAGAGACTTTCAGAAAACAACAGTATTGGTAGCACAATAGCCAATTTCCAGTGAGCGTAACATCTTCGATATAGCTTCAATATTGGCAAACCACCCATGCTCATACAGATATTCAAGTATTCTTTCCCATGAAAGAAGAATCAGCTCCAAACTCATTGTATTTCGTCCATTATCATCAGATGATTTGAGGTTGTTCTTGACCAACATTTTTTGCAATATTCTGAACTGACCGTCCACTTTCGAGGGCCATATCTCCCTATTCTGAACTCTGTTTTGGTTGGTTCAACTCTTTATGGAAATCCATTTGAGTCTAATTTCATATGCCACTGATTTCAGCTCAATTGGATTTGTAATGTGTGAGATACACTCAAATTACTGAACCTTGGTCTGCTGTGTGACGTTGATTTCACTGTCATCTTCCGCAATTCATATCTCTCTCATATGACCTCCTTTGGGCTTGAATCTTATGTCAAAATGATGCATTGAAAGTTTAGTTTCCAACAAAAATGGTTTAACCTTAATCGAACTTCTGGTTTGAGAGATATCGTCGAAATACCAGAGGTCGCCAGAAACAGAGCTGAACAGAGTAGCTGAAAAACGACCTTGCTCGAGCAAGGAATTTCCTCTGCTCGAGCACCATGCTCGAGCATGACATTTTTCTGCTCGAGCAAGAGCGGATTTTTGCCAGAATTGGAGCTGGAATTGTACCTTGCTCGAGCATTAAATTGGTATGCTCGAGCATGACTTCAGGAATGCAATTGTAGCTCATTTTAACCCCGATTTGAGTCATTCCAACTTCCATTTGATCGTGGAGACTTCTAGAATCAATCTAAAAACTTGTATAATGATTTTCTTATTCCATTTAACAAGTTCTTCTTTCTTTCTTCTTCTCTTGATCATTCTCCATAATTTAACTCTTTCTTTCTTCTCTTCTCTTCATCATTCTTCATAATTTAATTTTGAACTAATCATTCTTTGTGAGTTCTTCCTTCTTCAATATTTCCTCTTCTTCTTGATTATTCCCAAAATACTTTGATAATTTCTTGCTTCCTTGACACTTTCTGTAATTTCTTCTTTCTGTAATCTTTTATCTCCTTCTTGATTAATCTCTATAATTCTTCTTGAACTAATCTACATTAAATATATAGTAGTTTTTCAATGTATGAGATAAATATATTATACAATCTTTTTGCTCTTAATAATGACATCTATATAAGACATCATCAAAACTAATCATATCTAACAAAACTAACTCCAAAATTTGCTCCTACAATTACAACCGGAGGGAGTATTATCTATTGCATTACTGGCCACTACCCCCAAAAAACAATTAATTAGCAACAAAATTTTGCCACTAAATTAACTTAGCCACAGAATTTCGCCATTAATTAATTAATAACAATCTTTTTGACGATAAAATCATCTAGTTCTATTGCTAATCCACTGTTTTTTTTTTATAGCAGGCACTAATTAAGTTTGATTTCATATTGGATCAAGTGCAATATTGGGATGAACAAAAAGTTGAGAGGTACAACAGTCTGAATCAATGAAGAAGAAAAGTTAGACAAATTTAAAGATGACTGTATTGAAACAGAGAAATCAGTACGTGAAAGAAAGAACATAAAAGAAGAATCCTTCTTTTAACAAAAGAGTAGACAAATGCTCAGTGTTTATTCTTTTATGCATATACCTATTGCCTTTTTGTGTTGTGGTAGGTGTCACACATTTACTCGTCAGAAAAGAATACTTTTGGCAAAAAAATAATATATTTAATTATGTTATTAAAAGCGCTGTACCTCATTAACATTTAACAGGGTTTGAATAAAATCAAAGATACACTAATTGAAATCATGAGAAGTTATCATAAACACATGTAAGAAAATGTACTCTTGATCCAATAACTTTATATAATATTTCAATTTCGTCCCCTTAATTTTCTAAAATATCTTTTCAACCCTTTAACTCTAATATCATTTGTTTCAAATGGTGACTTTTTTATAACAATCATTGTCATTTTTAAAATTAAATTTATTATGTTAATACTTGAAAATATTTTGTTAATATTTAAAATTTCATTGTCAATATTTTTTATTAGCGGCATTAAAACCAAAAGTGTGAAAATATCATTTATTAAAATTAAAGAATTACGATGAAACATTGTGTAAAGTTAAAGTATTAAGTGTGTTTTTTTGCCTGAACATAAATATTTGCAGGTATCAATTTTTAGAAGGTTAAGGTCCAAGTCTTCCCCAAGTTGTCCCAAAAGTTTTTTTGAGAAACAATGTTGCCCACTTGCCCCAAAAGTTTTCAAATTGTAGCAATTGCGCCTTAATTAGTCATTACCCAATTAAGTTTGACCATTATTTAACCATTATGCTAAGCTTGCAATCCATGTTTCATCTATATCATTTTTGTTAAGGTGCAAATTTGCCCCAAAAATTTTCACTTAAGGGCAATATTGCAGTGAAAGTTTTCATATCATCACGTACAATGTCATCCTAAACATTACCTAGGTTAAGCAAATCATAACAATGTCATCCTAAACATTACCTAGGTTAAGTTTAACTATTAGTTGATCTAATAAGCTAAGCTGGCAATGTGAACAAACTTTGAAGAAGAAGTTATAGATGGAAGAGGAGCTCACGTTCCCTAGAGTAGAAAAAAAAAAATCAATCACTCGATGCAAACACATTGATGCAAACACATTGAAGAAGACTGATGAGAACAAGGTCACCGAAAACCCTCTACCACACAGCAACGCTGGGATCAGTAAGTACCTCTTTGATTTTCTCTTAATCACACAAGATGTTTTTACCTCTTTGATTTTTTAAAGTAAATTTTCAATCCTCTAACTCTAATATAATTTGTTTCAAATGATAAATTTTTTATAACAATATTTATTATTTTTAAAATAAAATTTAATATGTTAGTATTTGAGAATGTTTTGTTTAATTTAAAATTTCAATGTCAATATTTGATTATTAGTGGCACTGAAAATATACTTTATAAAATTAAAAAATCACAATGAAATATTGTACTCCCTCTGGTCCTAATTATAGGACAACATCTAATTTTTATCAATTTTTTCCTAAAATATCCCTATTTTATTCTCTTAAGTGTGTTTGGTTTTTGATGAGTATATGTATGTGAGTGTGTAGACTCTTACAATCAATGAAACTTTTAGATATGTGTGTGTGTTTGTATGTATATATGTATGTGACTACACAAAAATATATATAGACACACACATGTATGTGTGTGTATGTGAGTGAGTGTGTCTACACACAAATATATATAAACACAAACACACATGTGTGTGTGTACTATACATACACATATGTGTGTGTGTGTGTCTACACACAAATATATATAGACACACACACGTCTGTGTGTACACTATATGTGTGTGTGTACATATTTATACATATAAATATGTATGTATACATATTTATACACACACATATATATAGTAAGACCATTATTTCAATTAGATAGCGTGTGAAAATAAAAATTTTAGGTTTGAAAGGTATATGGCAAGAGTTGTTGATTTACTTTTACTTATGTCATTTTAAATTTATATGAAGCCATTTTAGGAAAGTGAATAAAATTAACTAATTTAACTTCTTTCCTTAATCTCCCCAAAATCGGTTAAATATGTCTTATAATTAGGACCGGAGGGAGTATAAAGTTAAAGTATTGAATGTGCCTTTTTTTGCCTAAACATAAATATTTGCAAGCGTCAATGTTTAGAACGAAACGCTATAATGTCAAATACTTTTATAGGACAATATTTAGGTGATGTTCCTTATATCCATCCATATCAAGTTCTCCAATCACATAGGACTATATGTCTTATTTTTGAAATATATAGACATAAGTTTTATCCAATTTTTGAAATATTATTCATTTTAACAGGGATCTGCATAGATTTTAAAAAATAAAGAGGAGATTTATGTAATTTTAGCGAACTTCACAGAAATTCATATAATTTACTCATGACTAATTAATCAACTTTTGACCCAACCTTTCAAGATAACTAAGCTTTACTTTCCTAATGGGTAGAGCGCAGGTTACGAATAAAATTTTGTAAAAACTAAGCTTTATAAAGCACAACGAGAATAAAAAGCAATATAAAAATATTTTGTTAACTTCATAATGCCAAATATTTATAAATAACAAAACACCCATTTTTTTTAACGATTGCGTCTTCATTATTTGTTTTTATTTCTGTTGGGCCAATGCACCTATCATAATTATAAAGAAAAAATAATTGATCAGTGCTTATATATTTTACTTTCATTTTGAATCAAGTCATTGTAGTGTTTTCTTTTTAATTAGGCCCTAATCCATTATAAGCATTCACCCTTAATCGTAAAAAAGCATTAATTTTAATTTAAAAAATTTCATGGACCCAGTAAAATTTCTTTTATTTCATTTAAAACCATTTTAACACTTAACACATTTTTATAAATGAAATTTATAAAGTTATAAATTAAAATTTTAGGACTTTTAATAAGAAGGATGAAAGTTTGAATCCTAAAATGCATACTTCTTAGTAGAGATAAAAATCCTTTACACTCTCAACCTCAAAAGAAAAACCATTGAAAAAAAAAAAAATCATGAGACAGAAATAAGAGAAGAATTCAAATAAAATAAGCAATAGTAACCAAACAGAAAATCGAGATAAACTGTGAATTAATTTTTCCAAAATCAAAACCCTAAAGTGTACGGGATATATCAACAGGAGAAAGCAAAAAGGAGTAAGTGAGGCGATAGAAGGAAGAGCATGCGCACGCTTATGACAAAGACATTGAGTTGAGATAACGACAAAAACACCTTATCGAAACGATCACGTGACACAATCATATTAATAGATTATATGGAAAAGAAAATGTTTCCTCCCCAAAAATTCCTATATGTTTTCCTATGTTATTATTGCTGGGGGCTGGAAAGATTAGTTTGGTTTGACAGTCATATTTCCTTGATATATGCTTTAGGGCTGAATTGGATTTACGTGGATCTAAAACTGTAGGAACTGGTGAAGCTTATCCGTGTCTGTGTGTGTGTGTGTGTGTGTGTATATATATATCTGTGTGTGTGTGTGTGTGACTGTGTGTGTACACACTTGAGCTCTCTGCTAATTTCTATTAAAAAAAGAAAAATCTGATCTTGGTATTATGATAATTGGATGTTAACCTTATTTTAGAAATTGATAAATTAATTAACTCAGATGGAAGAAATCCTTAATTTACTTGGTCTGAGAAATGTCGGTGACTTTTGGATTTATCAAACCACCTAATATCTCTGAAAATCATATTCAACTAATTCAAATCAAGTAGGGTATTAGCATAATCCCTTATGGGCGAAAAGGTGTTATGTATTCAAATTAGAATATTACAACATCAAATACATTCTAAAGATGCATATACTCTCTCCCTGTTTTTAATATAATACATATTTACGGAGTTAATTGTTGTCCTAATTATAAGACATAGTTTTCATATTTGTCAATTTTTTCTTAACTTACCCTTATTGATGCTCCTTCAACGATAATCAAGGAGGAGAGGAAGGGTGGGAATTAAGGAAGATGACTATAGGGTATTTTAGAAAATACATGTTATATTAAGGGATAATGACACTTAAATACCAGATGAAAATCCAAAACCCTAAAATGACCATCAAAATGTGGAAAGGACAGAGAAGGGATGGGATGGGGATCTGGGGCTTTGACATTTTGGCTAAAAGACCAAAATGCCCTTAAGGCTTTTATAATGAAAACAAAGTGTTGGGGCTCGAGCTGCATCTTCGTCCTACTCTCACTATGTCGTCGTCATCCCTAATTGATCCACACAATGTCCAACTTGCTTCTTCCTCTAACTCACACTCGGCGGAGCGACCCCAAATCGGTAAGGGTGGGTGCGTAGAGAAATGTCAGTATTGCTCAACACGGGCTCTAACTTCTTCTTCCTCTAATTCTCACACTCGGCGTCGTCATCCCTAAATCGTCAAGGATGAGTGCAATCCGTTGCATAGTCATATTAAGGATAGTGAGAGTAAGCGAGTATTAAGGTTTTTGGGTTTTGGGTGTTGCATTGTCGTCATCGAATGGAGGTTGGCTTTGACAAATGCGTTCGGTACTGAAAAAATTAAGACATGATTTGCCTAGATTTGTGGCCTACCAAATTCGTAATGGGATTGACTAGAATATTAATGAATTTGACAATAATTGTAATGGTTTTGACTAATGTGTTTTGGGTGGCGGGTTAGAGGGATTCTTTTCATTTATTACCTTTCCTTCGTTAATTAAGTCTTTTCAACATAAATCAGAGGGTGGTGACAAAGCATTTAATTGGTTTGGACAACCACAATATATTGGTGAAGGTACAATAATCAAAGTAAAGTCCCTATAGGGTTCAGGGTATAGTCATCCCATAGTAAATACTGAGTATAAATTAAATCATATAGTCATCCCAAAAATATAAGGTACAAAAAGCGATAGGGCATCCCTTATTTCTTCATCCTAAACTTCAAGCCCTACCTCAAGTCTGCAGATCTGCTCAACCAGAGACACTTGTATCTTTGAAACAATATGGAGTTCAAAATTGAACCCCAGAGTAATTGACTCATATACTATATGTATGCAAAGCATGTTATGCAAACCACAATCAGGAAAATAAACATGGCATGTACCACATATCTGCAGAATCGCCTATCAAGATAAGCCCTCAGAAATCCATAGCGCTAGGAAACCTCAGTAGCCAAAGCTTCAAACCCTAACTACCTACCTTAGACTTCAGCAACGACCTAAGGACACACAGTCCAATAGGCACTATAACCCTACATGCCTCAGGCTTCAGCATCAACCTAAGGACACACAGTCCAATAGGCACTACGACCCTTCATATCTCAATCATGGCACTACAAAAAACATGCGAGAATAACATAGAGCATGCGAGTTAACAGTTACTACCTGGTGCTTTACCCGGAATTAATAAAGTTTTTCCTGGTGCTTGAAAATTATCCCAAATGGGTACCGACCCTAAATACAGCAAAAATATCTCATTTTTAATCACTTAAATAGATTCTACTTCCAACATCATGAAATTCTCCCATATCCAGAATTTTCCAGAAATAATGTTCCAACTTCAAAAATTCATAGTTAATTCTAGAAACATCTGATTGACTCGATTCCAACAGCCACTGAACCCTTATTTTGTCTAGTTTTCAAAAAACAAAAAATAGTTCTCAAATTCATATGGGTTCATTTCCTTTTCCTATTCTCAAACCCTAGCTGCTAGTCAATGAAGATGTTCATATTTCTAGGACATTTTCAACAATTTATTTCTCCCAGTACGAAAATCGAAAAGTTACAAAATCTTATATCAAAATGAAGCCTCAAATGTCTACCTTAAGCGTGTAAACTTTCATGACCATCAGACTTCATTTACTATTTAAAACCCATTTTGTAAACACGTCTGCCCAAAAAACACTGTAGTTGGCAAATTTGCTTTTGTTCTTGAGACTTGGAGTTTTTCGGGCTCGTAAATGATTACCTTAACTTATCCTTACACAAAATATTATTTTGGACTCAATCGAAACCTTGAAAATATCAAAATCCCACTATAACACCATGATTAACACCACTGGACAGAAACCTTAACTCCCAACTTCAAAATCACAAGAGTATATCTTTGAAACATACCTTGATTTCCAACTTTGTTTGCCTTCTGCCTAGACTAAGAACTTGGCTGCTCACTCTCCTCCTCTCCTTGATCACGTTTTGGATAGCCAAAAATGGGCAAAATAAGTCCTTTAAATAAAAGTCATGGGTTTCTCAAAATATCCAATACGTGCTTTCATCCACTAGTTATTCGAGTGAACTAGGGTTTATGGCTTATTTCACAAGAAATTCTAGAATCCTCCTTGACTAGAGTGGTGTGACAAAAATATGATTCCCTTTGGTTATATTTTATCAAATTCCCAAGTGTCATAATTATATGTTTTATCTAGTACACACTATTATCCAATGGTTAGAAGAATGCACTAGGTCTTTTCATGGTTTCTGGCTTTCTCTCCAAGCAAATCAAATTCTCCCTCTTGGTTGGTCTTGTTGTGGCATCATATATACCACAAAAAATAGCATGATTAGTTGTCACATCCAAATCAGATTTAAATTAAAAATGTGGTGCAGATTAATTCTATTTTTTTAATCTTTTATCTCTCTTCATGATTACTTGATTTGACCTATTGCTTTATCTCCAAGCAACTTCTCTCTCCTCTAGATGGTGTCATTCTCTGGGCTGAAAAGGGTCTGGATTTTGCTTTAATTTTCCTCATAAAGAAGCCCCTAACTGGTCCTGGTCGGTTCCCTTTCATCAGTTAATGTTTCCCCAAGTCTTGGACCTTTTATTTGGGCCTTCATGTGTGTTTAAGTCAGATTTTCTCTCCTTCATACATGGCTGCACATTTTTTTCCCATTCTTGGGGAGAAAGTATTTGACTTTAAAAATATCATGATTAAACTTGTACTTATTGCACAAAAATCAACCATTAACCCCCAAGTTGACAGGTGTCCTCCTAGCATCATTACCTTTGACTTTTGCAATCATGAAGGGACTTTATCGATGCATGCTTGAGATCCTATCTGAGTTTTACTTGGGATTCCTTCGCAAATACTGAGACCCGACAAATAGTGCCACATACCGAGGTTTTCTAAAACACGCAAGGCATACCCGACTGCCCTGAAAATTTGATATACTTACATATACCGGCATATTTTCGCTCAACTAATTGTCCTATATCTCAGGACATAGTTAGGTGGAACCTTTTCCAACCGGATTTACACTGTATAAGTCTTATGTGCCCCTTTTTATCTCTCAGCCGAAAATATGGCCTTACTCGAAAATGTCACACTCCTGAACCGGGCTTAGTAGTCTTCCTAATTTAGCCTTATTCTCAAGTCTCAATGCCTGAAATCCAGGATACTACAATAGGGAAAAGAATATGTTTCTATGGTGGAAATGACAAGAAAACATTAGGTCAAGATGGAATCGTAATGTTCACTTGTCACTTGACTCTCTGTATTGTAGTTGTTGTCATGTAAAATCAGGTTTTTTTGTAAATGCCAATATTGTAATTGTCAATACCATTAGTGCTTTTGTTAATGGTGAAAATTTATTGTAATTAATGTATATGGGAAGGAGCATGTTCTCTAGGGCACATAGATGACTTGTCTATATTAGGTGTATGTTGAATGAGTAATCACAAGCCAGTTGACTATTTGCATGATAGTTGGTGTAATGAAGATTTATGGTTTTTGGCCAACGACATCAGTTTACTTGTCAATACTATCACTAAACTTGTCATTCCCATAACGAATTTAGTCAAATGCCACAAATGTTGGTCAAAATCATTACAATTCTTGTCAAAATCATTAATTTTCTAGTCAACCCCATTACAAATTTGGTCATGGGCCACAAAGCTTGTTAAATCCTGTCTGACATTTTTTTAGTACCAAACGTATTTGTCAAAATCATTAATGTTCTACTCAATCCCATTACGAATTTGGTTACAAGCTACAAATCTGGGTAAATCATGTCTTACATTTTTTAGTAGTGAACGCATTTGTTAAAACCAACCTCCAGTCCAACTGAGGCGATAATGCAACACCCACAACTCAAAAACCTTAGTGCTCACATACTCTCACTATCCTTCATGTGACTATGTGACAGATAGCACCCACCCTTGTTGATTTAGGGACGACGACACCGAGTGTGAGAATTAGAGGAAGAAGTTGGAGCCCGTGTTAAGCAATACAGACACTTCTCTCTGCACCCACCCTTGCCAATTCGGGGATGATGCCGCTGAGTGTGAGAGTTAGAGGAAGAAGCAAGTTGGACACCATGTGGATCAATTGAGGACGACAAGCGACGCTGTGAGAGTTAGACGAAGATATAGTTTGAGCCCCAACACTTTGTTTTCATTATAAAAGTTTCAAGGGCATTTTTGTCTTTTAACCAAACTGTCAAAAACCCAGATTCCCACCTCATCCCTTCTTTGTTCTTTCCACATTTCAATGGTCATTTCAGGGTTTTGGATTTTCATCTAGTATTTAAGTGTCATTTTTCCTTATATTAACTAACTCAACTAAACTTCTTTAATCTAATCAAATTAGATAAATATGTTTTATATTAAGGATTGGAGTGAGTATATCACTATCCACAATCTCCAACTATAATATCACATTCAACCAAGTAGTAAAAATGAACTAGCCACTGCTTAAGGATGAGACACATATTAACATTCTTGATGAGGAGCCTAGGATGAAAGTTCATAAAGAACATTACAAGACACAAGAACATCCATTTCAAGATGATGACGCCGAAGCAATGCAAAACCATGGAGCTTCTATATAAGATATTTAAAGAACCCAATTTTGTTCTTAACACCTATTATACTTTCTAGATCACCAAAATTGAATTTCATAATGTTTCCTCAATTTTAAGGCCCATAAATAATTTTAATAATTATCTCAAGCATTTTTCTCATGATATGCTTTAGACATTTGGCTCAACTAGGATTAATAGTGTTACAGACCTAGAATAGGCCCAATGGCGAAGCCCAACAGCAGATAGATATGGCCTAACCTATCCTATCTATTAGCCAGGAGGATCCTAACTCCCCAATAATCTAGGGCGACCTCCGCATACGGTTATGCAGTTAAGATCTTGGGTCGGATATCACGCTAGGCTACCTAAGGTACACTCTATAAATACTGAGGTTGAACCCTAAGGTACACACGTTCTAACCCTGAACTATCTACACACAGTCACACTGTGCACACACCCCACCCCCTTGGCTAAGTGTCTGGTTGTGTACAGTGATCCTATCCCCAACTGAGTGCTTCCCTCATAGGCATTCAGGAAGAGATCTTTGATCCAAAATCAAAGCACCGGCCCATCAGGCTGGACATCTGCGTTCTACACTAGAACAGTGGCGCCGACCGTGGGGACCGTAAATTTCAATCCTCGTGATCAATGAGCGTTAATACAAGAAGTACTAGCCATAGGCAGCCGGAGATTGGACTTCCGCCCAACCAGCCGTCGCAGCAACATGAAGAGGAATCGATCGACCCCGTCCACAATAATGGACACAAGAGGGAAGACCAACCCTCACCGCCACGGCAAGACGAACCAGTCAATTCCACGCTCAATAATGGGCAATTGGCCGATGACCCCTCAGATACTGAGTCCTTGGCAGCACGAAACCCAAAACAATGAGACGTCTGTCAAGGACGTCAGAACGTCATCCCGGAAGCCTTCCCGATCGAACACCCTGAGATCCGACGCCTGCAGGTCACTTTAGCTTCACTCCTGAGACGCATAGAGACCACGAAACACCGAAACTCCCTGCACATGCGGCAACTCGAGGAACGATTAAGGCGGAGGGATTTCACGTTGAGGGAATCCGCGACAAAGGAGTCTGCGACCAAGGAGTCCGCCACAAGGGAATCGACATCTTCCCAAGGGACCCGGGATGACAGGAACCGAGAAAGGACCCAAGATAGAGAAAATTCCTATGTCGGGCAAGGCAGGACCAGGTCGGAAAATGGCCGAGGTCATGACTTGGGATACATTGGCTGAAAGCTGGACCGAGAGGATGAGAACCGAGGAGGTAGACCCCCACAACATCCACCGAAAAAGATTCCCCGAATGAGGTACGTCGGGAAGGAGAATGACAGTCCTTTCTCAGACGAGGTGTTCAATGCGCCTTACCCGGATGACTTCGACCTGGCCGACCTCACTAAATACGACGGAACCCAAGACCTGGCGGACCACGTCGAGGACTTCGAGGTTACTATGTGCGTAAGAAGACTCAGAGAGACCGTCATCACCCGAATATTTGCCGCGACTCTTAAAGGGGTGGCCTTAAAATGGCTCCATACCTTGCCCACAAGGTCTATCCACACTTTGGACCAGTTAACTGAGGCATTCGAGTTGCATTTTGCTACCAGCATGCAACAACCGAAGTCCCAGTACATTCTGGGGATGAATTAGGCAGCTGGTCGGGAAACTCTTCAGAGTTATCTGGATCAATTCAGGGACGCGGCCTTACAAGTGCGCGGGCTAAAGGAAGAAGTCCATGTACACCTGCTGGCCGCTGACCTCGACAGTGAATCTCGGCTAGCCGAGTCGTTCTTTAAACAGCCGTCCAAGACCTTGAACGAGTTCATAACGCGATCGAAGAAATATCTGGAAATGGAGCAAATGCGCCTCGCAAATGCTCCTCGGAAAGACCCGGATAGGAGGACGCCGCCAAGAGACAAAAATCAGTCCGAAGGTTGCAAGCCAGATCGCTGGGGAAGAAACTTAGACAATAAATCCTCCGGTGTGAAAACCGAGGTGAAAGGGAAGTATGACAAATATACCACTTTGAACGTCCCCCGCTCTCAGTTATGGAGGGAGGTATCCTCGACCGAGATGCAGAAGATCGAGAGACCTCGGCCCCTCAGGAAACGAGCCAGCACGGATCAAACACGCTTCTGTGCTTTTCACGACAGTCCGGGAAATACCACAGACCAATGCTACGAACTCCGTGATGCCATCGAGAATTTCGTCAGAGAAGGAAAGTTACGCCAGTACGTAATAAAAACTCAAGGACGAAAGAGAGATAAGCGAAAACAATCCGACAGACAGGACAACCCAATCACTAAGAAAAAGAAAGATGAAAAGCGGCAGAGGCCGGGGTCTGAGGAAGATGAATTTCCCGAGGCCGATTTCGACTGTAACGTGATCAGCGGGGCCTTTGGTGGAGGCGGAAACACGGCAAGCCAGCGCAGGAAATACTTAAAGGAGGTTCTCTTGGTAAGAGACCGACCTAAATTCAAGGAAGACCCGAATACGGCGGGTAGGGTGGGACGACCTCAGCTCTGTTTCACAAAAGAGGACATGAAGGACGTCGTACCCGGCCATCAAGACGGCCTGGTAATCACAGGGACCCTAGTCAACTGCCGGGTCAAAAGAATATTCATAGACACCGGAAGCTCGGCCGATATTATTATCTGGGACGCCTTCAAAAGGATGAACCTGGATAAGGAAGACCTAAAACCTTGCAAAACGACTCTTGTCGGGTTTAATGGAGAGCTCTCGCCTCCCAAGGGGTACATCGACCTCAGACTGACTCTGGGCACGAAGGAAGGTTTTAAGACAGACCGGGTAAGATTTATTGTGGCCGAGTTCCCTTCCCCCTATAATGTAATACTGGGCAGGCCCACTATCCACAAATGGGATATACTGGTGTCGACCAAACACCAGAAGCTGAAAATGGTGAGTAACGCCAACCAAGTCCTCATCATCAAGGGCGATTAGAAGGAGTCCCGACAATGCTACTTCGAGACGGTCAGGGAAGGCGAAAATGCAGTCCCACCTCCTTCGCAGCTTCGGGATATCCAGCCCGGGTCAAAGGACCGAGGAGGGGGAAAGGCCAGCCATCCAATTAATATGGTCGAAATGGACTTGCGAGAAGAACCCGAGGTCCCCCGACCAGAGCCAGAAGGAGAGTTGGAAGACCTCATTGTCGGAAACGGCCCAAATCAAATCACCAAGATAGGCAGAACTTTGAACCCGGCCTTGAGAATAAGGTTAGAAGAATTCCTAGCGGCAAACAGAGATGTCTTTGCTTGGAGCCCGGCCGAAATACCAGGGATCGACCCAGATTTTTGCTGTCACAAATTGGCCATTCGGCCAGACTCGGCACCAGTGGCCCAGAAGAAAAGAAAAAGAGGACCAGATAGGCAAATAGCCCTTGAGAAACACGTGGACGAGCTGTTAGAAGCAGGTTTCATCCGAGAAATTCAATACACCGCATGGCTATCCAACGTGGTAATGGTCCTGAAACCAAACGGAAAATGGAGAGTCTGCACGGACTACACCAATTTGAATAAGGCGTGCCCCAAGGACGCCTATCCGATGCCCAACATCGACCAACTTGTGGAGAACTCATCCGGATTTCAGTTGATGTCTTTCATGGATGCCTATTCGGGGTACAACCAAATCACCATGCACCCCGACGATCAAGAGGCCACGGCCTTCATCACCGAAAAAGGAAATTATTGTTATAACATTATGCCTTTTAGGTTGAAGAACGTCGGGGCAACGTATCAGAGGATGATGAACAAGGTGTTCGAGGACCAGCTCGGCCAGAACATGGAGGTCTACATCGACGAAATGATCGTCAAGTCATACAACCCCGACAATCACATCCGAGACCTAGAGGAAACCTTCAACAAACTTAGGAAGTACAGAATCCGGCTGAATCCGGCTAAATGTGCTTTCGGGGTCCCGGCGGGAAAGTTCCTTGGGTTCCTGTTAACCAGCCAAGGAATTGAGGCCAACCCGGACAAATGTAAGGCTGTGTTAGACATGCAAGCGCCTAGGAAAAAGAAAGAAGTCCAACAGCTAACAGGAAGGCTGGCGACATTAACCAGGTTCTTGCCGAGATCGGCAGAGAACGCCCTTCCCTTGTTCAAATTGTTGAAAAAGGAGACGACAGGGGACTGGACCCCAGAGTGTGACGCCGCATTTGACAAAATCAAACAATGCCTGGCAACTCCCCCGATTTTATCCAAACCACAGCCCGGTGAGACTCTGCTCCTCTACCTATCGGTCGGGGAAGAGGCAGTGAGCTCGGTATTAGTCCGAGAAACCGAGAACGGTCAAGAACCGATATACTTTGTAAGTAAAGCCCTGCAGAGCTCGGAGCTAAGGTACCAGAAGCTGGAAAAATTGGCTTTCGCCATACTCACAGCAGCCAGGAGACTTCGCTCATATTTCCAAGCACATAAAATTGTGGTTCAGACCAGCCAACCGATCCGGCAGGTGCTGCACAAGCCCGATCTGGCTGGCAGGATGATCAGTTGGGCAATAGAATTATCCGAGTTTGACATCACCTACAAAGCACGACACGCCATTAAGTCACAAGCCTTGGTGGACTTCCTACGGGAACTGACCTCGACTAGGAAGGACGTCGGCGACCTTAACCTCTGGAAGGTATATGTAGACGGCTCGTCAAACTCCAATAGAAGTAGAGCTGGAATAATCATCGAAAGCCCAGAAGGAATTGCAATTGAGCATTCCTTGCAGCTAAACTTTCCCACATCAAACAACCAGGCCGAGTACGAGGCACTCTTGGCCGAGCTCCAACAGACTAAGGAAATGGGAGCCCAGAGAGTTACGGTTTTCACCGACTCCCAACTCATCGCCGCCCAGGTAGACGGGACGTACCAAGCTAAGGGCCCCCTAATGGAAAAATACATAAATAAGGTCAAGGAGGCACTATCGGACTTCGAGGAAGTGACGGTCACACATATCCCCAGAGGAGAAAACGTCAGGGCCGACATCCTCTCCAAGCTTGTCAGTACTAAAGGCACGGCCAACCACAGGACCGTGGTCCAACAAAAGCTAGAAAAACCGACCTGCGTGATGGCCATATCCACGTCTACCGACTGGAGGAAGCCACTCGAAGATTGCCTCAAGCGAGGAATTCTCCCGCTCGAGACGACCGAGGCCAAGAAACTCATTCGTGAGGCCGTGATTTACACAATGGTGGAAGATCACCTTTACCGAAAAGGTCTACATACCCCAATGCTAAGATGTTTAAACGCGAGCGAGAGCAAATATGTTCTGGCAGAAATCCATGGTGGAATAAACGGGCAGCGTATGGGAGCAAAGGCATTGGCAAGAAAGGCGCTACAGGCCGGATACTATTGGCCGACCATGGAGGTGGACTCCAAGGAGTTCGTCAAAATGTGTGATAGCTGCCAAAAGCATGCCAAAATCATTTGGTTCCCTCCGTCGGACATGAAATACATCTCGGCCCCATGGCCATTCTACAAGTGGGGGATGGACCTTCTAGGGCCATTTAAAGCCGCCCCCGGGAAACTACGATGGTTAATAGTGGTGGTGGATTACTTTACAAAGTGGGTCGAAGCCGAGCCACTAACCACGATCACCTCGGCAAGGGTGCGACGCTTCGTCCAACAAAATATCTTCTCCCGCTTCGAAGTCCCGGCCGAGGTCGTGACCGACAACGGCACCCAATTCACTGACAGGAACTTCTAGGGCATGATGGTCGATCTCAACTCACACACCACTTTGCCTCTGTCGAGCACCCTCAGTCGAATGGCCAAGCCGAGGCAGCAAATAAGGTAATCTTAGATAGCATAAGAAAAAAGATGGAGGACGCCAATTCTAGTTGGGTCGAACAGCTCTATAACGTGCTATGGGGCTACCGAACCACCATTCAATCGGCTACTCAAGAAACCCCCTTACGGATGACCTAGGATGCGAGACCATGATTCCCGTTGAGATAGGCCAACCATCGTGGCGAAGGTTGAGAACCCTTGAGGAAGGGGAAGAGGTAAACAGCGACGCGCTGGCCACCGAGTTAGATTTGGTGGACGAGGTAAGGGTCACGACACACTGTCGGGATATGGCTGCAAAACAATTCATCACGGCCAAGTATAACCAAAAGGTGAGACCCCGGTCTTTCGACAGAGGCGACCTAGTACTCAGAAGAGCCGACATGGGCAATAAGAACGCCAGGGATAGAAAGTTAGCTGCGAATTGGGACGGCCCGTACCGGGTCAAAGAAAAGCTTGACCGAGGAGCCTACGTTCTCGAAACCTTGGCAAGGAAGCCAATCAAAAGGACTTGGAATGCCGACAAGTTAAGGGCCTACTACAGTTAGGCCTAGTCACGACAAGCCTCCCATGACGGACACATCATGTCCAAGTTAGTTTTTGCTTTAATCATTTCCATTCGACTTTTGGTTTCGATTTTATCCATCTATGCAGTTTTTCATCTTAAGTTGTTAGCTCTTTAAAGCGAATCATTTCTTAAATTAATAAACGGTTCTTTAATCAAAATTCAATTTCAAGAATACTCGATGACCTGCTGACTACCTATAAGGAATCAGACCACGACTAGGCTAACCAAATCCAGTCATAACTCCATCCATAGGTACCAATCCAACACCGGGGCCGACAAGCTTGGGTACTTTGAAACTATGAAAGGTCGATGTCATCAGCCCCTTCAATTATTTTGATACATCAAATATAACACCTAGATAAGAAGGAGAATAATCATAACTGACCCTGATCAGGTCAAAATGTTTAAATGTGTGTCTCTATGACCACGGCTAAGCATGTGACAGTTTGCCCTTATCATGGTTAAAATACTGGAAAACGACTCCAGAACATCTTAGTTTGGTAAATTTAAAAAACCCTACCCATACACCTAGTCTATTACACTAGAAGAGTACTAGCGGACTCTATTTTCTTAAGACCCTGGCCCGGTCAAATCCATACCGACCTGCCATTTGCGTGTAAGGTTAAAGAAGCACATGATGAAATACTTAATTGAATTTTCACTTATAAAATGTCAAGATACAAGAAAAGTACTTGCTATTACAAGAAAAGCCAATATCAGACATCGGAACAAAAATAAAAAGATAAAATAACATTCAGCTCGGAGGGGCCGCCTCCTCCACTGGCGCCCTGTCTCCCTCAGGTTGGACTGCGGAAGAAGCTTCTTCGCCGACCTGCCCTGCTTGATCATCATCGGCAAGGGACATCGACTCGTCCTTGGGGGAAGGGGGCGACGGAATTAGAACTCCATCTCGGATGAAGGACCGGTAATCATAGCGGCGAGGTTCAGCTCCACCCCCGGGTTAAGATGCTGAATCTGGGCAAGGGCCATTTTAAAACAATCCTACATAGTCGCCCTCACAGTATCCGCCGCCTTCAGGTGGGCTTTCTTCTCCGCCTCGAGCTCCCGAAACAGATCGCTGCGCTGCTGCGTCAAGGTCTTCACCACCTCTATACTAAGGGAATTGGCCGATCGTATGTCGGCCAGATCAGTATAACTCTGGTCCAGGGCGGCCTTGGTCAGCAGAAGCTCCTCAGTCGCCTTACCAACGGCGGCCTGGGAGCGACTGAGTTCCTCCTCAGCTCGGCCTCTCTCCTCTTGGGCCCGGCGTGCCGCCTCCTCGGACCGTCCCACTGCCTCCTCACTTGCTGCTTCTCCTCCTCAAGCCTTTTGGCCTTTTCTTCGGCTATTTCCAGGTCCAGCTTCAGGCGTCAGACTTCACTCGTAGTCCTGACATAATAGCCATGAAGGTGTAGGTAGGCCTGGGACAATCCGAGGGCCTTGCAGAGATGGTCATGCACGCTGTGGACCTGGCGTTCATCCTCGGCAGAAAGAGGGTAGGAGCTCAGGAACTGACGGGGCGGAAAGAAGGCCATACCAAGCTCTTCTGAGATCTCGCCCTCCTAGGCCTGACTACGTTTGAGACCGCCAGGACGAGGAGCGGCAATTGGGATCTGGGGCGGAGACGGGGGACGTGGCGAATCGGATGTAAGCACCTCCTTCCCCTTGTTGGACGTTGGAGGGATGGCAGCTAAAGAAACTACGCTAGTAAGAACAGATGAGGGAATGGACGATGGAGCCACTTGTTTTTCCCCAACTTTCACCTTTTTATGTGGAGACGCCTTAGGGGCCGCGGCTGCAGCTGCAGCGGATTCCTTTTTTTGGGGCTCGGCAGCAGCTCGCTTTCGAGGCGCCTTCTTCGTTGGTGCCCCGTCCTCCGGCCTCACATACGTAAGGTAGTCCGGTAACACTTCCATAGGGCGTGAATCTGTAAAGAATTAAGAAGAAGGTCAGAATCCGAAGTCACTTGGAAAATAAAGAAAGTGGCATATGATAAACGACAGATTAAAATAAACAAGGTCGTACTGGAGGTCGAACCCGACTCAACGCCAGCCTTCTTAATATAGAAGGTCGCGCTCTTTACTCCATGCTCGGCAACGTAAGAGGTCAGCCGAGCTACGTGTACCTTCTCCTCAACCAGGAGGTCGTTGGCACCGATTTGATAAGAGGAGGAGGTGAGCTTGTGATGGTCAGAAGTCCAATAAAGTAGAAACCGCCACTCCACGTCGGGACCTTCACGGCCCCTCAAAAACCAAGGTTGCTCACCAAAAGTGGCAACCACCTTGAAGAAAGCATTTTTGAAATGCTTAAAGGAATCAGCGAAGGAAGAGAAAAGTTTCTTATCGGCATCACTCCGGAGAGAAGTCAGCCCTTTCAGTGTGGCCGGCTCCTTACCCGAGCGAGGGGTGAAAGGACAGAAAAAATAAAAGAAAAGGGTGGCGGTGCAAGGGATGGCAGGTTCCAATGAACCGCAAAGGTATTCGAACGCCGCAAGATAAGCCCACCCGTTGGGGTGAAGCTGAGAAGGGGCGAGATGAAGGTAATTAAGGACAGATATTTGAAACTCGATAAATGGAAAGCGAATACCGAGCCGGGACATGTATTCCCTATAGAAAAAAAAGAAATTGGTGCATTCAGGCTCCCGGGTAGAGCATATCGGCTCATTATCCTCAACAGGACCCAGGAAACATCCAGGCGAGCCCGGCGATCCCAGCTGGCCCACGTCCGCGGCCGTCATCAAGGAACGTGCCGTCAACATTTTGTACGTTACCCACGGGTACTTAGCCTTAAGAACCGAGGAAGGACTGCCAGAATCTGCCTCCACGTCGCACACGGAAAGGCGGGGAGAAGACGAGGACTCCCCCAAACAAGAACCTATGGGTATCACGGCGCAATTCGCAAACTCACCCAGAAACACCAACTCCCAACTCAGGTAAAACCCAGAAACCCTCAAAACGCTAACAAAGACAAAGGAGAAGCGAGAAAACCAAAACGCAGAAATACAAAGCTTCTCAAAAGTCGAAAGTATACCTGTAAATGCGAGGATTGGAAAGATGCAAAGTAAGGAGCAGGAACTCACGAACAGCTTTCTGGATGTTGGAGAAGGAAATGTCTTCAGAAACACAGAGGAAATTCGTTCTTGACGTTCCAGAGAGAGTTGGTAGGGAGAGCAAAAGTTTGTGGAATGTCAAGTGAGGAGCCCCAACAGCGTTTAACGTAGATAAAATAGGAGGGAAGTTCAAAAACCAACCCAATCGTCAGGGGCACAGGCGACTTTTCACCCCAAAAGCAGAGGTGACGTACGACGTGCCACTGGCGCATTAGATGCACACGAATACCGGGGGCGGCTAGGCATGACGATTGAACCCATCCCCAATCCACGAGCGCCAGATGTCATGAGGAAATCATGGCAAGTCAGAGGGGTTACTCCCTAGGAGTTACACGAGGGCCACGACAGCCACCCGGGTCCACAAGCCACTGGGTTACCACCCCGGCACCTTTACTCCCCCGAAACCACGCGGGATCCACGGCAACCACCCCGGATTCTCAAACCGCGGGTTACTACCCCGACGCATGGATTCCCTTGGCAACACCACGTACCCCGGGAAGATAGGTCGAGGCCGATGCCCGAGAAACCCAACCTGGCGGACTCCGGTATAATTGCCAGGACGCCGAGGTCTCCCCAGTCTACCTCGGATGACTCATCCAGGACATAATACACCCCGGCAGCTCAAATACTTGAACTACCAGGCTGGGGGCAACTTTTACAAACCTAGAATAGGCCCAATGGCGAAGCCCAACAGCAGATAGATATGGCCTAACCTATCCTATCTATTAGCCAGGAGGATCCTAACTCCCCAATAATCTAGGGTGACCTCCGCATACGGTTATGTAGTTAAGATCTTAGGTCGGATATCACGCCAGGCTACCTAAGGTACACTCTATAAATACTGAGGTTGAACCCTAAGATACACACGTTCTAACCCTGAACTATCTACATACAGTCACACTGTGCACACACCCCACCCCCTTGGCTAAGTGCCTGGTTGTGTACAGTGATCCTATCTCCAACTGAGTGCTTCCCTCATAGGCATTCAGGAAGAGATCTTTGATCCAACATTAAAGCACCGGCCCATCAGGCTGGACATCTGTGTTCCACACCAGAACAAATAGTCTACTTAATTTAGACTTATTCTTCAACTTCTAGGTCCAAAATTTGAGATGAGACACAACTGGTCATATACACATATTACAATTGATTCTTGAGTGCATAAATGTTTTATACACAAGTTCTTTTTGAAATTTTATGACTTGTGGGATGGTCTCTGCAAGATCATAACTTTTGGATTGAGTCTCTTGGTTTCACAGTTTCAAGTAATTAATTACTTAAGTCTCTAGATCTTCACATTATGCTTGTGCTGGGGTAAAAATAGGATCATCATGATGATCTCAATTCATCTCTCTGTTACAATGAAATTCACTATAGCTACAGGCAGACTTTTGATTAATACACTTTAAAATAGTTATATTTTTTCTTAAATTCGCATATACCTCCACAAACATAGATATATAATAGATTAGACAATGCACGTTGATGTAGTATAAGAGGAAAACTAAAGAAAATAAAAAACTTAAAAATCCCAGTTCACAAGACAAAAATGCGCCTTACAGAAAACGAAAGTACATTACCGAAGGTTTATTTGCCTTTCTAATAACATTCCATCTGATATTTTATTGATCAATATTAATATTAATATCCGCTCACATATGATTTTTATTTTTTTTTTACCTGCACACTCACATGATTCAGAAGTCACATTATCCATAAATTATAAATAAAGTGACTTGCTTTTTAAATTATGTGTAATTACACTGAACTTATGCAGGCAAAAAGAAACATTGCACTTATATATAGTTTATTATAAATATTCATGAATGTCAATATATCAACGCACACGCACACACGAATACTTCATCTATGTATAGAAGACATGTTATTTACTTGCTCATGTCCTTAATATATGAGCTATAGATAACAAATTTGTAGGGATTAAGAAAATTAGTTAAGTTGATTACTTGTAAAAGATATAATGCTGGTTTTTCTAAAATACTCCCCTTAAGTCATTTGCATTAGAAACTATCCCTTGATAAAAAATTTATTTGTAATTAATAGGGGATAGTTTGGGAAAAAATTATGAATTTGTAGGGATTAAGACATGTTATTTACAATTGCTCATGTCCTTAATATATGAGCTATAGATAACAAATTTGTAGGGATTATGAAAATTAGTTAAGTTGATTACTTGTAAAAGATATAATGTTGGTTTTTCTAAAATACTCCCCTTAACTCATTTGCATTAGAAACTATCCCTTGATAAAAAAAATTATTTGTAATTAATGGGGATAGTTTGGGAAAAAATTATGAATTTGGGAGACAAAGTAAATTGAGGCTTTATATTTAATATATATATATATATAATATTTAATTAGCTACTATTTCCTACATTTAGGACTGTAGGAAGAATAAATTATGAATAATACACTAAATTTCATGCAACACACGCATAGTCCCTCCAATCCATAATATAAATCACTAAGTAATTTGATTTAAGAAAATTTAGTTGCATCATTAAAGTTGTTAAAAAAAATCATGTACTTCTTTACCCTAAAAAATACTCTAATTAAAGAAATATATTCTCTTTATCCCCTCATTATTAAAAATTAAGAAGAATAACATATTTGGAATAAAGTATTTAATGCTACACAAACTCTTGCAAAGTGGCTAATAATTATATCAAGGATCACCAAATCCTCCTAGAAGAGAACTTATATATACTATGGACAGGAGGGAGTATATGTTTATATCTAGTTTGTTTCTAAGTTAACAAGGGAGTAAAAACTTTTATCCCAAATTCGGAACACATAAGCTTCTTGTATTGATTGCTTGAGCTGTTTTCAATTTTCACTTGTATGTACACTAGACTTACCTCCACAATAGAACAAAAGAAAAACAAACTGTTAAGAGACGCTGCTTCTTCTGGCGTCGCAGGCTGATGCAGCATTCTGGCTACTACACAGAAAGGTGAGAGCGATAAGTCATAAACAGTGACCGAAGGGTCATCTGTCTATATATATATATATATTGGGACCATTTAGTTAGTCAGTCAGTCTCTCAGAGTAACTATCTTGAGATGCCCACCCTTTACTCTTAAATTAAACCTATTAGTAAAGTAAACCCAATTAAATATTTAAATGTTGTTTAATTTATTACTATTTCGCAGACTCCTCTGTGCGTAAATATAGTGTTCAGAGTGTCCCACGAGTCTCTGACGCATAATAACAGAAGAAACACTCCGACGAAAGTTATAAAGAATTGTCCTTTTTCGATCTCTCTCCTTTTAGAACGAGTCACTAGGAAGAATTAATTTGTTTGTCTTTCTTCGATCGTCTCTTCATCTTCTTCTTCGGCTTCATTCTCTCACTTCTGTCAATATTGTTTTATTCGTTTCCCTGAATATATAGAATTATGGTTTGGAAACTTTTAGCTTCTCATAGTATCTGAATATAAAGTAGCTTCAGCTTCTTTATTGGTTCTCTAAAAGTTTCATATTTCGAGATAGAGATTATCCTAAGGTTTCCATGGACCCAAAAAAAAAGGTCACTATTTTGCTTATTATTCTTGGCATAGGAAAGACAGTTTAAACGAAACTCCTGAGTAGAGCAGATCCATATAATATACTCTCTCTCTCCGCTCCTAAATATAAGACAAAGTTTATAATGCAAATTGCACTACAAATTTTATCCTATATCTGGGACTGGAGGTATTATGATATATGTACACACACATACTATCAAGTTTCTTTATTTTCGTACTGTTTCTCTTCATATCCAAAAATGGCTTTTGTGGAAATACGTTCTCTTTGGCCTATTAGTTTAGTTACATCTATATTCAAGAAGAGTTCACACACACACACACATTTATAAGCTGTTAAGAAACCAGTGTTGTCTAGGGTTCCAGCTTTCTAGATGCATGAGCATCATAGTTATCAAGATCATAAGTAATAATAAATTCTAGGGTTTTTTGAATTTGGAGGCAATTCTAGGGTTTGACGATGCTCAAGATAGAAATTTCTCATTGTTCTCAACAAACCATATCAGACTCGTTATTGTTACAACTGGCGAAAGTGGACTCTATTCCTATTCGAAACATCTTGAAAATTAGTAAATTTGGAAACCGGTACGGTAAAGAAAATTTGACAAGACTAATTAAAAAATAGACAAAAATGTATTAAGAAAAATATTAATTAATAATATAAACATATATTTTTAAATTGCAAACAGTTCAGCTCTAATATTAACCGAGCCAAATGAAAAATCCGTACCTAATTTAGAAATTAAAGCTTCATATATAGGAGTGGTGAAGTAGGGTAAACAAGTAAAACCATATAATTAATTACATTTACTTTTATCCTTTCCAAATACAGAAAAAAAACTGGGTACATTTAATTCTGATATTTATGCATCATGCCCACTTGATTAGTTTGACTTTCTTTTGCAGAAAGCATGCAGCAAGCTTCAAGCATGATTCTTCTGCAAACAAACAATTAGAAAAGGTTATGCCGTGAAGTTCCATGCTTCTTAAAAAAATACAAATTACAATGAATCCACTTGTTGGTTTCTTGAGTTACACACACACACTCTCTCTCTCTCTCTCTCTCTCTGTGTGCGAAAATTTTAACTCGTTTATATGCATATCTCTGTGCAACAAAGGTGTGTGGTCCTGTTCTTACACAGTAAGGGTGGGTGCTTTAAAGATAACGTGTAATTGGTCCCTCGCCCTATATATGAGTAGCTTTCATACACATGGAAATGACACTGCTCTTAGACTATACACCACAACTTTTGAATCTAACAAACACACACACACTTATCTAAAGTGGATTTCTTTTCTCTCTGTCTTTTAATTCACATCCATGTGATGATTATACCTTCCTATGCTCTTGTTTATCTGTCTCTCCCTTTTTTGTTCTTTTTTTTTTTTTTTTGGGTATGGATGGAAATACTTTATTCTACAAGTTAGGGTTTAATTTGCACGGCAGGAGATGAACTCTCGAATTCAAAATCGTGCGTACGTATGGAAATAAAATACTCTTATGGGCTTTAATTTAAGACTTATTTAACTAATTTGAGTACATCAAGGATGTTAGTTAAGTTAATTAATATGATATCTTATTTTCTATTTGATTGTTATTGAGGGAATATTAATAGGGTTAATTTGGATAAAATGGATAAAAACATGAAATGGGTTGTATATATAGGATTAGTACTAAGTACTAACTCCCTAATTAGGTCATACATTATGGATACGAGGAAGTATTATTTGACTTCCTTGCGAAGTTAAACATACCTATTTAATTTTATTTCCACATTTTTTTGCATTGGCATATCCTTCTATTGAGAGTAATTTTGTTGGAGACATATCGATCTGAGCACTAAATGTGAACACCTATTTCACTAAAAATTCAAACATTAATTTGTTGTGTTATGGGAATTAGCCCCTTCTAATAAACCATACACCTATTGGTTAGGTACTTTTCACAATTTTTATTTGGCCATTTATATCCATTCTTTACTTAATTAATTTCCATCATTCTAACTTGATTTTCTCATTACTCAAGTGCATAATCTTGCTTAAAAAATACCAAAGAATTCCCAAATGATGCAATTAATCTCTTTTTTAATCAAATAGGAAAATAATACCAAAAATACATTACTCCCTTTTTTTGCCCGAAAAACACGTGACTCCCTTAATAATATGAAAAATGCTGCAATGAATATATTAGGAATCGTAAGTTATCCGTCACAATATGGTTGAAACCTTAATAACTATACACACATTCTATTTCAATTTCATCTTCTGAGTTAGCTCTCAAAAAAGGTATAAAACTAGATGTAGGCTCGATCTTTTGTATGGAATATATAAGAAATAAGTCATCATCCTGTACAATAGTACGACTTCCTAACAAATTTATTGATGTTGCTTATTTAAGTTAAAGAAAACTATGTTAAAGATACGAAGGATACACACACATAACGCAAAGCAACATCAATAAATTTGTAAGGAAGTCGTACTAATAATGATGATAAGAAGTTACTGTTTGCTTTGTTGTCTTTTGGCTTAGTTTCTATGGGACCCCATGTGATGCGTTTCGGTCACAAAGACCTTTCGTAATTCTCGATAAAGTGTGACAAACTACTTTTCGATATGTGCCACAAGGGTCCCCCTTCGAAGGTTATTAACTTCCATACAACTCTCATATGCTTGTAACCATGTAGCAAGCAATATATGAATACACACACACACCCCTATATTCTATATATATATATATATATATATATATATATAGAGAGAGAGAGAGAGAGAGAGAGAGAGAGAGAGAGCAAAAGAACAGATCATCATCAGAAGATACAATGTACAAAACATCGTATGTCTGCAGAATAGATCAATATAGCGTGGAACTCAAATAATTTATTATATTTACATATGTTTGTGTCTGTCAATGATGGATGTGAACGTATAGGGTAATGTACACTAAATCTATAATTTTTTGTAACATCTTAGACAAAAGTTTTCAACCCAAAACCACTATAATCATGGAAATTATGATTGCCCATTACGCTTGAGCTCAAACCGATACGCAGAATATATAAAAATTATAATATGGATAATATAATTAGCTAATTACTTAACTCATCTGAATTTCTTTCCGCAGATCAAAAAAGAAAACACTGCTCTTAATCTCTCTCTCTCTCTGATTTTGTTGAAGGCTCTTCGCTCACTGGAGGATAATCTACGTTCATGAGAAAAGATTATTGTATTACTCTTAAGTCATATAGCCTGTATTTTCTTCAATTGAAAAAACCTAAAACTAACTTATTAGGTTTATACTCTTGATCAATTTTTTATTGGTAATGTCAACTAATCTCTCAAGCTACATTAAGACCCAATTAACATATATAGACCCCAGTTACGGAACCACTCGAATCAACTCATGTTTTTACTTGTCTTTTTTTTTTTTAATCAAGGGTATCCTTTTCAAAACTTAGAGTGCATAGTGTTTTCACCTCTCCTAAACAAATATGCCTTCTGAATTTCAAACTTGTGGTCTCCTTTTTTAAGGTAAGATTGTTTACAACTTCAACTATAGCTTGCTGGTTTTTATTTCTCAGTTTTATTTTCTCGTTTTTAGTGGATTTTTTTCTCTTTTCAAAACACCAAATATTTTTCATGTCTTTAATTTAGATTTGAGTATTAGCGAATTCACAATTTAATGTATTTTTTTCTTTCTACAAAATCTGAACTCACAATTTTAGTAATATCAAATTTCTTACCCTCAACTCAACAATTATTTGTTCTTCTTTTGCTACATTACTTTTTTCATTCTTTCTCTCCAATAATGTAATTGATTTATTTTTTTATTAAAAAATAAATGACGAGTATCAATAATTTCTCAATTCATATAAATTATAACCTACCTTATATATACTTGACCAATTTGCATATGTGACACGTGGCCACCCAAGCGCCTTTGCTTTATCTTTCAGGACGGCGTGGTCGGTTCAGTGCCAGCATCTTCTCCTTCTTCTTCCTCCTCCTCCTTTTTCATTCTGTTGTAACTCAACTTGTTCACTAAGTTTAATCTACCCAACAAAACCGATACTTTGAACCTAGCAAGGAAACCAGTTTCTTAAACAGATCTTGGAATCTAAAGCACTGTGCGAAACTTCTTCCTTCTCTCCCTCTCTCTCTCTCTTGTGTGCTTCATATCGTTATCTAATAGGGGGAGGTGATGCTGTACTGTGAGTTAATTATTTGCTTCATTTATACTTTTACTTTAATTTTCGATGGTTCTTGAAAGCTCTGCAACTATATTCTTTCTTTTGAATGCGAATTTGTTCTAATTATCATCTTTATGTTGGTACAAAATAGCTTCATAGTAGACCAAGCTTGCACCTCATTTAACTGTTCTTATTACTTGTCTCTTTCATGTACTGAACCTATCTCTCACAAAATTTTCTTGTATAATTCGATTTGATACGGAGATGTTTCTATTTGGTCAAAACCTAAATAGTTAAAGTGTATTCTGTTCACTACTACGTTTTTCTTGTTCGGAATCAAAATTAGTTATCCGAATTTTACTGTTTTAGATGTGATAAGTTACAGAATAGCTACAATTCTGCTTTTTCTGTTTCAGTTGTGTTCATCATGGATACCAAATCTGAGAAATTTAAAATTACTATGCAGTCTCTGAGACGAAAAACTAATAAAGTTTAATAGTTGCATATTTATCATACTTCTTTCATAGTCTTGTAACTATCAGTATGGTTTAGTTTTTCTGTATCAGATATGAACGAACCAACTAATCGATACTTAATTAATTAGATTCATATATGTTGAAGAGATTACTTGTTGAAGGTGGAAGAGAAATTTGAAGAACGAAAGGCCAGCAAAATTCTCTCTGCATTATATTGGGAAAGCAATAATGAGAGACATAAGATGAACAACATTAACAATAGAACTTCATCAAAAGAAGCAGCAGATTTCTCATTAAAACAGGAAAATCATCATGACAAAACGAAGAAGGCTTCAACGTCATCAACAACAACAACAACAACAAGCAGCTTAACAGCATCGTCATCACAATGGCTAAGATCAAAGGACCCGAGGATTGTTCGTGTTTCGCGAGCCTTCGGAGGCAAAGATCGTCACAGCAAGGTTTGCACAGTGAAAGGACTGAGAGATAGACGAGTGAGACTCTCAGTATCCACAGCTATTCAGCTATATGATCTTCAAGATAGGTTAGGGTTCAGTCAGCCCAGTAAGGTTGTGGATTGGTTGCTTGATGCAGCTAAACATGAAATTGATGAACTCCCACCACTCCAAATTCCTCCTGGAAGCTTCAGTAATTTCTGTCACCAACCAGTAACTTCCATGAACAATCAAGTTATTTCAAGTACTTCTCAGCAAAATGAACAAGGGTTTAACATCATGGAAGGTTCAAACTCAGTCATGTCCAAGTCTAAAGGAGAAGTGGCTATTGATGAAGAGAAAGCAAATTGGAATAGAAGAGAAGAGGAGGAGGATAGAAACAATCATCATCATCATTATCATCCTTCTTTTCTGGATTTGATGAACACTGTGCCTCCTCTTGGTTATAATGTTAATAATAACCCATGGGGGGCTAATTCAAACCTTGGATTTGCAAACCAGCAGACAGATTTACACAGCAATAGTACTAACGTTGTACCTTTCTCCGGATTATCATCAAACTTGTCTTTATCAACTGGAACAATTGCTCAGACATATTTTCCTTCACATTATGGGGCAATAATGGACATGGAACCAAGCAAGCAGATGAATCAGTATCAGATGTTGATGAGTTCATCAAATTCTCTGATGAATCCTTCGGTTGTTAATAATACTACAAGCCAACAACAACCTACGAAGCCATTCAGCTTTGCTATGATGATGACTCCTAAACTTCTCCGATCACCAAACAGCAGTGAAACACAACCTCGTAATAAAGACCAGGTTTTTCCTTCCAAGTGATAATACACACATAATACAGGATTTTCCTCAGAGAATAAGCATGGATATATTTGAGGACAGTAAGAAATATGAAGGTCATACAGGGAAGATATATAGATATTAAGTTCTCTACTAGATGGGGTTTTCAATAATCATGCACCTTCCTTCATGAATTGATGTTTGACTTTCTGTTGTTTTGTGCTTTATTGTGAGAATATGACCTTTTGTTACTTTTTCCTCTATTCAGTCTGAATGTGTGTCATAAGAAAAAGTAAATTGAATTAATTAATCTGCTTCACTGGCATGCGTTTTTCAACGACAAAACAAATCCCTCAATAAGGGTTAATGATTTTAGCTGTTACGTTGGACATCTTGTGCATTTTCTATCGACTAATATATAGGATTCCACATGTTTTTCGTATCTTGCTTCATTGATTTTAATTACTACTATGTAACTTGTATTCCATGAGATGAACACATGCATATATATTGCAAAATTGCAAAAGTATACCTTGGTTTATTTCCAGCTCTCACCATGATCACTTCTACATAGTGAATATATATATGGAGCATCGGTTAATTGTTAGAGATATTTACTTGTGCGTGCATTGTCGTCTAATTACTGTTCAATTGATTTTATCATATTTGTATTTATATTTAAATCATTATTTGTTTTAGGGTTAAGTAGCAATTTTGCCCCGGAAGTATACCCCAGGAGCAATTTTGCCCTGAAAGTTTTTTGGGTTCAATTTTGGCCCAAAAGTTTTTTTTAGAGCAATTTTGCCCCTCTGTTAGAAACCCTAATGGTCAACTAACAGTTGACCATTAGGGTTGTTAACAGAAGGGCAAATTTGCTCCAAAAAAAAACTTCCGGTACAAAATTGCTACTTAACCCAAAAAAAAAATGTTAAAACTGCTATTTATGATATCATATATTTCTAAATTTTATTTATATAATATCTAAGGGTGGAAACAGGCCAGCCCAGCCCAGGCTTCACCTTTAACAGGCCAAGCCTGTTCGGCAACAAAGTGGCCTGAGCCTGGCCTGTGGCCTGTTTTAGGCCATTTTTTTAGCCTGAGTCTGGCCTGTATACAGGCCTGGCCTGGCTTGTGCCTTGTTAAGAAGGCCTATATTTTAAAAAAATTTATAATTAGGTCAATAGGCTACAGGTCTCACTACAAAACATACCTACTTCAAACAGGCCAAAAATAAGCCTACTTTAAACAGGCCGAATTACATAAATCAGCAAAGGCAGAGATAAAAGAAGAGTTGCATTTTCATTAACGAGTCATTATTGGAAAATTAAATATTAAATATAAAAAATATATGGCCAGGAGCAATTTTGCCCCGGAAGTTTTTTTTTGTAGCAATTTTGCCCCATATGTTTTTTTTTTTGAGCAATTTTGCCCCTTCATTAACAACTCTAACAGTCGTTAGTTGACCGTTAGGGTTAACGGTCAACGGTTAGTTGACCGTCAGGGTTTCTAACAGAGGGGCAAAATTGCTCCCAAAAAAAACTTCCTAGGCAAAATTGAACCCAAAAAACTTCCAGGGCAAAATTGCTCCTGGGGGTGTACTTCCGGGACAAAATTGCTACTTAACCCTTTATTTTAAGATAATAGGCAGAAGATTCTTTTTTTTTTTATAAAAAAAAAAGATTGTTGTTATTATACATGTCATGGTATATTAAGATAAAAAATAGTAAATTTAATTGGATGATTAGTAATTAAAATCCAAGTATCGAAATTTCAAAAAAAGAGAGTAAAAGAAGTAAGTGCAGCCACATTAAATATGTACCTGACACACACACACACACTGTACTATACACAGTATATTATAGTAGCTAGTTATACACATCTAACATATTCTACCCTTTATCATCAGTTTCTACCATTAGGTTATGCAAAAACTTATTTTTGAGAAAATATTATGGGTATCTCTATATTAATTTTAAAATATTTTTTGTTATTCATTTCTAATGTGTTCATTTGTTATTTAAAGTTATATATGTAATGTATACCACTAGTAAGTTTTTTGGCTCGCAGTGTATCTTACATATGTATATATACCCGTGTTTAACAAGATTCTACGAACCACTTATCCTTGGGTTTGTAATACCCTAAAAATCTGTATCATAATTTGGTAAAATTAAACCTATAGAAAGTAGGTGAATATGAGATATCAAATATTAAGTTATAATTATTTTATTTTCTAAAGGAAAATCTCTTGGAAATTTGAGAATCTAAGGGCCAAAGTGCCAAATGACAAAAATGCCCCTAAGGGACATAAATACTTAGGAAAATTGTGAAAAATCCTAAAAGGCAAGGAAATAATTATTAAAATTGAGAGAGTATATTATCTCTAATTATGGTAATTTAATAATTATGAACTTGGAGAAATTGAATAAGAATGCTCAAAAAGTATTGAAATGACTAAATTACCCTTGTAAATTCTAATATAATGCGAAGACATGAAAACAAAAATGTCGTGGCAAAATTTATGAGGTAATGTGGCATTCTAAGTAAGAAAATTATCAATTTGTGATAATTAAGTAATTAGGTAATATTGGGCTAATTACTTAAGCATAAGCAAAGGAAATTCACAGGTAATTATGTAAAACCCTAAAATTAGTGGTTTTTGTTTTAAAATTAGTAAAAATATGTTTACTAATTAATTGGAAATTTTGGAGAAAAATAGTTGAGTTTAGGTATTTTTTTTTAAAGCCTAAATGCAAGAATAGACCAATAGGAAAATTTTTTAAAAATTTATGTAAAAATAATTATTTAATTAATTAAATAATTAATTAAATAATTAATAAAAATAATAATAATAATAAATAAAAAACGAAATAAAAAAAAAAAGAGGGAAGAAAAAAAAAAGGAAAAAAGAAAGAAAGAAAAAGAAATTAAATAATATATATGTATAAGATTTTATGCAACTTGCCATTATTTTAATATTATAATTTATTAAAGTAAAAATGATGAATAGTAATTTAAAAATTAGGAAACGGATCCTATCTAGAGATCTAGGAATGGGATTTCCAAAGTCAGGATAGAATATTGATCAGTGGAATTTTATCTTCCGTTAGACTCTTCCGGAAGTAAATTCTGAAGC
Organism: Acacia pycnantha; assembly: GCA_025563575.1. Classification (NCBI taxonomy): domain Eukaryota; kingdom Viridiplantae; phylum Streptophyta; class Magnoliopsida; order Fabales; family Fabaceae; genus Acacia; species Acacia pycnantha. The sequence continues at coordinate 903,126 of JAMWYP010000146.1, forward strand.
CGTTTGTGCATTTTCCTAATAAAACAAAATAGGGAAAAATGTAGATAGGCACATTTTTGGATATGAAGAAAATAAATTCTAACTCGATATCTAGATGTGAGTTTGAATTTATCTGAACATATTTGGAATCGGTGAATTTTTCTGAAGAAGTTGATGATTCCAGAAATGTGTTCTGAAACCAGACGCGTTCGGACACGTTTCTCGAGAAAACTTCAACTGGACTGTTGAAGCCCTATATGGGAGCAAAATTTAGGTTAACTTGGACATTTCTAGTAAGTGAGGAAATGGTTTCAAGGTTGTAAATCCAGAAGTTTGAGATTTCTCCGAAATCACGCGATTCGGGTACCGATCGGGGAAATTCTATTAGACCGGGTTTAAAGCAACCCAAGTCACCATTTTTGGGCCAATCTTGGGCTGCCACATCACCCCTTATTTCGGCCAAGCAAGCTCCCATGGACAAGGATTTTACACCATTTCAAGTTTGATTTTCCATGGTTAAGAACAACCTTGAAAATTCCATGTGTCCTTAGAAAATTCTATAAATAGGTGCCTTGCTCTTCATATTTTCTTCACACCATCACTCCTTCCTTTGGCCGAAATCCTAGAGGGAGAAAGAAGAGAGAGAAGCTCTGGAAAAATTGTGAAGAAAGTCTTCAACGGGTAAGTCTTTCGCTCTTTAGCTTTGAAGTTCTAGTTTTTACTTCGGTAGTTGGTAGAATTGTTAGTTAGATTTAGGAAGTAGGGGATGAAATTCCTATTCTTTTTTTTAGGCCTCATTGCATTGAAAAATATGCCCGAAGAGGTAAAAACATGGTAGGGATCGAGTCTCCGAAAAGTTGAAGCTTTTGTAGTTCTTTCAAAAGTAGGGGTTGTAATGCTAGAATAGCCTTTAAATTTTCAAGTATGATTGGATATCATATGGGAGGGCTATTTTAGTCTTTATTTTCGAAAACCAAAATGGCGTCGAAGTTCTGGAAAAATTTTGGAAAAAATCGGAGCCAAAGTAACGAAGTGCTAGCGAAATTCCGCCAATTAGGGGTATAGGGGCAAAATGGTAATTTTTACCTAAAATGCCAGTTATGATGTCAAATCACTAATAAAAGTGATATTACTCTTATAGGACATCAAAAACTGTGATTTGCTGCCGTTACGCTGTCCGACGTGCCGCTGTTGAACGTTTCCCCGTTTTCCGTAAAACGTGTCATTTCCGTCAAAAGTACCGAAGTACCATCAAACGAAGGTACGTTCGCGCATCTTGTAATACCGACTCGATGCTTATAGTCCGCTTATATATGATATGGATAGTTTCATAAGCCATGGGTGGAACTACGTTCTGGGCCATGCACAGTGACTAAGGTAATAAACTTAGATAATCACTATACAGCTTCACGGGGTATGGTTTTGATAATACCGTTATGTTTTCCTAGCGCTGAGGACACGACCGATCATCGTGGCACTGGTGAATAGTGCAGGCAGATAACTTTGCTTGTAGGGTAGTTGTTATTTAATGATCAAGGATCATTGCTGTAATTCATTTTAGAAATATCTGTTGATCATATACTGTTATATAAGCATGAGGTTAACCGTTACCTGAGATCCGATGGGCATTGGATCTCAGCTCTTACTATAGCATCACATCAAGGTCTGGAGAGAGGGACCAAGGACGGAGGATAAGAGTAAGCAGAGCGGACGACACACATGAAGATGAAGACCACGTGAAGACCGAGTAATGATCGGCCGAGAAGATTTAAAGTCGTACACAGATAATGTATTAATCTTTATGAACAGGCGATTACGCCACCGTTATTGTTATAATCAGTTACTCAATGTTTTATTCCGATGCTCTACTCTGATTGATTTAAAAAAAAAATTGGCTCTGAAATTGGGATGTTACATTTTTGGTATCAGAGCAGATTTCCTGGCATGAATTTAACTATGTTACCACGGATAGTTTGGTGCCGAAGGCAAGGCTAGTCTACGTGGGTATGCCATAAGTCGCCGTAAAGTCGGTGAGGCCCCCATGGTAGACACTTACCTGGCCATTCTATTCGGATAACGGAGTTAGGTTCTAAGCCTTTGAGCATATTTTGAAAATGAGTACTGATATAACTCTAGCGTTATGTTCTAGAGATGGACAGAAACGAGGTCCTCTGCATAAAATATTTAGGGCGAAGAAAACGTACCGTGCATATATCCGTAAGATAGGGTTCAGATTAAACCTAGAATCGGTACATCTACCGCCTAGACTTATGCCGATATCAGATATCTCTGATACCACTGATACCACCGAAAACCCGGATATCTCTGATACCACTGATACCACTAAAAACCCGGATATCTCTGATACCACTGATACCACTAAAAACCCGGATATCTCTGATACCACTGATACCACTGAAAACCCGGATATCTCGGATACCCCTGGTACCGTAGATAACCCTGATGACCCTGATATCAGTATCTGATAACTCTGATATCAGTCTCCGATACCTCTGATAACCCCTATATCAGCATATGATAGTCTCGATAACCCTGTTATCAATCTCGGATAGTTCCGATAGCCCTGATATCAGTCTCTGATAACTCGATATCGTCTCGATAGCTCGATATCGGTTTCTGGTAGCTCTGATAACCCTGATATCAGCCTTTGATAACCCTGATAACTCTGGTAATGTCGCCTACCGACGACAATTTTGACTACCCAGGAGATCATAGACCTTGAAAATCAGTTCCGACACGAATTCTGATAACTCACTCTGATAACTCTTATAGTCGCCAGTTTGTACTGGACGATAGTTCTATCCTAGCACAAAGCTTGTAGGTGGAGTTAAGCCACGCCGGACGAAACTCTGAGACCGACGAATAGAAATACATGCGGTATTCGACCAATGTTAGAGTCTTCTGTCGGAAAAGTCATTACATATTTCTGGAGTTTGGACTAGATCCACTCCTCATCATTTCCTCTTGAAACCACTTTTGAGTGGAAAGCACAAACGAACTCTTAGAAGAAGTACTATCTCAAAGTTTTCATTGGCAGGTAACCCCCAATAGGTTCTTGTTTAGATACACTCAACAAGAGGAGCAGCAACCTCCATTGGACACATATTATGTATGGACAGCACGATAAAACATCTTGGGCAACTGTAGGAATTGGTAAAAAGCAGAACTCCATGAGAGCCCCAATTGGGAAAGCCATGTCTTAGGCCTTAAGTAAACGAATTCCTTCGCTTTAGGGCTTTTCGATTCAGAAGCAGGGTTCTTCTTGTCTCAAAACCATTTCTGAACAAAACAAACAAATAAACTCCTAAATGAACAGCTTAAGATCGATGTCTACTTCTTTCTAAATCATTCTCAAAGGCTAGAGTTAGATAACTAGCTAAATATTATAACACATCCTACCATGAAATTTATGTACCTTACCTGTTTACTTGAAAGATTAAATTATTCCTTAAAGACCGTTGTTCTTTTTAGAGAGATCAGATGGAAAATCTACAAAGAACCGGAACTCTAGGAGGCCAATGCCGAGGTGGAAATAAAGGCAAACAACCGCGAGGAATACCAGTCCCAGTACAAAGGGAGTTACAGGAGATGGCGGAAAAGCTGAAAGAGCAGAAGATTCTTATTGATAACCTTCTGGCTGAAAGACAAGAAAGGCAGGTTGAGAGACAACTGGAATCCTGCTGTCTGATGGAGCGTAACTTAGAGGAGCTGCAAAGATCAAAGGATGTCAACGGTAGCAATGTAAGTCATGACGAACTGAGCCACAAAAGCTCCACACTGAAAAGGAAGGCGCCTTGGCTCAGAAACCAAGGGAAAAGCAAGAAGGTAGCTCAGACTAAACAACAGAACCATTCGCAGATGCCGAGACTTCAACAGTGTCCGAATTGTGGAAAGTACCATCCTGGCATTAGCTGCATTGGGAAACGAATTTGCTACCAATGTCTGGAGTCGGGGCACATTATTAAAGACTGTTTGGAGCACAGAAGTCACCACCAAGGTGCTAATAACAATGAGCAGCAATACAACTCTGGAGGAACGGGACCCCAATCATGTCCCAAGTGCGAAAGGTACCATCAAGGTACAGACTGTGATGGGAAGAAGATATGCTACGAGTGCCAGAAGTCTGGACACATCAGCTGGAATTGTCCTCTGAAAGCTGCAAAGAAAAGGTCACAGAACCTAAGCCAGAAGTCAGTCCAGACTGGACAGCAGAAACAGAAACTTCATCCATGCTGGAAATGCGGGAAATACCATCCCGGTGTTGCCTGTACTGTGAGACCAATTTGCTCTAAATGCCGAGAACCAGGGCATATTGGCAAGGACTATCCCCAGGCAGTTGCAGAGTTCGAGCCACAGGGCATGGATCAGATGTTAGCATTGCTCGAAGAAGAAGCCGGAGAATCCTCAGAGATGGTTCCGGATACTATCGCTTAGTAAACCTATTTCAAACACAGTCGGATCCGAGTGCTAAATCGATCACATCTTTTGTTGCTTGTACGGATCCTTTTGGGATGCATACGTATCTTTTCCTTATGATAGTAGCTACACCATTGGGTGTAAGCTTTTAGCTTGTAAAGCGTGTCTTGAACCAAGTTGCGGGTATAATATAAGTCTTTCTACTAATTCATAGCGTCAACGACATCCTTCATAGTGTTAAACTAACGGTGAAGAAGAACGATGACAATAGGAGTATAACTCTCACAAGCGGAGTTAGAACTGATGCAGAAATCGAATCTTTATTCAAAACCAACGTATCGCCTTAGAAGCTCCCAGTAATATTCATATAGAAGGAGAAGACCGGAGTTTTTTTTTAACGTAGTATCAACTACTGTTAAACGAACGAGGCAACTGTTCGGAAATAAATACTCACTTTCTAGGATCGACGATCTAATCCATTATCTAAATTCCTACATCCTGTAAAAATCGACTTACGCCCAGAATACTACCTGTTGTGAACCAAAACTAGTAATGTTTTGAAGATAGTCTTCAGGACTTGAATCGGGCACTTGAAAATTTCTTGTGACACTTTGTATATTAACAAGTGCACCTATCATGCTCTTAGAGTGCTTAAATAGAGTTTTCTATCGAATACATAGGCAGGTTAATGGAGGCATTGATTGACGACATCCTCAACTATTCTGAATAAGAAGTGGAACGCCAAGAATAATGACGATCCGTAGTAAGTAAAGGATGTGACTCTTTACTAGATTAACAAAATGTGAGTGTTGGCTGTCGGAAATAAATTTTCTGGGCCATGTTCCATGACACAACGATGTTGTTATCTACTCTAGAAAAAGTAGGAGCAATTTTGGAATGAGGATGACTAGACAATAGTAAAACGTAATGTGTAGTTTTGGGTCTGGCGGGATAGTACCGCAGATTCAAGTGAATTCTCGCTAGATACAGTTACTATAAGGCTACGGTATAGAAAATAGGTAGCAATCGGATGGAGAAAACTACCAAGAAGATACTCTCTACAAAAGATTGTACCGGTATTTCATATGACGATTCAAAAAATCGAAAACTGTTAGAGTATGATGAAAGCGCAATCCTGTTGAAGGAAATTCCCCGCGAAACTGTAAATACGCCTGATGAAGCCGAATTTCCAAGTTTCATTACAATCGAGATGACACAGATTGACGCCTTGTATGAGCAGAAGTATAAATCACTTATATTGCTCGATAAAATTATCGGAGCAGAGATTTTCATAGTTGGGATATGATTGATCACGTCTCTTGATAGTTTGTACAAGTCACAAAAGATCGTGAGAATCTTTTGGTGATTGAGATGATCGTATATCCCCAGATGTTGGTGTCAAAAGAACACCTCAAGGACGAACATGTAGTTCACATTTCATGAGATCATTCAAGTATTCATTGGGGAAAAAAACGCTAAAACACTAAAGTACGCGGTGTTATGGGCGCCACGGAAGCAATATATATATAAAGTACGCGGTGTTTTGACGCCACGGAAACACTATATATCAATCTAAAACATGATAAAAACTCGGTAATCAAGCCTCAACGAATTCTCGATAAAGTATGAAGTGTCGAAGTATTGAAAGCTAGTATTCTTTTGGTCAAGCTAAGGCAGATTCTAGTTTCAAGAAGAGTAACTGAGTAACCGAAGCATTCCGGTTGTAAAGATTAGCCTAGAAATGGTTGCCTACAAGTGAGACAACTTGAAAGAAAAGTTGGTAGAATAAAATTTGGAGTTATGAACTGGAAGTCCGGTTAGGATAAAGCAAATTTCGAGGACGAAATTTTGTTTAAGGGGGGAAGAAATGTAATACCCTAAAAATCTGTATCATAATTTGGTAAAATTAAACCTATAGAAAGTAGGTGAATATGATATATCAAATATTAAGTTATAATTATTTTATTTTCTAAAGGAAAATCTCTTGGAAATTTGAGAATCTAAGGGCCAAAGTGACTAATGACGAAAATGCCCCTAAGGGACATAAATACTTAGGAAAATTGTGAAAAATCCTAAAAGGCAAGGAAATAATTATTAAAATTGAGAGAGTATATTATCTCTAATTATGGTAATTTAATAATTATGAACTTGGAGAAATTGAATAAGAATGCTCAAAAAGTATTGAAATGACTAAATTACCCTTGTAAATTCTAATATAATGCAGAAGACATGAAAACAAAAATGTCGTGGCAAAAGTTATGAGGTAATGTGGCATTCTAAGTAAGAAAATTATCAATTTGTGATAATTAAGTAATTAGGTAATATTGGGCTAATTACTTAAGCATAAGCAAAGGAAATTCACAGGTAATTATGTAAAACCCCAAAATTAGTGGTTTTTGTTTTAAAATTAGTAAAAATATGTTTACTAATTAATTGGAAATTTTGGAGAAAAATAGTTGAGTTTAGGTATTTTTTTTTAAGCCTAAATGCAAGAATAGACCAATAGGAAAATTTTGTAAAAAATTATGTAAAAATAATTATTTAATTAATTAAATAATTAATAATAATAATAATAATAATAATAAATAAAAAACGAAATAAAAAAAAAAGAGGGCAGAAAAAAAAAGGAAAGAAAAAAGAAAGAAAAAGAAATTAAATAATATATATGTATAAGATTTTATGCAACTTGCCATTATTTTAATATTATAATTTATTAAAGTAAAAATGATGAATAGTAATTTAAAAATTAGGAAACGGATCCTATCTAGAGATCTAGGAATGAGATTTCCAAAGTCAGGGTAGAATATTGATCAGTGGAATTTTATCTTCCGTTAGACTCTTCCGGAAGTAAATTCTGAAGCCGTTTGTGCATTTTCCTAATAAAACAAAATAGGGAAAAATGTAGATAGGCACATTTTTGGATATGAAGAAAATAAATTCTAACTCGATATCTAGATGTGAGTTTGAATTTATCTGAACATATTTGGAATCAGTGAATTTTTCTGAAGAAGTTGATGATTCCAGAAATGCGTTCTGAAACCAGACGCGTTCGGACACGTTTCTCGAGTAAACTTCAACTGGACTGTTGAAGCCCTATATGGGAGAAAAATTTAGGTTAACTTGGACATTTCTAGTAAGTGAGGAAATGGTTTCAAGGTTGTAAATCCAGAAGTTTGAGATTTCTCCGAAATCACGCGAATCGGGTACCGATCGGGGAAATTCTATTAGACCGGGTTTAAAGCAACCCAAGTCACCATTTTTGGGCCAATCTTGGGCTGCCACATCACCCCTTATTTCGGCCAAGCAAGCTCCCATGGACAAGGATTTTACACCATTTCAAGTTTGATTTTCCATGGTTAAGAACAACCTTGAAAATTCCATATGTGTCCTTAGAAAATTCTATAAATAGGTGCCTTGCTCTTCATATTTTCTTCACACCATCACTCCTTCCTTTGGCAGAAATCCTAGAGGGAGAAAGAAGAGAGAGAAGCTCTGGAAAAATTGTGAAGAAAGTCTTCAACGGGTAAGTCTTTCGGTCTTTAGCTTTTAAGTTCTAGTTTTTAGTTCGGTAGTTGGTAGAATTGTTAGTTAGATTTAGGAAGTAGGGGATGAAATTCCTATTCTTGTTTTTAGGCCTCATTGCATTGAAAAATATGCACGAAGAGGTAAAAACATGGTAGGGATCGAGTCTCCGTAAAGTTGAAGCTTTTGTAGTTCTTTCAAAAGTAGGGGTTATAATGCTAGAATAGCCTTTAAATTTTCAAGTATGATTGGATATCATATGGGAGGGCTATTTTAGTCTTTATTTTCGAAAACCAAAATGGTGTCGAAGTTCTAGAAAAATTTTGGAAAAAATCGGAGCCAAAGTAACGAAGTGCTAGCGAAATTCCGCCAATTAGGGGTATAGGGGCAAAATGGTAATTTTTACCTAAAATGCCAGTTATGATGTCAAATCACTAATAAAAGTGATATTACTCTTATAGGACATCAAAAACTGTGATTTGCTGCCGTTACGCTGTCTGACGTGCCACTGTTGAACATTTCGCCGTTTTCCGTAAAACGTGCCATTTCCGTCAAAAGTACCGAAGTACCATCAAACGAAGGTACGTTCGCGGCGTACTGTAATACTGACTCTGATGCTTATAGTCTGCTTATATATGATATGGATAGTTTCATAAGCCATGGGTGGAACTCATTGCGGGCCATGCATAGTGACTAAGGTAATAAACTTAGATAATCACTATACAGCTTCACGGGGTATGGTTTTGATAATACCGTTATGTTTTTCTAGCGCTGAGGACACGACCGATCATCGTGGCACTGGTGAATAGTGCAGGCAGATAACTTTGCTTGTAGGGTAGTTGTTATTTAATGATCAAGGATCATTGTTGTAATTCATTTTAGAAATATCTGTTGATCATATACTGTTATATAAGCATGAGGTTAACCGTTACCTGAGATCCGATGGGCATTGGATCTCAGCTCTTACTATAGCATCACATCAAGGTCTGGAGAGAGGGACCAAGGACGGAGGATAAGAGTAACCAGAGCGGACGACACACATGAAGATGAAGACCACGTGAAGACCGAGTAATGATCGGCCGAAAAGATTTAAAGTCGTAAACAGATAATGTATTAATCTTTATGAACAGGCGATTACGCCACTGTTATTGTTATAATCAGTTACTCAATGTTTTATTCCGATGCTCTACTCTGATTGATTTTAAAAAAAAAAATTTGGCTCTGAAATTGGGATGTTACAGGGTTTAATTGGTAAAAGGGTCGAACACTCTCACCAAAAGGAGTGGTTTGATCTTGGAGTTGGTCAATGTGCGGGGAAAGGCATGATAGCTCCTTGGGTGGTTAGGTAAACTCCTGAGAGTAATAAACGGCTTACCCTGCCCAATATTGGTATTACCTAGGAGGAAGAGAGACTTCGCCCTATTCTTGAATCGTGAGTGAGCTCAACCCCTTTGCTAAAATTTTCATATAAAATCAAAAAACAAAAAAACAAGATTATACGATGTCCAATGAAAACATACACAAATCCATTCAAAACATGAAGGAATGACATGGTCAATGAAATTACAAATGAGTCAAATGTCTTTTTAACTTTCAAAGGGGAAAAAAACAAAATAAGGGAACTCTAAATTATATCTGAAAGCTTAAAAAAAAAACAGTTTGTGGTGAGCAAAGTAAACGAAACCCCCCACATAATTTAAGTTCTTGTTGTTATAAGGGAAAAAACTTATAATAGCCTCCTAACTTTGAAACATATCCTTCACATTGGTGAGAAATTAATGAAATCCATATTAAATAAAAAAGATTCATAACTTCCAAGAATGAATGGGAGGGAGAGCAAATCAGAATGGAAGAAGCCACACGAGGGAGATTGAACTTCAAAGATTTATGGACTTAGACAATCTACATAAGGGACGTAGCCAAGAACAAAGCAGCAGTGAAGTGTGAAGAGCTTAGAGACAAGGAGCACGACGTGACGAACTAAGGAGAATGACGGCGAGGGTGAGGAGACAAGGTCATGAGCAGCAGCGAAGTGTGATGCGAAGAGCTGAGAGGCGGACTCCTTTAGAATTTAGGGGTCTAGAAAAAAAATAAAGAAAGAAAGAAGGAAAGCAATCAAAGTCAAAGAAGAAGACAAGGAGGTTTAGAGCAATAGTCATTTAAAAAAATGGTTAATGTACAAATTTATTCTAGAAGTTTTCACCGACGATCAATGTCATTTCAGAAATTTCAAAACATAATGATATTGCTCTATACCATTAAAAAATTGATGTTAACTGTTAACTTTTTAATCGTAAAATGTAATATTACTTCATTTTAACACTTTCAGGGTAACATTAAACTTAAAAAAATAGTTAAACAAAACAAAACGGAATTGTTTTAATATGTGGAGAGGTTAAAAATAACCTATGTAATATAATTCATTGGGTTGGGTGGGTTACCCAAGTAGATACCAAATTACCCCAAGTCACATAGATCAAACTAGGTCACCGAAATACCTGTTCGACTCATCGGTCAGGATTTTCATTCCATGGTGAAAACTGAAAATTAAGTCAAAAATATATTAAATTGAGTTTTAATATATCCAACCTAACTATTAGTTTTTTACTAGTAAACAATTTATAAATTATAATGGTACTCAAGTTTTATAACCAATTGAAAATATTTTGCAACCTGCCAACGACCTTTGGGTCAAGTAATAGCGTATGTGTTCTTTGTGTAATAGCTTGTATGTTCAATCCCCCAGTTTCCTCTAGGCGTTACACCTGCAACCAAAAACGAAATTTGCAACCATTAAGTTGTTGTTGGTTGATATGATAAGCGGTTTTATTCCCATAAAAAGGTAAACACAAGTTTGAATTTCAGAAAACGTATTTGTTGGGAGAAGCGAAAATCCTTTACGCTTTAAGCTTCAAAAAGGAATTAAACTATAAAGACAAAGAAAAAGAAATTTGCAACGTACTTAGAAAAAAGGTCAGCCACTTGAAAATGAGCTTGTATTATAAAACTTGGACTCAACTATTATGCTGATATTACTTCTTTACTTCTACCATTAGAAGTTGAGTTGAACATATTTTGCAAACCATCCACTTGAAAATTCAAAGCAAAGCCCTTGCCTGTGAATTTGTTAAAAGACCTGGACTCAACTGCTCATATTATGTTCAAGATTTCTTTGCTAATATTGTAAACTAGCTAGAGTTAGGTTAAAAACATTTCGCCTCCTGGAAATAAAATGTTATATGACTTAAATTCAACTTTGTTGTTTTAAATTTTCGGACCTCAATAAAGCACCATATTGTTTTGATATTCACTACTACTAATTAAAACTAAAGACAGATTGGAAATATTTCAAAACTCACTTAAAAATACGAAGATAAGCCTTTTTTTTTACCACAAAAGATAAGCCATTTGGAAATGAACTTGCTACAAAGACTGAATGCTTTTGGAAATGGACTCAATTATTTTGGATCTAATTTCTTGACTATTGGAAATTGGAAGCTGTGTTAAGAATATTTTTTAACTCACTTGGAAATATATGATAATTAAAAAAAAAAAAACACTTGTAAACAAACATATATATTATAAAACCTAAACACGGTTCTCCTCTACTTTTTTTCCCTTACTAATGAAATATAGGAGCTATTTAAAATACTTTGAAATCCTCTTGGAAATGAGTTTACCTTTATAAATAAAATATCCTCTATAAAATAAATCTACAAGGGTTATAGAAATTTTTCAATCAATAAATCTATTGTTGAATTAATTGCAATACAGAATATAATTTTTATGAGAGAACTTTACATTTTTATATAGCAAGTTTATATAATTTGAAAACTTCATGTAAAAATTCTTATATTTGATTGAAAAATATAATAATTTTTTAGTTTGATAACTATAAAAAAGATATTTCAAAATTTCAAAATAAATATTCATTTATTTCAACATAGATTGGATCTGCAATATCGAAGTTGAACTACCCAGTCACATATTAGGCCCTAAGCAGAATTCAGGAATTTGGGCTTTTTGCGCCAACCCATACACAACGTTGTTGGACCGTACACCTTTTGAACTTAGTTCCTCATTACCAAAATCATTGCAAGAGCCAAAGAGAGTTGGTATAGATGGTAAGGAATTTGGTCAAGTCCCAAAGGGATGTGTGTTCGATCCCCGCTGCCGTCGCTGGGACTCCTTTGGTAGGCGATCTCGTAAGTCCCCATTAAGTGCTCAAAGAGCCCGGGGTCGTGCCCTGACCTTGGTGGGGGACTGATGCCGAACCCCTCCAAAACCTTTTTATATCAACAAAAAAAAATCATTGCAAGAAATGCAGAAAATCCCCATTGGGAGACTTACACCCACCCCAGCTAGGTGCGCGACCCGGGTCAGATCCAGACTAATCAAAGCGAAGCTCTGGTGAACCGGGTGGGCAACCAAAAAAAAAAATCATTGCAAGAATCCAATAGGTTGAATCTAACGGAAGGGGATAGTCCCTCATAATATAACGAATCAAGGTTTAAATCTTCATTGGGAGAAGTGTCTACATTTAAAACCAAACAATGCTTTGAATATAATTGCCTCCAATAGCATGATAAATATACTTAGCATAAAAAAAGATTGCAAGGAAAAAAAAACTTTCATCAACCATTGTTTGGTCTAGCGGAATGGGCTAATGCCTTATAACTTAGTAAACCAATGTTTGAATTCCTGTTGGAGGCAACGCTCACATTCAATATCCAACAATGTTTCGAATGAAAATACCTTTGACAAGAGAATACATTTGGCTAGGGGGAAAAACTACTTCAGTTTAAAAAAAGGGTCAATGTGCAAAAATAGACATGTGCTTTTTTTGGAGGAGCGTCCAGTGGCAAATACTTTTTTCAGGCGCAAAAGTAACTATGTGGTTACAAAATAGGAGCAAAATTAGCATTGACCGTTAGTTGACCGTTAGTTTGACCAAAAACATTAACATGGATGCTGCACTTTTAGCTGGTGATTGAGAGAGTTGACGGAGAAGAGGGAATCGTTGAAGGCGGTGACAGCGGTGCCGGAGGCGAGGGAAAATCAGTCGCTAGGGCAATTTCTGGGTGAGAAAGACTGGGAGAGCCAGGGGTGAGGGAGTTCGGCTGGGACTTGACGGAGAAGAGGGAAATCGGCGCCGGAAGTGGCAGCGGTGACAGTGGCTATAGAAAATTGGTGGATTTGAGTGCGTTGGAGGGCGAAATTCTTGCCTTCAAGGTTCGGATTCCACACACCTAATTCTCTCTTTTGATCCAACCTTTTCTTGGTCTGATTATGGTTGTTATCTTTGGCTATTACATTTGTGTGGGGCAAAGATTTTCGTTTGAGTTAGAATGGACAATTCTTTGATCTTTTGGCCGTGCGAATCTGTTATATTTTGCAAATAATTGTTTTGGCTGTCACTTTCTTCGACATGGATGAGATTTGCAAATAATTGTTTTGGCTGTCACTTTCTTCGACATGGATGAGATCTTTGGAGGGGGGAGTCTGGAAAGCCAAGGATTTGAAAAAAAAACAAGAAGAAAGATCTGGATTTGCTCCTCCAATTACTCTCCCCTCTCTTCTTCTTGTTCCTTATTTTCGCCATTGATAAGGCAATTCAGGCAAGTCTGGAAATTTTTTTTATAATATTTGTCGTCGGAATAAACATCTGGTCTGAAGAACGGCCCCCAAGTGAGTTTTGCCGGACCCCAAGTAGGCGTTGAGCAGGGAAAGGGAGAGAGGAACGGCCACCGCTATGGTCAGTGATCTAAGGCCTCGTTTGGCCATGGCCATTTTCTTGTTTCTGATTTTACCACCCATCTTTCTCTTGTCTGGCTCCTCTTTGAATCGCTGTTTGAGTTCTTGAGAAGTCATATTGTTCGATCGAAAGAGAGAGAAGCGAATATTATGGGAGGAGTTTAAAGGATGGGAAGGAGTTCTTGAGAAGTCATATTGTTTGAATCGCTGTTTGATTTTACCACCCATATTGTTCGCTGAAAATTTGATTTTGAATGTTCACCGGAATCTGGGTATACCGAGGAAGAAGGAAGAAGAAGGTCCCTGGTTTTGACCAGGGACTTAAATGAAAATTTTAAAAGTTTATAGAGGGACTAAATTGAAATATTTGAAATGTATCCGGAACTGAACTGTAATTTATAAAGCATTAACATCCACGTCATCGTCCACGTCATCATTTTCAGTTCAGAAAAAGTCAACTAACGGTCAATGCTAATTTTGCTCCTATTTTGTAACCATGTGTCTACTTTTGCGCCAAAAAAAAATATTTGCTACTGGACGCTCTTTTGACAAAAGCACATGTCTATTTTTGCACCTTAACCCTTAAAAAAATGTATCACTTTGTTCCTTTTTATAAGTCATTTATACTCAGAAAGTTTGTTTCAAGTATTAGTCACTTGTAAAGTAATAAATTAGTATTTGACAATTTTACCCTTCATTTATAATAGGAAAGAGAGAGATGTAAATACAGAAAGATAAAGGGGAAGTGAGAGAAGATGTGCACCATTAATAAATAAGGGTAAATATAAATTTTTTATATATTTAATGCGTTTCTTATTTTATGAGAATGTGATACAAGCGATTTATAAAAAACAACAGTTTAATATTATTAAGTTGAGAACCAACTAAAAAAAGAATGGATATTATTAAAAGATGAAGAATGTTCTGTTACAGGATCTACCGTGCCATGGTAAAAGAAAGTAAAGCATAAATAATGAAGAAATAATGAAGGCGTAATGATTAGGAATGGTACTTAAGTGGGGTGATTCTAGTGGCCACCCACTAGAGGCAACCGAGCAAAGTGAGTTGTGATGCCACCCTCATCATGCCCCAAAGCTCTTTGCTTTGATTTGGACCACACAACTCATCTCTAAATTCAAACCTTATAATGATACCTCAACACTCTAAGGATCGGACGGTCATTAAAGTGACTGATACAAGAAAGTAAACCGTAGTCAATGAATCTATCAAAAAAAGTTACTCCGTCTTTTTTTATAAATAATTTTCTTTCTTTTGGAGTTAGCCCTTAATATAAGTAACCTTTTTTCTTGTATATATCTCAAAAGCTAAAGTATACGTTTGGTCCTTTATGTTTGCCTCCGGTATCATTTTAGTCCCTTAAGTTTGTAAAGTACACGTTTGGTCCCTGAAAGTTAACACCGTTAGTTTAACTTAACTAAAAATACTAACTCAACAATTTTTAGCAATGACTGTGAAATTAAATGCTGACCAAACATGCTTATATGTTAGTATTTTAATAAATTAATATTTAAATCTTATTAATTGAAAAATATTTAATTTTCACGGACTATTATATGGTTTTTCACTGTTTGTAAAGATTAAATAATTTTTTTTTGTCTGTGAAAATTAAATATTTTTCAACTAATTGGATTTAAAATATTAATTTATTAGAATATTAACATATAAGCATGTTTAGTCAGCATTTAATTGCACAGTCATCGCTAAAAATTTTTGAGTTAGTATTTTCCGTTAAGTTAAACTAACGGTGTTAACTTTCAGGGACCAAACGTATACTTTACAAACTTAAGGGACTAAACTGATACCAGAGGCAAACATAAAGGACCAAATGTATACTTTAGCCTATCTCAAAATTTAAACTATTTTTTTGTTTCGTTTTCTATCTTTATTAAATGCATATCTTTATATTGATTATCTCTCACTCACAACTAATTCTCTTTCATTTAATTATTTATTACTCATTCTCTCTCATATTTTATAATCATTCTCTCCCATATTTTTTATTCATTCTGTCTTTTATGCTCTTTTCATAAATAGATGCATATTTAAAAGAAACATGACATATTTGACACATTTATTATCTTTTACTAATTTTAACCGCCAGTTCATTTTGCTCAATCAAAGAAAAAATTGTTTACGAAAAAGACCGGAGGGAGTATATAACATCTCAAAACTACCCTTATTAAATTTCCATGAGATTACATTCCAACACTTTGTATTTCCAGAAGAATAAAATACATACTTGTCGGTGGTGATCCGTCTATTTTATAAGATATTTTTAACTAATTTACACATACTAATAAAAACAAGAGTAAATACCCTTTCTGGTCTCTGACAAAAAACAAGGACCGCATTTTGGTCCCTGACAAAAAAAATGACCCTTATTCGTCCTTTTTATGGGACTAAAAAAGACATTTTAGAAATTTGTGAGGGATCAAAATGTCCACCAATCGATCATTATTCGTCTTTTATGGACTAAAAAGGACTTTTTTTTTTCAAGGACCAAAATGGGGTCCGTGTTTTTTGTCAAGGACCAGAAAGGGTATTTACTCTAAAAACAATTAAAAACATTAATTTTGTTGTAAATTCAAATAATATTCAATAACACTTATATTAATCATATTAAACCCAACATCATATTAATTTCTATTCTTTTTCACTATACCTCTTCAAATATTGGCATAAATTTAAAAAAAAAAATATTTAACATTTATTGAAATTATCAAATCGTTTTATAAAAAGAATCAAAAGCACCTTCTAATTTTAAAAAAAAAAAAAAAAAACATGTTATAAAATGGATTGGAGGGAGTACCTTGTGCTATAGTATTTAATTGTGCAAGAGATAAGTTAGCAGGGGGGAAGAATTTAATTAGGAAAGATATAATAATATCTTATGATCAAAGTAAGGAAGGATCCTTCAAAATCCTCTTTAGTCATTGATTAACATTGTTTGACCAGATCTTAATCAGGAAATTAAAGCGAACTAGTTCTTTTGATGTACTACCTTTTGTCAATAATCACTTTGCATAATAAGAAACATTATTGGGATCATGTGCTTATAATGCATCCCATGATTATCTATTCACATGCTTCATTCACTCTGTCAGTGTGTGTGTGTGAGGCGTGTATTTGGAAATTGGAATGCTTAATTGCTTTATCATTCACATAATGCATCTCCCTTTGGATCATGTAGTTAAAAAGTTTAAACTTTGTACATGTGTGAGTTCCTAATTTGCGTACAAATTAAATCAAATATTTGACTTTTTTATAATATAATGAACCATTATGATCGAAGCCTTAGGCTTGAAGTTGAATGCTTTCTAATTAAGAGATATATTGAGTGTTTTGCTACTCAATCCCAAGAACATATTGGCTCAGTAGTGTACTTAACTTTCTTGTGTGTATAGAGTTTTACTACGTTATATTGTTTCTTTACTTAATATCCAAGTTTATTCTTCTTTTAATAAGCATCAACTGTACTTTAAGAAATGATATGCATGTATGTAGTACATTGGAAAAATCATACCTAAAGACAAAAGTTACAAATATTGTATTTGAAAGACTTGGCTATCACCCAAGAGGATGGGTGAATTGGGTGTCTGATTTAAAAACTTAGAACTTTAAAAAATCTTTTCGCCACTTACTGAAAGTAGTTTGAATGACAATAATAATTTATAAAGTGATAAATAATCATTCAAACATATATGCTGAGAATGTAAGAGATAAGGGGAGAGAATATGCAAATTGTGATTTATACTGGTTCGGCCCAATCCTTGACCTACATCCAGTCCCCAAGCTCCGCTTGAGATTTTCAATCCACTATCTTCTTTCAACTTGATTACACGTTCTGTACTTGAAGTAATCCTCTCACTAGGATTCACTCCCCCTTACAAACTGTAATCAATAAACCCGTTTGATTACACACTGTACTCGAAGTAACCCTCTCACTAGGATTCACTCCCCTTACAAGCTGTAATCAATACACTGGGTTTCCCACTCAAGATCACCCAATCTTGAGTAACTCAGATAGAAAGATAGAATGGTTACAAATAAATCTTCTTTCTCTCCGAAGTGAATGGATAAACACTGAAGCACAATACAACTCATTTCACTCTCTATGATAAGCTATGTAGACATTGAAAACAGAGAGTAAATGATATGAAGATCAGAGTATTAGCATATTGAAGATATGAGCTTGTATCTCTGCGTTTTTCTTTTCTCTGTTTTTCTTCTCTTATCTTTTGTAGACTTCAAACCTCTGGGTATTTATACTGATTGAAGCTTGATGAAAGTTGTGGAGAATATAGCTGTTGGGAATATAGCTGTTGAGAAGATTCAATGACTGTTGGATAAAGAAATATAGTCGTTAGACTCAGATGAAACTAGCCGTTAGAACTTCGTTTTCTGAACCAGCTATGACATCAGCATTTACTTTACTCTTGATATTCAGATTAACATCCTTTGATCATCTAAAACATGTACACAAATGATATAAATAATGTTAAGAAGTATTATAAATCATTTGGGTAATCATCTAGATGTTCTTGATGAAAAACGAGATTTTCGAAACGGTGATTTTCTGAAGCAGAGGTGCAAACTCGAGTTTGCATTTGTTAACTCGAGTTTAGAGGTTGTTTCTTAACTCAAGATTGCTCTCTGTCTGATGGAAACTCAAGTTTTGATTCTCAAACTCGAGTTTGCTTCATTTGATAGCAAACTGTGCAACATCTCAAAATAAACAGTCGACTTTTGAGGGACATATCTCCCTGGTCTGAACTCCTTTTTGGTCCGTTAAAATCTTGATAGAAATACCTTTGAGTTTTCTTTCATATGCCACCAATTTCAGCTCAATCGGATTTGTACTTTGTGAGATACACTCAAAACATTGAAGGTTGGTCTACTGAGTGACGTTGATTTCATTGTCAACTTCCATAATTCATAGCGCCTTGATATGAAATCCTTTTGGCTTGTATTTTATATCAAAATGACGCATTGGGATTCTATTTTCATATGCCACTGGTTTCACCTCAATCCGATGTCTGGTTTGGAAGATATCATCAAATTACCGAACATTACCCAAGCTGAACGTGAAACAAAGTAGAACAGAGTTGCTGATCACCGTTGTAAACTCGAGTTTTGACTTGTTAACTCGAGTTTTCCTTGTCCAAAGACCCCAGAGTTGCTGAAGACATTACAAACTCGAGTCAGTTAGTGATTAACTCGAGTTTTGACTTCCAAACTCGAGTTTTCTCATACCACAGAGGCAAATCGTTGTAGCGAAGTAGGAAACTCGAGTTTTAACATCTGGATTCGAGTTTTCTCATCCTGAAACTGATTTTTTGCTGGTTTTCACTCCAAATTGACCCATTCCAACTTCCATATGATCTTGGAGACTTCTAGCATCAATATATGAACTTGAATAATGATATCCTCAATCCATTCAACAAGTTCTTCCTTCTTTCTTCTCTTCTCTTCATCTCGAACTTGAACTCATCATTCTCAACAAGTTCTACCTTCTTCAATATTTCCTCTTCTTCTTGATTATTCCCAAAATCTTTTGATAACCTCTTGCTTCCTTGACATTCTGATATTCCCATTATATTGTGTGCAAGAACTTCTTTCTTCAATCTACTTTCTTGATAATTCTTTAATATTGAACTTCACATCTACACTAAATATAAGAATTAATCAAAGTAGAAGATAAATGTAGCATGCAACATTTTTGCTCTTAAGAATGACATCTATATAAGACATCATCAAAACTAATCAAAACCAACAGTATTCTTAAGAACTATTCATGATAAATACTCATTGTTCAATTTAGAAATTTGTATTGTTTGAGCGATAAATAGTGTTAAATTATTTTCAGTTGTAAAAAAAACCTTCTAAATAATTCATTTGTAAAGTTTATCCATACAATTTTTTTTTTTTTTTTGCTATGAGACAACACGTTAGTTCTCAAATTGGTTTTGATAATAACGGACAATTGTAAACACAAGAGAAGTTTGTCTTTGTAAGTTGAAAACTTACTGTCAAAGGCAAACTCGAGTTTTGGTTGAAAACTCGAGTTTTGGCCTGACAGTGAAATACTCAAATTTTTATAAAGAAAGACAAACTCGAGTTTTTCTTGAAAACTCGAGTTTTGGCCATACAGAGAGCATTCAAGATTTTTGCTAAACAAAGTAAACTCGAGTTTCGTTTGAAAACTCGAGTCTTGACAAGACAGAGAGCAACCAAGTTTTTCGATAAAACCAAAACTCCAGTTTCCATGGGAAACTCGAGTTTAGGCTTCTCTGAGTATTTTCTACGATTTTCAAGAGTTCATGAAAACTCGAGTTCAGTATTAAAACTCGAGTTTCCATCGCCTAAGAACAATACTCATCTCTGATCTTGCATAAACTCATTCGTGAAATAAATCAAGAACTTTAACATTTTCTCATAAAATGAGAAAACTCGAGTTTCGGTTGAAAACTCGAGTTTGCCTCTAACAGAGAAGTTTTCCAAAGTTTTCAAAGAATATGAAAACTCGAGTTAAGTTGTAGAAACTCGAGTTTTGATCAGGCAGAGATCACTGCCAATTTAAAACGTTTTGAAAACTCCAGTTTTGCTTGAAAACTCCAGTTTTGATGTTTTGGACTAAAACATAATTTTTCGATAAAAGTCCAAAACTCGAGTTAGTCACTTAATGACTCGAGTTTTGCACTGTTCACAAGACTTGTCCAAAATGATAAATCGCGATACTCGTCACTAAGATGAGAAAACTCGAGTTCCCGTTGAAAACTCGAGTTTCGATCTTTGACAGAAAGATCGTTGGAGCATGAAAACTTGAGTTTGGATGAACTTGTAATACCCTAAAAATCACACTTAGGGTAAATATCATAAATTAGGAAATAATGCCTATTAAAAATAGGTGAACATGTGGTCTCAAAGAATATGTTAAATTTATCTTATTTTCTAAAGGAAAATTTCTTGGAACTTAGAGAATTTAAGTGCCAAAGTGCCAAATGACGAAAATGCCCTTATAGGACATAAGTAACTTAGGAAAATTGTGAAAAATCCTAAAAGGCGGTAAAATAATTATTAAAATTAAGAGAGTATATTGCCTCTAATTTTGGTAATTTAATAAATTATAAACATGGAAAAATTAAAGAAGAATGTTCAAAAAGTATTAAAATGACCAAAATGTCCCCGTAAATTCTTATATAATGCATAAGTAATAAGATGCTAATGTCAGTGCTAAAGTTATGAGGTAATGAGTTATTCCAATTAAGAAAATTATCAACTATTGATAAGGGATTAATTAAGTAATTATTGGCTAATTACTTAAGCATAAACAAAGGAAAATTCAAGGGTAATTATGTAAAACCCTAAAATT
Source organism: Acacia pycnantha (assembly GCA_025563575.1). Classification (NCBI taxonomy): domain Eukaryota; kingdom Viridiplantae; phylum Streptophyta; class Magnoliopsida; order Fabales; family Fabaceae; genus Acacia; species Acacia pycnantha. The sequence continues at coordinate 924,211 of JAMWYP010000146.1, forward strand.
AATGGTTTATGGCTAGAAAATTAGCATAAATATGTTTGTTAATTAATTGGAAAATATTGAGAAAAATAAATGAGATTAAGTAATTTTGAGCTTAAGTACAAGTATGGACCAATAGGGAAAAAGTTGTAAGAAATTATGTAAAAATAATTATTAAATTATATAATAATTAATTAAAAAATAAAATAAAAAATATATATTATTTGTGTGAGGGTGCCGACATGGTGAAGGGAAAAAATAAAAAAAAAATGAAAAGGAAATATAGTAGTGTAAAATAAAAACTATTATATTAAAATTAATTAAAGTAAAAAGGTAAAAGTAAATAAACTCCGATGGAGATCGGATCCTATCTAGAGAACCATGAACAATATTTCTAAAGTCAAAATATAATATTGATGAGTGGATTTTTATCTTGAATTGAGCTGTACCTGAAGTCATTTCCGAGATCGGTAGAACAAGTTAGTAATAAGACGAAATAGGGGAAATCTGAGAAATAGGCAGATAGTCATAAAATTAGGATTTGAACAAAATAAATTATAACTCAACATTTGGAGATGAGTTTATGATTTTCTGGACATATTTGGAATCAGTGAATTTTTGTTCAGAAGTGTATGATTCGGAAGTTCGTTCCGAAACCGACACGTTTTTCCGTAAAACTTCAGACTGACCATTGAAACCCTATATGGAATCAAAATTTAGGTTAACTTAGACATTTCTAATGAGAAAGAAAAGGTTTTCAAAGTTTTGATTCCGAATTTTTGAGATTTTCCAAGATTACGCAAATCGGACACCGAACGGGGAACTTTATCAGATAGAGCTCCATAAAGCAAGAAGCTAATGATCATTTTGGTTGTCTATTAGGGAGGGGGAGGTCGGCCAGCACCTTTTGTGAAGGAGAATGAAGCTTGTGCCAAAAGATGGATTGCATGGCTAAAATTGAAAGTTGAAGGTTGGATGTTTACTGTTTTGCCCTCCGATTTCTTCTATAAATAGCCTTGCCTCCCTTTGAGTTTTTCACACCATTCTCTCTTGAGAATTTCGAAACTTAGAGAGAGGTTTTAGAGAGAGAAGCTCTAGAGGAAAAAGCAGCGAAGCTCTGGGTAAGTTTTTCGATACTTAAGCTTTCGTAGTTCTTTCGGTAGTTAGAGTAGTAATGCTAGAGTAGTCTTTAATTATCCGAGTATGATTAGATATCATATGATAGGGGTATTTTAAATAGGAATTTCGAAAAATCATGATTGGGTCGAAGTTTTGGCAAAATTTTGGAAGAAATTAAAGTCAAAGTAGCGAAGCGCTGGCAAAATTCCACCAAATAGGGGAATAGGGGCAAAATGGTAATTTTTACCTAAAATGCCCGTTATGATGTCAAATCACTAATAAATGTGATAATACTCTTATAGGACATCAGAAACCTTTATCTGCTGTCGTTACGTTGTCCGACGTGCCGCTGTTGGACGTTCCACTGTTTTTCGTCAAAAAGTACAGTTTCTGTCAAACGTATCGTTTTTCTGCCGGAAGTACCTACGCTCGTCAACAGAGGTACGTTTGCGTACTGTAACACTAGCTCTGATGATTATTGAATGATTATATGTGATAATATGTTATGTGAATAGTTTGGTGCCGAAGGCAAGGCTAGTCTATGTGGGTGTGCCAATTAGTCGCCGTAAAGTCGGTGAGGCCCCCATGATAGACACTTACCTGGCCATTCTATTCGGTGCTATATGCACCGTTTCTATGGAATCGTACATAGATGCACTGTGTCTATGGAATCGTACATAGATGCATCTTGTCTAAGGAATCGTACTTCGATACACTGCGTCTATGGAACTGTACTTAGATGCACAGTGACTATGGAACCGTACTTAGATCACTGATTACAGCTTTATTCGGGTTATAGACATAATAATGCCGATATGTTTTCCTAGCGCTGGGGACACGACCGTACATCGTGGCACGGGTGAATGGTGTAGACGGACTTAACGTTACATGTTATTGTAGTTGTTATTAAATGATCATACGACATACTGGTTTGATCAATGCTGTAAAATTAGAGATACCTGTTGTTCATATATCGTTTATAAGCATGAGGTTAACCGTTACCTGGGGTTCGGATGCATTGGACCTCAGCTCTTACCATAGCCACAGGATCCAAGGGATTCATGATCGAGGACAAGGGTGAGGAGCTAGCATGAAGACCAGACGGAGATGCTTTAGTTTTGTTGTATTTACATTAGATGTAAACACTCGGAGGAATGTACGGCCTTATGAACAGCCAGATACACTGTTATCAATGTTATTCAGTTACTCTTTATTATGAAAAAAATTCCGTCGCTCAAAACTCTGATCAAAACGCTATGAAAACAGTTGTGAAAACCGGGGTGTTACAGAACTAACTCGAGTTTCCATCGCGAAGTTTGAATTTCGAAAAGAATGATTTTGCTAAACCTTCATGTTTGGTCTCAATACCTTATATCATCATTCATTACTACTCCTAACTATGTTTAATCAGTTTGTTAGTGTGTTTCAGATGATTTAGACAGGATTAAATGAAGATTTGAGCAAAAGCAAAAAGCAAGTCAGAACATTAAATGCAAAACTCAGAAAAGTTGCATATTTCTGGTTAATCCACCTGCACATGTTTGGAAAAACAGAAAGGATGTTTTCCACTTTCAGCATTAACTACTCCAACGGATTAATTCGCAGAGAGACAACACTGAACATCTATACAGCTGGATGAAGTGAAGATTAGAGAGAGAAGAAGACCCAAGCTTAATGTAATAAGCTCCCAACACCTCCAACGGTTATAATTGGGATTACAACGGTCAATTAATGATCTCTACCTATAAATAGAGATGCATTCAATTCTTCTCTACAACTAATCCAACAGAAAACGAAAATCATTCAAAAGTCATTTATTCTTTGAGTTTTTCTGTGTAAAGTATCTTGATACATTCATACTTCATGTTTATCCTATCTACTCTAAAAGAGAGTTCATTGATTGTAAATCATTTATTGTGAGTTATCTTAAGTCAAGGGGACTTGAGATTGGATTCATTGATTACAACTTGTAAGGGGAGTAAGTTCTAGAGAGAGAATTACTCTTGAGTGCAGAGTGTGTAATCAAGTGGTATAGTGAGAAAATCCCGAGAGTCCGGGACCTGGATGTAGGTCAAGTTGTTGGACCGAACCAGGATAAATTCTTGTGTCTTTCTTCTCTTCTCTAAACTCTGTTTTTCCTTCATTTCCTACCCAATAAACAGAGCTTACCGAAAAGTTTTTAAGAATCCCCAATTCACCCCCTCTTGGTGATTCAAGCTCCATTTTCACAACATATGTACTCTTTTAAACTTGAACCATGTCATATTAACCATCCATCACCATTAGCTTTTATATACTCCAACTTATGCTATCATAAGATATAATATAGCATCTTTCTTTTAACTATAGTCTCACCAAGTGGTATATTTCTGATATCTAGAATAAATTTGGATGAGGTATTCCAATTTTTGTCTTGATGGAAAATTAATCTGTTTAGTTAACAAGAAGCCTTTTATAAATGTGAAAATCCCTAATAAAGAATTTTAAAAATCCTAAAAGACAAAAAGATGTTTCGAATATTTCTAATCCCAGAGGGATGCTAGGTTTAATTTGTCTTTTTTGAAATTTTAAGCAAATGACTAAATTTCCCTTAATATTTTTTTTTTTAAAATATTACCCCACCGTCAGCCGCCGCCACCACCAGAGCTCTAGTGGCTAGCGACCACCCTTGCCAACGGTTGGAGTTTCCGCTAGTCGGCCATTGGTCATTGGAGCTCTGTACGGCGGGAATACTCTGGTGGGATGAAATATTCCATGGGGAATAAATATTCCCAAGCTAATCCCACCCCACCACTTGGTTTCCAAAAAACATTGGTGGTTATTGGGCCACCAATACTTTTCAAAGTATATTGTGCAAGCACGCACACGCGCACGCACATTGTGCAAGCAAATAGTAACACATACACACACACACGTACACACATAAAAGCTAACCCTTTAGCTTTTACTCTAACTCTTTCACAAGTTTACTAAGAAATTCATAACATTTCATTAAGTTTTAACAAATATTTTGTCTACCTAGTAAAAAACTTTACACTATCAGTGCATTCAAAATTTTTGTTAAAGAATTTACAATATTTCATTAGGTTTTAACAACTTCCTTTCACTCAGTAAAACATTCACAGAATGAGCTCATTCACAAGTTTTGTTAAGGAATTCATGAAATTTCATTAGATTTTAACAACTTTCGTTTACCAAGTAAAGAATTCACACTATTAGGTCATTCACAAGTTTTGTAAAGGAATTTACCATATTTCATTATGTCTTAATAGTTTTCATTTTCCCATAAAAAAATTCATAAGTCGTTAAAACCTGATAGTTTGACTTTTTTAATGAAAGATGTTAAAACCTAATTAAATATCGTGAATTCTTTAACAAACCTTTTGAATGACCTTATAATGTGAATTTTTTACTTGGTGAACAAAAATTGTTAAAACCTAATGAAATGTTGTGAATTTCTTAACAAAATTTGTGAATTATCTGATAGTATAAACTTTTTTACTGGTTAAGCAAAATTTGTAAAAACCTAATGAAATGTTTTAATAAAACTTGTGAATGAGTTAGAGTCAAAGTTAAAGGGTTAGCTTACATATGAAAGTGGAATATCACCTAGAGGGGGGTGAATAGGGGATCACTAGTGCAAAAAAGGGATTTAAGACCGCCTTATTTAGACCGGATAATCGACACCCCGGTCTTAAAGGTGTGACCGATGGTAGTTTTGTAAATAAAAATAACTTCTTATACAATAAAGGGCTTTAAGATCGCCACATTTAGACCGGACTATCGAAGGACCGGTCCTAAAGCTATGACCGGTGGCAGATTTGTAAATATAAAGAACTTCTTAGACTGTATCATTTTTTCATAGGTCTTATCCAGACCTGTTAAAATAACAACCGGTCTTAAAAATGTTATTAAAAAAATTGAAATATCAATTACTTTATGGAGAAATGAGATACAGCCAGACTTATATTTTCTACACTCCAAAATAATACGGAAAAATTTAAATATAAAGGTATTAAAGTTTTAAGACCGAACATATATAATAGCCTGTCTTAAAAGTTAGACTTTTAAGACCGAACTTAAAATATGGCTGGTACTAAAGTATAAATAAAAAATTAATTAATCTTAAGACTGGAGATAGAGATAGGCCGGTCTTAAAAGTTAGACTTTTAAGACCGGACATAAAATCAGGCCGGTACTAAAGTTTAAATAAAAAATAATTAATTTTAAGACTGGAGTTATAGAATGACCGGTCTTAAAGGTTAACTTTTAAGACCGTATATACTCATTTGTCCGGTCTTAAAAATGAGGCGCCAAATATATGTTTCTTCGCGCGGAAGCTTTTGTCACTCTCACTGAAGAACGAACCCATGTTCACGTTGCGAAACCCTTCCTGTTGCATTACCTATCTTCCTCGCCCCACGTACCGTTAGCCTCTGTTACTCCCTCATTTGCTTAGGCATTCCTATCTTACTGTCTTGAAAATGGACGGTGAAAATGATTCCAGTCATGTTCTTGGAACTCCAGATACTAGTTTGACTGGTGTGGGTCAGAACGAACCCTCTTCATCTCACAATGAGCCTCCTCAGCGCCGTGCACGCCGTGGTAGAAGTGGCACACGAATGATGGATGTATCCCTTAGTCGGAATTCCGGACGAAGCTCGAGATTCAGTTTGATGAAAATTTGCAACCTTTCGGTCCTAATAAAACCACATATACTAGTTTTGTCGGCTGTCTAGTTCGAAGAGGTTAGCATCTTGATAGCTGAGTGGAAAAATGTGGACCAAAGCACAGTAAAGGATCCTATTTAGGACACTATCCGGCTTACATACACCGTCCCTGACTCTGAGAAGTTGAAGGACGCAACATTGTCTTATTGTGCTGATCGGTGGAGGAAGTTTAAGAACTTTCTAGCTAACACGTATATTTTTGTCGAGGTGAAGCCTGACCATAAACCATGGGACAAGTACAATTTTATTGATGAACAAACTTGGCAACAATTTGTTCAGCTGCAGACCACTCCTGAAGCTCTGGTGAGTTTATATTTAGTTTTGTTTGCACTTTTGTTTGCTTATTAACATGTGCGGATATGTGAATGTTATTGTGTATATCTAATCCTGTTAGTTAAATGGGTTGGTGTGTGAATAGAAGTATACATTTCCTGCATTTTTCTTGCATGAGAGGAGCATGTCCTAGTTCCATGCAAGTCTGATATGTAAACTGTGTAATATGGTTAGACGTTGCTGTTAGTTAGTTAGTATGTTAACTGTGTAATGGTTTCGGTGCAAGTAGTTAGTTAGTTATTCTAATATGTGTGTAGGAACCAATTATGATGAATGAATGAATTGACTGAGTTGGCAGCAATTCTGCAACTCCCTTTCCTTTGGTTCTCCCAATTTCTTCTACAATGCTACATCTTCCTTAAGTAAAATGTTGAAACTTGATGAAGTGAATTTGACTAATGTTTGACGTTCATATCAAGCAGAAGTTCTCTAATTTCTGTTAGTGACATGGCTGAAATTCATAATTGATAGTTGTTTTCAATCCTGATTCACAGAAAAGAAGGGAAAAATACCAAGAGATCGGGAGAAAGAATGATTGCCCATAAGGGCTTCTCACGGCGAATATGAAAAGGCCGAAAAAGATTTGATGGCAGCCAAGCGGAAGAGATTGGAAGATGAAGCTGAATCCAATCCTTCTGCGGTAGTTGACCAGCCGCCATCTCTAATACGTCGCGAGGAGTTGTGGTTGTATATTCGGCAAAAGCCAAGCGGCGCCTACACGAGTGAACAAACTCGTGTAGTTGCTGAACAAATTGTAAGTATCGATATTGTTATTTTTTACTTACTAAACATGTTTCGTTACTAAGCTTCTCGTTATTTGTATCTTACAGGAAGATCTTAAAAAGAAAGAGGCAGAGGGATCTTTTGCGTCGGACGGGAGGAATGATGTTCTGACCGTTGCGACTAGAAAAGCAGATCACTCGGGGCGTGTAAGGGGGATTGGAGGACGGGTAGGCCTAAAGCAATACTTTGGTAAATCCAAACGCCACAGACAAAGTGTGGTTACCCGGGAGGAGATGGATCAGACGGTTGCCAAATTAAATGAGGAATCAGCGGCCAAAGAAGCTACATTGAGGGCAATGTTTCAATCTGAGATGAGCAAGATGAAGGAGGAGATGGAGAAAATGAAGTTTCTCCTGATTTCTCGACCAGAGACCAGTGTGGATCCCTTGACACCTTCAGCTACACCTATGCAGCAGAGCACTAGAGGGAGCTGCATTGTTGGACAGTCAGAGCAACCTTGTCATCTGTATGTGGAGGATTGTGATAGTCATAGACAATTGGTTGCTAAAGGGATTGTCCACAACTTGGGATCAACTGTACACCACCAACAAATGGATGATGATGAAGTCAGAGTGTCGAGTTGAAGAGGTGATCTTTGATGCACCTGTCCCTCTCCCAACTGATGAGCTGAAGATTGTGAGTGATGTCAAGGGAACCTTCATCTCTTGGCCAGTGAAGCTTGTAGATGTCTCTACTCCTCGTCAAGCTCCATCCCCTCCTCAAGCTCCACCCCCTCATCAAGCTTCACCCCCTCCTCAATCTCCATCCCCTCCTCAAGTTCCATCCCCTACTGCTAACTTGACGGCCAAGGAAAAAATATCCGATTTGGTAGCCAACAGATGGTTTAAAGATAAATCGTGGCCTGTCAATGAAGTAGTAGGCCTCGCTGATCCTCAACCGCTTTTCGTTGATAATGTCGATGTAGAGTCCATCTTGCTTCTGGACGACGGAGGTTACTAGTGCAATTGTTCAAATGTTTATGAAGTAAGTTTCTTCTTCCTTGATTACATAATTTAAATGCATCGTTTAGACACACATACATATATACTAATTCCCGATCGATGTCATTCTTGTAGGTGCATGTATGAGAAACTGGTTCAACAGGGCAGAATCGATGATTTTGGATTCTTGTGCCCAGTCTATGCAAGTACAACACCTCTGGATTTGAGACAGCAGTACATATCAAAGAGGTTGTGTGAAGTGCCAAGAAAGATCTACTTGTTTCCATACTGGCTCGGGTACATATCAAAATTCTTGTCTGCAATATAATTCATTTAATTCTGCTACATATATATATCACCGAGTACTTTCTTTGTGAATTTTTAGCCACCACTGGCAGTTGGTCGTCATGAACATGGAGGCGCATTCTGTTATCTTCTTATGCTCCATTCACGGTGATCCATCGCCTACATTGAAGCAGATCATCAACAAGTAAGCATGTCATTTTGATTGTCTTGTTTGAAATCTCTGCTGTGAATTTTCAGTGAATTAATGATAAATTTTTGATTTTGATGATAGTGCCATGAGGACCTTCCAAATGGAGTTAAACAAAAAGCATGGGTATGAGTTCAAAGATCTTAAATGGTTCCAACCAAATGTTAATACATATTTGAACACTGGCATTGCCTTGTGAACTTGGTCAGTAAGCTATATATGCTCTTATATATATTTATTGTTATTTTTAGACCCGTCGGCAATCGCCAGAATCGAACTTATGTGGCCCGTATGTCATGAAACACATATATGATATTGTGACGGAGGGAAGGACTAAATTCGCTGGAAAGGTAAAATGTTATGGCTGAATTCAGTCACTGATGGCTTAATGTTACATATGAAATATGCACGTAATATGTTATTTCTGTTTCTGTCTTTGATGTTACAGAGGTTTTCCTGTGCAAAGCCATTTTCATATGATGAAGTGGAGCACACACGCGATGTGTTTTGTGAATATCTGTATAAACATGTCTTAGAAAAGCTAAGTCAAGACAATAATTAATGTCCTAAATTAATTCATTTGTAAATAATATATGTTGTAGCAACAATAGCCTTCTGTACATACATTTGTTTATTTTTTCGACTAATTCATTCATTTGTAAATATAACGCAATGTAATTCAATAATAAATTTGTTTATTTTTTCGAACAATTTGTGTGTGTCCATTTTGGGTTTCTGAATGAATGGGATGGTGGATAAAGCTATTTAGTGCTTGAAATTTGAGGTACATGCGGATGTTGTAAATGAGCCATAAGAGACTCTGAAAAGTATTCGCGACTTTTAGGACCGTATATTTGTTAAAAGTCCGGTCCTAAAGGTCTTCGTCCATTTTAAGACCGTATATTTGTCAAATATCCGGTCCTAAAAGTCTTCGTCTTCTAAAAAATATGGGTAGACTTTTAGGACCGTATATATGTCACATATCCGGTCCTAAAAGTCTCTAAAATATACGGCTAGAATTTTAGGACCGTATATTTAATTAATATCAGGTCCTAAAAGTCTTCGTAAAATTCCAAAGAATATGGCTAGACTTTTAGGACCGTGTATTTGTTAGGAGTCAGGTCTTAAAAGTCTTCGTTTATTTTAATATTGCCGAAACTTTTAGGACCGTATATTTATTAATTGTCCGCTCCTATCTTCAAATTTTCGTTTATTTTTAAAATATGGCTTAACTTTTAGGACCGTGGATTTGTTATATGTCCGGTCCTAATAGTCTTCCTTTAAATAGAGCTGGTGACTCAATTTTCAGACAAATCATTAGGGTTCAAGACAACCGAGTTTCTGGCGTTCTTCTCAAGCTTTGTGCTTCTTTGTCCTTGCTTTTACTTCACCTGGATGTGAAGATCATCATCGGTGTCCCTTTTCTTTGTCCTTTTTCTTTTTGTCGGAAAAAGAAAGAAGATAACGAAAAGGACACTGAAAATGTTCACACTAGGGGAAGTCAAATCGACGACAACGATGGTCCAAACTTGAGAAGAATCGTCACTCTGTTTGTTTTTATTCGAATAAGGTAAACAATGTTTTTTTTTGTATGGTCCTAACTGTTAACTGTATTCTGCAAATTTTTAATGTTGATCACCACGAAGAGGACAATGTTTTGTTTGTTTCCTTTTTGTCGGAAAAAAGAAAAGAACATCAAGATAAAGACAAGTACAAGGAAAGCGATTGGGATCTAAAAATTTTATTTTATTTCTATTTTTTTTGCTGCCTTGTGAGGCAGCAGTAGTACAAAAAAAACATAAATATTTCTAATCCTCCCCATCGTTGTCGGAGGGGAGGGAAGGGTCGGAGACGTCGTCATCAGAGGTATGGTACTCAACGTCATAGGCGTCGAGTACCGCGTTTAGCTTCTTGTTGACGGCGTGATAGACCTGAAACAGTTGGCCCAAGCGTCTGTCTATATGATCGACGTGGGCTATCATGTGCTCCATCATCTAGTAGAATGATGGGTTGTGAGGCAACGGAGGAGGAACAGAGGTGGCTAAGGATTTCGTCGAGAAGGAGGACCTCGTGGTGGTGGAGGAGCCATTACAGTGGAGGTTGTAGGAGGAGATGGATATGAATGTGAAGAAAGTAAAGTAACAACGGGTTTAAATAGAGAACCCATACTGAACAATGTGATACGCCGGAAACATTAATGAGGAAAAGCATAGTTTCTCAGAATACGAGGAGACGCCTAGTTGAGAAGTTTGTGTGGAAACCGAAGAGATCTCTGAATCATTCATTGAAAAGATGCAACTTTTAATACCGGATACTGTAAATGATCCGTTCTTAAAAGTAATATTTTTTAACCAAAAATTCTTACTTGAATGAAAAATTGAATTGAAAAAGAAATGAGTTTTAGGACTGGATAAAAGATAAAAACGCGGTCTTAAAAGTACTTGAATTGAAAAAAAAAATGAGTTTTAGGACCGGATACAAGATAAAAGGTCGGTCTTAAAAGTAATTGATTTGATTTGAAAAAATAAATGACTTTTAGGACCGAATATTTATATAAATACGCTCTTAAAGTAGAAACACTAAATTCATTTGTACCAATTAACTTTATCATCACCAGATGCATATCTCTCCTGCTCTCTGTCCTTATTAACTCCTCACACAAACTCTTTGTCCTTATTAACTCCTCTCTACCTCGTAACTCCTCACTACCTAGCTCTCTACCCCAATTGCTCAAAGTCTGAAACCATGGTTAGATACAAGAGAACTGCTCGTAGGGGTACTCTTACACCTCAAGCTCGTGACATGGTTAGATCGTTATACGGTGCGCCTCCTCCAGCGAGAGTGCGTCCTATTGTGGCCGAAGGGTCTCGGGTCGTTGGACCCATTGTTATTTCCGATGATGAAGAGATTTCCGCACCCCCCCTCGATCCTTCTGCCGACCCTGTCCTGAGATTGCCAGCCCCCTCCAGCCTTCAGACCATGCAGAGGTTCGTGCTCCCCCACTCCAACCTGTTGGCCCCAGCGCGCCTACCTCTGACCCCTCTCCGCTTTCCTCTAATGAGAGATTCATATTGAGGCTGGAGCAACTAAGACAGGAACTTGCTGATATCCGACGGGAAATTAATGCTCTTCACGCAGATATCGCCAAGCATGTTCGATCAGATTCTTGTAGATGATAATTTTCAGCTTTTTTTTCTTTTGTTTTTTTTTCTTGTGTACGTGCATTCTCCAGTAATGTAAGACCACATTAAGAACATAAGCTTTTGTATTTTTTTTTTGTTCTCCAGTATTTTTATTTTTGGCTGTATCTCTTGGATGATAATTTTCCTTTATTTTTTGTCCAAAAAAATTTCCTTTATTTTATTCATTCACCAAGGCTGTTAAGACCGGACATTTTATAAGTAACGGGTCTAAAAAGTATTTGAATTTTAGGACCGGATGTTTTATAAAACTCCGGTCTTAAACTTAAATGACTAATAAAACTTTAGGACCGGATACTCTTAGAACTCCGGTCTTAAAAAGTTAGTTATATCTTTAGGACCGGACATTTAATAATTAACCGGTATTAATAAAATCCAAAAAGCTAAATAAGGTGTCGATGTCGCGCGAAAAATTAAATTTCCCACTCTAATATCTCTTGTCGCGCCGAAAGTGATTACTCAGGTTCCGACTTCGGTGTTTGTGTGTTGCTTCGTCGCTGCTTCGCGTACCTCTCTCGACAATCACTCTCTGGTTCCTTAGCTAAACGTCTATAGACGAAGCTGTAAGAGGTGTTTCGGTTATATAACTTTATTATTTTCCAGCTTATCGTTCTGGGTTTTTCATGGGTTTAACGAAATCGATGAAATGTTCTTGTGGGTATTATCTGTTGTTAATGAATATTGTTTTTCAAGATTATATTTGCACTTAGACCTACCGAACCGACCAACAAGTGTTTTTAGGTTACTCTTGTTGTCTTGTCTCGCAACATCAACGTTCGTGGCCGGAGAAGTAAGACTCAACAAACGCATTTGAATTTATATGCTACGGTGAGTCCACAAGACCTTCATCCCATGCATTTAATTTCCTCGTCTTGCATTTATTTTGGTTCTTGGATTCTTTGTGATGCATTTATGACCAAAAGTGATTCTTTGTTATGCATTTAATGGGCAAGTTCCTCCGTAAAAGTGATTCTTTGAGCATATATTTGCATTTGGATGTTGGCTTATTTTATATGCAAGTTTCAATTTTTTCGGATTATGTATGATCAATGATTTTCGTCTATATATAGGAATTCTACTATGGATCACAGTTGGATAAATGCTTTACGAACGAGTGTTGAATATCAGAATGGGGTGAGGGAATTTATAGAATTTGCTAAACAAAATGCCCATGATGATGGGGGGAAGTTTTATTGCCCTTGTGTAAAATGTTTGAATGAGAGTCGACTAAGTCTTGAAGTTATACACACACATTTAATTTGTCACGGATTTTGTAAGACTTATACAGTATGGGTATGGCATGGTGAAAAAGTGCCAAGTGGGTCTCAACATGGGGAAGTGGCCTTTGATGATAATGACACGGATATGGATGATCGCATAGAGGACATTATCCGTGATGTAGGAGAAGAGGCTTTTGAGCGATCACATGCATATGGTAATATGTGCAATGATGCAGATACACCGCTATACCGTGGGTGTAAAAATACCAATTGTTGAACGCCGTATTGAAATTGGTAAGCTTGAAGGCACGTCATGGATAGAGCGACAATAGTTTTTCAGAATTGCTTGAGGCATTGAAGGACATGCTTCCGGATAGTAATGTGTTGCCGCATCGCTACTATGATGCTAAGAAAATACTTTGTCCACTATGGATGGAGTATAAAAAGATCCATGCATGCCCGAATGATATTGTATTGTATAGAAAAGAGTTTGAAGAGAAGCATAGTTGTCCGATATGTGAAACCCACGGTACAAGTCAGATAAGGGGCCTGCAAAAGTGTTGTGGTATCTTCCAATCATACCAAGGTTCAAGCGGTTGTTTGCGAATGAAAATGATGCAGAAAATCTAAGGTGGCATGCAGATGAGAGGATTTCGGATGGACAGCTTCGACATCCGGCCGATTCTTCTCAATGGAAGAAAATCGATCAATTATTTCCGAACTTCGGCGAAGAACCTAGGAACCCCAGGCTTGCCCTTAGCACGGATAGCATGAATCCCTATGGAAGCCTTAGCAGCATACATAGCTCATGGCTTGTACTCCTGATTGTTTACAACTTATCTCCTATGTTATGCATGAAACGAAAGTACATCATGTTGTCTATGTTGATTTCGGGACCAAAACAACCCGGAAATGACATAGATGTTTACCTTGAGCCCTTGATCGAAGACTTGAAGGAGTTGTGGGAAGAAGGTGTCGATGTTTTTGACTCTTTCAAGAAGGAGGTCTTTAAAATGAGAGCCATGATATTTTGTACTATAAACGACTTCCCAACATATGGGAACTTGTCAGGGTATAGTGTAAAAGGCCATAAAGCATGTCCGGTTTGTGAAGAAGGCACACGCTACCATCAACTTCAACATGGAAGAAAGACGGTGTATCTTGGACATAGGAGATTTCTTAGACGGGGCCACCCATATCGTCGATTAAAGAAGGCCTTTTTTGTGGCCAAGAGTATGAAGAAGCTCCGGTGGCATTGGTCTGGGAGCAAGTGTATGAAAAGGTTAAAAATATCGGTGTCATCTTCGGTAAGCTCGGAAAGAGTAGAAAAGAAACAAATATATGGAAGAAGAGATCTGTATTCTTTGATCTTCCATATTGGCGCAATCTTGATGTGAGACACCGTATTGATGTCATGCATGTGGAGAAGAACGTATGTGATAGTATTGTTGGCACGCTTCTCAACATACAAGGTAGTTCGAAGGATGGTGTGAAGGCAAGATTGGATTTGCAAGCAATGGGAATACGCGAAGACTTGCATCCAAGGCCATATGGGAAGAGAACTTATTGTCCCCCGCTTCTCATACTTTGTCTAAGGATGAGAAACGAAGCTTTTGTGAGTGTTTACATGGCACAAAAGTTCCCTCGGGGTATTCTTCAAATTTTAAGAGGCTTGTCTCGATGAAGGACTTGAAATTAGTAGGCCAAAAGTCTCATGATTGTCATGTCTTGATGCAACAGCTACTCCCAGTAGCTATTCGAGCATCGCCGAATATGATCTTCGGGTCGTTTTGACTAGACTTTGTTTCTTCTTCAATGCGGTTTGTAGTAAAGTTTTCAAGATTGAAAAGTTGGATGAATTGGAGAATGAAGGATATCTTATCTTGTGCCACCTTGAAGAAATATGTTTCTGAAGAGGCCATGGAATTTTGTCAAAATTATTTGGCCAAAGTAAGACATATTGGGCTTCCAAAACGCCATCAGCATGCTGAAGGGGGTAGACGTGGGGCTTCGGTAAAGAGTGTGGATCGTGATGAATTGTCACAAGTCCACTTATACATCTTGAATAATGTTGATGAAGTTCAAGCCAGCATATCTGCACATAAAGAAGTTGTAAGGAAAGAAAACCATCGAATGACCGAACAAAGGTTGATTAGGGAGCATAACGAAATGGTTAGCACGTGGTCCCGAGGTTGATGTCATAAGTTGGAATTCGTATGTGATCAATGGTTATACATTTTACACGAAGTCCCTAGATGATAGGAGCACAGTCCGAACGGTGGTGTTATGTTAGAGGTGAATCTATGCACTTCTCCAGTTCGAAAGACAAGAGGCCTAAATTGGCAGTCATGCCATATTATGAGGTTATTGAAGAGATTTGGGAGGTGGACTATGTCAAAATTAGATTTCCCATCTTCAAATGCAAGTGGGTTAATGTCAATAATGGTGTTCAGATCGATCGGCTAGGATTTACTTTAGTCGATGTCAATAGTAGAAGTTTTGGAGATGAACCTTTTATTATGGTAGATCATGCGAAACAAGTGTTCTATATCACCGAAGAAAATAAAATGTGGTTTGTAGCTCTCCAAGGAAATAGGGTCATTGATATTGATGAGAAAAGTCATTCAAATTATGGTCTTCCTGAGAGTACTCCTTTTTCAAGGGGTCTACCGGACATGAACGAAGAAGATGAAGCGGATAATGAACCCGGCATAAGAAATGATCATCAAGAAGGGATATGGGAGGATATCACTTTATAAAAGAGTTGATTCATAAGGTAATATTCATATGCAGAATTCTTAGAAAAGTTTAAGGTTTTAACTATATTATATTCCTTTTATGTTCTTAATTAAACAATGTCATCATTGACTATGAATTTGTTCTTGTTTTGTTTTTGTGGCAGGATCCAATTCAAAGGGGCATGTTATAAAAGAGGATGCATGTTACGTTGTTGGGTGGGAATCAGATGAAGGCATGGTGAATAATATATTGGACTACATGTATGTTGATTTACGTGCTGTATTTGTAACTCATTGTGATTGTAATTAGTTATCTTAGCTTATTGTATAAATTACTTTAGCTGTTGTAGACTTTAGAGGCCACATAACTCATGGTGGATAATATTTGTATTCTTTTTCCCAATTCAATTTATTCATGTTCATAGCTTGTAGCTTAAAGTATATCGACTTTTATGTGCTGTTTTGGATGGTGGATTTGTGTGTATATATATGATCAGGAAGAACAGAACAGGGAAAAAATTCGGGAAATTTAGACCGCAAATAAATAAGCCGGTCTTAAAAGTTGGTCTTTTAAGACCGGTCCATTTATAACTCTGGTCTAAAAGTTCATTTTTTAAGAACGGATGTATATAACATCTGGTCTTGAAAGTCAGTCTTTTAAGACCGGGTAATTAGTCGTCTGGTCTAAGAATCTACTATTTTTTGGACCGGATTTATATTTGTCCGGTCTTAATATTCGGATCTTTTAAGAGCGGTCGAGTTTTTGTCCGGTCTTAAAGTTTGAGTTTTAGGACCGAACAAAAAATATTTCAGATCTATTTAGTACGACTTTTAAGACCGAAGATTTAAAATGTCCAGTCTAAAAGAAACTCTTTAAGACCGGTTACAAGTCCGGTCTTAATAGGGAGACTTTTAATACCGCCTGGAACAAGACCTGTCGTGGATCCAGTCTTAATATAATTGTTTTGTCCGCTCTTAAAAGCCTTTTTTCCACCCGTGGATTTCAAATTCTTTTTGCGATTTGGCTGGAGAATGATAAAACAGAGACAGAGATAAAGAGAATGAACACAGAGAAGTTATACTGGTTCAGTTTAACTCTTTGACCTACGTCCAGTCCCTAGACGCTCTGGGATTTTTTCACTAACTCACAATCACAAATACAATTACACACTCTGTACTTGAAGTAATCCTTTCACACTAGGATTCACTCCCCCTTACAAATTGTAATTGTACACCCATACTCAAGGTCCCTTTACCTTGAGATTAAACCGATAAACAAATAAGTGTTTAAACTCCTCACTGAGTAGATGAATAATAATCAATGAAGTACAAGAATATTCGAAAATATTAAATGAAGTGAATGAAATAGTAAGTTGTAATAATGTCAAATTAAATGCACAGAGTTTCAGTAGATGGTGGAATTGAATGCGTCGAGCTTTTATATCAACTTCCATTAATGACGTTGAAGAGCTTTGAATGTAGCCGTTGAGACTCTTCAAACTTTTGTTAGACACAAATATTTTCCATTAGGCACAGTCGATAGTTGCTTCACTAATTTGCTTGTTGTCGACGTACTTGTGGTCAAAAGTTGACTCAGAAATGTACCATGAGACTTTTGCCAGAATGGGTATGTCTCGAAGGAATGATTTCGTCTGCTATGAAATTTATTCTGTGTCTTCTTTGTTTCTGCAAACATTAAATGCTTTTGACACACGAGTTTTCTTTTCGGCTAATTGATCAATGTTTAAACATTCGTTAATCATTCGAGTAGCATTTATACAATGCTTGAGTATCCACTTGAAAATCCCTTTACAGAAGCCAAATGAACGACTATACTCGAGTATAGAATCCCATATACTCGAGTAGTGTATCAGCAAAGGTATATTAGAAGCTTTCTGTAAGGGTCATACTCGAGTAGCATACTGAAGTACTCCATTTTCCATGCTTGAGTATTATTTGTTCTTCCCTGGAAGAATAACTAAGTAAAGATATTAGCAAATGTGCTCGAGTATCATTATCCTCATATTCAAGTACCATATTCAAGTACTAGTAAAACAGTGCTCGAGTACATCTTAAACAGAGAGCAAATATAAGATTGAAGCATATATACTCGAGTAACAAATTACCTTTACTCGAGTACGTACTACTTACTCTATACTTGAGTAATACTCTGATGAAGTTTATTTGCTCAGACAAAAAGTCTTGTACTCGGGTAGACTGAAGTCCTTACTCGAGTAAGCAATGATCTCTGCTCGAGTAAGGAGCATGTAACTTCTCTGAACTTTGCTCTGATTTTAGATGTACTCGAGTAACATAACAATGATACTCGAGTACTCTTCTTCTGATATCAACGTGGAGAGCTACATCTGATATCATACTCGAGTACTAGAGAATCCATACTCGAGTAACATCCTATGTACACTTAAACAAGCTATCAGATTGAGCATGCTTGAGTAAGCAAAATGGCATACTCGGGTACACTCTTACCTTAGGCAATATTTACTGATTCAAAACCATAATCACTTACAAGTCTTTGTTATCATCAAAACTCCGAGAACTAACAATCTATATATATATATATATATTGTTGGGATCCGTACACGCAGCGGAATAAAATATTTTTTAAGGAATCCCTTAGGCGGATCGCTCAATAGCGTTTAAATCTGATTTAGGGTTTCCGAATCATACCTATGTGTGCTTGCTTGCGTCCGAACCTGTCGAACGAGGTGGCATCTTTTATCCTTTGCTTCTTGATCACGTGGGCTAACGCCTTCTTATTCGATCAGACAGGAGCAGACTACACGTGTCCTCTCCCTCTACCGGTATCCACACGAATGGCCTTCAACACTGACGGCAGTGTGCTAGCGCCTTCTTGTTCTTGCGTCTCTCTCTTTTTCGCTCTAGGGTTTTTGTGTTTTTCGGCCGTCTAATTCATCCGTTGTTTAATACGACTAGATCAACATCTGTTATAGGGTTTCTAAAACCCTAATATGTCGTATTAAAATATTCAAAATTAAATCAATTAATTTCGAATTTGGATTAAATAATATTAATTAAATCTGTCCTACAGAAATAATCTAACTACTTGATCCGAATTAATAGGCCATCAGATTTTTCGCGGCTTTCTAATACGCTCGACTAAAAGTCCCGTAGGTTTTTCTAAACCTAGCAGGCGTATTATATTCAAAACAAATTTTGAATCTGGTTTAAAAAAATATTAATTAAATCTATCTGATAGATCTAATCAAATCTATTTATTTAATCGAATTAAAGCCTTATGATTTAATTTATATTTATAAATTAAATCAAGATATGATATCGTTATATTTAATTTAAAATGAGATCCGATATCTCTGTTCAAATTAAATCTGATATGCAATATCTTTATTCGAAAATTAAATCTGAGATACAATATCTCAATTTATTATAGTTATTTAATTTATCAAATAAATTAAATACTATATATAATAATAATATTATCAATAAATAATATCATTAATATTTTTCGAATTTACTAGTATGTATGTGTATATATATATATATATATATATATATATATATATATATATATATATATATATATATATATATATATATATATATATATATACACATACACACACACATCCTAGATTAAATAAGTATTCATTAAATCTTAAACACATTTAAGATTCAATGAATCTGGACACTCTTGCTCGTGTTGGGTCATTCTTGTGTGTGACCCTGTAGGCCCACATGTGATTGGCAGCGGGCCAATATTGTACCAGCCCACAAGTCGCAAGCGGCATCTAGCAAGACATTGCGACTACCTAATTCATATGGGGATCGTTGATAAGTACAATGACTTGCCCCTAGGGCATAATTTCCAACATATATATATTTGCTTGCACAATAGACATTGAAAAGCATTGGTGTGGCCCAATAGCCACCAATGTTTTTTGCAAACCACCCCCATGACTTTGGGAATATTTATTCCCCATGGAATATTCTCTTCCACCAGAATATTCTTCTTAGAACTCCGGTGGCCAGCCTGAAACTCCGGACACCGACAAGGGGTGGTCACCAGCCACCAGAGCTCTGGCAAAGCTGCTATTTATATATATATATATATATATATATATATATATATATATATATATATATATATATATATAAGGCAATTTGGTCATTTGTTTTAAATTTCAAAACAGACAAATTGAGCTTAACATCTCTCTGGGATTATGAATATTTGAAACACTTTTTTGTCTTTTAGGGTTTAAAAAGTTTTTTATTAGGGATTTTCCCTTTATCAATTTTTTTTTTAATTTCATTTCTATGAGATTATGAATATTCAAAATGTAACATCCCACTTTTCAAAAGCAGTATAATTTTTTTTTTCATCAGAGTAGAGCATTTGAGCGGAAGAGTAACTGATATATATATATATAACGCCGTAAGTCTGGTTGGTTACAACAGCGGTACAGTAACCGAGTATTTCAAAAGATATATACAACAGCAAAAGGAAGGCTTCCGCTGGAACAACAAAAGGAAGTCTTCACCCGGGTCTTCTATGCGGACTGCTTGCCTCTATCCTCGGTCCCCGGTCCTTCCGACCCTAAAGCTATGTTAAGGGCTGAGGTCCATTGCAATCGGACCCCAGGTATCGGTTAACCTCATATTTACATATACAGTACATGGACTACAATCAATCACAACATAACAGCATAATAGCACGCAACCCAATGCAAATGTATCGCTCCCCGCGAATGTAGATGTACCACTCCCAGTGAATCAGGACATACCACTCCCAGTGAATACAGATATACTACTCCCAGTGCATGCATATGTTCAATCACCCTCTAACAGCATAACAACTATACTCATACAATACACATAACAATATACATACATACCATAAATATCAGAGTTAGTGTTACAGTACGCGAACGTACCTGCGATACGTGCTCACAGATATCCTATAAGGATAATATCACATATATCAAAGTCTAACATCGTAACAGGCATTTTAGGTACAAATTACCATTTTGCCCCTGACTCCCTAATCGGCGGAATTTCGCCAGCACTTCGTTATTTTGACTTTAATCTTCCAAAATTTCAACATAACTCCTACTCCAACATAATTTTAGAAATATATATCATATTCAACCTTAAAGCATGATATCTAAACTAACTTGGAAGATTAAAGATCAAAACAACATTTCCACTATAACTATCGAATCGAAAACTAGAATTTCAGACTCGGTATCGAAAAACTTACCCAGAGCTTCGCTACAATTTCCTCCAGACTCCTCCTTCTCTCTAAACTCTCTCTATGTTTCGAAATCCTCAAGAAACGATGGTGTGAAAAACTCAATGGAAGGTGGCCTATTTATAGACTTTTTGTGAGGGCAAAATGGTCTTTTTCCAACTTTCTACTTCAATTTTGGACCATGGAATTTAGGGTTTCTAGAAGCTTCATTCTTGGCCACACATTCCACCTCCTTACATCATATTTCAAGGCCATGATGTCATGCAAGTGACATCATTTCTTGCTTTATGGGTTTCTACCGATAAAGTTCCCTATTCGGTGTTCTAATCGCGTAATCTTGAAGAATCTCAGAAATCCGGCAACATAACCCTGAAGGTCTATTCTTCCTCTTTGGAAATATCTTGGTTAACTAAATTTTTGATCCCATTCAGGACATTTCGTTGGCTGCCGAACATTTTCAGATAAACGTCTTCGGTTATGGAAATCGCTTCGGGTAGCGTCAACTTCTGGACAAAAATTCACTCATTCATAATATGTTCATATGTTTACCAACGTATTCAAGGATTTTGAGTTAGGATTTATTTTCCATAGACTCTCCTTTCTAATAGCTGTCTTATTTCCTTTCTGGAAATGACTTCGGAGACAGCCCACTCCGAGATAAAAATACACTTGTCCATAATATGCTCTGACCTTAGAAACCTAGTTCATGGTTTTCTAGATAGGATTTAATTTCTATCGGTGGTCACTTATCCTATTTGCTTTTTACAAAATATCTCAATTTATATTAATATAATAATAACAAATATCATGATATTATTTGAAAAATCTTCTAACCCATTTCACACCTATAATTCGGCCAACTCTCTTATTTTTCTGTTATTTATTTATTTTTTTAATTTATTAATATTATATATATTTTAATTATATTATATAATTCACAGAATTTTCCTATTGGTCCATACATGGATTTAGGCTTAAAATTACTTAATCTCATATATTTTTCTTAATATTTTCCAATTAATTAGCAAGTATATTTTATGCTAATTTTAGCCATAAACATTTAATTAAAGGGTTTTACATATTTACCCTTGGATTTTCTCTTAATCATGCTTAAACAATTAGCCATTAATTATTTAACTAATCACTTACTAATTGTTGACAATTTTCTTAATTAGGATTAATCATTTCCTCACAACTATTGGACTGACATTGATATTTTACGCTCTTGTAAAATATTAAAATCATTTGAGTCACTTATGTACCCCAAAATAATATTTATTTTTGCCTCATTCTTTTCCAAGGAAAATAATCCCAAAAATTCCTAAATTTAGAGACAACATACTTTCCTATTTTTAATAAATATTTTGTTGCCTCTTGAGATTTATCACAGTAACTTATGACTCTTAGTTCATCTAGGGCATTTTAGCACTTTAATTCCTCTATTTCCAACAGAAATTGCCCTAGAAAATTATGACAAATCCCCTCCAATATTTGAGACCTCATATTCACCTATTCTTAATAGGTATATTTTACTAATTTATGATATTTATCATAAGTCAGATTTTAGGGTATTATACAAAACACCTTTTTGTGTTTTAGGATTTTTAAAGTTCTTTATTAAGGATTTTCCCATTATAAATTATTTTTAAATTTCATTTCTCTGAGATTATGAATATTCGAAACACCTTTTTGTCTTTTAGGGTTTTCAAGGTTCTTTATTAGGGATTTTCCCTTTATAAATTATTTTTTAATTTCATGCACATCATTTGCATGATAATCTAAAATTATTTTTCTTTAATATATAAACCAATACCAACAAGTTTTTTTTTTCCCAAAATCAAGTTTCAAAGAGATTTTTCCATATAGAACCAATATCTAAAATTAATATTATCACTTTTACAATTGATTTCATAACAATAAATAGAAACAAAAATATCATAAAAGGATATAGCCAAATTTTATTGCTAATGAAGAGTATAAGAGAAAATACAAATCAAAGTAAAATATAAAAAACATATTCCTCATCATTCAGAATGACATTCCATATAAAAAAAAAAAAAAAATTAGTCAAGGTGGATAAACGATAGATTCCTCTCCACCTTTTTCTTGTATTTGTATGGTTTGACGAACATACCCTTTCATTAAAAAAAATCAATGATACTAAAGTCTTTTAGTTAATATTATAAATAATACTCATCGGTCTAATATAGGACTTATATGTGGAATTGATTTTGGTTCTAATTATAATATATATATTTTTCTTATTTGTTAATATTTTTCTAATTTAACTCTATTGATATTCCCTCAATAATAATTAAGGAGAAAAAATAAAGAGGGAGTTAAGAAAGATATGATGATTAATGTGTTTTTAAAAATATATGTCATATTAATTAAATGACTTAACCTAATTAAATTAGATAAATATGTCTTATATTAAAGATAAATGAGTACTACATTCCCATTAATTAAGTAAAAAAAGCAAGAATTGTGTGTCGGCAATCCCAAAATGGTACAAGTGAATACTCCCTTGGGGGATTATGGAATAAGAACTTGGTCAATGTTTCCAATCCTATATAAGATATATAAATAATCGAATTACATGGATAAAAAGTTGTTCAAAATTGATTAAATGCAATAAATAATGTAAATGATAAATATATTTTTTTCTCAATATAAATATACCAGTAAGAGATAATTTGTGAGAAAAGAGATGATAAAGATTATACTAATAAATGCAGAGATATATAATCAAGGGAAAAGGACCCCAAAAAAATAAATACATTTGAAATATACAAAGGATAAATAAGGGTGTTGAATTTCAATAAATCTAAATAGATTAATTTGGAGTTTTGAAATGTGGGAAATTACATAATTATCCTTACTTTTTTATTTTAAAAAAAATCCCTTTAGACCCCTTGTTGGCTACTGGAGCTCTAGCACCGATAATCGCCATCGGTGTCCCGTCATAGGAGCTCGAGTTACCTTATTGGCAATCGGTCACCAGAGTTTTGGCAGTCTAACTTATTTTTTATTTTCTCAAGCTGAAGTAGTTAATATGAAAATTTGAGTAGTTAATAGCAAAACTAAAGTGGGAAACAAGGTACTTGTTAAACATTTCCTAATAACAACTTTTGTTTCGCCATAACTACTACTCAAGTTTCCATATTGACTATTTTAGTTTTGATATTGACCCTGCTACTGACAAAGTTCTTAACATATTTTTTGAATATCCAAAATACGAGTAGTTAATACCAAAATAAGAGTTTAGGGTCCCTTTTGCTAATAATTTGTTTTGTTTTGCTCTTTACTACTCTTATTTCAATATAAACTACTCTTATTTTGGAAATTGGAAAAATATATTAAAAATTTTGTCAATAGTCAACCAAAATAGTCAATATCAAAACTAAAGTAGTCAATATGAAACATTGAGTACTAAATAGTGAAACAAAAGTACTTTCTAGGAAATGTTCAGCAAGTATCATGTTTACTATTTTAATGTTCAACAAGGGCACCGAAGCTCCAGTGAGGGGCCGCTGCCAATAGTTGACGACCACAAGGGGTTTTAATTAAGGATTTTTTTAGAAAAATAAAAAAGTAAGGGTAATTATGTAATTTTTCACATTTTTCAACATTTGATAATTTCATATTAGTCTATTTAAAATTATTGAAATTCAAGACCCTTTTTTGTCATTTGCATCTTTCAAATATATTTTTTCCCTCTTTTTTCCTATAATCAATGGGGATAATAAAAAAATGAATTAAAATTTTTGGCATACACAAAATGTATATAACAATAACTAACCTTACCTCAAAAGTTGTAATATAGTACCACACTACTACTCTGGTCTCTTTTTTGTGTTCAGTTAGGGGGAAAAATGATTCTTCTTATAAGTCTACTTAGAGATTAATTAATAGCAATGTTATAATTTTGCTTATATTAAATGTAATGAAAAATGAGTTAGTTTATTTTAGAAAGAGAAAAAGTTGAGAGAGGGTTGAGAATATTATTCATAAATGAGGGTAAAATTAAGAAAATGCATCAATTTAATACATATTTAATAAGTTAATTAGCTTTTTTTAGTATGTAAGAATTAGATAAATTTTACTTATAAAACTAACGAAAGTGGTATAGTATGATAAATACCACTCTGTTCCTTTATAGTTTTACTTGCACCGCATTCTCGTTTAAAAAATAAAATAAAATAAATTGATTCATTTGTCATATTTACCCTTATTTATGAAAGGTGCACATATTCTGTCACTTCACTTTATCTCTATATATTTACATCTCTCTCCATTAATGAAGGGTAAAATTGTCAAAAGCTGATTTATTACCTTGATTTATATTTTTTAACTACAAATGACTTTTAAAAAAAGGAACAAAGTGGTACATGTGTCCTTTAATGGATTGGACATTTTGCTTCCTAGCGCATTGACCATTCATTCACAACATACTCATATTTAGGAAGGAATTATGATGAACCGGTGAGCAGTTGCCGTCAAATTGAAGCTATGTTGACAAAGTGCCTTCATACCATTTAATTCTGGGCGACTTCCCCTCTGCTTTCGAGACTATTAAGCATACCTTGCAATGCAAAAGTCAACAAATAAATGTTTGGCGGTGGCCTTTTTGGGGCTGTTTGGCCGAGGGAGGGGGAGGGAGTGAAATTTAAAGAAATTAAGAAAATGAGGTTATAAAATCTTACTAAAAAGAAATTATAACTTAAAAGAGTCTAAAAAACTAACTAAAAACTTTTAACCTAACTTCTTTATTTTAATTTTTTAATTATTGGATGTTATGGACATCTATATAATCATAATATATAAGATTTTAACTAATTTTTCTTACTATTTTATTCTACTCTTTTTTAAAAATTTATACGTACATTAAGTTTCTTATATCCGTCATTACATTAAGTTCTTTAAATCTATGGTGATATGTGATTGTAAAACTTGACAAAATAGAGATATAAACAACTAGACATAAGTCGTTTTTAACTAACTAATGAAAATCAAGGTTAGTTGAAGTAGAGTAGTAAGTTTGTTTTGAAATTGAATCACTTTTCTAATTTTACCCACACGCACACTATCATTAAATACCCTACTTTAATATTTGATTGAAATGTGATAGGAAGGGATTTTCGGAATAACTCATTAAAGGCTCCATAAAATAATAAAAAATTATATTAAAGAGTAATGACCATAACTTTATTCTACAGTAACATGCCCAATACATGAGACCATATCATACATTGATTTGATAATGATAAAATTTTGGAGAGATAATTTTTTACAGGTACTTATAATTCATAACTATACATGCTTTCTCGTGTTATGCAAGAGAACAATAATTTAAAATTTATTTAATTCTCATTAAGTTTTATTAAAATGTATGAAGAAAAATTGAAATGAGGAAAAAGTCGCATAAAGCCCAACGAATTATGTTACAAAAAAAAAATTACTGAAAAAAATTAATAATTTTATGAAATTAAAAAAACCACACTTTTTATGAATTATAAATAATATGATTATTTATAGATTTTATATCTTATATTTATGAATATTTTTATATAAATTAAAAAATTTGACGTTTTTGTTTCTTCAAAAAATGTCTCTTTTATTGTTAGGTGTATTACCTTTTCCACCTGACATTAAATTTTGTCTGTTTCGAAAATTCTTGAAAAGTACTGAGTATGGTTGGAAAAATCTTCACACGAAGCGAGCACATTTTAGAATATTCCTCTTTTGGAAAAGAAAACTGTTTTCTGTTGAACAATTCAAATCGATATTGTTAAAAACAAGTACTCTATTTCAATACTCCCCTCGTCTTTTTTTTTTTTTAATAAGTAACAACTATCCTAATTACGTAAAATAGACCGATAAATAAGATTAGTTAAAAATAATGCAAGTGTAGCGTGGGTTTGTATAAGTGGTAAGCAATTTGTGTTGCTTAAATAAGGTCTTGAGTTCGAACCTTGTGAATGTAGAAAAGCCCTGCTAGGAGACTCACTCTCCATAGCCAAGTGCGCGACCCGGGTCAGATCTGGATTAGTCAGGGTGAAACTCTGAATACCGAATGGCCAACCAAAAAAAAAAATAATGCAAGTGTAAGATATATATATATATATATATATATATATATATATATATATATATATATATATATCCAAACATTCTTATTTATGAAGATAATAAGTGAGAATGATAATGAGTGACAAAAAAATGGACTCATGTTTCTCTCATCATCTTTTTCTCATTATCCTTTATAATCTCTAAATCATATTCATCCAATGAATCTGAAATGTCACAATCATGGTTATTAGACCCGAATCGGACTGACCGATTCGGACGGGAAACCGGCGAACCGGCCATGAGTCCGGTCCAGAAAACCATAGAAACCGGGGTCGCCAACCCAGTATTAAAAAAAAGTGAAAGATGGAGACGAAGAGGAACAAAAATCGACTCAGATCACGATCTGGGTTTGTGCGAAGATTTAGGCCGGTCGCACTATATCTCGTCGTGATCTGGTTTGGCGGAGGGATTGGAGGTCCTCATCGAAGATCGGAGTTTTCTGGTCTGTGTTCACTGTTGTTGATGATTCGATTTCTCAGTTCTCACTCTTTCTTGCTCTCTGCTTTCTCTCTTTCTCTGGTATGAAGAAAAGACAATGAATGAAGATGAACAATGAAAATGAAGAAGGGCTCGGCTTCAAGCTTCTGCACTCTACCGGACTCTTCGACGTCCCCATTCTCCCATACTTCTCTAATTATTATTTCCACAAACTATCCCTCTGCCATTCTTCATTTACTAAACACGCAACACACTGACATATTTTTTTTCGTCAAATCATGCATCTGACATGAGTTTCTCTCCTTTTGTTAATTTTATTAATTATTTTTTCTTGGAGTACTTTAATATATTTTATTAATTACGGTAAATTTTAAATCATTTTGGTAATAAATGTTAGTATGAATCCCAAGGAAATTGAGCTGGGGGAGAAGTATTGAGCCACTTATTTGACTTTTAGGGTGATGGGTCTTGTCAATCACTAGTTTCAAAATTTGTCTGGTTCAAGTTCAGCGTTCCTGTTTGAAATTTAATCCTCCTTTATGTTTGGAATTTGAACTTACTTTCTGCATTCTAACATTTTTTTAATTTTTTTATATTAATAACCCTAAAATTTTGATTTTCTCACCAGTTTGACCTCGGTTTAGTCCCGGTCTGACCCACTAACCCTTAACCCAGTATTCCGACCGGTTCAATGATTGGTCCGATTTTAATAACCTTGGTCACAATGCTACTTTAATTTTTCTCTTCTCTTTCCAATCAATGGTCTAGATGGGACGATTATCCTCCATAAGAAGACCATTGTATTCTCCTCCATGCACATGAGGACCAACTGCTAGTGGTAGCTAAAAATTCACAGCGGACAAGTACTCAGTGATATATGTAGTAGAATTAAATGAATTGCAGACAAGAATTGTGATATGTACCTATGGTAGTATGGAAATAAGTACACATTTTTTATCACTTCACACACCCTCCGTGAAATGTATTGTTGTCTACTTTCTAAGTCCGTTGTACTTCCATAGTCTGGGCACAAGAATCCAAAATCTTTGCGTCTGCCCTGTTGTTCTAATTCATCATGCATGAACCTACAATAATGACATCAGGGATTAGTATATATGTATGTGTGTCTAAACGATGCATTTAAATTATGTACTCATAGAAGAATATACTTACTTTATAAACATTAGAACAATTGAATTAGTAAGCTCCTTTCCAGGAAACAACAAGGACGTTAAATCATCTTGGTCAACAAAAACTGGTTGCTTATCAGGGAGGCATACTACTTCATTAACAGGCCACGATTTATCTGTAAAAGATCGATTGGATACCATAACAACAATTTTGTTCTTGGTAGTCAACTTAGCCGTGTCAACAACTTCAGTGGCTAGAGCTTGAGGAGGGGATGGAACTTTAGGAGGAGTAGAGACATGTACAAGCTTTACTATCCAAGAGATGAAAGTTCCCTTTACATCACTCACAACCTTCAGCTAATCAGTTGGGAGAGGAACAGGTGCATCAAAGATCACCTTTTCAATTGACACTCTGACTTCATCATCAGCCATTTGTTGGTGATGTACAATTGATCCCAAGTTGTAGATAGTCCATTTTGCAACTAATCGTCTATGAGGATCCTCCATAGAAATGTCATAAGGCTCCTCTAACTGTCCAACAATACAGCTCCCTCTAGTTCTCTGCTACATAGGTGCAGGTGAATGTGTGAAGGGAACAATGGTCTCTGGACGAGAGCTCAAAAGCAGCATCATTTTATCCATGTCCTCCTGCATCTTGCTCATCTGGGATTGAAATATTGCAGTCAATGAAGCTCCTTTAGCCGCTGCTTCCTCACTTAATTTCGCCAGTGTATGTTCCATATCCTCCCGAGTAACCATACTTTGTTTATTGCGTTTGGATTTATCAAAGTATTGCTTCAGGCCTACCCATCCTCCAATCCCCCTTACATGCCTCGAGTGATCCAGTTTTCCAGTCGCAATGGTCACAATATCATTCGTCCCGTCCGACACAAAAGATCCCTCTGCTTCTTTCTTTTTAAGATCTTCCTATGAGATACAGATAACGAGAAGCTTAGTAATGAAACAAGTTTAGTAACTAAAAAATAGCAATAACGATACTTACAATTCTTTCAGAAACTATACGAGTTTGTTCACTCGTGTAGGCCCCGCTTCTCTTTTGGCGAATATACAACCATAACTCCTCGTGACTATTAGAGATGGCGGATCACATATCGTAGAAGGATTAGATTCAGCTTCATCTTCCAATCTCTTCCGCTTGGCCGCCATCAACTCTTTTTCGGCTTTTTCATATCCACCACGATAAGCTCTATGCGGGCAATCATTCTTTATCTCGATCTCTTGTGCTTGTTCCCTTCTTTTCTATGAATCAGAATTGAAAACAATTGTTAATTATGAATTCCAGTCATTTCACTAAAAAAAAATTAGAGAACTTCTGTTTGATATGAACCTCAAACACTAGTCAAATTCACTTCATCAAGTTTCAAGACTTTGTTAAGGAAGATGTAGAATTGTAGAAGAAATTGGGAGAAACAAAGGAAAGGGAGTTGCAGAATTGCTGCCAACTTAGTCAATTCATTCATTCATCATAACTGGTTCCTACACATATTAGACTAACCTCTTATATATAGTTAGAGGCTTGACTCTTAAAGCCCAATAACAGCTTGCACCGAAACCATTACACAATTAACATACTAACTAACTAATAGCAATGTCTAACCACTACCTAATATAACAGAATACCTTCCTAACTGACTAACGGCCTCATAGGAGATATTATGCCATTATTATTTCCCTAACTTCCCTAACTACCTACTTAGTATTTTACCTTTTCACGGTTTACATATCAGACTTGCATAAAACTAAGACATGCTCCTTTGATGCAGGACAAAGAATGGAAATGTATACTTCTATTCACACACCAAACCACCTAACTAACAGGATTAGATGAACACAATAACATTCATATATCTGCACAGGTTAATAAGTAAAAAAAAAAAGGGGAAAAAACTAAATATAAACTCACCAAATCTTCAGGAGTGGTCTACAGCTGAACAATTTGTTGCCAAGTTTGTTCATCAAGAAATGTGTACTTGTCCCAAAGATTAGGGCGAGGCTCGCCAACTGAAACCTCGGCAAAAATAAATGTGTTTAAGATTTAATGAATACTTATTTAATCTAGGATGTGTGTGTGTGTATATATATATTATTAAATTTGAAAATAATAATGATATTATTTATTGATAATAATAATATTATATATAGTATTTAATTTATTTGATAAATTAAATAACTATAATAAATTGAGATATTGTATCTCAGATTTAATTTTCAAATAAAGATATTTTATATCAGATTTAATTTGAATTGAGGTATCGTATCTCATTTTAAATTAAATATAAGGATATCATATCTTAATTTAATTTATAAATATAAATTAAATCTGAAGGCCTATTAATTCAGATCAAATAGTTAGATTAGATCTGTTGGACAGATTTAATTAATATTATTTAATCCAAATTCAAAATTCAAAATTAATTAGATTAATTTTGAATATTTTAATACGACATATTAGGGTTTCTATAAGAGATTCTGATCTGGTCGTATTAAACATACGAATGAATTAGACGGCCGAAAAAGCAAAAACCCTAGAGAGAAAAAGAGAGAGAGACACAAGAATACTGAGGCGCTAGCACGCTGTCGTCAGTGTTGGAGGCTGTTCGTGTGGATACCGGTAGAGGGAGAGGACACGTGAAGTCAGCTCCTGTCTGATCGAACAAGAAGGCGCTAGCCCACGTGATCAAGAAGCATGGATAAAAGATGCCACCTCGTTCGACACGTACGACGTCTCAGGCGCATGAGGTTCTAGGCGCAAACGAGAACGGAACGCAAGCAAGCTCGCATAGTACGGTTCTAAATCTAACCTTGATCTAAACGCGGTTGTGTGATCCACCTAAGGGATCCGTAAAAAGTTTTTTTTTTATTCCGCTGCGTGTACGGATCCCAACAGTAGGCCTACATGAGATTGGTAGTGGGCCAATATTGTACCAGCTCACAAGTCGCAAGCGGCCTCTAGCAAGACATTGCGACTACCCAACTCATATGGGGATCGATGATACGATATAACCTATCGTACAACCATGTCATGTCCCTTTTGTCACGCGATAATTTGGTCAAGGATGAGGCATGGATAATGTCAACTTCCTGTTCTTGATCATTACTTTCTCGATTCTTGAGTAGTCTAATAATTGAAATGGAAACTCCTTTCCATCGTAGTATGGCCATACATTTCTCAGACTCACTCATCGAGGGGCCCAGTTTTATCTCTCTACAAATGTGATGGACAAATTCCATCTTGACCGTTCACATTCATCTGCATGAAAATCACTGATCCCGATCAAAGCCTTTATCATCACCCGGTCAATGGTGACTTTTGACTAGGTCAAAGATCAACGACTCTCATGTAAGAATCCATGATGATCTTAGGTCAAAGGGCGTTATGACGTGGTTATACATGAGAAAAACTTATGACTTAATCCATGCAGCTTTCTCATAGTAATGATCCAGCACCTTATATTCTTATAAGTGCCTATGACTTTAATTCATATCTCCATGCTCATCGAAGTCATATTAGTCTTATTTCATCTTCGCTCTCGCGTAGATGACTGACCAGGGACATTTAGGATAATCTATAAGATACATCCAAGAATACAGTTATCAATATAAACATGCAAATGATAAGATAATTAAACGGAGAAATACTTGAAATAACATAAATGTTTAAAGTACAATGACTTGCTCCTAGGGCATAATTTCCAACAGTAAAACACGATAGTGGTGGTGGGCAAGGAAGAGAGGTAATGCAACAGGAAGAGAGGTTTTGCAACAAGAACAAGGGTTCAGACTTCAGAGAAAGCAACGTAAAGTAAGGTTTCGTGCGAAGAAGAATATATTTGGCGCTTTAGTTTTAAGACCGGATGAATAAAAAGACGGTCTTAAAAGTTAATCTTTAAGACCGGTCCTTATAAAACTCTGATCTTAAAAGTAATTATTTTTTATTTAATTTTTTCAATATTTAGTACTAGCCACAATTTATGTCTGGTCTTAAAAGTATAACTTTTAAGACTGTGTTTTATATATAACCGATCTTAAAAGTTTTACACATTTATATTTAAATTTTTCCTTATATTTTTGGACTGCATAAATATAAGTTCAGTTGTATAAGATTTCTCTAAAAAGTAATTGATATTTCAATTTTTTTTAATAACATTTTTAAGACCGATTGTTTTGTTTACTGGTCTGAATAGTATATTTAAGACCTATTAATAAAGGATCCGGTTCAAGAAGTTCTTTATATTTACAAAACTGCCACCGGTCACACTTTTAAGATCGATGCGGCAATACTCCGATCTAAACGAAGCGGTCTTAAGGCTCTTTTTTACATTAGTGAGTTATTTCCTTCCTTTGAAAAGGTTCTCTTATAATAGTGCCCTCTTCTCTTCCATTTGCATGTTATTTGATGTGTAGCGTGATCGGAGTTTATATTAGTGCTTCGGTTTCGTGTGAGTACTTTAGTGAGTTAATCGAATTCCATTTATGCCCAAAATACTTCACATTATGCCAAGTTATCCAATCAACATGACCATGTGTCTTATTTTTGACATCTTATCATTTAATTATAAATTCACATAAAATATAGGACATACGATCATATGTGATTGGAAAACTTGACATAATGAATATATAAAACGTGACATAAATTTTCTCCTATTAAAAACTTAACCTGATTAGTTAGATAAACTATTTCAAATATAATTTTTATTTATTTATAAAATTCACATAATGCGGACCACAATGAATGGCTAAAACTCTTTGTTCTATGATATTGAATATAGGGAATGTGAAAATTTGTTCTGGAAGTTTGTTGAAAAACAATGTTGCCCTAAAATTTTTTAGATTCAATGTTACCGAGGAAATATTAAAATGGAGAAATATTATCATATACAGTTAAAAAATTAATGATCAACGTCAATTTTTTAACATTCACCGTTTGTTTTTTAACGATATTGGGCAAGATTGCTACACTTTGAAACTTCTAGGGTGACATTAAATCTTAAAAAAAATTCGAGGCAACATTATGTCTCAACAAATGTTTTTGGAGTAAATTTACACCTTAACCCTTGAATCTACTTACAAATTTTTATTGCAATTAATAATATTCATGCTTGTATGCATTTTCTTATTGTCTAGCTCTAGCCACTAACTAATTTGGGGTTTTTAAGTATTATTTTTAAAACTAGACATTGAATAAGTGTATTAGAATAGAGCATTTAATTTTGCAATAAAATGTTTGTGAAATTTAGTTGAATGATTGATCAATTTGCCTTTATTAGGATAGACATATATGATTATGGTCACATGTAATTATAATTGGGTTATATACTTATATGAATTGAACTTCTATATTAATCGCCTAAAGAGTTAGGAACACTTATAGTTTATCATGCCCACCGCACTAATTAAGGGCCAAGGGAGGGGATAGAGGGGAATGGTAGATGTTATATTTTTGGTTTGCTTGGTTCGAAGGTGAATGGTTGGTTAGTGTTCAAAAGGTGAATGGTTGGTTAATGATCCCCTATTTAGTTTAATATGAGATTTGAGAGGAGAAATGATAGCAATTTACCATTCTATGCTAACATATTTGGTTATATTTTTTATTTATATGTTATATAAATTAATTTACATCTTATCTAATTAATATAAACAAAATTTCTTTATAAGTAATATAATAATATATATTTTATTTTAAATCAATTGTGTGCGTGTCTATATATATATATATAATTTTTTTATTTATAATAACACATTTTCATTTAAAATTAATTTCATGATATTCTTTCTCAATTTCATAAAGATAATATATTTTACATTATAATAATATTTTTATTTAAAATTATATTAACATACTTCATATTAAAATTATTTTTATTTATGAAAAAATATTATTATTATTTTAAATAAATTTATAATAACATTTTTATTTTAAAAATATAATTTTCTAAATTTTATTTCATACTAATTTTTTAATGATAAAACTATAATTTTATTCAAATTAATTTAATATTATTATTATTTTATTTATAATAATAATTTTTATTTAAATTTGTATGAACTTATGTTATTAACATAATTATACTAATTTTTTATTCATGCATATATACTTTTTATATTAAAATATTTTAATAATGATAATATTTTTATTTGTCATAATATTTTTCATCATGTGTATTATTGGAATATCACATAAATTATAAGAGTAAAGTGGTCTAAAATTTTGGCTCTCTTCTAAAACCCTTCAATTTAGATAGGAGCCAAAATTGGGGTGTTGAAAGGAAGGCGATGGAAACTTTGGGGACTATATACCCTCCAAAATTTCAAACCATATGAGGGGAGGGGCTCATTTTTCATCCCCTCCCCTCCAACCAAAAAGGCTCTAAAGGGAATATGATAGAAAAATACACTAAAAATTGAAAAATTGATATGATTCAAATTTATGAAGTACTAAATTACTAAAATTAGTCTGCCCAAACTAATTTTGAAAGACTAGAAATAGAGTCATTGCTCCTAACTTTTTTTTAAAAAGGAAAAAATATCACCTTAGCACCCTCGTTGGCAAATGGCCATCGATGAGCCACAAGGCAGTCCATGAAGCTCCAGCGATCGTGCCAATGGCTATGATTTTTTGAGGCAAATTTGATAAATGAAGTGTGGTAAATAGCTACAGAAGTGAAGTGCAGTAAATATCCTGAAATATCCAATTGTAAAATTTGAAAAATTATGCTATAATTTGTTAATCAAGTGTAGTGAATAGAGAATAAAGGGTAGTAAATATCCATTTTACACTTCATTCGCTATTTACTACACTTGATTATAAAAGGGTTAAGTACCAATTTTATCCCGACAGTATAGGCCCAGGAGTTATTTTGCCCTAGAAATTTTTTTTGGTTCAATTTTGCTCTGAAAGTATCAAAAGGGAGCAATGTTGCCCTCCCTTAATGGTAGACACTGACAGTGTTAGCGTACACTCGAGTGTGTATGGTTTTTTTTTTTTTTTGCGCACACTTTGTGTGCACTTACACACTCGAGTGTGAGGTGTCACATTCAAGTGTGGGCTAATCGCGTTAGGCATTATTGTTAGGGGAGGGCAACATTGCTCCCTTTTGATACTTCTGGGGCAAAATTGAACTCAAAAAAATTTATAGGGTAAAATTGCTCCTGAGGGTATACTTCTGGAGTATAATTGGTACTTAACCCATTATAAAACATGACTATACATTTCATTAACCAAGAAACCCTAGCCATTAGCAACCTGCCACTGGAACTTCACTAATTAGTTGTTGGTATATGGCTGCTCGTGACGGAGCTCCAGCGGTCAGTGTGAGGGTCTAGTTGGCCTTTTTTAAGTGAAGAGACAATATTGTAGAAAGGCTAAAGAATACTTTTGGTCTTTTATGTTTGTATCAAGTGTAATTTAAGTCCCTTAAGTTTATAAAGTATACTTTTAGTCCTTCAATTCTAACACCGTTAGTCTTCTTTAACAGAAAATGCTGACTCATAAAAGACATATTATTTTAATCCTAACTGACTTCCACATCAACTCAAATTTTTTACAAATTCGTATTTTAATTAAATTATAATAAAAACAAAAACAAAAAATCTAGATTTTTAATCAATTTAAAATTTCAGGCCTTTAATCAATTTTTTTCATCTCCTTCTCCTTTTCTTTTGCCATCGGAAACAATTCTCCAGCTGTGAACTCCCTTCTTCCTCCATTAATCTTCCAACACTCTCTAACCAAATGCTTTTACTCTTCTAATGCCAACACTTCTCCTTAGCTATGGAAACCTGGGCAAGTTCACTTTCCCTTTATGTTCTTCACGCCTATATTGGCTTCATGTGGCTGTAGAATTTGACATAATTGATATAAAGAACTTAGTAAAAATATTTTTCCTACTTATTAGATGTGGTCTTTTTACCTAGCATTGTACTCTATAAATAATTTTTAAAACTATCTATATAAATTTTAATTCATTACAATTTTTTTGTCGAAATTTTGTCAGTAAATTGGATTCATAATTTTTTATTAAAAAATTTAAATTAAATGATATTTTATTATTGTGCTAAAATAGTTAAAATTAATTAAACTATAAGATATTTTCTGTTTAAAAAGGTTTGTACGTTTTTTTAAAATTAAAAAAAAAATATTTAACCCAAACAAAAGAGATAGTTAATGGGAGGACTTGGGTTAAAATCGGCTGCAATTATGAATGATGCTATTCTTATGAAGTGTGGTTGGAGGTTCCAAAATGATCAAGAGGCCTTATGGGTTCGCTTTCTACGGGGCAAGTACAAGGTACAAATTGGAAACTTGCCAGTTCTTAAGACTGGGTGTTCACCATTCTGGACGGCTCTATGTAACATTTTTATTAATATGAAGGATGATGTGGTATGGGAAATTGGAGATGGGTCTGCTATTTCTTTTTGGAAAGATAAGTGGGTGTCTGCTTCCATTTGTCTTAAGGACTACGTAGTAAGTCCCATTCCTGCTGAGATTCGCGATTCTGTGATTAATAGGTTTGTTGATCAACATGGTCAGTGGAATCTACCTTTACTACGCAGCCTACTTCCTCAGAATGTGGTGGACCTAATTAGAGGTATGCTTCCGCCTTCTTATGCTGATGGGCCTGATCGCTCCTTTTGGTTGTCTGGAAACTTAACTGGTGTTAGTGTTAAAAGTTGTTATCTGTATTTAGCTGAATCTGGATTTCAACAATCTGCTATTGATTGTGACATGTGGATAAAGTTATGGAAATGGATGGGTGTAACATCCCGACTTTTCAAAAGCAGTATAAAATTTTTTCATCAGAGTAGAGCACCGGAACAAGAGTGTAACTGATATATTGTTATAAAATGCCCACTGGCTAGTTACATAAACGGTTCAACAACCGAGAGTTTTCAAAACGAAAAGAACAACGTCGGGAAGTCTTCACCGGATCCCCGAACTTGCTGCTTCCTCTCTCCTCGGTCCCTCGGTCCTCCCGAACCCGACGCTATGTTAAGAGCCGAGATCCGCACCGGATCTCGTGTAAGCAGTTAACCTCATGTTTATGTATACACATACAAACGACGAGACATCCACAACATCATCAAGCACATACCATCACTCTATCACAACCCATGCATATGTATTGCCCCAAGCATGCGAGACAAATTGCACCCAAGATACTGACCGATTGCACCAAGATACGGACAGATTGCACCCAAGATACGAGGCAATTGCACCCAAAGATACGAGACATATCCTCTAACCACTATATGTACTCAAACAGTATAACACTCCTACACACATACCACATATATGCATACCATAAACATCAGAGTTAGTGTTACAGTACGCGAACGTACATCCATTAACTGAACAGAATGGCCAGGTAAGTGTCTATCATGGGGGCCTCACCGAGTTCACGGCGACTGATTGGCTGACCCACATGGACTAGCCTTGCCTTCGGCACCAAACCTGTTCTAACATATTTGCATTCAATAAACATACCATAACAATACACATAGCACATATATGCATACCATAAACATCGATTAGTGTTACGATGCGCGGACGTACCTTCGTTGACGGTAGACAGCACTTCCGTCGGAAATCGTACTTTTCTACGGAAAAACGTGAAATGGCTCGTCGGGGGCGTAACGGCGCAGAGATTAGGTTTTCGACGTCCTATAAGAGTAATATCACTTCCATTAGTGATTTGACACAATAATCGGCATTTTCGGTAAAAATTACCATTTTGCCCCTATACCCCTACTTGGCGGAATTTCGCCGTAACCGCTACATAGGCTATTTTCTTCCCAAAATTTTGCCGAACTTCGACGCCATCATGATTTTCGAAAATATTGACTAAAATAGCCCTATCATATGATATCTAATCATAAAAATAAAGACTACTCTAGCTTTACTAACTACCGAAAGAACTACGAAAGCTTAAAGCTCTGCATCAGTAAAACTTACCCCAGCCTTCACGCTTTTTCCCCAGAGCTCCTCTCTCTAAAACCTCTCTCTAGAACCAAAATTCTCTTCTTGAAATGGTGTGAGAATTGAAGAGAAGAGGGGCTATTTATAGGAAAATTTGCGAGGGCATTTTGGTCTTTTCTCAACATTCAACGAATATTCCAGAATATACCACAGAATATTCTTTTGTTCCAAGAATATTCTTTTGTCCACAGAATATTCTTTTGGAATTATTCTTTAAACCATTTCCCCCGATCGGTACCCGATTCGCGTAATTTCGGAAAAATCTCAAAATTCAGTTAACTAGCTTTGAAGACCTTCTCTTCCATACTAGAAATGTCTAATCCAACTATTTTTCTGACTCTGCCTAGGCCATTTCCGGATTGACGGAAGTTTTCTCGAAAAACGTGTCCGAACGTGTCCGGTTTCGAAACGAAAATCCAGGAAGTTCCGACTTATAGACATAGATGCACCGATTTCAAATATGTCCATAAAAATTCCCAATTCTTTCTCGGTTGTCACAACTCTAATTTTGAAGTCTTTACTTCCAACCGGCTATCTGCCCTTTTCTCAATTTCCTATTTCGTCTTATTAGGAAAAAGCCTATCGGCTTAATTAACTTAGTGAGAGTTTAATGGAAGATAATAACTCACTGATCCATATTTTGTCTTGACTTTGGAAATCCTATTCC
This sequence comes from Acacia pycnantha, assembly GCA_025563575.1. NCBI lineage: Eukaryota > Viridiplantae > Streptophyta > Magnoliopsida > Fabales > Fabaceae > Acacia > Acacia pycnantha. Next base: position 963,359 of record JAMWYP010000146.1, read on the forward strand.
TGGCTCCCTAGATAGGATCCGTTCCCTATTTTCCATTTTACTATTCACATTTTCATTATTTAATTAGAGTTTATTAAATTTAAAACTCTTATATATTATTTATATTCAATTTCCTTTTTCTTTCTCTTTTTTTTCTTTTCTCTTTTTTTTTCTTCTTCTTTTTTTTTTCTGCCCTATTTTCGTTATTATTATTATTATTATTTTTTAATTTAATTTTTAATTTAATTATTTAATTAATTAAATAATTATTTTCACATAATTTTCCTATTGGTCCGAACTTGTATTCAGGCTTAAAAATACCTAAACTCAACTATTTTTCCCAAAAATTTCCAATTAATTAGTAAACATGTTTTTACTAATTTTAAAACAAAAACCACCAATTTTAGGGTTTCATATAATTACTTGTGAATTTCCTTCACTTATGCTTAAGTAATTAGCCCAATATTACTTAATTACTTAATTATCATAACTTGATAATTTTCTTAATTACAATGCCTCATTACCTTCATACACTTCTATTAACATTAGTATTTTCATGCCTCTTGCATCATTTCATAATTGCAAGGGTATTTTGGTCTTTTTACTACTTTTTGAACACTCTTGTACTATTTCTCCAAGTTCATAATTTATTAAATTACCATAATTAGGATAATATACTCTCCTAATTCACTTGGTCATTTTACTACCTTTTGGTATTTTTCCATAATTTCCTAAGTCAATTACAAATCCTAGGGGCATTTTGGTCATTTTGACACTTTGACCCTTAAATCCCTGATTTCCTACAGAATTTCACTTAGAAAAATAGACTATAATTACACAAGTCTTGAGTCCTTTATTTCACTTATCAGAAATATCCATTATTTATAATTTTCCAGATAATAAATATCCGGGTATTACAATGGGACCATCTAGAATACAGGTATTTGGATGGAAATTATTTCATCAGCGGCTCCCTTTGAGGTCATGGATTCGTACTTGGTCTGATAACGATGGTCTTTGCCCAATCTGCCAGCAAGAACCAGAGACCAGTCTCCATGCATTTAGAGACTGCCATGTTGTTCGTGGTTTCTGGTATGAGGTGTTACATGGTGATCAGATGCATTCTTTCTTCAGCTATGAATGGAGTGACTGGTTAACAGAGAATTGGAAGAATGATGGAATCACTATAGGAGGGTTTCTTTGGCATGAGGTATTTATGGTCTCTTGCTGGTTTATCTGGAAGTGGCGGAATGAATCTATCCATAACACGCAAGATGCAAGTAGTAAGTATTGCAGGAGGCCCATTCTTGAGCTGCTGGAGGTAGTAAAAGCTGGAATGGACAGTGGAGTGATTCAAAGCATAGCCCATATTCATGCTAATGTTCGCTGGTCCTTTCCGGAAGATCCTTTTGTGAAACTTAACTCAGACGGGACATCAAAGGGAGTTGAACAGGTGGCGGCCTGTGGGGGTTTGCTGCGAGATTGTTCTGGGAAGTGGCTTGGAGGCTTTGCTATGCCTCTTGGGAGGTGCTCAGCGCTGCTAGCTGAGCTATGGGGAGTTTTGCGAGGATTAGAGTTGGCTTGGGAGGCAGGTTGGAGGCATGTTGTTGTTGAAAGTGACTGTCAAACAGTCATTGCATTACTATCCAAACAAGGTAATGCAGCTCGTGAGTCCCATTTGGTGTCTCGGATACGAGCAGTCACTCGTAGGCAGTGGGTTTTACAGTTCAGCCATGTTCTACGGGAGGGCAATCAGTGTGCGGACTGGTTGGCCAATTTTGCTTTGACGCATGTGGAGGCTCATGATGGAAGCCATTTCTCTGATCCCCCTGATGGTCTCTGGTGTTTCCTTGTTGCTGACCTTGCGGGAGTGCAACATGAGAGGAGACGACTGAGGCATTAAATCCTTAGTTTCTTTCATTGTTTTATGTTTTTAGTTGTTTATCATTACTTGTATCAAAAAAAAAAAAAAGAAGAAAAACTAGAAAAATTCTTAAAAAAATACTACTTAAACTTCAAATTTTCAAATAGGTAACTTTTTAAGTTATTAATTACTTTTCTGTTATTATTAATCTAATTATTATTATTATAAAGAAAATTTTAAAATTCAAATAATATTTTTATGTCATTTTCCTTTATTCTAATTTCCCCCAAGCACGTATTTCCGCTTTTCAGTTTTCTTTCAGTCCCTGACGTTTCGCATTCGTATAAAGTATATGTAGCTTCCCTCGCCTTTCCTCTGTCATTTCTCTCTCAACTCTTACAAGTCTCTAACCTTTCCTATTCAGTTCCCTGCATCACATTTGAACTTCGCTTCCTTCTTCCCCTTCTTCGTCTCTTCCTCTGCGTGCATGCTTCGCCGGCGATGGGGAATCTCTGTGCCCTCCTCGCTAAAGAACCTGCGAAGAAGAAGCCCACAAAGCGTCAATCTCACGCGCCGTCGCATTCCAATTTCAGCAAACGATGGACCGGAATGCGTTCGTCGCGTAAGGAGAAGCTTGAGCTTGATGATGCTATGATTCAAGAGCAAGCTTTGGCTGCTGCTATCCTCTTCAAGCAGCATCAGCAGAATGGTACTCTGCCCTCCTTTGATCGCTCCACTTCTCTGCGGTATCCAAATGCTGGCTCCAAGAAGGTTACGTTGCCGCGAAGTTCGAGTTCTAGGGCTCGGTCTCTTACTGACCCTTTGCTACAGCGTAATCAACTTGTTCACCAGGTTTGGTTTCATGTGTCTTGGTTTTGAAATTGGTGAATCAATTGAGGAATTGGTTATGGAATGAAGGGCGGTCTGTATTTGGAATTCATTTGTGGTTTTTCTATTTTTTAACGAGAAATTAGACCATTTTCAAATTGATGGAAGACAATTAGTGGATGATTTTGGAAAATGAGATAACTTGGCTGGTTCTGACAGAGTGTAGGAAGCAATTTTGTGATGATTGCTTTCTTATGATCGATTATCTTCCATGATTGTATCGGGGTTGTATTTGTTCGAATTGCATATGTTACTAATTAAAATTATTAAGGCGCTGCTGTAAAAGGCTCGTTTTAGCGTATTATGCTTAGTAGCATGATGTTGCAAATACTTGAATTACTGTTGTCTCAAATATTATATGCGAATCTTGAAGAATTGAAGGTAATGCTAATATGGGAGGCAGTTTAAGTTTTTGTATGTGTATTGATTGTCTATTACAAGGAAGACCTTCTGAAGTATTTTTTACTAAAAGTTAGGTGTAGCTTTGAAGGTAATCTTGTTTTGCCTCTTTTATTTGACAAGAAAAATTACAGGTTCCTAAAATGACATTGAAAAAGAGATGGATTCAACACTGTTGACTTTTTCCTTTTTTATATTTAATTAAACAAATTAAAATTTTTCCAGAGCTTCTCTGATTCTGGTGTGGATGTGAACGTGTTACCTAAATCTCATTGATTTTTTTTTTTTTTTGGGTAACTTTGGTTAAAACTAATTTGTGGTTCCTACCTTCGTACCTTTAGTTTATCACTGGAAGTAAGAGGGTCCTTCTGAAATTTACTTCTTTAATTTCTATTAGGAGTGACTTGCCTTTCATCGTGTGAATGTGTCTGCAAGTATGAATACCTACCCCTGTCTCATTTTATCAATGTTTACACGGCATAAAATGAATTTAAAGCTTTCCCTTTGATTACAAGATAAATTCTTTGAGATTACCTGAACTGGTCATCTTGTATAATTTGTCAGGAAAATGGCCAAACATTTATTATTTTTTTAGTTCGAAAATAAGAACCTTTAAATTACCCTGTTCTTTACTATTTTCCGTATTTTAGGTTCATCTAGCTTATACAGAGGCTTTTAATTGGCAGGAAGTCAAGCTTGATGATCTTGAGACCAATCATTTTGTCCTTGTCCACGGAGGTGGCTTTGGTGCTTGGAGTTGGTACAAAACTATAGCACTTCTAGAAGAAGGTGGTTTTAAAGTGACTGCCATTGACTTAACTGGTTCTGGAGTTCATTCATATGATACAAACAAGATTACATGTCTATCACAATATGTGAAACCACTTACTGATTTTCTCGAAAATCTTGCTGAAGGAGAGAAGGTGTTTATCTTGTTATTTTCCTGTTTTTATTGCTGATAATTTGTTTTCTGCTCAGCATATCTTTCCATGGGCCATCATCATGTCTGTTAACACTTATGGTTTCATTAAATGTAGCCATCAAGGGTTGTTGCCAACCACTTGTCATGGTTAAGGAATTCACTCACATTCCCCCCTTCCAAGTTTCTAACATGTTTCTCAACCCTCTCTTAATGCCTTCATGACTACTCTTTTTGTAAGACTTATAGTTAAGTTTGTTGTTCTGAAAAGGGTTTAATCTTCTGTTAAGTATGGTTCTGGCTACCTCAAACATGATTATTCTGCCAAATTATTCTTAATTTCCTGTTGCATTAGTCTGAGGTGTTTTCTCTATAATGGTGGGCTTGTAGAATGAATTTAACTAAGATTGTGCTGATTATGTTTAGGGACTGACTCTAGATTTGCATTTATTTCATTTAAATTGATGATAGAAATCCAGCCAAAAAAGTAAACGTCTTTCTTACATTCTTGTGTTGACATTATGTTGTTATGGGCTTATTGGGCACAATATTTAGCGATGTTATATTTGGTGTTAGAATCCAGTTTTGAGACTAACCTCCTCTGTGTGTTCCTTACTTTCTTTTCGGTTTTTACACAGGTTATCTTGGTTGGGCATGACATTGGTGGGGCAGGCATTTCATATGCAATGGAATTATTTCCTTCTAAGATTTCCAAAGCAGTCTTTCTTGCTGCAGCAATGCCGACTAATGGACAAAGTACTTTTGATGCCATCTCTCAACAGGTTTTCAGTTTCTTCTGTTAATGATCAAGAATGATATAGTTTTATTTGTGATATGATATGATATATTAGAATCTCTGATAAAATACATACAGTGCATGAAAGGAAAAAAAAAAATCACAATTGGAAGTAATGGCCTTTTATAGAGGGTGAGCCTTGGCGTAGTAGTAAGGTTGCTGCCATGTGACTTAGAGATTACAGGTTCAAATCCTGGAAACAGTCTCTCTAGTTCTAAGGGTAAGGCTGTGTACATCTATCAATGGCCTTTTATGATTCTGATTGTTGTCAAAATTTTGTGAAGTATTGGCCTTTTTGCGTTTATACATCTAAGATTGAATCTGTCCCAAGCAAATTCAAGTGATTTTGACAATAGATTCTACAATTCTAAAAGTCAAAATGTGCCCATTTGAAGATGAAACCTAGCCTGAGCCTCTCCTGCTCCATTTTCAAATTTTATAAACATGCTATTTCCAGAAATCCCTTTATCGTCTCCACACACAACTCTTAGGAGAGGAAAGGATGTAAAGTAAATTCCCAGAACTTCAGAGTAATGAAGTGAGGGTAGAAGACAAAGAGAATTCCATAAATAAAGAGTTGTTTAATTTTGTTTGAGTTTAGTATATGTTTTGATTGTACCATTCTATTGCAGGCAGGATCAAATGATCTGATGCAACAGGCTCATATTTTTTTGTATGCAAATGGGAGTGACCACCCTCCTACATCTATAGGTCTAGACAAGTCATTATTGAAAGATTTGTTATTCAATCGAAGTCCAGCCAAGGTAAGTCATACTATTGAAAAATAAAATATCTTCAGTTTTTCTTTATTACAATGATTTTGATCTGATATAAATGAAAATGAATCATTGGGGAGTGGGAGAGCTTGGTGATTTATTTGTTGCACATAATTGAATGCCCTGATTTGTTGAATCTTTTGTCATAGATTATGCAAGAAAAATCTAAAATCTAATTTTGTTTTTGTTTGCTAATACAGCATCTGCCATTTAAGTATTGTTTTGCCTTGCTGGGCCATATAATGCTACTAGTATTTTGTTTAAGGAAGCAATTACAGTCTCGTTCTGTGTTGGAAATGCTTTAAGATCTTAAGAGTGTCAGATCCCATCCATCTCATGTAAAAGGGAAAAAAAAGTAAATTTGAAGTCTCCACGCATGCTGTTGTTTGGGCTATCTCCATTACATTACTAACAAATGTGAGAAAGAATGGAAACCCTATTTTATGGTGTTGGGTGACTGGATTCTGATAAATAAGTGATTTATTACATGAAATATTTGTAATGGCTCTGAAAAAATAATAAATGAGATAGCTAATTAATATGTTTGTTATTTGTTGTAGATTTCTAATAAAGGTAAGCTGGTGGCTTAATGGCATTGGGGTTGCTATATATTTATAAGGTTTTGAGTTCGAATCCTGGAGTGCTAGGTAGTTTTAGGCTGTTCTAGCTACGCTACCAAGATTCGAACTCAATACCTCGTAGATATATAGCAATCCTAGTGCCACTAAACTATGAACTTATCTTAGTTAGTATTAACATATTAATTAACCATCTCATTTATATTGTTGGTCTGTTGGGCTTCAACCTTTTATAACATTTAGAACCGCAGCACATGAAACGAAAATATTTAAGACAGCAAGTGGAAAAGTGAAATTAGCTGAATTTTAAGCAGCTGGATTACCTATAAATTTACAAACCTAAAATTGATTGTTTGAAAGGTGATGGGAACCTAAGTGGAACTTAGATATCCCATACTATCCAATTCCCCATTAGATGGTTATAGATCTTGGGCTAGCGAGCAAGCAAATTTTGAAGTATGCCTCTGAGCATTTACCGTCATTTTTTCGCTTTTTAGTTCAGAAACAGTCTTGCATATGCAATTAATTAATCGGTAAGGAAGAATAATTGCCACAACAATTTTTATAAATCAAGCCACCAGTCAAACCTGAAATGCGAAATCAGAAAAGTAAAAGGAGAAAAAATTATGCAAAATTATACATTTTCAGTGAAGAAGCTGGTCCATGATCCCCTTGTAATATTATGTGTATGCCTTTTTCTATTTATACAGGATGTTGCATTAGCATCTGTCTCAATGAGGCCGATACCATTCGCGCCTGTTTTGGAGAAGCTCTCACTTTCTGACCCAAAATATGGATCTGTACGGCGGTTTTACATTGAAACGCCCGATGACAACGCCATACCAGTTACGCTTCAGAAGAACATGATAAATGCGAATTCCCCTGAAAAGGTCTTATGCTTGAAAGCTGCTGATCACGCCCCCTTTTTCTCGAAGCCTCAAGCCTTGCACAACTTACTGGTAGAGATATCAAAGATCAGGTGAGAGCATTTATATTCTTCATATTATGTTGCCTCTGAAGGCCATCATCACATCAGAGCACCAAAAGCTCTTCTTAATATGATGAATGAGAAATTCAGCAGTTAATTATTTCTCGACGAAGCTGCGTTATCAGAAATTGAATTGTGGGTTATATATAACTCGTGTACGTGTGCAAGTTGCAAGCTTTTCTTTCTTTTTCTTTTTTTCTTTTTTAAGTTGAGAAAAAGTTGCTACCGAAACCGGTTTTAGCTGGTAATATTTGTGAACTTTTTTGCTCCAAGTATTACTGGTTAAAAGTCTTTTACGGTTTGTGTTTTGTGAGTTGGGTTACAAGTTACGTCTATCTAGTCTAGTTGAATAATCAAATGCTTGTAACTCACTCACTGATAAGCAAATTCCATAGTGACTAGACGTTTATATGTAGCGGTTCTTTGTATAGGATAATGAAAAGATTGATGGGAATAGGAACGTCAAATGTGTCTGCCTACATTCGTTTGATGTTCCAAATAATACTGCTGATTGCGGAATATGTAATTTTTTGGGCTCTTTTCTTTTTACATCTCCTTATTTGTGGGTGATTTTCTGTCATATTTTGGAATATGTAGTTAAACTTTTCAATTGACAACTGATGATGCTACGAGGTTGACAGATTCACACATAATATTTGTGTGTTTATAATAGATCAACTTTAAAAAAAAGTTAATCTAGATATAATTAATATCCCAACTTACTTATCCTTACCATCGCTAAAATCAAGTAGATAAAGCATCACTTTTGAACCAACAGGCGTTGGTTGTAGAAGGGGCTTTGGGGTCATTTTGGTAGGGAAGGGAAGAGAAGATTAACAAGTTCGATTGTTTAGTAAATTTGTTGTGTTTAATCTTTACAGAAATTTAAGTTCTCGGGCCCACTATTTTTTCTTTAAAAGTAGGAAAATAAGATTCCACCAAAATTTGTGGGAACTCAAGTTCCCACGTGAACAGTAACGCTTTCAGACATATTTATCGCTCATAATTCTTTTTTTTTTCTATAATGTAAGAAAATAGGTTTAAATTTGAATTTATGCAATAAGTTTAAACTTGACGGGAGAATATTTTAGACAAGTTTGAACTTGACGGGAAAATAGTTTAAACAAATTTGGACTTGGTGGGAGAATATTTTAGACAAATTTGAACTTGAAAAGAGGATTTTTTTTAAAAAAATATATTTTTCCTTTTCATTTTGAATTAATTACTTTTGAGGGTAAAATAGGTATTTCATGATTCTTTACCAACTATCACTCGTTCATTTTCTTACTATCAAACAACTCATATTCCTTCATCTCTTAAAATATTGGGAAAATCCCTTTAAGGTCCCAAGGCTAGAAGATGTCAAAAAAGTTTCATCGACCACTTTTTCATTAGGTAATTAATAACTTTATTTATGTGTTTTAACAACTTTTTAGGACTTTTTTGACATCAAAATTTTTGGTGGAATTTTTTTGATATTTTTTTGATCCCTTGGGGTCCTTTAAAGGGATTTTTCCTAAAATATTTCCTTCCCTTCCTTTCCCTCCTCAAATTTTCCCTATACCAAACAGGTCCTTAGTGTCATAAAAAAGAGATCAAGTTTGAATTCATGTGAAGGCATGAAACGTTTTGGGAGATTTATTGTCAATCAGGCTAAAAAATGTTTAAACGTGACACAAATAGCGATATAAAAGGAAGAGTATCAATTTTTTTTTTTTATTTACTCAAACATTTTGAAACTTAGAACATAAATAGTTTTCGTCTTTCTCAACAAACGGCTTTTTCAAGATTTAAATTTACATTATTCTCCTTATTGAGTTGAAGTCGATTAACATTTTAACCGATAGCTTGTTGGTAGGAGTATAAATTTTGATTCAATCAAAACAACAAAATGTACATGGCTTAGCCTTGGAAACAAAGTAAAGCCTAATTAAAATAACGTATATTATTCAGTCTAATATAAGCATCAATATGGGACCAGGGTTACCAATATGTCCTTTATTGATGTGATACAATCATATTTTCTATTAGCAAACCTATTGACATGGAAAATAAATTTCAAAATATAGTAGTTAGAAGGGGAAAAAAAAGGTCATTTGAACTTCAAAATCTTAAATCAGTAATTTTCTATTAAAATGAATAGTTAATTAAAGAGTAAATACCTTTTCTGGACCCTGACAAAAAACACGGACGCCATTTTGATCCCTGACAAAAAAAATGTCATTTTTAGTCCATAAAAAGGACGAATAAGGGTCGATTGGTGGACATTTTGATCCCTCATAAATTTCAAAAATGTCCTTTTTAGGCCCATAAAAAAGACGAATAAGGGTCAGTTTTTTTGTCACTGACCAAAATGGGGTCCGTGTTTTTTGTCAGGGGCCAGAAAGGGTATTTACTCTTAATTAAAATACTCTTATAGTCAATAGCAATACTCTTAAAAACAACAAAACTGATTTAAGATTTTAATGTTTAAATGGTATTTTCTTATCTTTTTCACAAGTAAAAAATAATCATAAAAAATTTAAAGTGATATGGTCAAGGTGCAAAAATAGACATGTGCTTTTGTCGGAGGAGCGTCCAGTGACAAATACTTTTTTCAGGAGCAAAAGTAACTATGTGGTTACAAAATAGGAGCAAAAGTCACATTGACCGTTAAGGGGGTGAATGTTGACCGTTAAGTTGGATGGTTTGACTGATATTAGTGATGTGGACGCTGACTGGGTGTGTGTTGCAGACAAGTGGCACTTGCTTAATGGATGACCTGGAAAATAAGTAATTAATCTATCTAATTACTAAAACCTAAAAACTAAATAAATAAAGAATGAAAAGCAAAATCCCTAACACACCATCGAAATCAAACATTATCGGGCAAAATCCCTAATTCGAGGGGCATTGAGGATCGTTCTGGTTCACGCGCAAATGATGCTGGTCGGGGTGGACGTAGTGGAGGCGGCGGAAGTGGTGGTGGTGCTGCAGCTGTGGACCCTCGAAAAATGGACTCCCCAGAGCTCCGTCCGCTTCCGCCGCTTGCGCGGCAAGGTTTGAGGCAGCAATATGGAGCGGCACGTGACGATGTGGGTTCCAATACGGCGGACGATGAGGAAGAGGAATTCTACTCGCCTAAAGGATCTCTTGGTGGTCCCGAGAGTTCGAATGGCACTGGATCAGGTTCTTGTAGAGTGTTTGCAGCGATTGCGAGCGAGAATTTTGTGGGTCGAAGCAGTGAATCGAGTTCTAGATCGTATTCTTCTTCCACTTCGGGCTCACCGGATCGGTCACACTCGATTAGCCTATCACCGCCGGCGAGCTTGAGCCCTAAAAGATCGCAGCCCGAAATCGCTGTGGCTACAGTGGCAGACAGCTCTCCTCTGCTGCCATCATCTCCACCGCTAACACAGCCACAACCTCCGGCTCATCTCCAGAGTGAAGCATGCTCAGGCGAGAGAGCTTCTAATCGAGATGGTAAGTCTCCTAAAATCATGTGTTCCCCTTTTTTACAAGTCAGATCATTGTAGAATTTTGTACACGGCTGTTCAGCGACTTCTGGGTATGGGTATGGCTTTTTTTTTTTTCATTCAATTCTGGGTATGGGCATGCCTTCGATTTGGGGATTCCGATTAAGAGCCTCAAGATTTGTGAGCAGAAGAAAAGATTCTAGAAATTGATATTATTTGGCTCCTATACTGGTTCAATTGATCTGGTTTAATTTTATCTGATTTTTTGTTTCACTGCGACTTGCAATCTGGGCTGAAATTTTCAGATTGTTCATGGCATTCTGTTCTGGATCGAAGAATCTGATTTGGGGGAGATCGAGATTGAAGGGGAGATTGGAGAGAGGTTTTTTTTTTTTTAATTAGGGACATTTTGGTATATATATATATTTTAATAAATCTGATTTGTAAATTAGATTTTATGAAAAAGGTTATGTGGATGCCATGTAGGCATGACACATCATCGTCCGTCAGCAAAAAAGTCAAATTTAACGGTCAAAGTCAAACTTAGCGGTCAAATGGTATTTTTGCACCTAATTTATAACCACGTGTCTACTTTTGCTCCTGAAAAAAGTATTTGCCACTGGACGCTCCTCAGAGAAAATCACATGTCTATTTTTGCACCTTGACCCATGAATTAATTACATACTTTTTATCTACTTAACCACACAATCAATTGGTACAAATATTGCTCGTACTGTGAGAAACAACAACGTATATAATAATATCACGCCACTCTTTTTCTTCGTCTAACCTCACAATTAATTAGATATTAGATCATTAATTAGCACGGCAACTACAATCTTGTGTTTTATAAGCAATTTTAATTCGAATGAACTCTTGTGTGAGGGAGTTAGGGGCATGATAAATCATAAATGAAAAAATCACGAGGAATCCACAAGTTTTCTCTGAATATAGATATTAAATACATGAGCTAGATATGAAGGCAAAAAAATAAAAAAACAAAAAAAAAATTAATGAGCTAGATAACTAATTTATATAGATTAAGAGCATTAATTTAGTTTTTACCTAAAAAAGTGTGTTGGTTTCCTGTAGAAAAAGGCACCCATTTTAATTATTTGCATGGACACTATTTTCTTGAAAAAAATAATTTATTTAATATGTCCAATTAATAGGGAGATTTTATAAAAAATTATAAATTTGAGAGATAAAATGAATGGATACATTATATTTAGAATTAAATAAAAATTATTGAGTCTTATAATTACCATCGGAGCGAATATATTATATTTCTTTAGCATTGCAACTCAATAGGTTTTGCCGCTTCATTCTCACAGTCATGTCTATATTTTTTAGCAATTAATTACAAGTTGATTTTTTTTTAAAGACGCAAGTATTCTTTTAGTGGAGACAATCTTATTTAAGGCACCATCAATACTAAATGTGGGCGCACATCTTTTAACATCCATTCACAAATTATAATTTGTATTAAGGTTAAGGTGTAAAAATACACATGTTCTTTTCTCTGAGGAGTACCCAGTAGCAAGTGCTTTTTTTAGGTACAAAAGTGACTATGTGGTTACAAATTAAGTGTAAAAATACCGTTTGACCGTTAAGTTTGACTTTTTTGCTGACTGGATGATGATGTGACATTTCAAAAGTGCAAAAATACACATGTGATTTGTGAACAAGAGCGTCAAACACCAAATTCTTTTTTTTTTAAATTTAATAATTTTATTTTTAGTATCCTGAAAGTATTTTTTACCAGTCAGTACCCTGAAATATTTTTTGTATCATTTTAGTACCGGTCAATACCTGAAAATTTTTTTCAAGATCCTAAAATAACTTTTCAAGATTATGAAGTCTTTTTCTGTATTACCAAGATCTTGAAAGTGCTTTTTAGTACCTCAAGACTCGAAATATTTTTTCAATATCGGCCAAGATCCTTTAGTACCGGTCAATACCGAAATATTTTTGAAGATCCTAAAATAACTTTTCAAGATTATGAAGTATTTTTATCCGGTATCTTGAAAGTACTTTTTAGTACCAAGGAAATATTTTTTCAATATACCAAGATCCGAAATATTTTTGAAGATCCTAAAATAACTTTTCAAGATTATGAAGTATTTTTTCGTACTCGGTCAAGTATCCCGAGAGTACTTTTAGTACCAAACAAGACCTCGAAATATTTTTCAAGATCGGCCAAGATCCTTTTAGTACCGGTCAATACGTGAAATATTTTTTTCAGTATCAGTCAGTATCCTTTTAGTACCGGTCAATACTGAAAGTGAAGGAAATCACCAAGAGGGGGGTGAATTGGGGATTTTAAAATTCTTTCCAAATCACCCTTATACTAGATGCAGCTGGATATAAAGTAGAGATAGGGAAGAAGAGCTTGACACATAATTTATACTGGTTCGGTCTTAACTCTTGACCTACGTCCAGTCCCCAGACTCCCTGAGATTTTCTACTATCACTCAATTCAGATACACACTCTGTACTCAAGGATTATCCTCTCTCTAGGATACACTCCCCCTTACAAGTTGTAATCTGAAAAAAAAATGATCAAAAGGACTAAAAGGGACCTTATTTTTCCATTTTAGGGACTAAAAGTGACTTATTTTTTTTCAAGGACCAAAAAGGGCATCCGTGTTTTTCCCAGGGATCAAAAAGGGTATTTACTCTATTGATAAACACTGAAGTTCTAAGTATCAAAAGATACTGCACAGAAAGAGAACTGAAATAGAGAAGTATTGAGCTTTGTTTTCGTTTCTGCTTGTTGTATTTTTTTGTATGTTTGTATGCAACTCTATATATAGCAGTGAGTCTTCTCATGACCGTTGCTTCTTTATTCAGAATTCTCTCCATTCGAATTTCTTGTTGTTTGTGGATTCTAGCCGTTGGGTTCATAGTCTTTCCTGATTTTCGGATGATTGATTTGCAATGAAGGTCTTTTAATGTTCATCAATTGATTTGAATAACGAATCAGTCTGGGCAATCGTTGTGGCAATCATTTCCAAGTGAGGAATTCTTCTTTATGACAGAATCTCTGATTGTCGCGTGAGATCAATGCTGTCAATCAATTGTGGATCCGACACGAGCTCGAGTTTGCAAGTAGGTCATTTGTCGCGAGGGCCATCTGAAATCAAAACTTTACATAATGGCAAGCTCGAGTCCGTTAGTGAGCAGGCTTGAGTTTGACATTGTTCATGTCAGACAAACTTGAGGTTTAAAATATGAACTCTAGAGTTTGGTAAGGTAACTTTACTCATATCAAGGATTAGGCTCGAGTTCAAAAGACTGGGCTCGAGTTTACTGTAAATAGATGAACTTTGAAATTAATTGGCCAGAGGCAAACCTGAGGTGTAAAACGTCAGGCTCGAGTTTTTAAAAGATGGAAAGTTCGAATGCTCTCTGCCAAGGGCAAACTCGAGCTTGCAGACGCAGGCTCGAGTTTACATATTTTGTAAACTCTTTTATGTCTTTCAAACTATAGAGTAAACTCTACACAACAACCATAGGCTCGAGTTTATTTATTTAAGCTCGAGTTTGTAATATTTGTAAGTTAGCAAACTCTACTCAAAATGCAAACCGTGGAGTTTGAAGAAATGATTTTCAAATGAAAAGTTTTCCTCCAGAGGCAAACTCGAGCTTGCTTATGCAGGCTCGAGTTTACTCATTCGTAAACTCTTTCAAAACCTTTTCTGGAGCTTTTAGGCTCGAGTTCAAGAACACAGGCTCGAGTTCAAAATGCAAAGATAAGCCAGTCTTGCTCTCTGTTAGTGGCAAACTCGAGTTCACTTATCTAGGCTCGAGTTTGACGCTGACAGAATGTTTTTGTCTTTAAATCATATCATTTAGCTTGTCAAAAACATTCGCACTTGTTTAAAATTGTTATTTATCATCAAAAGACATTCATAAATTAAATTCACCAATTTGATTTATGACTGAGAAAATTCCCAAATTTCGAAAAATATAAACAATATCCAAAAAATTTCAGATTTCTTGACCAATCTTTGGAGAATCATAAATCCTTCAATACTTATCAGAATTCGACAAATTACCTATCATATTAAACTTATATGAGTCTACTATTGATCTGAAAAATTTCACATTTTTATGATTTTGTTTACTAGGGCCGAAAGGCAACGCCATTTTGTTGCCCAGAAACATACCAGAAATTTTCCTGATTTATAGCTCAACTTCTAAAAATCATAATTGGAGTTATAGATCTCGGTTTTAGGTGATCCAAAGCTCATATTAAACCTTAAAGAGAGTACTATCTCCTGTAAAACTTTCAGAGAAAAAATCAACCTCTAACTTTCAAAAACGTCAGGCATAAGAGACTCTGTTTTCAGACTACTGTGCAGAGGTGAAAACACAACATGCAACTTCTTTTTATGACCCTTAACTTTCAGAAATGAGTCACCATGCTCTTAGATCAAACATGCATGGTTGAAAAACTTATTTTCAGAGCCAAAGAAGGCTCACCTAGTCCCAGAGTCAGTGTTGCATGTGAGTTTGGATGATCTCTTTCTCTTTTCAAGAGGTGATCTCGGTCTCTCTCTATTTCAGCATTCTCACGGTTTCTCTTGGCTCTGGCTGGATTGGTGGGAAGGATGGAAGAAATGTTGGTGTTGGTCGAATGGAGAGGATGAGTGAAGGAATTAGAGGTGGGGTGTGTGATGGTGTTGCTTCCGTGGAGGGAGAGGAATGGGAGATTGGATGTGAAGTGTGTGTGTTGTAAATGTTAAGGAAGAAAGGAGAGGGAGTTTACGGGAGAGAGGGAGGAAAGAAGTGAGTGTGTGGCTGAAGTGAAGGGAGAGGGAATAATGAATATGGAGGTGTGTGCGTGTGAGAGCCAGATGAGAGAGCATTGGAGGAAGTATGCGTTTGTGAAAATAGAGAGTGGTGCTGGTGCATGAGTGATAATTGAATATTTTATACACTTATTTTTGTCTCTTGAATAATAATTTAGGACCCTTTAGCTAATAAATAATGGCTCTTATGTTTATTTGGGCCTTGGGCCTTTTATTGCATTTTAGCCATTTTTAATAATAAAATTCCAGTTTTGTGTTGCTTCACTATTTCTACCATAATTCTTGAACCAGACATCGGATTTGCCTCATTTTTGTCTCATATTTCAGATGATTCAGAGAGCTACAATTGTTATGAAGACATCAAGAGCAAATTCGGTCAAGAAGGCGGTCAATTTTGGAGCCAAAGTCGGATGTACAATTCTGGATTTATTTTGGACCCGAATTTTGTAATTTAAGTCCAGTTTTATTTTATTTATGTTTTGGGCTAAAACTATGAGAGCCCATTTCGTTTTAGGTTATTTTTAAGTATGGCAGCTGCCACAAACATATTCATTCACGTTTTTAACATTAGAGTGGATCAAAATACAAGTTTTCATTTTCTCTCATCTGTTCTTCATGTTCTTGCGCGTTCTTCGTGTTCTTCGTTCGTTCTTGATTTTCCCAGCCATGATCGGCTAAACTCTTGTGATTAACCCAACGATGAGGATTCCATGATTCATCCAGAGAACTCGTGCCTAATCGGTAACTACTCGATTCTGTTTTCATCTTATCGGATTCGATTTGAAATAGTTCGAATATTAGATTTAATATTCGGTTTGGTTCATCCCAAGGACTTAGTTCGGACTAGGTTACAGTGTTGCTGTGCGATTGCACAGTGAGACGCCACTGTCCGGACAGATTCTAGGCGATCGTCTAGGTGAGGAATCTCCGGATGAATGCGAGAGATTTCGATTCATCCGGAACCAAACGTGGGTTAGTTGTATTTTCGTTCAATGATGGAGGTTTCGGAATCAATTCGTTGGGTTGATCATCTTTAATCTGTCTCTGTTTATTTGATTCGTTTGACTCGTTTATTGCATTTTGGTTATGTTATTTAGTTTTGTTCTATTCTGTTAAACCAAACCCCCATTTTATCATTCTGTTTCACTATTGTTATTAAACAAGCCCGCTGCAAATTCGTTGGGAAACGACCCAGGTTCCCTAATTCTGCAAATTAATTACGAACTTGGTTTATTTTGGAAGACACGGCAAAAAATCTTTGGTGCATGAGGGAGTGAGGTGGCGGAAGCAAAATGGAAGGAAGGGTGTATGTGCAGCTGTTGACCGATGGGTATGGCGTATGAGAGTGAATTAGATTGACTATTAGAGTGTGTGTGTGTGTGCATATAATCAGCTGGATGCGTGTTGGGTCAGCTGTGGAAAATTGGGCTGTTTAAAGAATAGTGGGCTTTTGCTTGTTGTTTGAATGCATGGGGTGTGTATGTTCAGATTTGTGCTAATGTGAGGGAGTTTACATGTTAAATAAAGATGTATAAAAAAAAACATGTTTTTTTTTTTTTATAACAAAATTTTAGGAAAGGGGTTGGGCTCACCCACAATCCAAGGGCAGGGCGCTTGGAGCCCAGTCCACAGGGCATACTGGATAGAGAGTACATATGCCTCCACCTCCACCTCTATCAGCGTTTCCACTGCTTCCTAGACCCCTAAGATGTCTCCCCCAGCGTCTTGACCAACGCAGGGATCGAACCCCCTCCCTTGAGGTGAGGAAGTCCGACCCCTTCGCCAGTTGAACCCAAGGACGAGAGGTAAAAAAAAATAAAAAATGTTAAATAAAGAAAGGAATGAGAAGGCACGAATTGGGTTCTAATATCGGGCCGAAGAAAACATAATGGCTTAAAGGAATTAATCAATGGAGGGAGTATTATGGATATTTGTGTGTGTGCGTTGCTTGTATAATCCAAAAAAAAAAAAAATCCAACGCACAAACCCCTCGTCTTTGGGCTCAACTGACAAAGGGGTTGGACACTCTCACCAAAGGGAGAGGGTTCGATCCTGAAGTTGATCAAGGTGCTGGGGGAGGCATCCTAGCTCATAGGTGTCTAGGTTAACGTCTAAGGGCAATAGACGGCTCGCCCTGCCCAACATCGGTATCACCTAAGAGAAAGGGAGATTTCACCCACCCTTTGGATTGTGGGTGAACCCAACCCCTTTCCTAAAATTTTTGTATCAATAAATAATAATAATAATCCAACACACAAGTTACTACTAATTCCAACATACTCCTTTTCTAACAATTATTGAACCATAATCTATCCCTTGTAATTAATCCTTGGATTTGTTCCTTTCACAAGTAATTTCTTTAGGCCCTAAAATCTTATCTCCAAAATATTTAGATCAAGAATCAACTACTAACTAATTATCTTTAATTTTTGGGAATATATGCCTAAATTTCCAAATATTAATTTTAACATTTATTTAGGCTAAATTTCCCATAATTAATTCCATGTAATATTCTTAATTCCTAATCCCCAAATTTTGGGATGTCACATTTGGTTAGGTATATTGATAGTAATTCAGATTGCAATGGTAAAATAGATTCCACATTTTTTGATAATATCTTTTTTCCATATGGGGACCCCTATAAATACTCATTGCAAACATGCAATCCTTGCTGAAATATCCATTTTAACCTCAATAATATAATGAAAATTAAAGACAATATTTGCCCTTAATAAACAAATCGCACAATCAAATCATTTTTTTTCATCAATTGCCCTAACGCAGGAACACAACCACGAGAGCAACATAAGTTGAATTAATTGCGTGAATTATTTCCTTTATTTTAATAGGTGAAGGCAAATACAAACTACAAGCTCCTCGCAATCAGCCGTATGCAAGTGCAAAGAATTTCTATAGGGGCTCAGTAACCAATAAATCCATCGCGATCAGCTTGCTTGCGTATTTTGCAAGGGAATCAGCTTCTCTTTTGTTGTCTCTGTTACAAAGGGAAATTTCTAGTCTCAACATATCATTCACCTCATTTCTTCAAAACTCTCATGACCATCCGTCGGCGTCATTAATATGGGTACCAATCGTGGGTTTATTTCATATGGGTGTTTCTCATCACCAGATCGAGTTCGTGCTTGCAGTTTCACAAATATTAATTAATGGTGTTTCTCGACAGATCGATTTGCTGACGACGACCTGGCTTTATTTCCCACGACAACTTTTACTCTTGGAGTGGATGATGATGGGAAGGTGTAGAAGGATGGAAGAGAAAGAGGATATTTCAATGATGATAACTTGCTCAATATTTTTTTAACTTTCTGATTCTTATTTGAGTTTTGCATTAACAGCGCTATTTTGGCTTAGGAGGAGATGGTGGATGGAGAGTTTTTGTTTTTTGGTTTTTGGTTTTAAGGGGCATTTTGGACCTTTAAAATTCTGGTAAAATATATATAAAAATAATAATTCCCATATCTTGTTTTTTGTTTTTGTTTTTTTTTTGATAATAAGAAGAGGCTAAAAGCCTAAAGTACAACCATAAAGCATTACACAGGAGGGGACAATTCCCAATCTCTCTTGGTTAACCCAAGACCTTAAACGAAAAGGGCATACATTTAAAATAGAAGAAATTGAAATACCCATCTTAACTAAACCATCGGCAACTCTATTAGCGGCACAATTAATAACCACTAATTTAACTTGCCAGTCTCGTTGCAAAAGCTGTTTGATGTCCATTACCAATAGGCTACCATCAAGAAAATAAGGATCAAGAATAAGACTCAGAACTTCCTCTGCATCTGATTCAAGAATCAACCTTCTAAATCCAAGATCACAAGCTATTTGAAGAGCTTCAAAAATAGCCCACTCCTTAGCCATTTGGGCACTGCAGTTCCCATATCTTGTTAGAAACCAACTAAATATATTGATGGTAATTATCACTACCTCCGGTCTTAATTATAGGAACACTTTTGTAGTGTTTCTAAAATTAGGACCGGAGGGAGGAAGTATTATATTACACCCCATTACGTTACCCAAGGGGTCTGCAATTGATCCAAATGGGCCCTTATTGTATTTTTTTTGTTTTAAGGTTCTTATATTGTTTTTTCCCATAACAATATTAAAAAAAAATACCAACCAAAGCCTGACATAATTGGTAGATAGGTAGGACCCTTAAATATGAATTCACATTAGGTGATTTTCTCTTATGTGCTTCTTAGGTGCTTTTCTCTCTAATTAGAGGGATTAGACATTCTTTTTTTTTTTAATTTTTTATATATTCTATTTATTTAGATTAGATTATATGCTGCATCTTGAAATTTTTTTTGCACTCAGTATCTCAAATTAATTAATTTCTAGGATATTGGGGTTAGAGGAAAATATTTTTGAATGCAGAACTGTAAATTAATTAATTTGAGATATTGGGTGTACAAAAAAATTCAGGATCCAGCATATAATCTAATCTAAATAAATAGAATATATAAAAATTTTTTTTTAAAAAAATGTCTAATCCCTCTAATTAGAGAGAAAAGCACCTAAGAAGCACATAAGAGAAAAGCACCTAATATAAACCCCTTAAATATTATGTCTTAGGTTCAAACTAAGTCGTATGCATGAAAAATGCTTTATTAGGAGAGACAAAACTCATTTTATGATATTATTTTGACAAGGCATTAATTAAGTGTTTTCAATATCACCCCTATTCAAAGTTGTTAACTATGAGAGAGGATGTAATACAAATTTGAAAACTTTTCATTTAAATACAGCTAAAATCATAAATTTATTCTACTTTTAGATAACGTTTTTTTATATCAAGTTAATGACTTAACAATAGCTCTTTTATTATATGAGGTGGTTAAAATACCTTATATAATAAGAAGGGAAAATTCGGGAAATCTCATTAATTGATGAAAACTTAATTTGTCAGAAAAACCTTAAATCATATTACTAATACTCCCTGTGTATAATAACTTTTCAAGTCCTTTTTTCTAATAAAATTTTCTAGAGGGGATTTTTTCCTAATAAGAATTGAAAGGAAAATATTAGTATTTAAAACTGTTTTGTCAGAGCTTAAACTTTAAAGTTTACATTTTTTTGGGTTAGTGAAACAGCCCGAGTTAAAAATTTAAAATTAAAAAATATATTATTGTAAAATTAAGAAAATATAAAATTAAAAGACCAAAAGTATGCTCTTATTTATTTATTTTGATTAAAGTGAGTGTTTGGTCCTATAGATTTATATCAAATTTCAGCTTAATTCCTTAAATTTATAACATTGTTTAATATAAACAAGAATTCGGTCCTAGTGTTGCTCTTCTCTGTGATAGTCTCTTAGGGTCTGTTTGGTTTGAAGGGATTGGAAGGGAGGGGAGGAGGATGGAGGGATTTTGGTCCCCTACCTTCGTTTGGCTAATCATATTTTTTAGGAGGGGAGGGGAAATTTTTTTAAATTTTCCCCTCCCCCTCCAAAACGTCACCCCCAAAATTGGACGGATTTGGAGGGATTATAAAAAGTGATGTGTCAGTGGACCAAGATGTCCCTAGAATTTTTTTATTATTCTGAAAATACCCTTGTGGCCCTTTTAACTAGTTCCAAAAATTTCGCGCATTCCCGCCTGTTCCTTGCGAAGGTAACTCAATTAATTCTTCCTTTGTTGGGGCTCTCGGATTTGGGGATATCCACTTTGATTATAAGATCATACCCGTATTACCCTATCTCAAACTCCTGAACAAATATTCTGAATAACTTCACGAAATATGGTTTATTCTTTTTGCCCGATAGGTAATTCTAATATGCAGTTTGCTTGGTTCGTTCGCGTTTTTGGGAGAACATTAAGGAGATATTGAACCCTGATACGTTTGCTGGTGCTGAGCCTTGGGTTTACTACTCCGTCTATTCTTTTGTTGTCTTCTTATTCAATCTATTTGATATTGTCAGTTTCCCTCTACCGCTATTGTTTAATTATATACTGATCAACCCTGTTGAATTATCACAGAAATAATGCAGAAAAGGGACAGCAGAAAATAAATGAAGGAAAATCTTAGGTTTTGAGTTAATATTCAAAGAAAACTGAATCAGAACTACTGGTTAAACATGCATATTACATTTAATTTGTCAATTATGGTGTCATATGCATGTCAATGCTTAGCTTCATGATTGATAAAATGTTGTCTTGATTTTCAATGTATAACAAAGTAACATTAAAATCTCTCTTATAATATAAAGGTAAAGTTGTCAATGTGAACCAAAATTCCCTCCCCTCCCCTCCTGAACCAAACAAGGTAACATTAAAATCTCTCCCCTCCTTTTCTTTCTGATCAATCCAAATAAGGTAATATTAAAATCCCTCCTATCCCCTCCACTCCATTAAAATCCCCCCTTCCCCTCCCCTCCGTCGAACCAAACAGACCCTTAGGGTTTTTCCCTCTTATCCGGTGAGCTTCTTCAGCCTACTGTTTATATGCTTCTTGCTTATAGTTCTTGCTACAATCATTAGCTTCAAAAAAAAAAAAATGCAGTTTAGTTTTATGGTTCCTATATGTTGAAGAAGAAGGCCAAAATTTCAAGAAAAGGCCCAGAAACCCAACAGAAATACAAGATGTGGGTACCAAGATTCTAAGCCACGGATGTTCTATTGCCTCTTTCAAGTGAAGTACGGGTTAGTAATGGCGAGTGCAACTAGGGAGTTGGTTGCTGCTAAAAGTAAGGAGTTGAACAAAGTATGGAATGATGTCCCATTTGATGAAAAATTCTAGGTGGGACGAGTCATCTCAAAAAGCCGAATAGGGTTGGGTCTTAGAGTTGAAACATACACATCACAAACAAGTGTGAAGGAGCATGTGTATGCGTCGGAAATAGTTGTAGGAGCTTACGGAAATTGAAAGAACATGTGGAAGTGAATACTACGACCACATTTGATGAAAAATTCTAGGTGGGACGAGTCATCTCAAAAAGCCGAATAGGGTTGGGTGCTGTGAAGGAGCATGTATGCAGCACGGAAATTGAAAGAACATGTGGAAGTGAATACTACGGCCACTGCTAATTTGTTCTCATTTACTTTCAAGAAAGCTGAAGATGCAGATAGGGTTTTAAAGGGAGGTCCATTGTTGTGAGACAACACATACTGAGCTTGCAGAGACGAGGAGTGTATATCAGCGATAGTGACATTCAAATTAATATATGCCAGTTCTAGGTTCAAATATATAACTTCCCGCCAACAGGAAGAATGGTGGAGAACTATAGAGCTATGACTCAGAGTTTTTCTTTTTTGCTCAGAATGACTCAGAGTTTGAAGAGTCAGGGGTTGAAGGCCCAGGAAATTAAAGGATTATCTTGCAGCGAAAAATATTGGACTTGTGCGTGTTGACGAGCCATTGGTTCCGGGAGTCCAGATTTCAGTCCGAAGAAAAAGGATCTTAAACCTGTATGGATCCAATTTAAATATGAGCTCTCAATGTGGAAGGCTGGGACATGAGAGTAAGGTGTGTGAGATTGAAGAAGTTGGGGCCGATGGTGGTTTAGAATGTCAGAGATATGATGCTAATCTATGTGCACTGCCGTTAAAGTCGCTGGTTGGGTCGCCGGAAAAGAAGGGTAGATATCGGATGGCAGAAAGCAAGGTAGTCCCTGGAGAACGTTAAGACATTGAATGAATGCATGGGGAAGGAGGGAATATTGAGTCAACCTAGGGAATGTACTCAACGATCATTGGGGAACAGTCAGCCGAAAATATTAAAACCTCTTTTAACGAGAATATTGTGGATGTTGAGATAAGCAAGAATCCACACGTGGGATGATCCTCGGCTACTCTCCCAAGAAGAAAAGTCAAAATTGATAAACGGAAGGGCGTGGGCCAGAAACCAGCTAGTTGGGCTGACTTAAAATGGCCAAAAAATTTCACCTCTAAGATAAAGATGCAAGAATTCTCGATTAGTATGGGCCAAGCGAATTTTGGGCCTGAAGACATGAGCCCAATTAAAAATAAGGAGAGGTGGAGTTAGTTGAGATGGAGGAGTAAGTGGAAGACCAACAAAATGAGGTTGTGGAATGCTATGGGGGAGATGTGGGCTCTCTGGCAATGCAGGTAGCTACAGTCAACTTAAAAAGGGGAGCCGAAGATACTTGGATCTCCCTACCTCAAAAAGTAAAAAAGCAAGACTCTCCTGGCTTTGCATAGAAATGTCAACAAGCAGAGATTTATTTGAAGAAGGTAGAGGAAAAACAAAAAAGCGGAAGCAGGAGAGCAATGGATTTCAGTGAATTCTCCACTAGGGATTATGGGATTGAGGTTAGTACATATTTTGATTATTCAAATCACAATTTTGAAGAAGGAATACTGGGAAGTAATAATCGGGGTGTGCGAAGGCTAAAGGAAAGTTGAAAAAGACCTTTTTCCAAGGAGAGAGCTCGAAGGATGCAACACAAGGGGTGGTGATTGGCCTTCTCTAGTCACGAGGAACCTATGATCATAGCCTCAAACTTAGGGTTGTACATCAACTAGACCAGACCGGGCAGGTCATTAACCCCTGGTTTGGTCCGGAAGGTTGATCGAGCTGGACATTCCAGCCCGAAGCCTGGTCCTACTTGGAAAAAAAACCTGATGGCTTCCCGGTTGGACAGACTGATCAGACTACACCGGGTTAGTGGTCTGGCCCAGGTGAAGGAAAATCCCAACAGAAAGAAGCCCAACATAATTGTAGTGAAGAGGGCCTCAACCAAATCATACCCCACTGTAAATCTAGACTATTGCGGCATTCGGATCAGGCAAGTGTTTTGTTGAATAACAAATCATTTTTTTCCAGAACCTAAAAATAAATAAAAACCAAAGATCCAGTCATTTGAAATGAAAATCCAATTTTTTTTTCAGAAACAGAATGATCTGCAAGGAAAACGATTCAGAAGATGAAAACGAGATGAAAGAAAAGCTATATCGATCTGTGTTATGAAAATATATTGAGGGTAAAACGTACGATACAATCGCCACGGTCATCGTCGTTGGTGTGGGTGAAGCTTTCCGGCCAGAAGGAGGAAAGGGCGTGAACATGGAGGGGATAGCAACCCAGATCTGGAGTGAAGAGGTCGCCATCACCGTCGGTGAAACCCAGATCTGGAGTGAAGACGTTGCCGTCGTCGTCGATGAAACCCAGATTTGGAGTGAAGAGGTCGCCGATGAGTGAGCATAAGCTGCTGTGACGGTCGCTGTCGATGAGTGTTCATAGACGATGAGGTAGGACAGGGAAGAGAGGAGAGTCGGAGACAATGGCGAGATCGAGATCGAGATACCGGGGAGAGTGGGAGATTAATTGATTGATTGAATAAGGAGGGCATATTCGAATTTATTAAAAATAATAATATATATAAATATATATAGATTTATCTAAATAATATATATATATATATATTATATATATATATATATATATATATATATATATATATATATATATATATATATATATATATATATATATCAAATTATCCGGGTAGGACCGGCTTATTGGTCGTGGACTCTAGCCTGAGACCCAGTCTTACCCGGACGTCGGGTCAGACCCGGTCCTACCCGAATATGTTAGGGTTTCTTCAGTTTTTTTTGGGACTAGACCGGTTTGGTCGGTTCATACCGGGTTGCCCAGGTTTTCGGGTTTGATGTACAGTCCTACTCAAACTGTCAGGGTCTTGGAACAACCTCGACAATTCAAAATCTAAGGTTCTAGGGTTAGGATGTACAAACCGAATATTGTTTTCTTGTTTGAAACCAAAATGTAGAGGGACAAAATTGAAAATATTTGTAAGAAGTAAGGGTTTGTATTGACAGAAGAAATAGCAGCATTGACAGAAGCATTAAAAAATTTAAAACCAAGTGAAAATCCATGCTTTCTATTGTAAGTTGCTTCAATATGTCTAGGTTTTTCATGAAATGTATATTATTTACTTGAATTAAGCAAAGTGTTCTTGCGATTGCTTTGAGTATTAGGCCGTGAGAGAGATGTCTTATTAAACAGAGTAGAGACATCCAGAGATTGAAAACCAATCTCTCTTTCTTGTTGTATAACCAAAGAAAACACACGGTTGATGTTTGGTAAAGGATCAATCAACATGATTTGAGATTTAATAGCAGAAAAACGTTTACTCAAGCCTTTCAAAACTGTATAACATAATCTTGTTCAATATGTTTCTTATAAATCTCAACAACACTAACAATTGGCTACATGAGCAAGAAAGCACAGGATGAAGGATTAGAAACTCATCCCAGAGAATTTTGAGCTTAGTGAAATAGTCACTTACTGAAAAATAGTTTCAGATTCTGGATTTCCTCTTGAAGATTAGCCAAACAAAAGATATCGTTCCCGTAACTCCTCCCAGACATCACAAGACCTGTCGATCCACAAAATGCTTTGAGCAAATGTTGGTGAGAGAGATATTGTAATCCACCATAGTACCATCATATTACACCGTTCCCAAGCTGGATAGAGTGGATCTGTGCTACTTGGAATAGAAGATGCTTGATCGAAGAATCATGAATTGTTCTTGGATGTTAAAGCCATCTTCATCGCTCTTGCTTAGGAGTGGTAATTTGGACCAGACAGAATAGGAGAGACAATAATCAATGAAGGATTTTCATTCGGATGAAGGTAAAAAGGATTATCGATGTTGTGCACCGAATCAAAAGAAATATTGGTGAAACCACCGTTAGGGTGTCCGATGAGATAAGAAGAAGAGGTTGTGTGTTGCTCCGTTGCCATTAAGAACGAATCAATTCTCACAGAAGAGGTAAGCAAAGATACTCAAAGACGAGATATTTTAGGGTTCGGGCAACAGTGAAGAGAGAGAAAATCACGAAGGAACTGAACTTCAAAGGTAGAAATGACAGTGAAAGACAATTGACAGAAGAAAAGAATCAAAAGAATTATTTGCGGAAGAAGAAAGAGGCAAAAAAATTAGATGTGGTCAGTGACTCATAGCTTTGATACCATATTGAGGAAGGAAGAATAGAAAAATGAATCTAATTTTATTGAAAATTGAATAATGAAGTGTATGTACAAACTACTTATAGACAATATGTATAAATAAATATATAAATACTGCTTCTAACTAATTTCCTAAAGTGGTTACATCAGCTAACTAAAACAAAAACTACTTTCTTATTTAAACTAACTACAAAACAGAGCAATAGAAGTAATAAGAGCCTCTAATAGTTTGTAAAGGCAGTATATTTTGACCCCACTGGAAGATCAGGAGGACTTGCGCTATGGTGGACTGATGTTGCCGAATTGAGGATTGGAATATTAAGTCGATATATAATTCATGTGGACGAAATGGTTGTTTTAGGGAAGAATCTTGGAGAGATTACTTTTGTGTATGGCTTAGTAGATGTGAGAATGAAAAGGAGATGGTGGGGAATTTGAAGAATCTTAAGCCAACAAGTCACACACTGGGGGCGGTTATTGGGGATTACAATGATCTTCTCTACCAATCGGATAAAGAAGGAAGGCATATGGTTCTCTTCATTGAAGTGGATAGATTCAGATCTTTTATGATGAAGTGTGACATGAGGTAACAGGTTCACATGGGTGGATATGAGAGAAGATGAAGGTCTTAGGAGGGAATGCTTAGATCGTGTGGTGGTGAATGGGACATGGAGGACAAAATTTGAAAAGGGCCCCTGTTTTGTATTGGAAGCCATTGGGTCTGATCACACGCCTTTATTGTTGAAATTTGAAATCAGTGATCATATAGGTCTGAAGCCTTTCAGGTTTGATGAGAGATGGCTCCTTCACCCACAACTGGAAGAAATTGTTAAAACATGGGGTGGGAAATGGAAATTCTGGTAAGCTGGAGGAGTTAGTGGAGAATCTGAGTTCGCTAAAGAAGATTTTGAATTAGTGGAGCAACAAGGAATTTGGCAACAGCTATAAACTGGTGAAAGAGTTACAAAGTAGGGTTAATGAGTGTATGACGAAGCCTTATGGAGTGATGATATGTTGAGAGAGCTTGCTAATTTGAAGGAAAAAACTGAATGAAGCACGGAACCAAGAAGAAATCTACTGGGCTAAAAAATCAAGGCTGCAGTGGCTAAGTGTGGGGATAGAAACTCAAAATTTTTCCACTTGACAAATATCATGAGAAGGGGACGCAACAGAATTTCGAAAATTAGAGATGAGAGTGATGAATGGGTGGAAACAGAGGAGGAGATTGGACATGTTTTCAACAGGTTTTATTCGGATCTGTTTGAGACAAAGGGGCAAAGGACTTTAATGAAATTCTTCAATATATTGAGGAGGGGATCACGGGGGAAGATGATGTTTTGCTCATGTCTGAGATTACTAAAGAAGAGGTCAAGGAAACAGTGTTCGGTCTCGAGGGATCCAAAGCTCCAGGACCGGATGGCTACACTGGGAAATTGTATAAAAAACACTGGCATGTCGTTGGAGATCATGTGAGTACTCTAGTAAATACATTTTTTCAATCTGGTTTTATGCTTCATGAAATAAATAGCACTGATATTGTGTTGATTCCAAAGGTGGAAAGGCCAGAGTCTGTTATTGAATATACGCCGATCAATTTATGCAATTTTGTTTACAAAATTTTTTATCATCCTGGCTAATCATCTTAAACCTTTGTTAGAGAAGGTAATCTTTGAGAGTCAACGAGCTTTTGTACCTGGTAGATTGATTCAGGACAATATAATTATTGTTTATGAAACTTTTCACCATTTGAAAAGGAAGTTGAAGCATCCAGAAATGGCTCTTAAATTGGACATGAATAAAGAAAATGATCGTGTCAAATGGCATTTCCTAGTGGCTTTGCTCATGAAGATGGGATTTTCAAGAGCATGGGTAGATCGTATTGTGTGGTGTATCTCTTCAGTTGAGTTCTCTATAATGCTGTCTGGGAAAAGGGTATCACAGGCCACTTCCCTTGGGTGACTGAGACAAGGGGACCATTATCTCCTTATTTGTTCATTTTGGTGAGTAATGTGCTGTCTAAAGTAATTGAAAGATTGCAAGAGATGGGTCTAATTGAGGGAATTAAAATTGCTAGGAATTGTCCAATGATAACACATTGTCTTTCTGCTGATGATTCGACTTTCTTCATTAAAGCTGAGATAGAAAATTGAAATTCGCAATATGCTCTCAATCTGTATTGTCAAGCATCAGGTCAGATGATAAATGTCAGAAAATCTTGCATTTATCTTCCACCAAATGTTTGCTAACGAGGGAGGAAATTGGTCATACTATTTGTTGGCTAAATTGTCACGCAAGTGGTCTTCTCATTTCTCCTAGTGCTATGCAGATCCTATTAGCAACAACACCTACAGAGAAAATAATAATCCCAGTTGCGTCCAAAGATACTGTCCTTAATAGCTATTTTGCAACCACTGGCTGATAGGAAGGGGCACTCCCCAAGATAAAATGGATCCTTCCTGTTAACAAGGTGAGCAGAACAACAAAATATAATAGTACTTTACAGGCAAAGAGAATCTCAGAGGAGGAAGAGAATGCTCAAAAAATTCTAGAGCAAGGTACTCCACATCTTGACTTGAGGCACCTTATATAGGCATGAGACATCTGAACGCAGGGAGCTCTTCATGGCAATAAGTTGTCTGTTTTAAAGCATTAAAAGACCATAAAATATATTGATTGAATTAGTTTCATGCGTTTTGAAAATAAAACGTTTTAAAGCCACCAAGGTATAAAATTTGGGGTATTAAAAATTGTGAATTAAAACAACTTGATACGTTGGGCATAATGGGCATTTGAAACCACCAAAGGTCTGCAGTCATTGAATTTTTTAATTTCAAAATCCCAACGTCCAGAACATACATTAAGCTCAATTGTTCCACCAAAACATTAATTTAAGATTCCACAAAACTAGCCCAATAAAAGGTTCCTAGTCCACATTTTTAACTTGTGCACAGAGGAAAGGATATTGCCGGATTTTTGTTATGTGGGCGGCCCATTATTATGCACGTGAGCCCTCTCTTTCTCGTGTCCCATTTAACAGTCCAAGACCACATATTACTTTTTTTTGCTCGAAGACCACATATTACTTGGACCCTCACACTCCCATGTAAGTATGTGACTAGTTCTATTTGACACACCCACATTTATATTATAATTCCAACACTTCTCAGATTGCAGTTGCTGATGTTCCAGGCAATTACCTTGGGTTACCTATTCTGCGGGGTAAATCTAAGGTACATCTCGTGGTTGAAAAAGTAAAGAAAAAGGATTCTGAGGTGGCAGAAAAAGTTCTTATCAGAGGCAGGGAGAGAGGTACTAATTAAAGCAGTTGTGAATTCCATTCCTGTGTATCCAATGTCTTGTTTTCTTTTCCCTAAAGTTGTCCTCAAGAAATTGGCCATAGCCTTGTGTCTAGATTCTGGTGGAAGAGGACTGATAACAATAGGAAAATTCATTGGTTTCCCAAAAGAACTTGAAAATGCCAAAGGCACAAGGGGGGCTGGGTTTTAAAGATTTTGAGGCTTTTAATTTAACTCTTTTAGCTAAATTGGGCTGGAGAATTTTGCAGGATCCTCAACAGTTATGGGTGCGGGTGATTAAGAGTAAATACTTTCCAAGAGACACCTTTATGGAAGCAGAATTGAAGACCTAGCTCATCGTCATGGCTTTGGAAAAGTATCATTGCTGGAAGGGAAGTGCTAAGGGACAATGTTGCGATAAGTGTAGGTAATGGATCCACTACAAGAGTATGGGATGATCGTTGGCTTAAAGACTTACCAGGTAATAAATTAACTTCACCGTGTCCCTTTCCCTATTTAATGAACATGAAGATTTCTGAATTGATAGCTGGTTCATGGCGGTATTTTGATGTAGTTAGAAATTATATCTCTGATGTTGAAATCCAAGCCATTCTTAATACTCCAATAGTGTTATCAAATAGAGAGGATAAGTGCGTTTGGTTACAGGGGAGGAATAATTATTATTCGGTTAAAGTGGGTTATACTTGGGTCAAATTAATGAGGAAAGGAGAGGAGAAGTGGTGAGTGTCCCAAATTCTTCCTCTTCTTTTAATCTTTGGAACCGGATATGGAAGCTGAAGGTACCCCATAAGGTCAGGTTTTTTATGTGGAGGGCTCTTTCCAATGCTATCCCTTCTCTCTCTAATCTTAGAAGAAGGAAGTGTATAGAGAACGACTGTTGTAAACTGCGTAAGGAGGAGTCTGAAACTAATCACCATATTTTCATAGATTGTAAGTGGGCTAAGAGGGTA
The DNA here is from genome assembly GCA_025563575.1 of Acacia pycnantha. Lineage (NCBI taxonomy): Eukaryota > Viridiplantae > Streptophyta > Magnoliopsida > Fabales > Fabaceae > Acacia > Acacia pycnantha. Next base: position 994,056 of record JAMWYP010000146.1, read on the forward strand.
TTGTATGGTAGCATTTTTTCTTTTATAATACAAAATCATGAATCCCTTGATCTTAAGGTGCGGACGACAAACCTATTTTCAAACAATGAAATATCTGATTATCAAAGAGCTTTGATAGCAATGATTTTATGGCAATTATGGAAAGAAAGATGTAGTTGTATGTATGATAACCAACATCTCATTCGATGTTTGGAACATTGGCAGATGCTCCTGATTGGTGCAGTTTGCCTATCCTGGAAAATATCCATTTCATAAGGAACTTGTGTGAGTCCACTGTTGCAGATGGATTCCAAGGGAAGCTATTAGAGTAGTTGATTGGGTTGCTCGTGCAGTGCTTCAGGGCTGGCGATGTCCTACTGATTGGGTTTCAAGAAATCCAATACAACTCCAACAACTACCAAGGGAGGTTGCTCAACAAAGGAATGACTCTTTTGAGAATGGCTGTTTTTTTGTTTTGTTTGAAGCAGTTTAGTTTATGTTGTATTGTCGTATTTTTTCTTTTGTGTTGGGTGTTTTTCTAGATTTTCTCTTTGTACTGTCAGTTTATTATTACGGTATGAATGAAATGTTTCTTTCTGTCAAAAAAACAAAAGAAATTAAATAGTGAATGCAATTAAATCAACATGCTTAAATGTTAATCCTTTAATATAATTCTCTTATTCTGGCAAAAAATATAATTATTTTATATTTTAAAATTAAGAGTAAATACCCTTTCTGGTCCCTGACAAAAAACATGGACCCCATTTTGGTTCCTGACATAAAAACCTTCCCGTATTTGTCATTTTTATGAGACTAAAAAGGACATTTTGAAAATTTGTGAGGGATCAAAATGTCCACCAATCGACCCTTATTTGTCCTTTTTATGGACTAAAAATGACCCTTTTTTTGTCAAGGACAAAAATGGGGTCCATGTTTTTTGTTAGGGACCAGAAAGGGTATTTACTCTAAAATTAAAATGAACCTGCTCAAAAGAAAAAAAAAAAAAAACTAGACATGCTACGCATCTGCTTCTGCAGATTTGTTCTAATTTTTAAATTCAAAAATATTATATCAAGGATTTAAATTTAAACATGCACGTCTAATTGTAAAGTTACCTACAATCAATATTTTCTGTTAAGGAACACTAATACTGAAACTTGATGTAAATTTTAGGAATTAAATATACATTTTATAAAGTTAAGGGATTAAGCTAAGGGTAAATATAATCTTTGATGCGTCAAATTTATTCTCATTTTGGTTTTAGTCCATCAAGTTTCAAACTATATATTTTAGTTCCTCAAGTTTCATTTTATTTAAAGCATTGATCCTTAAAATTTAGGAGTGAAAACAAGTCTGGCTATGCTTTAGCTGGCCTATATATAAGAATTTTTTTAGGTTTAATCCACAACATCCTCCTCCTCCACCACCACCACCTTGTTCTCCCCTTTCTCCTCCTCCATAACTTTCGCCTTTGCCTCAACCTAAAGTGGAGGCAATGTTTCAACATGCAGAATGCATTAACCATGCAATGAAGAGCCTGGCCGGATATTTCTCGAGTATGAACAAGAACACCAATCTCATTCTTGATGAGTATGAGATTGGCCACCATGATCCTGACATACTCCCAATGATTTAGGCCACTCCTTTAGTGACGAGTAGCGTGATGATATATGGTGTACTGCGAATTTACGAAACTTTTGATTCATTCCAATTGAACAAAACAAAAGTTCATAAATTCGCAACAGACCTTAGATCATCTATCAGGTAGTATTCACCAGAGGGTGATATTTTTTTGTTTAATTTTTATAACATATAAAAATATTATTTAAGCAATGGTTGTCCCAAAATAACATACCTAATGGTTGTTAGCTAATAACCATGATATACGTATATTTTAAAACAATAACTTAACTCATGGTTATTAACCATGTTCTCAGACCCGGACCGGACCGGGAACCGACGAACCGGTGGGTAAACCGGTCCGGTCCAGGGGTCAAACCAGTTTGATTTTTATTTATTTTTTTAAATATTTTTTATTTATTTTCTTTAGAATTTCATACTAATAACCCTAAAATCTTTCATTTTTCACCGGTTTGACTCCGGTCTGACCCACTGACCCTTGACCCAGTACCTAGACCGGTCTAGTGACCAGTCAGGGTTTTAGAACCTTGGTTATTAACAAAGAACCATAATGTGACATACTAAATTTTGAGTTTTGGAAATTAAAAAAAAAAATATAAAATGGAATTATCATGGGAAATTTGGCCTTAAGATTATTAGAATTAATATTTGGAATTAAAGGCATATTTTCCTGTAAATTAAGGACAAGTGGTTAAGGAATAATTTTGGCCTAAATATTTTGGAGATAATATTTTATAGCCTAAAGGAATTAATTGGGGAAAAAGAATCCATATGTGGAATTAAGGATTAATTTCTAAAATCTCTCTTAATTTGCACTTCTCATTTGGCCTAATATTTACACGCCACTTATTCCCTCATTTTCCATTAATTATTCCTATGTTGTGCAAGTCACATGCTTCTATTCATACTAAACAACAATTGACTATTTCCAACCGAAGCATAAGGACAACAAGGCAAACACATTCCTTCATAATTCAATATACACAATCAGTCCAATAACAGAAACCCTTTGGAACAGAAGTATTTCAGACAACAAGCATAGATACTCCCTAAATTCATTTAACATCTTGGCCCAACAGATCACTCATCCCATTATTCATTATTCAGCCCAATGCCAAACGCAACACACATACGACACATATACACAACACCCTCCTTTCTCTTTTATTTCACTCATCAGGAAGCATACACATACTGTCATTTTTTTTTTCTCTCTCATGACATACACATCATCCATTTCCTTCATCCTCAGTCAGCAGCAAGAAACACACACACACACCACCTACTCTCCTTCAGTTTCTGTCTCACACACACGGGTGGAAAAAAGGCTTTTAAGACCGGACAAAAGAGGTATCATAAGACTGGACCCGCGTCAGGTCTTGTTCCAGACGGTATTAAAAGTCTCCATTTTAAGATCGGACTCAAACCGGTCTTAAAGAGTTTCTTTTAGACCGGACATTTTAAACCTTAGGTCTTAAAAGTCGTACTAAATAGATCTGAAATATTTTTTGTTCGGTCCTAAAACTCAACCTTTAAGACCGGACAAAAACTCGACCGCTCTTAAAAGATCCGAATATTAAGACCGGACAAAGATCAATCCGGTCCAAAAAATAGCGGATTCTAAGACCAGACGACTAATTACCCGGTCTTAAAAGACTGACTTTCAAGACCGGATGATATATACATCCGGTCTTAAAAATTGAAATTGTAGACCGGACTTATAAATAGACCTGTCTTAAAAGACCAACTTTTAAGACTGGCTTAATATCAAATATGTCACCTGACCTTTAAGACCGGATATAGAAATACATCCGGTCTTAACAATTGAACATTTAAGACCAGCTTATTTATTTCCGGTCTAAATTTTCCCGAATTTTTTCCCAGTTCTGTTCTTCCTGATCAAGCTATGAACAATTATAAATAAATTGAATTGGGAAAAAGAATGCAAATATTATGCACCATGAGTTATGTGGCCTCTTAATTAATGATTATACTATGACTACAACAACTAAATTAATTTATACAATAAGATAACTTACTTACAATCACAATGAGTTACAAATACATCACGTAAATCAACATACACGCCCAATATATTATTCACCATGCCTTCATCTGATCCCCACCCAACAACGTAACATCCTCTTTTATAACATGCCCCTTTGGATCGGATCGTGCCACAAAAATAAAATAAGAACAATTTCATAGTCTGCGTGACATTGCTTAAGAACATAGAAGGAATATAATATAGTTAAAACCTTAAAGTTTTCAAAGAATTCTGCATATGAATATTACCTTATGAATTGACTCTTTTAAAATATTTTCCTCATCATCATCCTTGGATTTGTTAGACTTGGATTCACAGAATGCAACATGCATAGACTCTTCTACAATGCGAGTATGCATGTTACAGACTCTATAAGCTCTACTTCTATTAGAATAGCCCAAAAATATACCTTCATCCGCCTTGGGATCAAACTTTTCCAAGTTATCCTTACCATTGTTGTGGATGAAGCACTTAAAACCAAACACGTGCAGATAACCCAGATTTGGCTTTCTTCCTTTATACAGCTCATAAGAAAGACGATGTAGACCAGTTTCTGGGATAGGTTCATTGGGTCTAAGGATTTCGAATATCTCCCTATTTGTAAACTGGACCGAGGGTGGAGGAGGTGGATTAGCAATTTTGATGATGGAGTTAATGGTAGAGGCAGAGAAGGTGAAGGTGACACCTTCGACAGTGGTGGTGACCCGTTCCTCAACTAATTCACCGTCAGAGTCCAGGATATTGTCATAGACCATATTAAAATAGAAGATTTTGACAATATTGGCAGTGAAAGGAACATATAAGGAAATGAAGGACTCATAATCCTGTAGCCAAGGATACAAATCCAAGTTACAGTCTTCCTTAAGTTTAGCTAAATCTACTGACACTATGGGACATAATTCCTTATTAAGAAAGGATTCTTTAAACTTAGCAGCTAGTTCAGTAGATAAAACAGTGGCTTCAAAGGCAAACCCTGGAGGAGGAGTGCTATGGTTGTATATCTCTGTAATTGCCTCAGGCTTGATGGTAGGTTCATCTTGATGAGCTGAAGAAGAGGCTTGTCCCTTGTCAGCTCCTTGGGACTCAGAGGAAACCCTCGACCTCTTAGGTTTGGAGGATTTAGAAGATTCCCCAACCTTCTTCTTCCTTCGACCTTCCTCTGGTGCAGGCTTCTTCAAAGTGATATCTTATATTTTTGATGATGAGTTAATCTCATGTTTGAAAATATCTTATATTTTCATTTCATTATCTTAATTTGAAAATATCATATAGAAAGGGAAATTTTGATATCTAGTTGCACTAACAAATCTCTTTTGCAAAGAAAGTTTTCAATTTGTAGCAGGAGATTTCATTTTGTGCGTTGATATTCCTTAATGCATTACAAGGAGAAATTATTAAATTGAGGAAAGATGCTTTGGCAATAAATCATTAAAGCTGAGATATGCTTTACATAGATGATCTATGAAGAAAGGGCAAAGGATGGAAGCTACTAACCATATTCATTCATATGAGATACAACTCAAGATGCCAGTACTTTAGTCTCATTCCATATCTCAAAGGCTATTCAAAGCAAACGAACTTCATCGACCATTCATCAATTTGCAGAATCTACATGAGCATTTCTGAACTTTATTTTTTTTTATATTCAGTGAATATTTTGCACATGCTTGGTATCAATATGTTTTAATTGTGAAAGATTTCTTAAAAATCTCTCCAAATTTGTTTTCAAAAAAACATTCCAAATTGCATCCCATTCAATATCAAAAGACTTTCAAAAATGGGGAGAAAAAATTGTTTTCTTGACATATGGTTAAGGAGAGACAAATCATTTCTAACTTGTTTTCATATTTGCCTCTCCGTATGTATTTTTTCTTTACTTCAACTTTTTGCTAATGACAAATAAGGGGGAGAGAATGACAAGAAAAATATGTTGGGCCTAATATATTTTCATATTCATACATATTTTTCTTAGAGTATTTGCCATCATCAAAAAGGGGGAGAATGTTGGATATGATTAGTTTTGATGATGTCTTATATAGATGCCATTGTTAAGAGCAAAAAGATTGTATAATATATTTGTCTCCTACATTGACTAACTACTATGTATTTAATGTAGATTAGTTCAAGAAGAATTATAGAGATTAACCAAGAAGGAGATAAAAGATTATAGAAAGAAGAAATTGCAGAAGGAAGAAAGAAGTTATCAAAGTATTTTGAGAATAATCAAGAAGAGGAAATATTGAAGAAAGAAGAACTCACAAAGAATGATTAGTCCAAATTAAATTATGAAGAATGATGAAGAGAAAAGAAGAGAAGAGAAGAGTATAAAGAATTGAATTGTGGAAAATAATTAAGAGAAGAAGAAGAGAAAGGAAGAAAGAAAGAGTTAATTATGGAGAATGGTCAAGAGAAGAGGAAAGAAAGAATAACTTGTTAAATGGAATGATAAAATCATTATACAACTTTTTAGATTGATTCTAGAAGTCTCCACAATCAAATGGAAGTTCGAGTGACTCATATCGAAGTTAAAATAAGCAAAATCAAGTTTTGAGATGATTTAACTCGAGCCAGGGAGCTTAACTCGAGCCATAATGGTTTCTACAGTGTTTTGAGCATTTAGTAGGAGTTGACTCGAGCCAAGCAAAGCATTGACTCGAGCCAGGGCCTTAACTCGAGTCAGATATATTGTTGACTCGAGTTAATAGTGATTTTCAAGCCATTTTTGCACTCTGGTACGAGTTGACTCGTCAGCCCAAAATTACCTCGAGTTAATAGTGTTTCAGCAACTCTGCTCACCTCTGTTTCACGTTTCAACTGGGCGATGTCTGGTAATTCGATGATATCTCCCAAACCAGAGATTGAATTAAGGTGAAACAAAATTTGTATGAAACTAGACTTCCAATGCGTCCTTTTGACAAAGTTTCATGCCAAAAGGAGTTAATATGAGAGAGCTATGAATTTCACAAGTTGGTACATCAATTAACGTCACACTGCTGAGCAACCTTCAATGTATTGAGTGTATCTCACAATCTACAAATCCAATTGAGCTGAAACCAGTGCCATTTGAACGTAGACTCAAAATTATTTCCAGAAAGAGTTGAACCAACCAAAACGGAGTTCATACCAGGGATTTATGGACTTTGGAAGTTGACACTCGAAATTATGGAAGCATTTCAGAATTGGTTCGGATTTCTGGAAGTAGCTCACACTATACTCAACCAAATGAAGTGAAACCAATTTCATATGAATCTAGACTCAACAAGTGTTTCATAGAATATGGAAGAAACCAATTTTGATGAGCACCTCCTCAAGTCAAGTTCAAGTCAAAGAACAAAGAATTGAGGATTTTGCCTCGAGCCAGAAGTTCCACCTCGAGTCTAAGTGAAGGCAGAGAGTTAGACATTTTGAGAGAGGTTTTTACCTTGAGTCAACAAGCGAACCTCGAGTCAGAGGATCGTTTGTCAGAAATCCCAAAGTGCTTTGTTGAAACTGACTCGAGTCAAGATTTTGGTTGCCTCGAGTTTGGGCACAGACTCGAGTCAAGGTTTCTGTTGCCTCGAGTCAAGACGAGACAAAGAGCAATATGGAGTATAGGCTAACTCGAGTCAACTATTTGTAACTCGAGTTAGAGACATTTTAAGCGTACAATTCAAACTTACTGTGTCTGAAATCTTAGCTTCTCATCAAGAACATCCATATGGATTCCAAAAGAACTTTTACTACTTCTTAACATGACTTATATCATTTTTGTATAAGTTTCAAATGATTATCTGAAGGACTCAAATCAGTCAGACAACAAAGCTCAGTAGCAGCAACATCTGAGATTTAATCATGTTTGTTAGCAAGTTTCAGACGATCAAACAAAGGATTAACATCAGATTATCAAAAAGCAGATGATGACGTCAGAAACTCCAACGGTTATTTCTCTAACGGACTGAAATTTACAACGGTAATATTCTACAACAGACCAACGCTTCAACGCATTAATTTCAGTTGTCTATAAGTTGAGACACATTCGAAATGGAGATAATAATGATGAGAGCTTACACTGTCGAAATGATGATATTATGAATCCAAACATTTAGCTCACACGCTCTCTGTTTCTCAATGTTTATATAGTTTACACTAGAGAGTGAAATGATTTGTAATGTACTTCAGTGTTTATCTTATTCACTTCTAAGAGAGAAGATTCATTGTAATCATTTTATCTGAGATTTACTTAAGATTGGGTGATCTTGAGTGGGAAATCAATTATGTCCTTACGGTGTGTAAGGGGGAGTATCTCGGTTGAGATTTGGCTTCACAAGTGCCTATGTGAACTTGTGGTTTGTAAAGGCTTCTCTTGTGCCCGGTTTAAACAAGAGGATAGTGGATTGAAAATCTCAAGTGGAGCTTGGGGATTGGACGTAGGTCAAGGATTGGGCCGAACCAGTATAAATCTCTGTTTGCATATTCTCTTCCTTTATCTATTATATTCCAGCATATATATTTGAATGTCTGTTAATTGTTTTATAAATCATCACTATCTTACGAATTGTTTTCAGTAAGTTGCGAAAATATTTTCAAAGTTATTTAAAGTTTTATCAGACACCCAATTCACCCATCCTCTTGGGTGATAGTCAGGTCTAACATTAGCAACTTGGACGAGAGTTGGCTGTGGCATAAGCGTATGGCTCATGTGAAGATGTTCCAACTGGACAAGTTGTTAAGAAAAGATTTAGTTCTTGGTTTACCTAAATTACGTTTTAAAAATGACATGATTTGTGAATCTTGTCAAAGAGCTAAACAAACTAAATCATCTTTTAAAAACAAGTTTGAAATCTCGACCAATCGACCTCTTCAACTACTTCATCTGGATATAGTTGGACCAATTAGAGTTAAGAGTCTTGGTGGTAATATGTATACTCTAGTTATTGTTGATGATTTCTCTCAATTTACTTGGACTACATTTTTATCTTCTAAAGATGAAACGTTTGATCTGTTTGTTGTGTTTGCCAAGAAGATGCAAAATGAGAAAGGTGTGGAATTCAGACTGATCATGGAGGTGAGTTTGAGAATCAAGCCTTCGGAGAGTTTTGTGATGCTCACGGTATTGATTACAACTTCTCGACTCCAGAACACCACAACAAAATGGTATGGTTGAAAGGAAGAATCGAGTGCTCACTGAAATGGCCCGTGCAATGCTGAACAAGAATAAGACTTCACAAGTCTTCTGGGAAGATGTAATGAGCACGACAACTATATCTCAAACCGAGCCTATCTCCGGAAGAAGCTCAACAAAAATCCATATGAGCTTTACAAAGGAAGAAAATCGAACTTGGCACACCTGCACATCTTTGCTTGCAAATGTTGGAAATTATGCCCTAGGGGCAAGTCATTGTACTTTAAACGTCATCAATATTTAAAGTATTTCTCCTTTTGTTATCATATTATTTGCATGTTTGTTATGATAGCTGTATTCTTGGACATATCATATAGATTTTCCTAAATGTCCCTGGTCGGTCATCTATGCAGGAGCAAAGATGAAATAAGACCGGTATGACTTTGATGAGTATGGAGATACGAATCAAAGTCATAGGCACTTGTAAGAGTACAAGGTGCTGGATCGACCAACTATGAGAAAGCTGCATGGATTTAGTCATAAGCTTATCTCATGTATAACCACGTCACAACGCCCTTTGACTTGAGATCATCATGGATTCCTACATGATAGTCGCTGATCTTTGACCTAGTCAAAAGTCACCTTTGACTGGGTGATGATAAAGGCTTGGACTGGGATCAGTGGTTTTCATGCAGAGGAATGTGAATGGTCAAGATGGAATTTGTCCCTCACATTTGTAGAGAGATATCTTGGGCCCCTCGATGAGTGAGTCTGAGAAATGTATGGTCATACTACGATGGAAAGGAGTTTCCATTTCAATTGTTAGACTACTCAAGAATCGAGAAAGTAATGGTCAAGAACAGGAAGTCGACATTATCCATGCCTCATCCTTGACCAAGTTATCGCGTGACAAAAGGGACGTGACATGGTTGTATGATAGGTTGTATCGTATCATCGATCCCCATATGAATTGGGTAGTCACAATGTCTTGCTAGAGGCCGCTTGCGACTTGTGGGCTGGTACAATATTGGCCCACTGCCAATCTCATGTGGGCCTGTAGGGTCACACACAAGAATAGCCCAACACGAGCAATAGTGTCCAGATTCATTGAATCTTAGATATGTCTAAGATCTAATGAATACAACATTTAATCTAGGATATATATATATATATAATTTTGAAATTAAATAATATTATTATATATAATATTTGTTTTGTATTTAATTTATTTGATAAATTAAATATTTAAAACAAATAGAGATATTGTATCTCAGATTTAATTTTTGAATAAAGCTATAGTATCTCATATTTAATTGAGTTGAGATATAGTATCTCAGATTTAATTAAATAGATAGATATCATATCTCAGATTTGATTTATAGGAATAAATTAAATCAGCAGGCTTTTAATGTGGATTTATCAAATAGATTAGATTAGATCATTGGATGATTTAATTACTATAATTAATCCAAATTCGAAATTCAAGGACTAATTGATATTAGTCTTGAATATTTTCCTACGGCCCAATTAGGGTTTTGGAAACTCTATAAATAGATATTGATCTAAGTCGTATGAGAAGAACAAACTAACAAGCCTTGAAAGAAATCCTAGAGAGAAAAACGAGAGACACAAAGTAAGAAGGCGCTAGCACGCTGTCGTACATGTTGGAGAGTGGTGTGGATACCGGTAGAGGGAGTGGATTCATAGAGTCGGCTCCTAGAGATTGATCGAACAAGAAGATGTTTGCCCACGTGTTTGCAAAGGTCGAACAAGAAGGTGTTAGCCCACGTGTTTGCAAAGGTCGCTCACGAGTTTGCATAGGTACGGTTTTTCTCTAACGAACCTTGATCTAAACGCCGTTGATAGATCCTCTTTATGGGATTCGTAAAATTTTAATGGATGAGATTCCTTCCGCTACGTGTACGGATCCCAACAGCAAATGCTTTGTCCATAACAATAGTAAGGACAATTTGGGTAAGTTTGATCCTAAATCCGACGAAGGTATATTTCTTGGTTACTTTAATAGGAGTAAGGCCTATAGGATTTTCAATAAGCACACTCGTTTAGTAGAAGAGTCGATTCATGTTGTGTTCTGTGAATCTAAATCTGACGACTCCTTGGATGATGATGAGGAACCTATTTACAAAAATCAATTCTTTTCAAAAACTACTACTGCCTCTATTGAAAATTCTGATTTTTTTTTTTTTTTGAAAATGATTCTCAAATTTCTTGCGAAAATCCTGATCAATCTCAACCTACAGCTTGGAAGTTCATTAGGAATCATCCTATCGACCAAGTGATAGGTGATGTGAATCAAGGCGTTAGAACTAGAAGAGGTACCTTGAATGAGGTCACATTTTTTGCCTTCACATCAGATATTGGACCCTCTAAGATTGATAAAGCCCTATCAGACAATGATTGGGTGATAGCAATGCAAGAGGAATTACATCAATTTGATAGAAATCAAGTTTGAGACTTAGTACCTAGGCCTAAAGACCATCCGGTTATTGGCACTAAGTGGGTATTCAAGAACAAATGTGATGAATATACAATCATAGTCTGCAACAAGGCTAGATTGGTTGCCAAAGGCTAATCAAGAAGAATATATTGATTATGAGGAAATGTATGCTCCAATGGCTAGATTGGAAGCTATACGAGTACTCTTAGTCTTTGCGTGTATCAAGGGATTTAAACTCTATCAAATGGATGTAAAGAGTGCTTTTCAGACTTAGTACCTAGGCCTAAAGACCATCCGGTCATTGGCACTAAGTGGGTATTCAAGAACAAATGTGATGAATATGCAATCATAGTCTGCAACAAGGCTAGATTGGTTGCCAAAGGCTATAATCAAGAAGAATGTATTGATTATGAGGAAACGTATGCTCCAGTGGCTAGATTGGAAGCTATACGAGTACTCTTAGTCTTTGCGTGTATCAAGGGATTTAAACTCTATCAAATGGATGTAAAGAGTGCTTTTCTAAATGGTTTTATTCAGAAGGAAGTTTACGTTGAACAACTTCCTGGTTTTGAAAATGATCATCATCCAGATCTCGTTTATCTTCTCAAGAAGGCCCTATATGGTGTTAAACAAGCTCCTAGAGCTTGGTATGAGCAGTTAAGCAAATTCCTTTTGGCTCAAGGTTTTGTTAGAGGAAAAGTAGATACAACGCTCTTCATTAAGAGTAACAAGCTTAATGAAATATTAATTGTGCAAATATATGTGGATGACATAATATTTGATGCTACTAAAGATTCTCTATGTGAGGAATTTTCCAAGAAAATACAGGGTGAATTTGAAATGTCAATGATGGGTGAGCTTAATTACTTCCTCGAACTATAAATCAAACAATGAAAGAATGAGATTTTCATCTCTCAAACAAAGTATCTCCGAGATTTGCTCAAGAAGTTCGGGATGGAACATTGCAATGGAGCCGACACTCCAATGAGCTTAACTGCCTCTCTGGATGTGGATGAAGAAAAAGGCAAAGATTTCAATATAACCAAGTATAGAGGAATGATTGGATCCTTACTATACTTGACCACAAGCAGACCAGATATTCAATTCAGTGTGGGAATGTGTGCAAGATTTCAAGCGACCCCAAAGGAATCACATGCTAAGCATGTGAAGAGGATCTTTCGTTATCTTACCGACACAAAAAAGCTTGGGCTATGGTTTCCAAATGTTCAACAAGAATTTTTGGTATTATACTCAGACTCGGACCGTGCTGGCTACAAGGCCGATCGAAAAAGTACAAGTGGTCAATGCCAATTTTTGGGTGGATCACTTGTTTCCTAGTTTAGTAAGAAGCAAACCACTGTTTCTATATCATCTACTGGGGCTGAGTATATAGTCGCCTCAAGTTGTTGTGCTAAAGTCCTATGGCTCAAGCAGCAACTATCTGACTTGGGAATCAATTTGAAGGAAGTCCCAATCCTATGTGACAACACCGGCACAATAAGCTTGGCAAAGAATCCAGTTCAACATACAAGAACCAAGCATATTATGTGAGACATCATTTCATCAGAGATCATGTGCAAAAGAAAGATGTCAAGGTGATGTTCATTCCTACCCATCTTCAACTTGCGGACATTTTCACAAAGCCATTGGCAAAGGAACAGTTCAATTTCATCCAAAGAGAATTGGGAATGGTAAATCCCAATGAACTGTAAGTAATGTTAGTTTAATATAAATAATGTGTTTTGATGATTAACATAGACTAACTTAAACATCAGAGTTTCTAGATTGTTTTTTTGCAGGATTGTTATGTCAAGAAAGAACAGGGGTGATCAAAGGGAATTTGACTTGAGCCAACATTTATGTCAACTCGAGCCAATCCTCATCAGAGATCGAAGAATTTTCAAAAAGAGCAAGTTGGCTCGAGCAAGTAAGTGTTACCTCGAGTCAAAGGGAAGGCCGAGAGTTTGAAGAATGGAAAAACATTTTTGACTCGAGCCTACTTGTGCACCTCGAGTCAATGGGCAACCTGAGAGTTTGAAGAATGGAGAGCAGTTTTTGACTCGAGTCAGTTAGTGGTAACTCGAGCCAATATTCCATCGATGTTCCAGGTTAGTTCAAATTCTTGCTTAACTCGAGCCAATAATGCTAGACTCGAGTTTATCTCTATTATATATATATATGTGTGTGTGTGTGTGTGTGTGTGTGTGTGTGTGTGTGTGTGCACCTGCCGCTTCATTCTTCATTTACTCTCTCTGCATTCGAATCGTCTCTGCTCTCTGCTCTCTCTCTCTCTCTCTCTCTCTCTTTTCTCTGAACCCAAACCCTAATTTTTCATTTTCGACAATGCTTCCCAAATCAAACCCAAAATCTCCTGCCAAATCCAAGAAATCTAACTTAGATTATGAAGCTACTGAATCTTTGCCGCCTTGTCCATTGAAATGATCACAAGGACAGAAGATTCCAACAAAGAGGTATCGATCTAAGGTGTCGTTTGAGGAGCCTGATCTTAAGAAGCAAAGGAAGTTGAAAGTTAAAGAGTCCTCAAAGATTCCTCAATCAAAGCCAGTAGATGTAGGATCTTCGACTCGAAAGGATGAAGAGAGTGTGGTTGTGAGTTCATATAAATCCAGGAAGAAGCTGTCTGTTCCTTGTTTTGATTTTTGCGATGGTTTACAATCTCAATCAAAGAGCCCAGTATCTGTTTCTGCTTCTAAAGTTCTGCTTCTGCATCAAAGGCCTCTGCCTCAGCTTCAAAAGCTTCTGTTTAACAATCTGGTTCTAAGGTATTCGAGATACCATCCATTGTGTCTATCAATCATGATTCCATTACTCTTCCTCTTGTTGATTTTGTTTGTAGTCCTATCTTATTTTCATCTAAAGATGAGAGAAAATTTAGTAAAGATTATGCACTTAGGAACTTTTGTCCTATAGTGTCTCTCGACTTACCAAAACTCAAGAGTGACTGTAACCTAGACCTTTTTCTGTGGTTTAGAGATTATGAGTCTTTTTCTGTCTTTTTCTTCTTCCTACAACCCTACATTAGTTAGAGTCTTCTACTTTAACATGTCAACGCATACTTTGTTAGATAAGCACCATAATGTGGTTGAGGAAAAACTTCTTACCATTGTGAGAGGAAAGCACATTTCAATTACTACAAATTATTTGAATGAGCTACTTCAAATTGCTAATCCTCCTCTTATTCTTGAAATTCATTATGACAATGAACAAATTTTTCAAATACTTCGACCAGATGAGCCATTGAGTGAACCAGTAGGGTCACTTCATTTTCCTCCTATTGTCATGCCACCTGTACATCGAGCCTTATGGTACATATACTCAAGGAACTTTGTGCAGAAAGGAAAAGATTTCACTCATTTCACTCAGCGTGATTATTCCCTGTTTACATCTTTTGTGGCAAAAGTTCCTTATAACCTTGGTCACTGGATCTTCAATGAGATGAAAAGGTACTGCATGCATTCAAAGAAAAAATTCCACCATACCTTTTCCTAGTCTTGTATCTGTTATTTTATTCCCATGAGAAGATCTGGTATCTTGAAAAGGATGAGGTGTTGGGATCCGTACACGCAGCGAAAGGATTTCATTCGTTAAAACCTTACGCATCCCATAGGAGGATCTATCAACGGTGTTTAAATTGGGTTTGTTCGTTACCCTACCTTTGCAAACTCATGTGTGTCCTACGCGAACTCGTGTGTGTCCTACGCGAACTCATGTGCGTCCTACGTTCGATCAAATAAGAGCCGACTCTGCGAATCCACTCCCTCTACCAGTATGCACACCGAACAGCTCTCCAACATGGACGACAACATGCTAGCACCTTCAAGCTTTGCGTCTCACGTCACTCCTCTAGGGTTTTCTTTTCACGGTTCGTATAATTTTAATACGACTAGATCATCATCTCATAGAGTTTCTCAAACCCTAATTGGGCCGTATTAAAATATTCAAAATTAATCTAAATTAATCTTAAAATGCGAATTTAAAATAATATATTAATTAAATTTGTCCAACAAATCTAATCTAATCTATTTATTTAATCCGAATTAAAAGTCTACTGATTTAATTTATCTTTATAAATTAAATCTAAGATATGATGTCTATTTATTTAATTAAATCTGAGATACTATATCTCAATTTAAATTAAATCTAAGATACTATATTTCTTTCAAAAATTAAATCTGAGAAACAATATCTCTATTTGTTTTAGTTATTTAATTTATCAAATAAATTAAATACTTAACAAATATTATATAATAATATTATAATCTGTATTAATAATATCATCATTATTTAATATATATATATATATATATATATATTTATTTATTTATTTATTTATTTATATATGGGGTTTAAACTTATATATATATATATATATATTTATTTATTTATTTATATATGGGGTTTAAACTTCTCATGTTGCATGAGAAGAAGAAGATTCTTACACACATATAAAATGGTGGGACCCACATATATATATAATGCTAATTATATATATATAAATATATATGTGTGTGTGTGTGTGAGTCCCACCATTTCATGTATGTGTGACATGAGAATACACTTATCCTACAACATGAGAAGTGTTTTTCCCGATATATATATATATATATATATATATATATATATATATATATATATATATATATATATATATATATATATATATATATATATATATATATATATCCTAGATTAAATGTTGTATTCATTAAATCTTAGACATATCTAAGATTCAATGAATATGGACATTATTGCTCGTGTTGGGCTATTCTTGTGTGCGACCCTGCAGGCCACATGAGATTGGCAGCGGGCCAATACTGTACTAGCCCACAACTCGCAAGAGGCCTCTAGCAAGACATTGTGATTACCCAACTTATATGGGGATCGATGATACGATATTACCTATCATACAACCATGTCTCGTCCCTTTTGTCATGCGATAATTTGGTCAAGGATGAGCATGAATAATATCAAGTTCCTGTTCTTGACCATTACTTTCTCGATTCTTGAGTAGTCTAACAATTGAAATAGAAATTCATTTCATCGTAGTATGGCCATACATTTCTAAGACTCACTCATCGAGGGGCCCAATATTATCTCTCTACAAATGTAAGGGACAAATTCCATCTTGACCATTCACATTCCTCTGCATGAAAACCACTGATCCCGATCCAAACCTTTATCATCACCTGGTCAAAGGTGACTTTTGACTAAGTCAAAGATCATTGACTCTCATGTAGGAATCCATGATGATCTCAGGTCAAAGGGAAATGAAGATGAAATATCGCCTAGAGGGGGGTGAATAGGTGATTACAAAAATTCTTTCGCTAAGTAATCAAGAGCACCAAATATAGAAGAAGATAAAAGAACAAAAAGACACAAGAGATTATCCTGCTTCGGTCTAACTCTTCGACCTATGTCCAGTCCCTAGAACACCTGGGATTTCCACTATCTTTCAAAACAATTACAATTACACACTATACTTGGATGATCCTCTTACTAGGACTCACTCCCCCTTACAAGCTGTAATTGTACACCCACACTTAAGGTTCCATAACCTTAAGATTTAACAAAACAATAATCAAATAAGTGTTTAGAAACTCCTCAAGAGTAGATAAAAGATAAACACTGAAGTACACAGAAATATCCGAAGATATTAGTGAAGTTAATGAAACAGTAGATTGCAATAAATTTGAATTGAATGCACAGCGTTTCGGTGGTTGACGAATTCAATACTTCTGGTATTTATAGATGGAGCATTGATGACCGTTGTAAGACATTGAAGAGGTTCTTACTCATTAATTTGTTTAGTTACGAATTCTTCCCATTAGACACGAACCGAGGCGAAACTCATTTTTCAAACGTTGCTTGGTCAGCAAAAGTCATTTGACATTCCTTATTATTTTTGCCCGTTGAGAAAGAGCATTAAATGAAGAATGGGAGTTGCTGATATGCTTTACTTTAGGCACAGAGGAAGATGTCATTTTTACGCTTTGTTTCGACTTAGCATTTAATGCTTCTGTCAGAACCTCATTTTTCACCTAAACAACGGTTAACAACCTGAAATACACTCAAATGATGATTAGTATTGAGTCTAAATAACTTTAAGTGGGATAGGAGAAGAATTAAAGATAACCCAAGAAATTTTAATTTAAAACTTCTCGTTTTACTAAACAAAGGACGATCATGCTCGAGCATGACTGTCAGTGTGCTCGGGCAACCATAGAAGAAATGTATTGTAAAAATAGAATATCATCCTATGCTTGAGCAACATCGAGCAATCGCTCGAGCACCCTGCTCGAGCACTCAATTGTGCTTGCTCGGGCATGGCTAGAATGAAACATTTGAAAAACATTAACCATTGTTGATGCTCGAGCAACTAAGACTTAATGCTTGGGCATCATTTAGAGCCAGTGTTGCTAATGCTCAAGGATCCCAGAGACAATGCTTGGGCATAGTTGAGGCCGAGAGCAACTAAAGGCTAGGAGCATACCTGCTCGAGTAGCACAAGGTTCCTAATCGAGCATGCTGCTCGGGCATAAGGCATACATAGGGGACGACTAAGAGTTTCAGTGATACTGCTCGAGCATGCCATAATTATGCTCGGGCACAAACCATTTAGAGACAAAAGATGAAGGATATATCGATACTGCTCGAGCACTATTTTACCTCTGCTCGAGCATTACTTACACTCTGCTCGGGCATGCTTCGATGACACATTTTTCTTCTGAATTTTGTTATCAACTCGATGAAGCTCGGGCACGATAGTCACTCTGCATGAGCATTCCTAGCACAATATTAAACTATACTTGGGCATTAAGTTTCTTGCTTAAGTAGCTTTTCTAAAACACTTAAATAATTCATTGGATCAAAACCTTAGTGTTTGTTATCATCAAAACACCGAGAACTAACATTCTCCCCCTTTTTGATGATGACAACACCTTAAAAATGAATGAAAGTTGTTTTGAAATTGAAATTTACAGGTTTTGATATAGAGAGACAGAGATAATGAAGATAGAGTAAAAAGAGCATTTCATTAGATATTGTCAACTAGACCAAAATAGAGCATTTCATTAGATATTGTCAGTTAGACCAAAATACAAGATATTGTCATATGCTAAGTCAAAATACAAGATAATGTAATAACATGCAATTCTATTCTATTCTTCATTCATCAATTTTCTCGCTCTCCCCCTTTGTCATCAGCAAAAAGAGAGGTTTGGACATAAGGAAAGGGAGGAGAGCTATTAGGAAAATCAGAGGATGAGGAGGATGGAAGCTTAACAGTGGAAGGATCAATGGGAGATAATGGAGAAGAGGAAATAACCACAGTAGCAGGTGTAAGGTCAGGAATGGGAGAGGTGGCTAAAATAGGGGTGGATGCCACAACAGGAGAGGGAACAAGAGAAGAAGGTGGAGAAGGATCAGGAGAGGCATATTAGTGGGACCATCAAGGCCAAACCTCATCACAAAGGGATCCAGAGTGTAATCGAAGAGCTCTACAGCCTGTTGAAGACTTTGTTGCTGTTGAGCCAAGTCCTGAACTTCTTTTTTAATCTCGCGTTGATGATCAAATATGACGGAGAACCGAGCATCCATTTATTCTTTTAGAGCCTTCATCTCAAAGTCAATTTGCAAATCAAGATGAGGCTTCAAGTTGACCATCTCAGAGGACATTGCCTTGATCATTTCCACATCTAATCTTTGAAAGGATTCCATAGCCTTCTGAAAGGATACCACCTTCTCAGTAAGAGGAGCTATGGCACTCTGAATTGAGGACTGGATCAGGTTCTAAATTGAAGTATGGGCAAATGATGGTTCAGATGAAGAAGGACCAGCCTTGGATGGCTTAGCCTCATCAGGATGTCTCGATGCAGATGGCTGAGAAGGCTTGAGAGGAGTAGGAGCCTTAACCTTCTTTTTCTTCAATGATGCCTCAGTAAAAGAAACCTGAATCCTAATCATATGTTCTTTGCCAAAACGAGGTGGGTATACTTCTTTGTCTTTCGAGAGGTACCAGACATTGTTGAGTGCCAAGATGCGAGAAATCAACGAAGGGAATAGTATAGTGGCATGAGTCTTGATTGGGGCCTCTGAAATAAAAGAGATCATCTCTTCTATAATCCACTTACCAAGGTTCTGTGGTTCCTTGGCAATAAACGAAGCAAACCACTCATAGTCTTTCTGTACGAAGTGTGTGAAACTCTACCCTTTCTGAACGAGACTTCTACTATACACATACTACAACACTCGATACTCATCTTTTATCATAACCAGAGAGAAAGTAACCTTCTTACAATCATAAGGTTTGTCAGGGAGAAGAATTCTGTGGCACTCAAAATCAGATAATTTAGGAGGATCTTTAGGAGGATCAACAATGCCGAGTAGAACATTGAGATCATGAGCTGTGATCTTAATTTCTTGCCCTCGAATCTTTGTAATCAATGTATCATCATCATCTTCAAGAACCTTGGTCTGAAGTTTCATATGGTAGTAGAAAACACGAACAACTTCAGGGGAGTAAGGCATACTAAGACTTAGTAGAGGCATGAACTGAAGAAGCCAATCAGACAAGTCTAAATTGCATTCCTTTTGGAATTGCTCCAAATCAACAAATACAATAGGACAAAAAGGTCTATTCTCTAAGTAAAATTCAAAGTTTTGAGGATCATGAATGACAACATTACCAACGGTCATTCCAGAGGAAGGTTCAGGCAGCTTGCTATTAGGAGGTCGACTGTTCGAGACTTGTTTCTTGCTGCTAGAAGCTTGGGATTTCTGAGGAATTGAGCCTTTTTGCTTCTTGCTCCCAGAGGCCTAACATTTCTGACTAATTGACATCTTAAAATTTTGGGGGCGATCTTCGATCTCCTTTGATCAAATCTCATCAATAGTTTCCTCAGAGTCGTTGGAAACCGAAGAGATGGTGTTGGTGACTTTGCTCATTTTGCTTTGTCTAAAGGCAGGGAGTGAGTCTGAAAATGAGTCTTCGGTCTTGGAGATTCTTGTATCGCTGCACCCGATTCCTGTGGTGGTTTGGTGACCTTCGGCGGTTTTGGATTTGGTGGGTTCGTCAGAAGCTTGTACCTTGGATCGATAATGACGATATCTCTTCGTAGGAGGCCTTTTGGAAGGGGATTTATCACCGGAATCATCCATTGATCGAATAAAAAATGGAGAGCTTTGAGAAGAGGAGTTCGACGATGGTGAAGATAGTATTGGAGGGAAATGGAGATTTTGAAGGATGATGAACAGTCGAAAATATTTGATAGAATTGATATAACAGTTGAAAAAGTGTAACGATTTGCAAACAGAATGAAAAAGAGTGGAAATTTGAGAGAGAAGAGAAAGAGAGTCCGCTAGGGTTTGTGACGGGAGTAACTGAGAAATGAAACGACACTTCTATTTTAAAAAATTTATCACACGATGTTGCTCGAGCATGGGTTTCTTCGTGCTCGAGCAGGGTTCTTGTTCGAGTAGACTTCATGTCTTGCTCGAGCACGAATGAACAAACATATTTAAATTAATAGCTTAAATGATCAAAACTGATCTCTCATCAAGTATGCTTTGTGAATACTTGACTTACTAATGATAATTGAACCCTTGAAGCAATGGGATAAGGATTTCTGATCATAATGTTCATCCATCAGTTTCTCCTGCTCGAGCAGACATAGATACGTGCTCGAGCATTGTTTTGATGCTCGTTATCTTACATATAGCCCGTTGTTGCTCGAGCATTCTTCTAGGCGTGCTCGAGCAGCATTCTTCCTGAGCCTTTCATACCTTACTCACTGTTGCTCGAGCATGATGTGGGACGTACTCGAGCATGGTTCTTTGACTTTGTTTCTTCGAGAGACTCTTCTCGTCATTGCTCAAGCAAGAAGAAGAGGTGTGCTCAAGCAGCAATCACTCTGTTACCCTCTGTTTTTCAGTGTCGGAATAGAGCATCTTGCATAAACATAAGCTAGAAACTCCGATGCTAAAGTTAGTAATATATTGTTGAATTAAATTAATTGAAGAGAGAATACTTACAATTCATTGAGATTTTCCATACCCAGTTCTCTACGAATGAACATGAATTGTTCCTTAGCCAACGGTTTGGTAAAGATATCAGCCAACTGAAGATGTGTGGGAATGAACATCACCTTGACATCTTTCTTTTGAACATGATCATGAATCAAGTGATATCTCACATCAATATGCTTGGTTCTAGTGTGTTGTACTGGGTTTTTAGCCAAGCTTATTGTACTGGTGTTGTCACAAAGGATTGGAATCTCCTTCAGATGAATCCCCAGGTCTTGGGGTTGATGTTTGAGCCACAAGACTTGAGCACATCAGCTTGAGGCGGAAACATATTCAGCTGTTGGAAATTATGCTCTAGGGGCAAGTCATTGTACTTTAAACGTGAATGTCATTTAAAGTATTCATCATTTAGTTATCATTTTCATTTGCATGTTTATAGTGATAGCTGTATCCTTGGATATATCTTATTGATTATCCTAAATGTCCCTGGACGGTCATCTACGTGGGAGCGAAGATGAAATAAGACCAGTATGAATTTGATGAGGTGTGGAGATACGAATCAAAGTCATAGGCATTTGTAAGAGTACAAGGTGCTGGACCGAGTCACTATGAGAAAGCTACATTGATTTAGTCATAAGCTTATCTCATGTATAACTACGTCAGAACGCCCTTTGACCTGAGATCATCATGGATTCCTACATGAGAGTCGTTGATCTTTGACCTAGTCAAAAGTCACCTTTGACCGGGTGATGATAAAGGCTTTGATTGGGATCAGTGGTCTTCATGCAGAGGAATGTGAATGGTCAAGATGGAATTTGTCCCTCACATTTGTAGAGAGATAATACTGGGCCCCTCGATGAGTGAGTCTGAGAAATGTATGGTCATACTACGATGGAAATGAGTTTCCATTCCAGCTATTAGACTACTCAAGAATCGAGAAAGTAATCGTCAAGAACAGGAAGTTGACATTATCCATGCCTCATCCTTGACCAAATTATCGCGTGACAAAAGGGACGTGACATGATTGTATGATAGGTTGTATCGTATCATCGATGCCCATATGAATTGGGTAGTCGCAAAGTCTTTCTAGAGGCCGCTTGCGACTTGTGGGTTGGTACAGTATTGGCCCATTGGCAATCTCATGTGGGCCTGCAAGGTCACACACAAGAATAGCCCAACACAAGTAATAGTGTCCAGATTCATTGAATCTTAGATATGTCTAAGATTTAATGAATACAACATTTAATCTAGGATTGATATATATATATATAAAATATTAAATTCGAAATTAATGATATTATTATTTATAGATAATAATATTATTATATAGTATTTAATTTATTTAATATATTAAATAACTAAAATAAATAGAGATATCATGTATCTGATTTAATTTGAATTGAGATATAGTATCTCAGATTTAATTAAATAGACAGATATCATATCTCATATTTAATTTTCGAATAAGGGATATCATATATATGATTTAATTTAAATTGAGATATAGTATCTCGGATTTAATTAAATAGATAGATATCATATCTCAGATTTAATTTATAGAAATAAATTAAATCAACAGGCTTTTAAATCAGATTAAATAAATAGATTATATTAGATCTGTTAAACAGATTTAATTAATGCTATTTAAATCTAAAATTCGAATTCAAGATTAATTGAGATTAATCTTGAATATTTTAATACCGCCCAATTAGGGTTTTAGAAACTCTATAAAATATATTGATCTAGTTGTATTAATATATAAGAGACAAGCCGCAAAAGAAATCCTAGAGGGAAAGACGTGAGATGCAAACAAGAAGGCTCAAGCACGCTGCCGTACGTGTTGGAGAGCTGTTCCATGTGGATACCGGTAGAGGGAGTGGATTCGTAGAGTCGGCTCTTAGAGATTGATCGAGCAAGAAGATGTTAGCTCACGTGTTCGAGAAAGGACGCATACAATCTCGTATAGATACGGTTTCTCTAACGAACCTTGATTTAAACATCGTTGATAGATCCTTTCTATGGGATTTGTAAAATTTTAATGGATGGGAAATCCTTCCGTTGCGTGTACGGATCCCAACATCAGCTTCAGTGGAGGATATAGCCACAGTGGTTTGCTTCTTGCTGAACCACGATACGAGTCAACCTCCTAGAAATTTGCATTGACCACTTGTACTCTTTCTATCGGTCTTGTACTCAGCATGATCCGAGTCTGAATATGCTACCAAATATTCTTGTTGACCTTTCGGGAACCAAAGTCCAAGCTCTTTTGTGTCCGCAACATATCGAAAGATTCTTTTCACATGCTCAGCATGTGATTTCTTTGAAGCAGCTTGAAATCTTGCGCACATGCCCACACTAAATTGAATGTCGGGTCTACTTGCAGTCAAGTATAGTAATGATCCGATCATTCCTCTATACTAGGTTATGTTGAAGTCTTTGCCTTTTTCTTCATCCGCATCCAAAGAGGAAGTTGAGCTCATTGGAGTGTCGGCTCCATTGCAATGTTCCATCCCAAACTTCTTAAGCAAATCACGGAGATACTTCGTTTGAGAGATGAAAATCTCATTCTTTTTGTTGTTTGATTTGTAGTCCGAGGAAGTAATTGAGCTCACCCATCATTGACATTTTAAATTCACCTTGTATTTTCATTGTTATGTACGAAACATTTGCAGCCAAAGATGTGCAAGCGAGCCAAATTTGGTTTCCTTCCTTTGTAAAGCTCATAAGGTGTCTTGTTCAGCTTCTTTCGCAGATAGGCTCGGTTTGAGATATAGCTGGCCATGCTCATTGCATCTGCCTAGAAGATTTGTGAAGTCTTATTCTCATTCAGCATTGCATGAGCCACTTCGATGAGCACCCTATTCTTCCTTTCAATCACACCATTCTGTTGTGGTGTTCTTGGAGCCGAGAAATTATGATCAATGCCATGTGCATCACAGAACTCTCCGAATGCTTGATTCTCAAACTCACCTCCATGATCGGTTCGAATAGCTGAAATGCAAATATCTTTCTCGTTTTGCACTTTCTTGGCAAACACAACAAACAGATCAAATGTTTCATCGTTTGAAGATAAGAAGATAGTCCAAGTAAAACGAGAGAAATCATCAACAATGACCAGAGTATATAGATTGCCACCAAGGCTCTTAACTCTTGCTGGTCCAACTAAATCCATGTGGAGTAGTTGAAGAGGTCGATTGGTTGAGATTTCAGGCTTATTTTTCAAAGATGATTTAGTTTGTTTACCTTTTTGATAAGAATCACAAATCATGTCATTTTTAAGGCGAAGTTTAGGCAAACCAAGAACTAAATTTTTCTTAACAACTTATCCAGTTGAAAGATGTTCACATGAGCTAGACACTTATGCTACAACCAACTCTCGTCTAAGTTGCTAACAAAACATTTTTTAGAATTCACTTTTGGTAAATCTAAGGTATAGCAGTTACCTTCTCTCGGTGCTTTAAATAACACCTTAAGTTGCCTTTATCGATCGGAAGATCATTTTTGTCAACAATGAGACATTCCTCTGAATCAAAGATGATCCAATTATTCTTGTTAGCACTTTGACTCACGCTCAGGAGGTTGTGATGGAGACCTTCCACAATATATACATCTTTGATATGAGGTCCATTCTTTGCACCAATTTCTCCAATTCCAGCGATTTTTCCAGATTGGTTTCCTCCAAAGGTGACTTTGCCACCATCTTTTGATCTCATTGCAAGAAATTTGGTTTGATCCCCCGTCATGTGTTTGGAGCACCCACTGTCAATGTACCACTTGTTGGTTCTTGATGCTCTCAGACAAACTTGCAAGTCAGAAGAGATTAAGTTTTAGGTACCCATCTTTTCTTAGGTCCTTTAAGGTTAGTTTAGGCCTGAGGAACATAGGTTCCCTTAGGTACCCACTGATAATTACCAACATGTTTATCTCTTCTATCTTTCTTATGAAAACAAGATGAAGTATTATGTCTCTTTTGGTTACAATAATTACAATGAGTAAAGGGGTTTGAAGAGTGGACATTTTTTTGAAAATAGTTTAAGTAAGATTTTCCACCACTTTTCTTTTCCCATTTCTTTTTGTCAAAAATGGGATTGTAACCTATACTTGATTGATCATTTGTAAATCTCTGAGCTTTCAAAATTATGTTGAGCATTTCACTACCTTTAGTGAACTTCTCAAGCGTTTTTGTGAGATACAAATTCTTTTTCTCTAAATCAAGGCAATCTTAACAAACAACGTTTTTATAAGAAACATTTTTAACTTGCTAACACTCGAGTGTTATTGCAAACGATCCCTTTTCTATTTAACTCTATTTTTTAGTGAATGAGTAGGGGATCCTGCAAAACAAAATTCTAAGAACTCTGATGCCTAAGTTAGTCATTAAATTGTCAAATTAAACTTAAAATATATAGTATATGAAAGATTTACTCACAGTTCATTGGAATTTATCATTCCTAATTCTCTTCTTATATAAAGGAATTGATATTTTGCCAAGGACTTTGTGAAGATATCAACCAGTTGAAGATGTGTAGGGATGAACATCACTTTAACATCTAGACATTTAACGGTTGCGTAAATTACCTCTTTATATAAGGTTTATTTGTAATTTAGCACCTACAAAAACATAATGATATAAGATATCCCTAATATAAAATTGCACCCCCTTAAATATTATTTGAAAGAACACTTTTATTAAAAAAAAAAAAATTACGGGCGTTCAACCCCATTTCAATAGCCACCTTATGTCGGTAGATTACCTATATTAATTAGGGTTATCCGAAGACCGGGCCAGACCGGGTTGGAGGTCAACCCGAGGTCTGGCCCGATATGACCTCGGGCTGAAAAAATCAGCCCAAGGTCTGGTCCGGTTTGGTACAGCCCGAGCTCGGGCTGGACCGGACGCTGACTCGCCTGACCGGACAGATCCAGCGATCCAGCTTTTAAAAAAAAA
Organism: Acacia pycnantha; assembly: GCA_025563575.1. NCBI lineage: Eukaryota > Viridiplantae > Streptophyta > Magnoliopsida > Fabales > Fabaceae > Acacia > Acacia pycnantha. The sequence continues at coordinate 1,020,271 of JAMWYP010000146.1, forward strand.
AATTCTAATATTTTTTCAGTTTTTTTTTTTTGTTTTTTGTTTTTGCTTTCTTGGGATGCAATATTTTAGCTCTTATTTCACCTGACTTCCTAAAATAATAAAAATGACATAGTGAAAAGTGATTCCTATAAATTAAAAAGGGTTAAGGTGCAAAAATAGACAAATGCTTTTCTCAAAAGAGCGTCCAGTAGCAAATACTTTTTTTGGCGCAAAAGTAGACACGTGGTTACAAAAGTGGAGCAAAATTAGCATTGACCGTTAGTTGACCGTTAGTTTGACCAAAAACATGAACATGGATGCCGACTCAAGAAATTTTTATCCTAGTCGGCAAAGTGAAAGAAGAAATTAAAAAAAAAAATTTGTTGACTCAAAGACATGGTTGACTCGGTCCTTTATTCATCTTCCATGAACCCCCATTCATCCGTCGACCCCCGCGTCTCCGAAACCCACCCCACCCCTCGTCGACCCGAAACCCACGCCCCGCGTCGACCCGAACCCCTGGCCGACTCCGAAACCCACCCACCCTCGTCGACCGAAACCCCACCCCCTCGCCGACCGAAACCCACCCCCGCGTCGACCGAACCCCCGGCCGACACCCCTTCGTCTCCCTTCCAAGCTCGATCAAGATTTGGGCCTGGTGATTTCACTCTCCGTCGTCCACCATTCACTTCCGCCTACGTACCCACGGTTCTTCATCGTCACCAAGACCGGTGCAGCTACAAGATCCACGGTTATTTTCTTTTCAAATTCACGAGAAATCATTTTTGGCGTTTTTTCTTCACGCGATTCTGTTCATTATTTCCTGGGTATTCCTCTGATTGCGATTTTTGCTTTGTTTGTTGAAAGCTTTGTTTCTTGAATTCGTCTTCTTCTTCTGATTTCGTTCTGTATTCCTCTGATTGCTCCAAAAGATACACTGGAAAATATTCTCACCTCATCTCATCTGCACAATTGCTTCAGATTTGCTGGGTTTAAATGTTTCAGATTTGCTGGGTATTCGTTTTGCTTCTGGTTTCTGGATATGAGTTTTGCTTTTGGTTTCTGGTTTCATCGTTTTGAGCTTTTGGGTTTTGGATATGATAGAATGATCACCGAATCTGGGTTTTGCATCACCGAACTGGTTTTGCATCCGGAAGAAGAAGAAGGACTTAACCAAAATTTTAAAAGTTTATAGAGGGACTAAATTGAAATTTTTGAAATGTATCCTGGTTGAACTGTAATTTATAAAGCATTAACATCCACGTCATCATCCACGTCATCATTTTCAGTTCAGAAAAAGTCAACTAACGGTCAAACGCTAATTTTGCTCCATTTTGTAACCACGTGTCTACTTTTGCGCCAAAAAAAAGTATTTGCTACTGGGCGCTCTTTTGACAAAAGTATTTGTCTATTTTTGCACCTTAACCCAATTAAAAAGCACATTAAGATGTCCAGACTCAAGTAAGTGGCTTAATATAGGGGTGATTTACAAAAAAAAAAAAAAAGACCTTGGGTCAGACCGGACCAGTCCAGGGGGTCTAAGCCGCTGGACTGAAGTCCAGTCCAACCTGAGCAATTTGGTCCGGTCTGGTCTGCTCAAATTATCTCAGACCATTTTTTTACTTGCCTTAGACCGGGTCGGGTTGGACCGGACCGGGCCAAACCAACCGGACCTCGGGTTTTTTGGACAACCCTTATTAATGATTGTAATTAGCTCTATGATTTGCCAGCCTTGAGTACGGTGCACCACCGATCTTTCGAGCCAAAGCCAAAGATCCAGCTCACTACCACGTCAATTAATTTTGTGTCCTCTGGCTAGTGGTAAAAACTGTTTTTAATGTAATTTACGATTTATAAGATAAGTATATAGGATAAATTTTATCTTAATATAAGTGAATGTAGTTTTGAATCGCCAACTTAAACATGTTTGAATGCCTCCCAGACAACCAAACGCATCTAAATCAAGAAGGAAAAACATTAAAAATAAAAAGGAAAAATCATTCCCGTTTCGGTTTGATTTGACGGTTTCGCTCTCCTTTTCTTTCAAATTTAAAATATCTTTTTGCTTATTAATACTTCTTTCTATAAACCTAGTTTATTTTATTTCATTGTTGTGACTGTTCCTTTGCCTAGCCTCTCTCTCTCTCTGCTCTGGGCGATTCGGTTCTGGGAAACGCAGGTATGGAAATCTCATTTCTGATTTTGCATAGACCTATTAATTCATGCCATAAGCAATGCATTTCGATTTGTGTATTGTAATTCTTTATGCTTGGTTGACGCACAATGTCCATCAAAATTGTTTTTATTACCCATTCGAGTTTTCTGTTTTTCTTGAATAATACTTGTTCGGGGCCATGATTTTCTTTTGCTTTCCGAGAATTATTTCGGTATTGATCTGCTGGTGCGATGACTGTTTTTTCTTGTTCTTGTCTGCTTAAACTTCTAGATCTGTTCATTGGGTTGCTTGGTAGAAGCTTTGGCATCTGATCTCAATTTATCGCCCATTATATTATAGTAGTTTGTAGGATTTCAAACTGGATCTTCAGTTTGTTCTGGCCGGCATTAATTTTGTAAATGAATGGAATAATCTGGATTTCACTTGTTCTTTTATGAAGGATATTGTCATAGAAAGAAGTAATGTGAAGAAATTATCGACAATGAGTGAAACTAATAATGACTATTAATCCAGAAAAGAGAAGAAATAGTGGATTGCGTACCATTTTCACCTCATTCTCTACAATTTGTTTATATGATATGATTATTCTTTTTCTGCTACTGAGCATGCCTAGCATATTATTCAAAACGCTTTTATTAATTTTTAAAATTTAGAGTTATTTCTTCTTGTCATTGACAAGTAATTTAGCTGTCTACTCACAGTTTAGACCACTGGCTAAATAACTGCCTGCAATTTCCTAAATAAATGGTGTTGAAGCTTTAAAGAATATATATAATCGACTCCTAAAATACTCCAGGTAGTTTGAAATCACACTCGTTGTTGATACTCATTGCTTTTCTGTTTTGATGGACTGATGGTTAATGACTCTTCCTGGTTATTGTCAGCCACATGCTTTCTCATTTTGCTTTTATTCATAAGCTATGCTTATGCTCTTGTGATTATTTTAAGTGTTGGAGGTTGAATTTTTCTAAAGCAAGGTTGTGCAATGCAGGTTTAGCCACTTAAGTTCAAACTAACAACAAATGGGTCGTGGGGTTAGTAGTGGTGGTGGTGAGAGTTCTTTGGGATATCTCTTTGGAAGTGGGGAGAATCCTACCAAAGCCCCAGCGGCACCAGTTCAAGCTCAGCCTACACCAGCTGCACCAGTCCAAGCTCAGCCCACACCACCTGCACCAGTTCCAGCTCAGCCTACAAATGAGGGCCTTTCCGAAAAGGCATCTGATGCATCACCACCAACTGAAAAGCAAGTTCCAGCTGGAGTGCCTGGGCATCTTACAAACAATTACCATCGTTCTGAAGGGCAAAATTGTGGCAATTTCATCACGGTAGAGTACTCTTAAACCTTTTTGTGGTTTGTTTGAAACATAATGAATGATTTTCTATACCTAGTGGCTAGTAGGTTGGTAATATTCCATATATTGTTGCCCTTGGCCTTAGCCTTGGAAATTCTGAGGTTGTTCATTTTCTCAATCTTTATAGTTGGATATGAGGATGGGAATCTCCTTTACTGCTACTCCGTTATTGACTATGTTCATTGAAAAAGTAATGAAGAAGGTGCTATGCTAGTGTAAAAAAATTAAGCTAATGGGAAAACAAAATTCAGAATAACAATAGTACTGAAAAATGGGAAATCCTAGAAACAATAGTTACTGGTGAAAAACTGCTTAGTTGAAAAGAATTTCGAAATCTGCGCCACGTACCTTCTCTTCACTGGAAAACAAGAGTTTATAAGCATAGTTGTCTGTTATCAAATTGGAATATGAAATGCAAATGGAAAAGATTCTATTTGACTTTTAAATGAATTATATATCTGATCAGATTTCTGGACTAAGTGAAAAATAAATTGCAATGCATGCTGTAAACGTTGTATATCTATACAATAACAAAAATAAGTTTAAGCAATAATTGACAGAACAATATAGTCACAAGTCTCCAAATAGTTACATTTCATTGTAACAGATTCTTAAAGAATTTACTGTGATCCAATGATGTCATCTTCATATTCTTTTGGGAGCTGTAGCTGTATCAATAAGAAACCACTAGAAAACTTTGAAGGTGAAAGAAGTATAAGAATCAAATCAATCAATTCAACAAGAAATAGTCATGCGCCAGTATGAATGAGTAATTTTCTGAGATAAGGATGGAACCCAGAGAGATAGAGAGGGAGATCAGAAGAGGTAATATTGGTGGCATAGCCTTGAGGAAAAAAATCTCTCATGGCAAGTTGAATCTTTTAGTAGAAATTGAGATGTTTGAAGTATTTTTCTTGCTTATTAACCGAAAAACAAAAAAGGTTCAACAGAGCAATGCATTTAGGTCTATTAAGACCCTTTTTTGTTGCAGTTGATTTGAGTTTTTGAATACAAGTTCTTCACTTTCCTCCTAAAGAGGTAACTCTTGATTCTGATTGTGATGCTAGTTCTGTGGTTCATTCTTGATCTTACATGACTTGACCGAATCCTAGTGCAAAGAAATCACAAAGTCATGGTCCATTAGTGATTTTTGGCCGATCGCATCATAAGAAGTTAGTTTTTTGAGATTTGGGTTGTGATGGTTCATTTATGACCCAACATAACCCGGTAGAACCCTGGCCCAAAGAAATCACAGAATCAGGGAATTTTTCGCCTATATCCTGTTTGAACTTCCCATAGTAACAATTATTACTTGTGATAATAATACATGGATTAAAGGTAGCAGCATCAGGCATTCATGACATAGGAGTCAGGGTTGAGTGAAATTTCTGTTTTCCTGTCAACAACCCACTTGCTATGACCGTAAAGAGGGATTCCTTTTCCTTTCATGCAATGTCTATTATGTTACTGTAACCATTACTTGATACTTTCTATATATTTCAATCACTTTTTGGAAGTAGGACGGTATTATCATCATCTGCAGACTCATTTTCTCTGCATTTCATTTCGTGGTCCAAACAAATTCATGGTAACGGAGCCAAATCAACATCTTTCTTAATGATTGTTGTATCTGTTTGGATGCAGGATCGACCATCAACCAAGGTTCATTCTGCCCCAGGTGGTGGATCTTCCTTGGATTACCTTTTTGGTGGCCCTCCTCCTGAAGACAAATGATTCATCTGTATGATTAATGGCGATGCTTAAAATACATCTTAGTGTCTGTCTTGTGTTTAACAGTGGACTCATTGTGCTGTTGAATCAAATTTGCTGGACAATGTTATTCTGGTTAGTTGACTAAAATATGCTGATGATTCAATGTGGTATTAATTTCCCCTGTTCAATGTTGTAATTTCACTATACGTATCAGATGGTATATTTATTAATTAAATTTCATATTCTTGTTAGTTAAAAATTAAACTTGTTTCTTTAAAATATTTTAAACCAAACTTGATAAATATCAAATGTCCTGCAATATGGATCACTATACTTATTATTGTGATGGTAATATGGTATATTTATAAATTTAATTTATGTTTATTTTATTTAAAAATTAAACTCGTTATTTTAAGGGAAAGTTTAAGAAAAAGACATCCAAAATTTCAATCCTGCATCAGGTTTGGTTCCCAAGATTATAAGAAGTTCACAATTTATTTTAGTGGAAAATTATTGATTTGAGGTTTTGAAATTTTTGGAGGTATCCTTTTGGAATTTTCCCTTTCTTTTTAAAGCATATATATGTTTTTTTTACCAAACTTGATAAATGTCAAATGTCCTACAATGTGGATAATGTTTCTGGGCCTCACAAGGCAAAATCCATCACACCTCAGTCCATAATGTCTCAAGATCCAGGAGAACCTGCTAGAGCCTCTAATGTATTTCCTTATTGAGGTATAGATGGTTGAAAATATATGGAATTTATTGATCCAACCCTGTTTGCGAATTAAAAAAGGCGCTATAGGTTTGAGGGTTTGGTTTGAAAGGCTTGTCAATATAGTAACATAAGATTAATGTGCTAGAATAACCCTCAATTTCTATTAAAAGTGTAGTAGCAATCATAAATTATTTATTGAAACAAAAGTAACGATAAGCTTTTAAAATTGGAGCAAAATCATTAAGTCCAACTAATTTTTATATATTACAATATGAAAGTACTAAAATATTCACACTTAATAAAAAACAATGACAGTTGTGCAATATGATGATTTTTCGTCTCCCTCCCTCTAATATTTGCTTTCATCTTCTCTCTCACTCATATTCTCCACTCTTCATCTTCATCATCCCACCACCACCACCATCTACAATTTCAAAAAATCATCATCAACAATCTATACTAGAGGAGGTGAGATAAAAAATCATCAGATTGCATAGTAGCTACCGTTTTTTTTTATTAAGTTGGTATTTCAATAAGGTCATATTGTAATATATGGAAGTTAGTTGGATAAAAAATAGTTTGTGGTTATTATTGAATTTTTAATAAAAGTTGAAGGATATTTTAGATATGTTTTCAATAAAATAACAATTGAGGTACATATGATTGAAAATATATGGACTTTTTTTAGAGGGAAAATGTATGTTTGAAAAAAAAAAATTATAGCCAATAAAGAATGGTCTAGTTGATTAGGAGTTTGGTTCATAAACAATTTCTGTCAGGCTCAAAACTTGTCTGATATTTTTAAAAAACTGTTATAGTTGTCAGTTTTAGTAGTGGTTCGGCTCCAACTCAATCCAACTCAATTCCTAGAATCACAAATTAAACTGCAGTGCATAAATGTATATATATAGATGAATGCATATATAATTAAATCACAGACTAATTGAAGCAAGTAGGCTTAATAAAATCTGCTTATGAAGCATCTTACGAGAACGACGACATTTTATTTATTATAGCACTCTCGGTTGTGCGGATCCCTACAACCCGCATTTCCTGGGGCTGAGGCAGCTTCTATAACTGCAGCCCCTAGGTTAAGGGTATCGCGCGTGTTACCGGGTGGATCAGTTGAGGCCAATGTACTCACAAATCGGGGATCTGAACCGAATGAGTCCATGTCGACCACATCTGCGATGAGGCAGCGGTGGTCGGAGTCACAGGTTGTAGTGGCGGCAGCGGCGGAGACAGTGTTGTTAGTAGGAGAGGTGTTCTGGCGCCGTGAAAGAGAAGCTGCACTACAATTATGGGGATGGAGAAGGAGTATGGAAGCAATGAAAATATAAGAGACAAATCTCAACGAGATCTTCATCATTGTCTCATAGTCTAGTTTTTCCCCTCTCTTGCTCACTCTAAAGTGTTTTTGTGCTTGAGGTCTAATTACATTATCTTAAGTTTTGTCATATGAAAGATATCTCTTGTTGTTTGGTTGATTGTCGGTAAAATAAAAAAAAGAAGTTTGGTTGAGAATAAAAAATATATACACACACACACTCAAGTTGCGAATCCGTGAACAAAAGATACATGAAAAGTTGACTATTAGAATAGTAGAAAATTGTAGCGATCGAATGGGACACAACTCGTGATAAGGATTGGATAAAGTTTGTGTGTAGAATATGTGGATTGGGATAGCACTATAGAGCGAGACTATACGTATATATATATAAGTGTGTACTAAAATCATATGAAGATTATATTTTATTTTAAAAGGTACATATTTATCTTATTTGTTTCAAAATTTAACAATTTTAAAAATTTAATATTATATTTAAATTTGATTCAAAGTAAATCGCATATGGAATTAAATAAAACAAATTAATGGTAGTGGTGTGTGTGGGATGAAAAGACTCAATTTTTTTCACTAAGCTCACATGCTTCAAATTCAAAAACATGTAAATTATGCTGATAATCTTGTAGCCTTGTGATATGAAGGCTTCTATATGACTTGGAGGTCGGAAATTCAATCTTATTTGTAATCTCAAGTCATTAGCACATTGTCCTCTAATTCAAAAAAAAAAAAAAAACTTGTAAATTATAAAAAAGATTATATGTCATGTGAATTACTCTATATTTTTCTTTTTACCAAAGAAATCATTTACAATGAAGAAATAATTAAGGGAACAAATAATTCCATTTATTATTTTCAGTTCATTATTCATTATTTTGATTAAAATCATAAATATTCTCATATTCATAATACAAAATTTTAGATATTACGTAATTTGTAATGCATGCTACTATATTTTTTATGTTAGAAAAATTATTAGTTTACGTAATTTGGAAATAGCATGTTTAAGTAGGGCCAAAAAAGTGGTTGAACCTCTAAACTCTGATGTGAATGTAATTTTTATTTTACAAACAATTAGACATACAAACACAGACAGAGGATATTTGGACTTAAAAATCTTGATAATATGAAGTCCTACTCTCTATAATCTTAACTCAGTAGAGTTTACAAAATTTAAGAAAATCGAGTCTGGTTTTTGGTAATATAATATATTTCGGCAGGGAATAAAAACGCCTAATAAAACTGATCTCTGCAGATGAATTTATATATAATTAATACCATGAGTTAATTATTCAACCTAGGCGGGCAGGTACATATTACACCAAACATTACTTCACATATTAAACCGCAGTGCATATATAGACAAATACATAATGAAATCACATCTTAATTGCAGCAAGTAGGCTTAATGAAACCTTCTTATGAAACTTCTTACGATGAGGACGGTTTCTAGCAATCTCGCTTGTGCTCATCCATACAAACGTTTTTCCCTGGAGCTTGGGTTTTCATATCGGGGAGGCAGCCTGTATATCTGGTCATTGGGGGACAGCCAACTGATGGTTTATCAGGGGTAAGGGGTCGGTTGGTGACTGGGGGATCTGATTTTGAAGACAATGTGCTCAAGAAGTGGGGATCCGAATTGAACGAGTCTGTGCCGGCCAAATCCACCATGAGGCAGCGATGGTGGGAGTCACATGCTTCAGTGGTGGCGGTAACGGTGTTATTAGCAGGAGAAGCTGCCCAGCAATTCTGGGGTTGGAGAAGGAATATGGATACAATTATGAAAATGTGAAAGAGAAAGCTCAACGATATCTTCATCTTAAGTTTTTTCCCCTCTCTTGCTCACTGATCAAATGTGTTTTAGTGCTTGAGGTCTAACTACATTACCTCCGGTTTATATCTTGAGGCTTGGGTGAGTGACCGTTTATTAAACAAAGGAGGGTTTGGTTGATTGGTTATATACACTTTAAGGCGTGTTTGATGAGTGATTTGGAGGTAAGGTGAATTTTTATAAGTTGAATTTTAGAAAATTAAAGAAACTGGGTTAAAAGTTTTTAATGAATTTTCTAAACTCTCTTATAATATATTTTTTCTTCATTGAAATTTTGTATTCTCACATTTTCAATTTCTTTAAATTCAACTTATAAAACTTTTACTTTCCCTAGCTCCCTTCCCACTCCTCATACCAAACAGCCCCTATGGGGGAAAAACACAAACATACACACATAATAAATGCTACAAAGCTGTAGCGAAAGGGATACAGCTCTCTCGTAATAAGGATAGGTTAAAGTTTGTATGTGGAATATGTGGATTAGGATAGCTTAATTTACATAATAAAAAAATACAATGGAAAAAAATTTAATTCTTTATTTCTTAGAATTTTATCTTAATTTTTAATTAGGGTTTCGTTTTTTAAATGAGTCTTATAGTTTTCGAAAATATAAGCATTGTACCTCATGATTAGAATTTTTTATTTATGGTTGATATCTATGCTGATTAAACAACATGCATGTAAGTTGTCAACAGATATAAATAAAAAAGAAATTTATTAAAAATAAAATGATGGAATAAAATTTATTTATTATCAATATAAAAAATTATTATGCACATAACTGTCTTTTAATTTTGTGTGTGTGTAATATGTAATATGGTGTATTTTTATTTTATTTAGATTTTTGTAATAAAATTAATTCATGTATCGTATGTGCTGAGTTAGAGTGATTTCATGATGAATTTAGGGAGCAATACCTGAGCTTCATGACCGCCCCTAACTTCATCATCTACTATTAACTCTATTCACTTACAAACTATTTCCTCCGGTTTTAGGGTGTACGTACATGGTAACGCTCCCATAATGAGTTTTTTCTTAATTTATGTTCCTAGGAACAAAATTGGATAGGAATTGCGTTTGGTAAATCCAGTTTTTTTTTGGATCCCGGGATGAACCAATTTCTTTTTTGTGCTGGGGAATAAAAAAAAAGAAGCAGAAAATTTTTACTTTTCTATTCCAGGGCACAAAACCAGAATCTATTTTTCCCCTTCTCTCGATCGTGACATTGACGAAGCGAAGAAATTTCAATCACCCTAAGTGACGGATCAACTACCCTCCCCACTACCGCCGCCACCCACCGCACCGCCGCCGCCGCCGCCGCCCCCACCTCACCGCCGCCACCCCAACCTCATTGCCACCACGACCGCCGCCACCGCTGCCATCGCCACCACCACCACCCCTGTCGTCGCCCCCACTTCACCGCCACTACCACCACCACCACTGCCGTCGCCACCACCACCACCACCTCACCGCCACCACCACCACCCCCACCGCCACCACCACCACCCCTCATCGCCACCACCGCCACCACCACACCGCCACAACCATGACCGCCGCCGCCGCCGCCCACCACCACCACCCCTACCGCCACTACCACCTCGCCCCGCCACCCCCACCTCATCGCCACCACCACACCGCCACAACCATGACCGCCGCCGCCGCCACCCCCACCTCACCGCCACTGCCACCACCACCACCGTCACCGCCACCACCACATCCCGCCACTGCCGCCGCCACCGCCACCGCCCCCACCGCCACCACCACCACATAAATAATTTTTTGAATATAAAATATACATAAATAAACATAAAATGTGTTAACAAATGTAATTCTGATTCTCGGAGTAAAAATAAAATGATTTAACAAACGTAATTCCTATTCTCAGAACTTTTCCCAGGAACAGAATCAGAAAAAACTGTTTCATCTCAGAATCAGTGCTGGGGAACATAATGGTTCCCATGAACACCCTTAATTATAGGATATTATTCTGGTGTAGAACACAGATGTCCAGCCGCGTGTATGGGCTGGTGATTTGATATTGGATCTAGGGTCTCCGCCTGGGTACGTATGGGATGCACACAAGAGGAGATAGGATCACTGAACACAACCAGGCTCTTAGCCGAGGGAGTGGGGTGTGTGCTCAGTGTGACAGTAGGTAAATAGTCTAGGTTCGAGCGCGTGTATATTTGGTTGTTGACTGGGTATTTATAGAATATACCTGGAGCAGATTTAGCGTGATCCCCGGCCTAGAATCCGAGCTGCTTATCCTTATACGGAGATGCTCCTATATTTCCGGGGCAGTTAAGATATTCCTGGATAGCGGATATGACGGATCTGACACGCCTACTCATGGTTGGGCCTTACTTCGATTGGGCCTTATCTGGATCCGTAACAGTTGCCCCCAGCCCGGTAGTTCAAAGTTTTGGACTGCCGGGGTGTATACCGTCTTGTATATGTCATCCGAGGTGTTAACCACCTCCTGGCGTCTGCGTCGGGCCAGGATTTGTTGAACTCGTTTCCCTAGATACGTGGTAACGTCACAATGTCCGATGAGCCGGGGCGGCGCCTCGCGTCTCGTGAAGTGTCATGGTGACGACCGATGGCTTGAGAAATACCGTGGTGATTACCGATGGTCAACGGGGGCGACCGAGGTAATAACCTTAGGTCCTAAAAGTGTCGCGGTAGGAGCTGACGCCCTAAGGGTCCGAGGTGGTAACCTCCGGCCCTAGGAATCCCGTGGTGTGAACCGACGATGTAAGGGTCCGAGGTGGTAACCTCCGGCCCTAGGAATGCCGTGGTGTTAACCGACGACGTAAGGGTCCGAGGTGGTTGGTCCGGCCCTGGGACGACTCTTGGGGAATCTCCCCCTGATTTTGTCATGATTGCCTGTGACACCTGGCTCCAGGGGATTGGCTAGGCACTTCAAACATCATGCCTCGCCGCCCCCGGGTTTCGTGCTCATTAAATGCTCCAGAGGCACGTCGTACGTCCCCTCAACTTTTGGGGCGAAAAGTCGTGGCTGCCCCTGTCGTTTGGGTTTCTTTGTTTCAAACTTCCCTCTTCTTTTACTTTAAAAACTGTTGGCTTCTCATTTCCTAACTTCACTTCCACACTCCAACATTTTCTCTACGCATAGCTCTCTTCGAAGGATCTTCGTTCTTTTGCAAAACTTTCCGCACACCCACTTCCTTGAGGACTCTAGGGCTTTCTGTTTGCGATCTTCACCCTTTTTGGTATGCTTATCTTCCCTTTTGCCATTTTTCTTCAACTGCTTGGGTTTTTTCTTCATTCTTTCTTCTTTGCTATCGTATTACTGGAGTCTGGGTTTTTGGGTTGGTTGAATTTACATCTCTGGGTGGAGTGTTTGTGAGTATTGTTTCAAGTGTAGGTTCGTTCAGGAGTCGTTGAGTTTCCTAGCTTACCTTAGCAATTGTAGCTTCTGGCCTTTCTGATTATCACTGTGATAATTGTATAGGTTTAAACCTTTGATGGGTAGAGGTAAACATCCATCGTCTTCATGTCAACCCATAGATCCGAACGACGATGATGCCCTGCATGAGCGCTATCCCCACTTTAGTTTTTTGCTCTTAGGAACTCCACTGACCGAGGAGGAGAAGCTAGCCTCGATTCTTCGGGGCGGGCCAGGTGGTAGGAGCGGTAGGAGTCCCCAGTCGTCTGTTCCTGAACCTCAATCGTCGGGGTCCAGCCCGATAAGGTTAGACTCTGTGAGTCCACCAGAAGTTGAGGCCGTTTTGGCCGAGCCTATCAGCTTCTTTGAGGTTCGCCCTTCGACCGGGTCGGGATCCCTTCCGGATGGGTATGCCTGCCCCTGCTGGGAATGTGTTGCCCAAAGCTCCTCGCTCATTGCAAGTGGGCAAGATCATATGGCCGACCTAGTCTTGGGGTCTTGTTGGCACGGGTCATCTTCTTAACCTGCGTCGGCCGCCGGGGGTTCCCGTTTTTCTGAGGCCGATCGCCTTCCATTACCCAATCTAAGTTTGTCTCAATCAGGTACCCCTTCTAGCTCTAATTATAGCTTTTTCTTTATTGCTTATTATAGGTAAATGGAGTCTTCATCTCCTCATTGTACTTCTACGTTGGACGCGGAAGCGGATTCCACTAGTCCTCCTCTTAGTCTTAGGGCTAAGTACCCCTGGGTGGAGCACGAAGTTCTACAGATTCGTTCTCTACTGACGGAAGCCGACATTGCTAGGTTGCCAGTGTCAGACTTACCCGGGTGTGAGCTGAACCCTCCTGATGAGGATGAGCCCGTCTGTGCTACTCGGGAAACCGGGTACACCAATTTTTTCTTCTTTTATCGAGAATATCTTTCCCGTCTCGGTATTCGCTTCCCGTTTACTGAGTTCCAGATATCCGCCCTTAACCACCTTCGTCTTGCCCCCTCTCAACTTCTCCCTAACGGGTGGGGTTACCTGGTGGAGTTTGAGCATCTTTGTCGCTCTTTTACTCTCGCTCTTCCTTGCTCCACTAGCCTTTTCTTTTATTTCTTTGGCCCCTTCACTCCTTTTTCGGGTCGGGAGCCGCCTGAGCTGAAAGGTTTGACTTCCCTCCGGAGCGAATCCGACAAGAAAATCTTCAATCCCTTCTCAGACTCGTTTAAACACTTCAAAAATTCTTTCTTCAAGGTTGCTGCCAAGTTCGGCCAACAACCTTGGTTTCTTACCGGTCGGGAAGGCCCTGAGGTGGAATGGCGGTTTCCCCTATACTGGTCCGCCAACCACCATGACCTCGGGTCTTCCTCTTATCAGTTTTCCGCCAAGGACCTCACGGTAGAGGAAGAACTTGCGGCGGCTAAAATGTCCTCGTTCATAGCCGAGACCGGGGTGAAGAGCGCGGCCGTATATGTTAAGCAATCCAGTACGACCCTTTCCGCTTGATTTTACTGTTTTTTCACTAAGTCTTTGTTTTGCTTTCTCTTTGAATATAGTCTTGACATTCTTGTGATTTTGCAGAGCAACGTATGGAGGAGGACATGGATTACCTTGCGTACGTCCGACCTGAGGTCGGGGCCCCACCCTCCGAGGCCACACAGAAAACTTCCCGGAAACAGGCCACCCCCGAGCCATCAAAGAAGAATGTCCATGAGGCTGCAGCTAAGGCTTCCAAGGATAGCCCGGTGAAGAGGGCCAAGGTTGGCGGAAGACCTCTTCCCCGTCCGTCTCACTCCACCGGCCTGACTTCCCAATCAGTCGACAAGGGCAAGAATGTAGCTACTTCTGACGCGGCTTCTCGTCCGCCTTTTCAGTTCCGACTGCTCCACCGATGCCCTGTCAATTTACCCGAGGTCTGGCCTGGGATAAGGGCATCACCGAAGAGTTGCGGCTCGCCTTTCTCCCTTCACATCAATTTTCAGTTCTCTGCCTATTACTCCAGCGGATGAAGCCAAGGTTCACCGGGTGGTGAACGATCTTTGCAAGGCGGTCAGGGTGTCCCACGCCTACCTCCACCTTAAAGGTGAGTATGTTAAGTCGGCGGGTGAGGTCCAGCGCTTGAACGTCGATCTTGGGCTGGCTCAGGAGAAGACCAAGAGGCTTGCTGAGGAGAGGCGGCAAGCCGAGGAGGCAAAGGAGCAGGCCCAAGAGGAGGCGCACCGGGTAGAGGGTGAGCTCCAGCGCTCCAAGGATGCCTTGGACCAAAGTAACTCCGAGCTAGCTGGCTTGAAGTCCGCTCATTCATTGAACCTGGACGCGGTCAAGAGTTTAACGCAGCAGCGCGGGGACTTAGCTCAGGAGCTCGAAGAAACTCGGGACGATCTTGAAGAGCAGAGGAGAGCCTGCGAGAAGGCGGTCGCAGTGGTGAGGAAGACCGCGGAGCAGTGCTTTAGGGCGGCATTGGCCCAGATCCAGCTTCTCAACCCAGGGGTGGAGCTGAACACCGAGGGCTATGATTGCCGCTCCTTCATTAAGGACGGTGTGCTCGTTCCACCACCTCCGCCCCTGCCTCCCGTGGGTGACTCCGTGCCGAATGTGGGGGACGACCACAGAGAGCAAGTTGACGAAGAAGCCGACCCAGAGGGTGCTGGGGTGCCGAGGACGAGGTGGTTCCTGAAAACTGAAGAAGTTGTATTTTCTGTTTTCTTTTGTTCTGGCTTATGCTGCCAGTTTTGCAACAGTTTGTATTCCAAACTTTCTTGTACTTTTTGAACTATTAATCTTATTGAACGAGTATTCTAGTAAGTAGTCCATTATGTTCTTTAAACTTTTATGCATATAGAACACATAATAGAGTTTTAGACCGGGCCAGGGTCTTTAAATAATTGGAGTCCGCTTAGTACTCCTCTGGTGTCAGAAATCAGGTGTATGAATAGGGGTGTCTAAATATACCGCGCTACGGGGTTCGGAGTCGTTATCCGGGATTTTAACCAGGGTAAGGGCCAATTGTCACATGCTCAACCGTGGTCGTCGTCAGGACGCACTTTTGACCATGTGGACCTGATCAGGGTCCGGTATGACTATTTGCCTTCTTACTTAGGTGTCAATTTTGTTGCGTCAAAATATTTACCTCATCATTGGGCCGCGATGAGTTGTTTGGCCACCATGTCTCGGCAGTGGGCCGTGGTCCTTACCTCATCTACCAGCTCCATTTCTGTCGCCAAGGCCCTTGAATTTGATCCTTCTCCTTCTTCTAGGGTTCTGAGCCTTCTCCAGGATGGCAGACCTATCTCTACCGGAATCATGGCCTCGCATCCGTATGTCATGCGGAAAGGTGTTTCCTGGGTAGCTGACTGCATAGTTGTACGAATTCCCCATAATATGTTATAAAGATGTTCGACCCAGCATGTGCCGGCCTCTTGCATCTTTTTCCTAAGGCCGTCCAAGATTACCTTATTTGCTGCCTCCGCCTGACCGTTTGATTGAGGGTGTTCGACCGATGCAAAGTGATGCGTGATACCGAGGTCAACCATCATGTCCTGGAAATTCTTATCGGTAAACTGGGTGCCGTTGTCTGTAACCACCTAGGCCGGGACTCCAAAGCGGGAAAAGATGCTCTGTTGGATGAAGCGCCGGACCCTGGCCGACGTGATGGTGGCGAGGGGCTCGGCTTCAATCCACTTAGTAAAATAGTCTACCGTCACAATCAGCGATCGAAGTTGTCCGGGAGGCGGCTTAAACAGTCCGAGTAAGTCCATTCCCCATTTAAAGAAGGGCCATGGGGCCGAGATATATTCCATGTCTGATGGAGGTGACCAAATGATTTTGGCATGTTTTTGGCAACAGTCGCATGCCTTTACAAACTCCTTGGCGTCCGCCTGCATGGTCGGCCAATAGTATCCGTCCCGCAGTGCCTTTCTTGCTAACGCTTTCGCGCCCATGTGTTGTCCGCTGATTCCTCCATGGATCTCGGCAAGGGCATATCTACTTTCATTGGCACCCGAGCATCTTAGCATCGGTTTATGCAGGCCTTTTCGGTAGAGTTG
Organism: Acacia pycnantha; assembly: GCA_025563575.1. Lineage (NCBI taxonomy): Eukaryota > Viridiplantae > Streptophyta > Magnoliopsida > Fabales > Fabaceae > Acacia > Acacia pycnantha. Next base: position 1,036,820 of record JAMWYP010000146.1, read on the forward strand.
ATCGTCTACCATTGTGTATACAGCGGCCTCCCGTAAGAGTTTTTGGGCATCGGTTGTCCCGAGGGGGATAATTCCTCGCTCAATGTAATCTTCGAGCGGCTTCCTCCAGTCGGTGGCATCGGATATGGCCATTACGCAGGTCGGTTCGTCAACTTTTTGTTGTATGACGGTTCTGTGGTTTGTCGTGCCTTTAGTGCTGGCGAGCTTAGAGAGAATGTCCGCTCTAACATTTTCCCCTCTTTGGGATATGGGTGACCGTTACCTCCTCGAGTGCGACGCCGCATTCAAAAAAAACAAACAATGCTTGGCAACTCCACCGGTCCTATCGAAACCTCATCCAGGGGAGACTCTGTTCCTCTACTTATCGGTCGGGGAAGAGGCAGTGAGCTCAGTATTAGTCCGACAAGCCGAGAACGGTCAGGAACCCATATACTTTGTAAGCAAAGCCCTGTAGAGCTCAGAGTTGAGGTACCAGAAGTTGGAAAAAATGGCTTTCGCCATCTTAACGACGGCGAGAAGACTTCGCCCATATTTCCAAGCTCACAAAATCGTAGTTCGGACCAGTCAACCAATTCGGCAGGTTCTGCACAAGCCCAACTTGGCTGGTAGGATGATTAGCTGGGCCATAGAACTATCTGAGTTCGACATCACCTACGAAGTCCGACACGCCATCAAGTCACAAGCATTGGCCAACTTCCTTTGGGAACTGACCCCGACCAATAAGGACATTGGCGACCTAGACATCAGGAAATTATACGTTGATGGTTCTTCGAATTCCAAGGGAAGTGGGGCCGGAATAATTATAGAAAGCCCAGAAGGAATCGCAATAGAACATTCCTTGCAGCTGAACTTTCCGACATCAAACAATCAGGCTGAATACGAGGCACTCCTGGCCGGGCTCCAACAGGCCAAGGATCTTGGGGCCCTAAGAGTCTCGGTCTTCACCGACTCCCAGCTCGTTGCCGCCCAGGTAGACAAGGCATACCAAGCCAAGGGTCCGCTTATGGCTAAATACTTAAACAAAATCAAGGAAATACAAACCAACTTTAAGGAAGTAACGATCAAACACATCCCCAGAGGAGAAAACGTCAGAGCCGACATCCTCTCCAAGCTCGCCAGCACTAAAGGCACGGGTAACCACAGGACCGTAGTCCAACAAAAGCTGGAGGAACCGACCTGTGTCATGGTCATATCCACCTCCACCGACTGGAGGAAGCCACTTGAAGATTACCTCGAGCGAGGTATTCTCCCACTCGACATGATTGACGCTAAAAAACTCATTCGGGAGGCCGCGGTATACACAATCGTGGATGATCACCTGTACCGAAAAGGCTTACATACCCCAATGCAAAGATGTTTGAACACGAACAAGAGCAAATACGTTCTGGCATAAATCCATGGCGGAATTAACGGGAAGCATATGGGGGCAAAGACATTGGCAAGAAAGGCGCTACGGGACGGATACTATTGACCGACCATGGAGGCGATTCCAAGGAGTTCGTCAAAACGTGTGACAGCTGCCAAAAAATGCCAGAATCATCTGGTCCCCTCCGTCAGACTTGGAATACATCTCGGCCCCGTGGCCATTCTACAAGTGGGGGATGGACCTTCTGGGACCATTTAAAGCCGCCCCCAAGCAATTACGATGGTTAATAGTGGCGGTGGATTACTTTACAAAGTGGATAGAAGCAGAGCCACTAACCACGATCACCTCGGCAAGAGTGCGGCCTTCGTTCAACAAAACATCTTCTCACGCTTCGGGTTCCCGGCCGAGGTCGTCACCAACAACGGCACCCAGTTCACTGACAAGAACTTCCAAGGCATGATGGTCGACCTCAACATCACACACCACTTCGCCTCTGTCGAACACCCTCAGTCGAATGGCCAAGCCGAGGTGGCAAATAAGGTGATCTTAGACGATATAAGAAAAAAGATGAAGGACGCCAATTCTAATTGGGTTGAACAGCTCTATAACGTCTTATGGGGCTACCGAACCACCGTTCAATCGGCTACTCAAGAAACACCCTTCTGCATGACCTACGGATGCGAGGCCATGATTCCTGTCGTGATAGGCCAACCTTCATGGCGAAGGTTGAGAAGCCTTAAAGAAGGGGAAGAAGTAAACAGTGATGCTCTGGCTACCGAGCTAGATTTGGTGGACGAGGTAAGGGTCACGGCTCACTGTCGCGATATGGCGGCCAAACAACTCATCGCGGCCAAATATAACTAAAAGGTGAGACCCCGGTCTTTCGACAGGGGCGACCTGGTGCTCAGAAGAGCCGACGTGGGCAATAAAAACGCCAAGGATGGCAAGTTGGCCACAAATTGGGATGGACCGTACCGGCTCAAGGAAAAGCTTGACCGAGGAGCCTACGTTCTCGAAACATTGGCAAGGAAGCCAATCAAAAGGACTTGGAATGCCGACAAGTTAAGGGCCTACTATAGTTAGGCCTAGACACGACAAGCCTCCTACAACGGACACATCATGTCCGAGTTAGTTTTTCCTTTAATTATTCCCATTTCAGCTTTGTTTTTAATTATTTCATTTCTGCAAGTTTTCGTTTCAAGTTGTTAGCTCATCAGAGCGAATCATTTCCTTTAATAAACGGTTCTTTAACCGAAGTTCAATTTCAAGAAAACTTGACGATACACTGACTACCTATAAGGAATCGAACCAAGAGTAGGGTCGCACGACCCAGTCAAAGCTCCCTCCATAAGTACAAATCCGACACCAGGGCATACCAGCCCGGGTACTTTGAAACTGTGAAAGGCCGCTGTCATCAGCCTCTTCAATTACGTTGATGCATCAAATATAACACCTAGATAAGAAGGCGAATAGTCATAACTGATCCTGATCAGGTTGAAATGTTTAAATGTGTGTCCCTATGACCACGGCTGAACATGTGACGGTTTGCCCTTATTATGGTTAAAATACTGGAAAGCGACTCCAGAACATCGTAGCTTGGTTAAGTTGAAAAACCCTACCCATACACCTGGTCTATTACACCAGAAGAGTACTAGCGGACTCTATTTACTTAAGACCCTGGCCCGGTCAAATCCATACCGACATGCAATTTACGCGATTAATGAAATACTAAAGTAAATTCTCATTAATATAAGGAAACTTTACAAAAGAAGAGTACTACCTATTTCAAGAAAACAGGTATCAGACATCGGAACAAAAATAAAAAAGAAAAGTTCAGCTCAGAGGGGCCGCTTCCTCCACGGACGCCCCAGCCGCCTCAGGCTGGACCACAGACAAAGCTTCTCCGCCGCCCTGCTCTCCGTGACCGTCGTCCGCAAGAGACGCTGACTCATCCTCAGGTGATAGGGGCGGTTGGACCAAAACGTCACCTCTGATGTAGGACCGATAATCATAACCGGTAAAGTTCAGATCTACGCCCGGATTGAGGTGCCAGATCTGAGCAAGGGCCATGGAAAAACAGTCCTTCGCCGCCGACCTCACAGTATCTGCCGTCTTCAGGTGGGCTCTCTTCTCCGCCTCGAGCTTTTGGAACAGATCGCTCCGCTGCTGCGTCAAGGACTTAACCACCTCCATACTAAGGGAATTAGCCGACCTTATGTCAGCCAGATCGGTATAACTCTGTTCCAGGGCGGCCTTGGTCAGTAGAAGCTCCTCGGTCGCCTTACCAATAGCGGCCTGGGAGCGATTGAGTTCCTCCTCGGCTTGGACTCTCTCCTCTTGGGCTCGGCGAGCGACCTCCTCGGACCGTCCCACAGCCTCCTCCGCTTGCCGCTTCTCCTCTTCAAGCCTCTTGGCCTTCTCTTCGGCCAGTTCCAGATCCATCTTCAACCGTCAGACTTCACCCGTAGACCGGACAAAATAGCCATGCAAGTGAAGATAGGCCTAGGATAATCCAAGGGCCTTGCAGAGATGATCATGCACGATGTGGACCTCGCGCTCATCTTCGACAGAAAGGGGCTTGGAACTCAAGAACTGACGGGGCGGAAAGAAAGCCATATCGAGCTCTTCCGAGACCCCGCCCTCCCAGGCCTAACTCCGTTTGAGACCGCTAGAATGTGGAGCGGCAGTTGGGATCCGGGGCGGAGACACGGGACGCAGCGAGTCAGAGGTAAGCACCTCCTTTCCCCTTGTCGAACGTTGAAGGAATGGCCGCTGAAGGAGTTGCGCCAGCATGAGCAGAAGAGGGAATGGACGAGGGAGCCGCTTGTTTTTCTCCAACCTTTGCCTTTTTACGTGGAGACGCCTTGGGGGCCGCAGCTGCAGAGGCGGCGACCTTCTTCTTTTGGGGCTCGGCGGCGGACCGCTTCTGGGGCACTTTCTTCGTGGGCGCCTCATCCGCCAGCCTCACATAAGTAAGGTAGTCCGACAAGGGTTCCATGGAACTTGGATCTGTAAAAAAAATCAAAGACAAGGTCAGTACCTGAAGTCACTTAGAGAAAAAAAAAGTGGCACATGATAAACAACAGACTAAATAAATAAGGTCGTACTGGAGGCCGATACCGACTCCACGCCAGCCTTCTTTATATAGAAGGCCGCGCTCTTGACCCCGTGCTCGGCAACATAAGAGGCCACCCGAGCGACGTATACCTTCTCCTCCTCGTTGAGGTCGTTGGCACTAAATTGATAAGAAGAGGAGGTGAGCTTGTGGTGGTCAGAAGTCCAGTAGAGGGGAAAACGCCACTCTACGTCGGGGCCTTCTGGGCTCCTCAATAACCAAGGTTGCTCACCAACAGTGGCAACCACTTTGAAGAAAGCATTTTTGAAGTGCTTCAATGAATCAGAGAAAAAAGAAAAAAATTTCTTGTCGGCATCACTTCGGAGAGAAGTCGGCCCTTTCAAAGAGGCCGGCTCTTTACCCGAGCAAGAAGTGAAAGGACAGAAAAAATAAAGGAAAAGAGTGGCGGTGCAAGGGATCGCAGGCTCCAATGAACGTCAAAGATATTCGAACGCCGCGAGATAAGCCCACCTATTTGGACATTTGAAACTGGGTCAACGGAAAGCGAATACCGAGTCGGGACATGTATTCCCAGTAAAAGAGAAAGAAATTAGTGCATCCAGACTCCCGGGTTGAGCAAATCGGCTTGTCATCCTCAGGAGGAGCCAGAAAACACCCAGGTGAGCCCGATGATCCCAGCCAGCCCACGTCTGTAGCCGTCATTAATGAACGTGTCATCAGCATTTCGTGCGTTACCCACGGATACTTAGCTTTGAGAACCGGGGAAGGACTGCTAGAATCGACCTCTGCGTCAGACGCGAAAAGACAGGGAGAAGACGAGGACTCCATTCACCTACAAAAAAAACAATAATCAGAGCTAAGAAGGATACCTGACGTAAATAGGCTACTGTTTGAAAAAGGAGGACGAATGGAGTCCGAAAAATGATGATCCCTAGAAGCCGAGGCAGCCTCAGACGACGATCTATGACGACACGAGCCTAGAACGTTGTCGGCCATAAAGTCTTGCCCACTCGCAATATACGAGGAACTCTAGGCGATACACTCCCAACCGGGACCGAGGTACCCATCCGGAAGGGACTCCGACCCTTTCTAACGAGGCGCCCCATAAAAAGTGACAGGCTCGGCCAAAACGGTCTCGGCCTTAGACGAACTCTCAGAATCAAGCCTAATGGGGTCGGACTCCGGATGGCTAGACCTAGGAACAGACGGTTGGGACCCCCCAGCGCTCCTATTACCGGACCCACCTCGGAGAACCGAGGCGAGCTTCTCCTCCTCGGTCAGTGGGGTACCTAATATCTAGAAACTAAAGCGAGGAAATCGATCTCGCAAGGCCTCTTCCTCGTTTGGATCTAAAGGTTGATTTGAAGACGATGGACGTTTCCCCCTATCCATCAAAGCCTCACACCTATACAGTTATCAAAGGTATGATAAGAAAAGGGAAGAGACTAAAAAGAATTAAACCAAGAAAATGAATGATCCCCCAAGCAAAGGCCTACGGGTACCAGAATGCTATGTGCAAACATAGTTTTTAGTTACCCAGAAACGGTTACCTAGAAACACCAACTCTCCCAACACCAACTCGTCCCAAAAACCCAGAAACCCCAAAACAATAATAAAGTAGAAAGAAGAAGCGAAAAGCCAAAAATGGCATAAGTACAACGTGAAAATAAGAACGTTCAAAGATAGGAGAGCAACATACATCATGATTCGAAGATGGGAAGAAGGAAAAGTGAAAAAATGGGGAAGTCTAGAGAGTTTTCTGGGAAAAAAGGGAGCAGGGATTCTCAGTTCTCAATTGCAGAAAAGATTCTTCGCAGAGAGAGTTTGGATGTCGAGAACAAGTTGTGAAAACAAAATGAAGTGTCACAACAGTGTTTAACGTAAAAAATAGTGGAGGGAAGTTCAAAAAGCAACTCAACCGTCAGGGGCACATACGACTTTTCACCCCAAAAGCAGGGGTGACGTGCGACGTGCCTCTGGCGCATTAAATACGCACGGAAACCGAAGGCGGCTGGGCGTGACGGTTGAAACACATCTCCAATCAGCAAAAGCTAGGTGTCAGGAGGCAATCATGGCAGAACTGGCAGGGTAGTCTCCAAGAGTCACGCGGGAGCCACAACACCCACCTCGGATCCACAAGCCGCTGGCTACAACCCCGGCACCTCGGTTCATCCAGAATCACGCGGGATCCATGGCTGTCACCCCCGAACCCCAGTCCGCGGGTTATCACCCCGGCGCACGGACTCGGTCAATAGCACTACGTACCCTGGAAAAAGGGAAGGTCGAGGCCGACACCCGACGAACCTAATCTGGCGGACAACGGTACAATTATCAGGGAGCCAAGGACTCCTCAATCCACCTCGGATGACCCGTCCATGCCTAATACACCCTGGCAGCTCAAAAGCTTGAACTACCAGGCTGGGGGCAACTGTTACGGACCTATACTAGACCCAATAGTGGTAAAGCCCAACAACAAATAGATAAGGCCTAACCATCCTATCTATTCGCAAGGAGAATCCTAACCTCCCAACAATCCAGGACGACCTCCGCACACTGAGATACAGTTAGGATCTTGGGCCGGATATCACGCCAAACTACTTAAGGTATACTCTATAAATACTGAGTATTAAACCCTAAGGTACACACGTTCTAACCCTGAACTATATACCTACAGTCACACTGTGCACACACCCCACTCCTTTGGCGCAGAGCCTGGCTGTGTACAGTGATCCCACCTCTGACTGTGTGCTTCCCTCATAAGCACCCAGGAAGAGACCTTTGATCCCATATCAAAGCACCAGCCCACTCACTCGGCTGGACATCTGAGTTCTACCCTATAACAGTAATTAAAATTGTAAATTATATTTTTTTTTCTCAAAATGTCTTTATTAAAAATTTAAAATAGCATCCAGTTTCTCTTATTCTCTATTCATTACTAGACCTCTTTTACCTCACACAAGACATCTTTGAGCTCTGACACAGTCTGGCGTCATCGATCTATCTCAAAAACTTTTAGTCTACTCTTGGAGGTTAGAAATGTAATTTAATAATGATGCTATTATTAAATTGGACAAAAATTGTTCAAAATTATTTTATTAAAAAAGAAGAAAATAGTAGAATTTAGATGTATGTGTCATTAATGAATTATAAGTATTATCTTTATAGAATATGTAGGTGCATTATTAAATTATATTGTGTTTAATTATTATTGAGAAAGTATCAATACGGTATTTTAAGAAGAAATTGACAAAAACTAGAGCTTTGTTCTATAATTAGAACCAATATCAACTCCCAAATGTAATCATATAATTAGGACGTACAGGAGGGAGTAGTAAATTAAGAATTTAGGGAAAATACCTATAATTAAGAGAAAAAACAAAAAAACTATGAATGCCGAATAAAAATAAAAAATTATAAAAATTTAATTAAAAATAGTGAAATTATAGGAATTTTCATATTAATTGTCTCAACTACAACTTATAATTATATTTCAAGGAAGAAACCAACTAAGCCAAATTATTTACAGGTAACAAATTGCTAATAACAAAATTGAATCTACATTCATAAGTTGAAAATAAAATAATACTAAATAATTTAGGTTAAATGAGATCAATATCCTAATAAAAAATAATAATATTAACAAAGTCTCATAAATTATTAATAGTAGCTCTTTCACTTGATTTTATTTTTTCTAATTTAGGGAAAATGACATGGGAACATTCCAAATAAACATCATTTGAATTTGCAAAACCCCAAGAAGTCTCTCGAATTTGTAAAAGAACTGAGAGGTACCAAGGACCTATGGGGGATATAGAAATTCGGGTGAAATTACCCTTTTGCTCCTAGTTTTAAATGAAAATAAAAATAAAAATACCCTCGCTGGCGTGGGGTGAAATTACCCTTTTGCTTTATCCCTATAGGATATGAATATATTTTATGGCGAATTATACTTTGATCCTATATTTAATTTAATGATAGAATATTATATAAAATATAACTAAATAGGTATATAATATTAACAAATTGAACTAATTACTCCCTCCGTCCCTAATTATAGGAGCAAATTTTGGAGTTGGTTTTGGTCCTAATTATAAGAGCAAGTTTTAACTTTTGTCAATTTTTTCCAATAATACCCCTATTTATACTTATTATTAGGAGCATTATATATATGTGTGTTTACATATATATGTATATTTGTGTTTATGTGTGTCAATATATATATGTGTGAACACACGCACACATATATAAACATATATGTGTGTGTGTGTGTATGTAGATATATTGGTGTGTGTCTCTATGTATATAGATAGATCTATATGTATACACATATATATACACACATATATGTTTATATAGCAAGACCATTATTTCAATTAGAAAGCGTGTGGAAAGAAAATTATATCTATATGTATACACATGGCTATATAAAAAGCAACTAATATACATATATAAACTAATATGTCATGGATATCTAACGTAAGACAAATTAGAAACACTTATAATTAGGGCAACTTGTGTCATTTTAAATTTATATAAGAACGTTTTAGGAAAATGAGTAAAATTAACTAATTTAATTCCTCTCCTTAATTCTCCCAAAATCAGTTAAATTGCTCCTATAATTAGGGACGGAGGTAGTATATCATAAAATATATATCTGTTTAATTATAAAATATATACTTATCAGTTTTGCATATTTTGTTTTGTGGATGATGTTATTTAATTTTTATTGTTATTTTTTATTTTCAAAAATAAAAAATAATCATTTCAATGCGTAGATTTTGAAAAGTTATTTGGAATAAAAACAAATCACTTGATCCGGACTCTAGAGCCAAAAGTTATGGTCTTCCGAAGTTTTAACTAATTTTTTTTATGATGTAATCGATTACATGATTTTTTTAGTCGATTATATCATGTAATCGACTAAAAAAACCATGAAATTGACTAAACAGTGGTGGCAGATTGGTGTATAGATTTTAAATAGGGATAAAATGGTTATTAATTAATTAATAATGGATAAAATGATCAAATAGCTAGATATCACTTGTGGTTTGTTGATTGTCGGTAAAAAAAAAGGTTTGGCTGGGAATAAAATATACACACACACTAAAGTTGCGAATCCGTGAACAAAAGATACATGAAAAGTTGACTATTAGAATACTACAAAATTGTAGCGATCGAATGGGACACAACTCTCGTGATAAGGATTGGATAAAGGATAAAGTTTGTGTGTAGAATATGTGGATTAGGACTATACGTATATATATAATTGTGTACTAAAATCATATGAAAAACTTTTCTTATACTTTTTGAGTTTTTAATATAAAATATGTTTAAAAAATATAAAATATTGATAAATGTAAAAATTATGTTTTATATTTAAGATTAAAATTACTTTTTTCATCTATTAACAAAGGGGAGTATTATATATATATATATATATATATATATATATATATATATATAGAGGCGGAGCTACGTTGGGGCCTAGGCCCGCAAGTGCAGACGTGAATTTCAGTTTTTTTTAAAAGAATTATTATATATATATATAATTTTTTTAATTAATGAAAAAAAGGTAAAATTGTAACCTAAATCTCTCTCGGTCTCTCGTCTACCATCCGTCTACACTTTCTTCGTCTATCACGGTTGCTTCCTCCAATCCACTGTAAGATTTAGGATCTTTCATAGTGCCTTTATTCTCTTGTCTTTTTCCCTTCTTGTATATATTTGGATGTATCTTATTTTTTTAGATCAATGAGAAATGCAAATTTCCAAATCCACTATAAGATTTAGGATCTTTCACAGTGCACAAATCATTCCTTCCAGCGCCTTGAACCTTCAACTCAGCTTAATTCTCATGGCATTGGTCCTTGGAACAAAAATAATTCTGACATTTCTTTTCTTCTCTCTTCTATTTTTTTCCTTTTTGGTTTTTCAGGCCCTGATATTGCATATCAGAGCATCTACTGTAGGAGAAGGTGCCGATTCTTGCTCAACTAAAATAAGGTTACTAATTCTTGTTATGCTCCTTTATTGATATTTGACTTTTTAATAACCTATCACATATGACAAATTATAATAATTTTTTCTTACATGTTGCTTTGGAATTTGATTATGTAACATCTGGGTATCTGGATGCCATGTGATTAGAGTATATTGTTTTATTTAAATTGATTTCCTTGGAAATACTTTTCAATTGAACCCCATTTCTAATCCCAAACTTTACAAAGGAGTGGGCTACCTTTTATCCTTCTTAAAAAAAATCGGGGGCGCTGCCCCTAAACTCCCGTATCCCACCACTAATTATGCACCCACAAACTTTAAATCCTGGCTCCGCCACTGTATATATATATATACTTTTGCCTTCTTTTTTTTTTTGGACTTTGCTATTATCATCCCAATGGATACTGACATGTGGAGGCGACAAAAGTCACTACTCACGTCACGTGCATGATTCCTCAATTCATTGGTGGGAGCTGTGAATGTAACATTTCATGTCTTTTCAAGTCGTATATAAAAAATCTTTTTTAAAGAAATCTAGTAAGTAGTAAGCCAATAGGTTGTCGGCAGGCTCCTCCCTCACTAGCTACGGAACTAGTTGGATAAGCTTGTACTATTTTGGTCCTATTTATAAATCCCTTTTAATCAAAAATTTCGTCCTATTTATAAGTTCTTTTTGACCAAATAAATGAGATTGTGACAATTTTGCCCATATTTTGTACCAATGAAAATAGAGAGAGAATAAAAAGTTGAAATGTACCCATTCATAAATGATGGTAAAGTTGAAAATTTATCTCATTATCATTGGGCTACGTACCTCTCATTGGTATGTGTGATTTGGTCAACAGAGACTTATAAATATGACCAAGAATGGTACTATCCAAACGGTTAAAATTAAATCTTCACGGTTTAAATAATTTTTTTTATGTTCTTAAAAATATTTCAATAAGTATAAAATTTAAAATAAAAATAGTCATTTAATTAATATTTGTTTAAAACGATTTAAACATAAAAAATTTGGAGAATTAAAATCTCATTCATACCGTTCAAATAGAAAGAGCTTAGGGCGCCTATTTAAAGGAGAGGCACCACATACAACTAGTTCGGACTTACTCCCTGTTTAGAAAGAATAATCTTATACTAAATAATATATGTTTATTCGAGCAAAATAAATAAATAAATAAATGTTTATTTAGTTAAAAATGTCAATGATATCTATTTTAATTAATTTTCCAACAAGATAAACTCAGTAGATGATAACAATAATTCCACTCTCAAGGAGAGAAATTCAAAGTACGGTCATAATTATAGACTCCATTATTTGATCTGAGGGTCAAGTATGCATGGTGCCTTGGAGTGCCTGGATCTGTACAGGTTAAATGGGGCCAACTTAGGGTGCCTATCTCAATGAGAGGCACTGTAACTGGTTCTGCTTAGCTACCTATTTAGATGGAATAATCTTATACTAAATAATAGATACTTAATTTAAAAATATCAATAATATCTATTTTAGTTTCCCATCAAGAGAAAATCAGTGGATAATGACAATAATTTCACTCTCAATAAGAGAAATTCAAAGGATGGTCATAATTATAGGCTCCATTGTTTTATTTGAGGGTCACGTATGCAAGAAGTGGCTTTCCTCCTTTGCTATTAGTTCCTGCCCTCCTTTACTATAAAAAAAGCACGGCATTTTGGAGCAAAATACAAGCTGGTGCCTCTTTTTTTAAAAAACAAAACAAAACAAAATGTGTCAGGTACTAACTAATACTAAAAAGATATTTTAAGATACTGAATGGTATTGAAAAATTACTTCCTAATTTTAAAAAGAATTCTACAGTACATTTTTAATACCAATCAGTACCCTAAAATATTTTTTCAAGATCCTAAAATATTTTTTAAGATCGTAAATTATTTTTTTAGTACCAGTTAGTATCCTTTTAGTACCAGTCAGTACCATAAAATATTTTTTCAAGATCATTAATTATTTTTTCAGTACCAATTAATATCTTAAAGTATCTTTTTAATACCAATTAGTATTGTAAAATATTTTTCTTTATTTTAAAAAGCACCCGCTTGTATTTTACACTAAAACGACACCATTTTATAGTAAAAGAGGGCAACGGAACTAAATACGAGTGAAACCAGGTCCCACGTATTTATGGTGGCTTGGAGTGCATCCAAGGAACTTTAATAATGAAAAATGCAATTCATTCATTTGTTTGTATTCAAAGATTCCACATTTTATCGGTAGAAAAAGGGTAAAGGAGTAAAAATACACATGTGCTTTATTTTCGGGAGCATCCAACATTATATGCTTTTTTTAGGAGCAAAAATACACATGTGATTACATTTTTAGAGCAAAAAGAACACCACCGTTAAAATCTAACTTAACGGTGCATTTGTAACAGAAAATGTCATATTTACAATAAAAAATGTCATATTTACAACAACATTTAAACATTTGGAATTTGAGCATAGAAATGTCATTTACAACCAAAAAAATGATATATTTACAACAGGAAGTGCTATATTTACACCAAAATTTAAAATCTGGCCATATTTACAACAGAAAATGTCATATTTACAACAACATTTAAAACACCTAGATTTTGAACATAGAAAGGTCATTTACAAAAGAAAAATGCTAGATTTACAACAGGAAGTGCTGTATTTACAACAAAATTTAAAATTTGGCCCTTTACAACAGAAAAAACCATATTTATAACAAGCTAGATTTTAACGGTGGTGTGACTTTTACACCTAAAATGTAACCACATGTATATTTTTACTTTTAAAAAAAAGTATATGGTGCTGGACGCTCCCGAAAATAAAACACATCTATATTTTTACTTCTAAACCCGCAGAAAAAAGATTCGACATTTGAATTGTGGGCGAAGGACGATTCCTTGGCATGTGAGCGGGCCTAACGTCTAAATCAATTGGACAAAAACAACTTCTAAATATTTCTTTGAGAATTCACTTAATTGTGGTGGTATTATTTTTAGTAAAAGAGTATTTTAATTAATTTTCTCTTAACTGAATTTATTAAAATACCCCTGGTCTTAATTTGAAATTTCCCACAAACTAATTCTCTTTTTTTTATCTCAAATGCCATTCCCCAAGTATTTCACTTCCATTTTATAGCGTTAGCATTTTCACAAAATTTGCCCCTCAATTTTTTAAGAATAGAGAAATAGCCACTCTTACCAAAGCACCACCACCCGCCGGCTAGCCAATTGCTAGCTACCAGACCTTTTTGGAACCAAGGTGAAAGGGGTTCAAATCCCACCCTCATAAAAAGAATAAAAAAAAAAAAATTATTGGCCCTAAAAAAGTCACCAGCGGCCGGAGGGTGCTTGCCAGTTGGCTAATATCAAAGCTCCAGTAGCGCGACAGCAATGGTGTTCTGGCAAGAGTGGTTTTTTCTTTGTTTTTTTCATTGTGGGGTAGTTTTTAAAACATCACCACTTGAAAATTTCTTATTCCATCTCACCTATTTGTCCTTTTGCATGTTCAAGTACTCTTTTAGGGATATGAGAATTCATTTGGTATTTTTCTGGGGATTTTTCCTATAAAATAATGATTCAATTATTAACAGTGTTTAAATTTGGGAGATTATTGTGGAGTGGCTTGATTTGTGGTAAGTGCTCAGTTTATCTGGTGTTAATGTTATTTTTTGATAATATGTGGTTGATGTTTTAAAACTCCAAATATTATATTGAATTATGATGATTATTAAAACCAAAAAAATTGAAAAATGTCTTCTTCTTTTTTATATTATCATCATATGATATATGGTTTGGGGTTTGAGGTTTCCCCTCCCATAACACAATCCTTTGGACTTAAATTCAAGACCCAAAGGGATTTAGCAGAGCCTTACACTACTAGACTAACTCTATGTTGGTTTCTATTTTTTTTCCAACATAAATTACCAATTCAGAGTGATAATTGGTTTTCTTTTTGGGTATCACGGCTCCCTCTTATCCTTAATAAATTAATATTAGTAAATTCCTGAACGACTATTTTCAAAATAAATATAAGTTGAAAAATATTTATTATATTAATTACTTTTTCATATATACCATTTGGACTAATTTTTCATATACACCATTAGTTTGCAATTCAAGAAAAAATTTAGGGGAAGTTTTGTGTAATTTAATCAACTCTTAATAATTTACACTCTAAAGATATTGTTTGTTTTTAACTTTCTAAGATATTGTTCATACTTCCAAAAGTTGCAAAATTTCTTTCAATTATGAATACAAAATTAGGAATAAATAGTTCAAAATTTTGAATCTTATATATTATCATAAAATGTGGACTTTCAAATTGTAAAGATAAATTATTCATTTATAAATTTAGTTATAACTAAATAGTTCCTGATTTTATATTCATTCCTTTATAGGTTTTTAATTGTCGTTCTCCCTGCAAAATTTAAATAAATGTTAAGAAATAAAAAAAATTACCAAATTGAAAGTTTAAGAAACAGCATAATATATAACTTTGGACAATAAGTGATAATTTATTTTTAGGGTAAAGGAGCAAAAATACACATGTGCTTTACCCTCGGGAGCCCCCAGGACCATATGCTTTTTTTGGGATCAAAAATGCACGCGTGGTTACCATTTTGGAGCAAAAGTCACATCCTATCGTTATGTTACTGTTCACTTTAGCTCTTTCTCTCTCATCACGATGAACAGTAACATAACGGTGGGATGTGACTTTTGCTTCAAAATGGTAACCACGCGTGTATTTTTGCTCCAAAAAAAAAAAAATGATGCTGGGCGCTCCCGAGAGTAAAGCACATGTGTATTTTTGCTCCTTTACCCTTATTTTTTTATTGTATTTCACATATATTTGTATTCATATGAAAAACAAAATTAAAACCTAAGGGATGTGATTGATAATTTTATTTTTAAAAAATACACAATAACTTATTTATATGGTGGACAAAAGTTTTCAATTTTGAAAATGGTAACTAGGCATTGATATATAAATGTAGGAGTTAATAATATATTAAATTACGGCTAAGTCAAAAGGGATGGATTTATTCAAATCAAAGTAAAAAGAGAAAAAGATTACTTCCTCTATTTTCAATTTTAAAAATGGTACCCCCTTGCTACTTGGCTAATTAAGATTTGTGTTGAGGCTCGATTATATCCTATTTTGCCCATTTGCCACAGTTGCATTTTGTGTGGATTGTTCTCTTCTGCATCGTTCGACCCTTTTTTTTTCTGCAATCAGTTGCTGGAATTGAGGTAACAAACTACAACCCTGAGTAATTGTGTGTTTACATTGTGATGAAATAATAGTATATATGTTTTCCAAAAAAATTGTCATATGTCCCTATTTTCACCTGCACTTTATCATTCTTTTTTTGGCCCGTCAACATGCATGTCCCCATCTCCTAGTGTATTATCCTCATTATCTGGTTGCTTGCTGGGATCTGTTCTTTATTCACTGCATGTGTTTGTTTGCCACTACCTTGATTAAGTAGCAATTGGTTGGTATATGCGGCCAATTGTATTTGCCACTTAGGTTAGTACCCGAATTAGTTAGTATTACTGTATTATGTTCCAAAAGTCTTTGTGTAGGGTTGGGTTGGGGAAGTATGGAAGGCGATCGTGATAGGAGTTGGATGTACAATCGTCTAACTCAGAAAAAACAACTTACTCGAGTATTCTTAGAGGGTTTGGAAGAGTTCATCCAATTTGCTTTGGCGCACGCAACTAATTCAAGTACCTCGATTAGTTGTTCGTGTGTGAAATGTAGGTGTTTGCAATTTCAAGATCCGAGCACGATCAAAATCCATTTGTGTTAAAAAGGATTCATGACGATTTATGAATGTTGGGAATTTCATAGGGAAGTCCGACAGACACCGAGTGGTTATTGCGGAGACAGTACTCATCGAGACAACCTTAATCAGTATGAACAGTTGGTTATGGATACCGCGGGACCGTCGATTGGCCAATACTTTGATCCTGTTACTCATGCTGAACCATCATACATGGGAGAGGAAACCAGTGCACATACTTAACCATCATACATGGGAGAGGATTCTAATCCAGAAGCCGATAGATTCTATAAAATGCTTCAAGATGCACAATGTCCTTTATGGGAAGGTTGCGAACACATTGAAAATAATGAATATTCATCGCTATTGGCTACCCTAGCAACATTAAGCTTGAAGATTGATCACCATATGAGTAAGAAGAATTACAATGAAATGATGTGGATCATGAGTAAGGTTGTTCCCAATGACAATAGTTTGCCGAAAGATTTTTACCAAGTAAAGAAAAAGGTGAAAGAGCTTGGGCTTAGATGTGAAAAAATCCATTACTGCCCCAGAGGATGTATGCTCTATTACAAGGATGATGCTGAGTGGACTACTTGTAAATTTTATGAACATGATAGGTACAAAGTTGTGAGGAATGAAAGGAAAACAACCTTTCAAGCATTAAGTAAAATGTGGTACTTTCCTCTCGTGTCCAGACTTCATAGATTGTATTCATCACAACAAATAGATGCTCATATGAGATGGCACCAGGATCAACTTAGGGTCACCGAGGAGAAATTTATAAATTGAGACATGAAAAGGGAATGAAAACTTGGATTCAACCTGAGGTAACAGTTATTTCAAAGATGGACCACCGACAAGAAATTTATAAAGCAAAGTGAATGAAATAAATTAAATAGGGCCCAGATGGATGGACCGTCATATGCTGGCACTCCATTCCATTTAGTGAGCATCGATGAAAAATTGTAAGTATACGTTATTTTCTGTTTCAGCTTTCAATATTTTGTACTTTGAAGTAATTAATTAACAGTTATCATTTGTGTTTGCAGGTAGAGTCTGGGGAAGTTCTTGCAGAATTGATTCCTTGGACCACCTTTGAGCGGACCCATTCCAAGGAGATTGAAGGTAGTGGCAAGCGCTGGATTAACGCCAAGTCCTAGCAATTCGCTATGAGAGATTAATTAGAATTTATTTTTTGTTTCAAACAGTAACATATTTATTTCATTTTACATGCCTTATTTGTGATGTATTTTTGTGCTTGTAGGAGAATATCAGCAGTTGATGCAGGAGAGAGACTCGTAGATTGAGAACGAACCGGCGTCTTCTTATTCCGATAATGAGAGTCTCTTCATTCAGGCTGCAGGTGGACTTGACAAGAATGGGAGAGTCTTCGGGATGGGTACCTCTGCCAGTGAACTGAAGTCGTCTACGAAGCGCTCATCCAGTAGTGTTGGAGGTGTTCCTGCAGGTATACGTAATAATTTTCTATCAATCTCAAACCATTATTCCCTCGTCCATTTAAATGAAGTACAAAAAATAAACTGACTTCGTAATGTTGGTTTTGCAGATGATAAGAGGGTAAAGGCGTTAGAATAGAGGGTGAGGGAGCAAGGAGCGATGATTAATGAGATGTGGGCACTTCTCCAGTCCCTATTGAAGGACAAGGGTACCAGATTGCCTCTTGGTGGTGATGA
Organism: Acacia pycnantha; assembly: GCA_025563575.1. Taxonomy (NCBI): domain Eukaryota; kingdom Viridiplantae; phylum Streptophyta; class Magnoliopsida; order Fabales; family Fabaceae; genus Acacia; species Acacia pycnantha. Next base: position 1,054,753 of record JAMWYP010000146.1, read on the forward strand.
CGATACTGGTGATGATGATGACCAGACTGCTGCTGTTTAGACCTTTTTTTAGTTCATTTTGGTTGCAACATTATAATTTGTAATATTTTGTTTTTTCTATCTAAACTCTTATAATTATTATAATTTATTTTTATGATATACCAGTCTTTTTATTTTCTAATTTTTAATATTTTTTTTGTAATTTTTAATATTTTTTAATATTTTATATTTTCTTAAAATAAATTGGAATTTGTGAGGGAAAAGTATTTCCCTCGCAAATTTTGGATTTGCAAGGGACTAGTTCTCCCTTGCAAATTCTGGTATTTGTGAGGGGAAGTTCTCCCCTTACGAGGGAAATACTTTTCCCTCGCAAATATCAAAATTTGCGAGAGAAAATTCTTCCCTCGCAAGGCATGTTTTGGTTTGCGAGGCCAATTTTTGCGATGGACAGTTTTCCACCGCAATATCCGTTGCAAATCAATTTTGCGACGGAAAAGTTCCGCCGCAAAACAAGGGGTGTTATATATCAACTTTTTCTTTATAAAACAACAAAAGAAAAAAATTAATATGAGGTTAGAGTTTACTATAATTAATAAAGATAATGGTGAAAAGTGTTAGAATGTTTTGATAAATCAAATGATTTACTCCCTCCGATCCACAATATAGGATACTTTTAAAAGGAACACATGATCCAGAATATAAGTCACCTCTAGTTTAATTAACACTCTTTAATTTTCTTATTTTTCCCATATGATTAATACTCACTATCCAACTTTGTCCACTCATTAAATCCCTCCTCTCTCTGAAATAACATTCTTAATGCAATTAATTATATTTCTCAAGAAGGGTAAAAGTGAAGAAAAAAAATATTTTAGGACATATTAAATGACTTAAATGTCATTTCTTGTTTCTCGTGATATAGTTGAAGTATCCTATATTGTGGACTGGAGGGAGTAGCTAATTACTTATATAATCCTATTTATAAGTCAATTCCAACATATAGACCACGAAAAACCTTCAGGCTCATTAATTCTATCTTAACATTTAACAACTTTTCAATTTTATCCATATTTAATATACTATATACCCCATGAAAAAAAAAAAAATCAATATAATATAAATGAAAGGTAAAACTATACATTCATATGAAAAATTTAATAATCTAACTTATAAATAGGATTAAAATAATCTTTCTCTCTACCATATAAATAGGATCAAATGAGTATGTAACTAACTTTTAACTCATTTTCTAATATATACCTCCTATGGTCCACAATATAAGTTACTTTCAATTACATCATTGTACTAGAATCAAGAAAAAATAGTTAACTCATTAAATATTCTTAAATTGAAAAAAGTTTCCAACTTTCACTAATTGAAAAAAGGCTTTTAATATCGCTTGATCTTAACATTTTAGACCGAATTTAGGTTCGGTCTTGTATTGACTGGTTTAAAAAGTCTAGTGCTAATGTGCTATCAATACCAGTCTTACGATGAGTCTTAAACATTGATATTTAGACCGGCCTTGTAGAAAGTTTCATCTTTAAGACTTGCTTTTGGTTTGGGAGGTCCAAAAATGGTCGAACTTTAAGACTGGCCAAGGGTCAAATCCAGTTCAAGTAATTATACATTTTTAAACATTCCTTTATTATAACCAGTGTAAATAAGGTTTGTTTTTAGACCTTTTATTTCTTATTACTATTACAGTTTTATATTATATTATATTATATTTTATATATATATATATATATATATATATATATATATATATATATATATATTGTAACATCCCAACTTTTCGAAAGCAGTATAAAATTTTTTCATCAGAGTAGAGCACCGGAACAAGAGTGTAATCGATATATTGATATAAAATGCCCACTGCTAGTTACATAAACGGTATATTAACCGAGAGTTTCCAAAAAGTAAAGGATAATAATGGAAAGTCTTCACCGGATCCTCAAACCTCGCTACTTTCCTCTCTCCTCGATCCTCGGTCCTCCCGAACTCGACGCTATGTTAAGGGCCGAGATCCAACAGCACCGGATCTCGTGTATCGGTTAACCTCATGTTTATGTATACACATACAAACGACGACATCCACAACATCATCAGCACATACCATCGCTCTATCACAACCCATGCATATGTATTGCCCCATCATGCAGACAAATTGCACCCAAAGATACGCATCGATTGCACCCAAAGATACTGGACAGATTGCACCCAAGATACGAGACTATAACATCTATACAACACACCTACCACATATTTGCATACCATAAACATCAGAGTTAGTGTTACAGTACGCGAACGTACATACTTCCGTAAACCGAATGTAATGGCTGTGTAAGTGTCTACCATGGGGCCTCACCGACTTATACGGTGACTTATGGCACACCCACGTAGACTAGCCTTGCCTTCGGCACCAAACTGTTCTAACATATTTGTATTCAATAAACATACTATAACAATACACATAGCACATATATGCATACCATAAACATAAGAGTTAATGTTATAGTACGCGGACGTACCTTCGTTGACGTTTTACGGTAATTCGGCACGACGGTTGGTCAAAATGTAATCAGGGATATCCTATCAACATAACAACGTATTTGTTAAGGATCTATCATTACGACGGACATTTTTAGTCAAAATGACCATTTTACCCCTGACCCCCTAATCGGCGGAATTTCGCCAGCACTACGTTACTTTGGCCCTACTTTTCCAAAATTTTGACATAGCTCCTACTCCAACATATTTTCGAAATATAAATCATTTTAATTAATGATTTACATCATAATGCATTTTAGGTAAAAATTTACCATTTTGCCCTTATTGGCGGAATTTCGCCAGAGCTTCGCTATTTTAACTCTAATCTTCCAAAATTTTGCCAGAACTTCGACCCCACCAATATTTTCGAAATAATGACTAAAATACCCCTAGCATATGATATCTAATCATACTCGGAAGATTAAAGACTAAACTAGCATTTCTACTCTAACTACCTAAGAATTACGAAAGCTTAAGTACCGAAAAATTTACCCAGAGCTTCACGCAAAATTCCCTGACTCCTTCCTCCTCCGAGAGCTCCTCTCTAACTTCTCTCTAGGATTTCTAAGAGTGGTTTTTGGTGTGAGAAATGCAAGAGAACCTTAGGCTATTTATAGAAAAATTGTAAGGGCATTTTAGTAATCTTCCAAACTTCTTCTTTCTTTGTAAACCATGGAAACCTAAGGTGCTTGGTGGATGATTTGTGGCCATGCAAAGCTTCAAAAGGTGCAGCCCCTCCTCCAAGCAAAGATGAGTCATCAAACCATTTTTGCTTTTGCCTCCTACCGAAAAGTTCCCGATCGGTGTCCGTTTCGCGAAATCTCAAAATTATGAATTCATAACTTTGAAGATCTTCTCTTTCTCATCGAGAAAAATTCACTGATTCCAAATATGTCCAGATAAATTCAAACTCATTCCTAGATGTTGAGTTAGAATTTATTTTCTTCATATCTAAAATTATGCCTATCTACATTTTTCCCTATTTTGTTTTATTAGGAAAATGCACAATCGGCTTCGGAATTAACTTCCGGAAGAGTTTAACGGAAGATAAAAACCCACTGATCAATATTCTATCCTGACTTTGGAAATCTCATTCCTACATCTCTAGATAGGGTCCGTTTCCTATTTACTTAATTACTATTCATGCACTTTAATTATATTATAAAATAATAAAACACATGTGCCTAATTGAAACAAATATCATGATACTTAAAACTTGATCCTATCTTCATTCTTTCTCAAATTTTCGGCAGCCATGTATATATATATATATATATATATATATATATATATATATATATATATATATATATATATATATATATATATTTAATTTATTAATTAATTAATATAAAATAATTATTTAAATAATTATTTCATACAATTTTTATAAAAAATTCTTATTGGTACATTCTTGCATTTAGGCTTAAAAATACCTAAACTCATCCATCTCTCTCAAAACTTTCCAATTAATTAACAAATATATTTTTACTAATTTTAAGCCAAAATCCACTAATTTTAGGGTTTTACATAATTATCTCTGAATTTCCTTTGCTTATGCTTAAGTAATTAGCCAATAATTACCTAATTACTTTCTTATCAATAGTTGATAATTTTCTTAATTAGTATGCCTCATTACCTCATAACTTTTGTATTGACATCTTTGTTTTCATGTCTCCTGCATTATCTTAGCATTTACGGGGCATTATGGTCTTTTCAATACTTTTTGAGTATTCTCCTTCAATTTCTCCAAGTTTGTAATTTATTAAATTACCAAAATTAGATATAATATACTCTCTTAATTCAAATAATTATTTCCCTGCCTTTTAGGATTTTTCATAATTTCCTAAGTCACTTTATGCTTTACAAGGGCATTTTAGTAATTTTGGCCCTTTAATTCCTCTAATTCCCACAATATTTTCCTTTAGAAAATATAATCTACTAATTTATGATATTTACCCTAAGTCAGATTTTAGAGTATTACATACATATATATATATATATATATATATATATATATATATATATATATATATATATATATATATATATATATATATATATATATATATATATATATAGCAGGTTATTAACGCCTCACATTCAATTACTTGTTCATAGAGAGCCAAGTTAGAGAACCGCAATTCTTATATATCATTGAACAATATACACAGAACAACAACAATAAATTTTGATGTTAATTTATGAAACAAATATAAAAACTCTTAAAAAGTAAAATCCCGTACAAATAAACAATGTACTCTGCTCATCATGTATTCATCTGTGAGCTACAAATACAAGTACATTATTCTAGAACCATACACAGGGGTTAAATACAATGGAAGAAGGAAAAACACGTATAACACTTTATTTGTTCTGAAGCCAAAGGAAAAGAGATCATGATGGAGCTGAAGACATCTGAAACAATTCAAAGCACGTAATGTAATCACTTTCTAAACACAATAGAGAGAACAAAAAAAAAAAAAAATTCAGTGAGAATCTTCGTGATGAAATGAAACATAACTCACCATTTATTATTGGGATAGAATATATTGTTATAAAAGAATTCTGCCCAACACTCACGAACCTGCTCAATATCTTCCATTTTGAAGGGTTCTTCAAGAGTAAATGTTAGAAATGTGAAAGGAAAAGAATTTAATATGACATAACCAAGGAAATGTATCAAAAGTAGTGAACACATCTCAGAAAAAAGCCTGTATCTATTTACTAATTCAATTTTGTGTTGTCCGGAATGTGAACAATATTTAACATGCGCCTCATGACATAATGGCTGCATAAGTTGCTTCCTGGTGATTGCTTGCATTAACAAAATAATTCAAATCACAAAGCATACATGCAACAAACATGCATGTGATTAATTAATTTTGGCTGACACCATCTAGATGTCGGAGGTAAGTCATTCGGTTTTCTACTGTTAGGGTGATCAATGAGCCACACATATTTCATAGCCCTAATCATTATGAAACACTTAGTTAGTAACCTATACATATTAATGACAAAGACCCATGATGAGGTTCATAACAAAAATCACTCGTTAAATAGGGTCTTCTGATATTGGGATGGTTCGCTATGATTGAAGCATAATAAAATGACAACATAGCGTTTCCTCCACAATAGGAACATTTTCCAGTTGTTGCTATATGGAAAAAGAATCAATTTGTATTAAGCAAAGTAAATACAAAAAGCATTGTGATTGAAAGAAAGTTTTTGACTTCTCAATTCTCATTGTATGGTGCCATTAACCACTTAGTTGTGCTTTTATCCATCCACCGTGATATGTAGGTGTGGCTTGATTATGGGGTGTTCACTGTTCACAATTGGACTTGGAGAGATCTACAACGGGCAAAGGAATGAAAACTTACTTGTTTTGACTAATTTTTGCAACAAGTCATGTTGGTATCTTCGAGCATGGTACTTGCAAAATCCTCAATTTCCTTAAAACAATAACTAAGGGTTTGATCAAACCATTTAAATCTTGAATCTTAACTAGTTTAAAGTATCTGTCACATAGTGACTCAAGTTAAGGGTTTATACACTCAAGTAAAGTGTTTCTAAAACTTCAGTCGAAATGAGTTTTAGCTTTGACTGACTCGAGTTACTCTCTGGTGATTGGAGCTAAAAATAATTGTAAAATGTTTTATGAAAAGGATCAACTCGAGTCAGTGATGTGTGATTCGAGTGAAACTTGTGGACTTAAACTTATTTTTCAAAATGCTAAGTCCCTTATTCCAAATATTTTTTTACAATCAAAATATTGACTTGAGTTAGTATTGAGTGACTCGAGCGTAACTTTGAAACATATTCTCAAAACATATTCTCAAAAGTACAACAAGCGTATCCCATAAGCACATAAGATGTGTGGCCCTTAGCAAACGTATCTCAATAGCACATAAAATGTGTGGCCCTTAGCAATAGCACATAAAATGTGTGGCCCTTAGCAATAGCAAACATACCTCATCAGCACATAAGCGCCCCGGCATATGTGTGGCCCTTAGCAAGCGTAAACATATCAACAGTACATAACAAATCACAGAGCTATCAGCTATCACATATACGCATACAATACACATAGCACATATACGCATGCAATAACCATCAGAGTTAGTGTTACAGTACGCGGACGTACCTTCGTTGACGATATACGGTACAACTGTTGGTCAGAACGTAATCAGAGGTATCCTATAAGGAAAATAGCGCATTTGTTACTAATCAATCATCATAACAGTCATTTTAGTCAAAAATGACCATTTTACCCCTGACCTCCCTAATCGGCGAAATTTCGCCAGAACTTCGTTACTTTGACTCTAATCTTCCAAAATTTTGACATATCTCTTTCTCCAATATATTGTCGAAAGAAATATCATTATTAACCCTAAAACATGATATCAAAACTAACTTGGAAGATTAAAGATCAAACAAACATTTCTACTATAACTACCGAAAGAACTACTAGAACTTAAGACTCGGGACCGAAGAACTTACCTAGAACTTCGCTACTTCTTCACAAGAGCTCCTCCTTCTCTCTACCTTCTCTCTATTTCGAATTGTTCAAAGGAATTGGTGAGTTTTGAAGTGAAGAGGTAGTGCCTATTTATAGAGTTTGCTAAGGGCAAAATTGCACCTTCTCTTCTTTAATCTAAGCCATTGGATCTAACTTTTGTTTCAAGCTTCATCCTCCTCCACTAGATGCCTTGGCTGACCTCTTGGCCCTCTTTTTCAACAAATTGACATCATCAAAATGATGTCACTCTTGCTTTATGGTCTTCCTATCGATAAAATTTCCTGATCGGTGTTCTAATCGCGTAATCTTAACTAATCTCAAAAATTCAACAACGTAGCCTTGGAGGTCTCTGCTTACTCTTTCAAGATATTTGGATTAACCAAATTTTTGATCTCATTAAGGGTATTTCCTAGCCTGCTGAAGATTTCAGGAAAAACCTCGTCGGTTACGGAAATGACTTCGAGTAACACCAACTTCGGGACAAAATTACACTAATTCATAATATGTCCTGTTGATTTCCACTTAATCCAAGGATTTCAAGGTAAGATTTAATTTCTATCGGTTTCCATTTATCCTATTTGCTTTTTCAACAAATGTCACACAAATACCCCAATTTTTGATCCACTTGCACATCCACTTGCATATACATACACTACAAAAAAAAAAAAAAAGACTTTCGACGGCGACAAAAGTCACCGCTGAAAGTCTAAAAGTCCCGCCAAAGGGTTTTTAGCGGCGACAATTTGTCGCTGCTAATACGATTATCGCCGATTCTTTTGGCGGCGACATTTTTATGTCGCCGCTGAAAGTAGACAATCAGTGGCGACATTTTGTCGCCACTGAAAGTACTAGTATCAACGGCGACACAAAAAGTCGCCATTGAAACATGTATCAGCGGCGATAAAAGTCGCCGCCAAAAGTCAATTTTTTTAAAAAAAAAAAATAAACAAAAGGAGGTTTTAGCGGCGACATTTTTCGCCGCTGAAACATGTATCAGCGGTGACACAAAAAGTCGCCACTGAAACATGTATCAGCGGCGACAAAAGTCGCCGCTGAAAGTCATTTTTTTTTTTTAAAAAAAATGGAGGTATCAGTGGCAACATTTGTCGCCACTGAAAGTCATTTTTTTAAAAAAAATTATATGGAAAAAATTCCAATTACGAGTTTGCAATTGTGTAGCACCTAATTTTTAACAACCAACTCAATGTAATTTAACAATATGGATACACTTTAGCGCAGAACAAGTGTCAACAATGAGAAAAAGCATAAACTTGCTAGGTAAAACAAGAAAAACCAGCCAAACTTCATAGCACTGTCAATCCTGTGACAAGAGAGAGCACAAAATTCTGAGAACATAAACAAACCATATTGAATAGTAAAAGCAGGGAGCAAAACAAAGATAAGATCCTGATCATTAAATGTTTCCTCCCGACAGTATTAGTATACCCAAAATTTGTAGGAGCATTTAAATCTCTCACAAAACTCTAAATTTAATCAACTAGAAGAGTTAATGCTCTAGGGGTTTCATAATGTTAACAAAGCTTTGGTGGAGGAAAATAGAATTTATTCTTTCAGACCTTAACAAGGATAATAAAAATGTCAAACGGAAATCTCTATTCCCAACATAAAAAATGAATAAATAAACTCACATACCTTGGGCTATAGCATCTTCCTTTCGTTTTAGTTCCTAAAAAAAGCTCATCAATTGATTGTATAACCTGAGATATATATATATATATAACCACAAATTATTGCACAAGTTAGAAACAAAATTGATTGTATATTTCCAGCCTTCACAGCAGACAAAGTTAGTCCCATGAAACCGAGAGCGAGACAAGTTGCAAGTAGCAATGAAGGTTCCAGTTCGGCTTCCCAAATTCAATAAAAAAGATAAAAGATTAGTTTTTTTTCTATAACAGAACCTGAAGTAACAAGGAAGAAATCATAGATAAGAAATCTAAGTTATAAACTCACCTACCAAATAGATTGACTACTGATTCCTTTTTGTTTTTATCAGCTCCAGTGTCAAAATCATAACATCATTGCTGCCATGAATAAAGTATAAGAAACTATTTAGCCAAGAAAAATATCAGACAGTATTCAAGGTTCTTTCTTTTTTTTTTAGAATATAGCAGAATGATTCAAGAAAAATGGAGGACATTTTGGCACTTTAGTACATAATTGATAAATAAAAAAGGATAGAAAGTTTCTAGTTCATGATATCATCACCAGGATAAATTTCTGAACACTTGAAAATATGATTCAGTTCTAAGAAAAATGAGTAACCTACAGTGCCACCCATTGCCAAACAATAGGCATAGCAAGCAGAGTGAAATTAACATGCCACCTACTTCACATAGCAAGCAGAGTGAAACATATTCCTTACAAATGAAAGCTTGACACACGCTAAGGAGCAGCCTTATTCCTTGTTGCCTTGCTTCTGCTATGACATAGTCCAAGGCCTGCAAACCAACTCAAATCAAAGTTTTGATCGATCAGAAAATAATTCTAAACTTCTTACATGGAGGTCAATGGACTTTTGTATAAAGTGTGTTAGAGATTATAAATTATGATAAAAAACCTCATAGACCTGCCCTTAACATTTCACACTTTTGACTTGTCCTTTACTATAATTATTCTAATAGACATGTAGAGTTGCAACTATATTAGTTTCAAACACGTCATAAAAGTGGAATTTGACCCAACTTACCAAACTAAGTTTCTAGAGTAGTGTAAAACTTCCCTCATATCAGTACTTTTCATTAATTTGTACCAAATTTACTCGCAGTATCACTCCTCGATTTGGAAAGTCTCGTGAGTGATAAAAAGATTTCTAAGATCACAAAAGACTCCTTTATGTTAACCAAAAATTTAGGATTTCAACAAGTTTCCTTTATCCTTTTGTGTGTCAAAGAAAAGATTGGCAAGTAAGATCCAGGGTACATATAGGTCAAATTAAACAAACATATTTTTCACACACACACACACACGCATATATATATATATATATATATATATATATATATATATATAGGGGAAATGATGTGTGCAGTGACTGTAGGTAAGAGTTTTTGCAGTGAGGTTGATACTGCACCGTTTTGTCCAGGTCAACAAAGAATGAGTTACCTATTTGAAACCTATTTGATTCCTAATTCCAAAATCGGACCTATTTGATTTATTGTTGCGATGACAGAGAATCTGTTCATTGATTAATAATTCCTAAATCAGAAACAAATCACCGCAATCTTCATCTGCGTGTTTGCTGGAAATCACAATCAACAACGTTTCAATAAATCATCGTGATTTTTTGATATTACAGCTATTTTACTTTTTTTTTTCAGCGACATAGCACTTGAACTGGACAAAACGGTGCAGTATCAACCTCACTGCAAAACTCTTACCTACACCACGCACACATCATTTCCCATATATATATATATATATATATATATATATATATATATATATATATATATATATATATATATGCGCCGCTTTCTACGTCAATAAAAATGCAGAAATTGAACGTGGAACACCCAGGCTTGTTATCAACTACAAACCTCTAAATGAAGCTTTACAGTGGATCCAATATCCGATTCCAAACAAGGCTGATTTACTAAAGCATTTGCATTCTCGCAAAAATCTTTTCAAAGTTTGATATGAAATCGGATTTTGGCGCATCCAAATTTCGAACAAGATAGGTATAAAACTGCTTTTACTGTTCCATTTGGTCAGTATGAGTGGAATGTTATGCCTTTTTGCTTAAAAAATGCCCCTTCTGAATTTCAAAGGATTATGAACGATATCTTTAATGATCAAGGTCAATATATTATTGTTTATATTGATGACGTCTTAATCTTTTCAAATTCCCTAGAAGTTACTAATGATATCCAAAAGCAAATCCTGTTCTTTGGAGATGACATTTATTTGAGGAGAGGAATCAACAGATGTTGAGTTGTAATCATCCTCTTGGATTTGGTTAAGATCTTCAGAAGAACTTTGATCTTCTTCTTCAGAATCAGAAGATGTATCAAGCAGAAGATTGTTTATTTGCTCAAGGAGAGGTTCCTCAAGTTGAATATTTCTAATTTTTTGGGAAAATCGGCAATACTTGGCATAATGACCAATTTTACCACACCTGAAACAAGTTACTTTATCCCTTCTCGAGACATCCTTTTGGAAATTATTTTTGGGTTTAGAAGGGAAATCCTTTTTTGTATTTTTGAGGAGGAGTGTATTTATCATCCTTTTGATAAGGGCGTTTGTTATAAAACCGTTTATTTTTTGAAAATGTTTTGGAGAGAGGAAAGGAATTCTTGAATCTGCAGTAAAGCAGATGTATGAGAATCCTGGCCTGATTTGAGGACACGAACTTCAACCTTAAGATTATTTATCTCTGATTGAAGATCCTGTATAGTAGCTGGTTTAACAGAGTGTTTGAATCTTTCCAAAGTTTTGGTCAGATCATATTTGTTATAGAAATCAGAAAACTTAGAAGAAGAAGGAGGAGGAGGAGAAGGTGACGAAGGTTGGGTAATTCTGTTTGATTTGGAACTAGATTAGTAATTTATCGCTTCATTATGTGTTCTTAGATCTATCCTCAAAAAAAAAAAAAAAAAAAAGAGTCTGGAATCCTGAAAAAAAAAATTATATATGGTCCTTACTTATGATATCTGAGTTTTTCTTGTGGGGATGTGTTACGGCCATAAGACTCGTGTGTTGAGGCAGGCGATTTACCCCCGCACCTGTAAGATATCATATGTTTGGCTTCATATCTGGTTCTGGATGGCAAACAGACGTAGTACCGCCTTTTGAATGGTTTAGGTTTCACTAATAAGAGAGGAATAGATCTATAGCAGCATGTAATGATAGATAAATTACCGGTCAATTTCTAAGTTTGACAGAAAAACAGTTATGCGGATCACAGATATACTCAAATACTGGTCATGAGTCTTCAGTAGATTTTTTAATTAACACACCCCTATGGAACCTGAAGGTGATGATACTGATTGAAGGGAGATTTACAATTACCGTTTATCTCGCTTTTATTTCTCAGTCTCTTTCATCTGCACTTTTATCTTTCTGCTCTTTACTTTTGCATTTTTATTCCTGCAATTTTAATATTGTTCTTTAAAATTCAGCACTTTTACATTATGTCTTCTATTTTCCGCACTTTTTCTCGTCGTTCTTCTTCTTCATCTTCTTTTTCTTCATCTTCTGCTCCAAACTCTTCAATCAATATATATATATATATATAGGTTTCTTTTGGAAATTTTTATATTGATGTAAACTGTTTTATCAAATTTTAAGTGCATTTTACATCTTTTTTCTGAAATATCCATAGAAGTATATGAAATTTAAATGCTGCTTGTTAAACAAGATAAATAATATTACTGATTTATATTAAAGAATAAAAAAATTGAAATTGAAATATTAACTAAATTACTATCTAAAATCTCACATTTTAGTGTTAAGGAAAATTACTATCTAAACATATTTATTGTATATATATATTATAAATAAAAAAGAAAAAAAAATACTTTCGGCGGCGACATTTTGTCGCCGCTGAAACATACTTATTGTCGCCGCTAAAAATTATACTTAAATAAAAAAGAAGAAACAAGAAAAAAAGAAGACTTTCGGCGGCGACAAAATGTCGCCGCTGAAACATACTTTTGGCAGCGACATATGAGAGTCGCCACTGAAAGTATGACTTTCAGTAGCGACAATTTCCGTCGCCGCTGAAAGTCATACTTAAATAAAAAAGAAAAAAAAGAAAAAAAAAAGACTTTCGGCGACGACACTTTGTCGCCACTGAAACATACTTTTGGTGGCGACTGTAATACCCTCAAATTTGAATTAGGGAAAATAACATAATTGTCTTATTTTCTAAAGGAAAATTTCTTGGAAATTAGGAAAAATTAATAATGTGTCAGAAATGACCAAAATGCCCTTGTGGAGCATAAAGTGACTTAAGGAAATTATGAAAAATCCTTAGAGGCAATAAAATAATTATTAAAAATTAGAGAGTATGTTTTCTCTAATTTAGACAATTTTTGGGATTTATTTCCTGGAAAATAGTGAGGGAAAAATTAAAAAGTATTCCGGGATCATTGTTGACCCCGTGGTTTTTAATATTTTATGTAGAACATAAAATACCAATATAAGTCCAATTGTTGTGAGGAAATAATTATTTATAAATAAGAAAATTATCAAAAATTAGTGGGGGATTAATTAAGTAATTATTGGCTAATTACTTAAGCTTAAACAAAGGAAAATCCAAAGATAATTATGTAAAACCCTATAATTAGTGGTTTATGGCTAAAATTAGCATAAAATATATTTGCTAATTAATTGGAAAATATGAAGAAAAATTGGTGAGATTAAGTAATTTTAAGCTTAAAAACAAGTATGGACCAATAGGAAAATTTTGTAAAAAGATTATATAAAAAATTATTAAATAACTATTTTATAATATTAATTAATTATTAATTAAATAAAAATGAAAATAAATAAAATAATAATAAAAAGGACTGAAAATCTCAATATGGATAAGGAGATAAGATTTTTGAAATTTAATAATAATGTAAAGGAATATTCTATGGAATATTCTGTGAAAAAGTAAATAGGATAAATGACCACGGATAGAGATTAAATCCTATCTAGAAAACCATGAACAAGGTTTCGAAGGTCAGAGTATATTAGAGACAAGTATAATTTTATCTCGGAATGGGCTGTTTGTAAGTCATTTCCGTGATCGGTAGAATACTTAGGTAATAAGACGAAATAAGGCAATTTGTGAAAAAGGCAGATAGTCACGAATTGGAGTTTGAAGAAAATAAATTATAACTCAACATCTAGGGATGAGTTGATAATTATCTGGACATATTTGGAATCAGTGAATTTTTGTCTAGAGGTTGATGATTTCGGAAGTTCATTCCGTAACCGGCACGTTTTCTGTAAAACTTCAGCAGGACCGGAGAAGACCTAGAAGGGATCAAAACTTCATTTAGCCCAGGAATTTTTAGTGAGTAAGAAGGGTCTTCAAAGTTGTGATTCTGAATCTTTGAGATTTTGCAAGATTACGCGATTCGGACACCGATCGGAGACTTTATCGGTATAAAACCTTCTAGATGAAGGCAAGTTGGCACCACATTGATTGTTTTTGTTGAAAATTGAGGCATGGGCAGGTCGGCCAACTAGATGCTTGGTGGAGAAAGAAGCTTGATCAAAAGATAGGATTTGTGGCCAAAATTGAAAGTTGGAAGTTGGAAGTTTACCATTTTGCCCTCCGATTTCTTCTATAAATAGACCCTTCCTCTTCACTTCATTCTTCACAACTTCAAGAGCAATTCGGTTTTAGTGAGAGGTTAGAGATAAGGAGGAGTCCGGGGGAAAAAGCAGCGAAGCTCTGGGTAAGTTTTTCGGTATCGAGTCTTAAGTTCTAGTTTTCAATTCGGTAGTTATAGTAGAAATGTTGTTTTGATCTTTAATCTTCCAAGTATGATTAGATATCATATGTTAGGGGTATTTTATTCATTAATTTCGAAATTCATGATGGGGTCAGAGTTATGGCAAAATTTTGGAAGATTAAAGTCAAAGTAACGAAGTGCAGGCGAAATTCCACCGATTAGGGGGTTAGGGGTAAAATGGTCATTATGACTAAAAATGTCAGTCGTTGTAACATCCCAATTTCAGAGCCAAATTTTTTTTAAAAAAAAACATCAGAGTAGAGCATTGAAATAAAAACATTGAGTAACTGATTATAACAATAACAGTGGCGTATCTGCCTGTTCATAAAGATTAATACATTATCTCGATTATGACTTTACATCTCATCGGCCGATCATTACTCGGTCTTCACGTGGTCTTCATCTTCATGTGTGATGTCCGCTCCGCTACTCTTATCCTCCGTCCATGGTCTCTCTCCGCACCTTGATGTGATGCTATAGTAAGAGCCGAGATCCAACGTTCATCGGATCTCGTGTAACGGTTAACCTCATGCTTATATAACACTTTATGTTCAATGATATTTCTATGATTACAGCAATGATACATGATCATTTAATAACAACTACCCTACAAGCAATGATACATGATACATGATATTTCTCTGAAATTGGGATGTTACACTTTATGGTATCAGAGCAGTTTTCCTGGCATGGATCTGACTATGTTATTACGGATAGTTTGGTGCCGAAGGCAAGGCTAGTCTACGTGGGTGTGCCATAAGTCGCCGCTAACCCGGTGAGGCCCCCATGGTAGACACTTACCTGGCCATTCTGTTCGGTTAACGGAGTTAGGTTCAAAGCCTTTGAGCATATTTTGAAAATGAGTACTGATATAAGTCTAGCGTTATGTTCTGGAGATGGACAGAAACGAGGTCCTTTGCATAAAATATTTAGGTTGGAGAAAGCATACCGCGCATATATCCGTAAGATAGGGTTCAGATTAAACCTAGAATCGGTAGATCTACCACCTAGACTTATGTCGATATCAGATATCTCTGATACCACTGATACCACCGAAAACCCGGATATCTCCGATACCTCTGATAATCTCTATATCAACATCTGATAGTCCCGATAACCCTGTTATCAATCTCAGATAGTTCCGATAGCCCTGATATCAGTCTCCGATAACTCTGATATTAGTCTCTGATAGCTCCGATAACTCTGATATCAGTCTCTGATAGCTCTGATATCAGCTTCTGGTAGCTCTGATAACCCTGATATCAGCCTTTGATAACCCTGATAACCCTGGTAATGTCGCCTACCGACGATAATTTTGACTACCCGGGAGATCATAGATCTTGAAGTCAATACTGACACAAATTCTGAAAATTCTGATATCAGCCTCTGATATCACTCTCTGATAACCCTGATATCACTCTCCGATATCTCTGATATCAATCCCTGATAACTCTGATTACTCGATAATCGCGTTTGTACTAGATGATAATTCTATTCTAGCACAAAGCTCATACACGGAGCTAAGTCACGCCGGATGAGACTCTGAGACCAATCAAGATTAGTACATGCAGTATTTGACTCATGTAGAGGAACTCCAGATACGTGTTTCCTTACCCGTTTCTGAAAAGAACAAATCAACAAAAATTCTGAATCTATACACAACTTTGCTAGAAGCAGTGATCGTTCAAGATCGTTACCAGGTCTTTACACCGAAAGCGATAAGAAATGTTCTTAAGCGTAACAGTAAAGGTTGCAGAGCAGTTGCATTTCTCTATGACTGAGGCGAATGGAATGACGGAGTAACCATCCCTAAACACCTTGATCCTTACCTTCCTCTTATTTCCATGTTCTTTCCTCGAATTTATAGTAGGACGGCTCGTTCTTTTTAGACATGTACCTGTCTGCACGATAAAGTATTACGAGCAACAGTGGGAATTGGTAAAGAGCAGAACTCCATGGAATCCCCAGTTGGGAAAGCCATGTCTTAAGCCTTGTGTAAACGAATTCCTTTGTCTTAGGGTTTAACGGTTTAGAAGCGGAATTTCTTTATTCCCGAGACCGATTCCGGATAAAACAGATGAATAAATTCCTATAACCAGTGTTTATTCATTTCTAAATCTTCTTCAAAGGCTAGTCTTAGAGGACCAACTACATAACATGACATATGTTACCAAAAACTATATGTGTCTGTTTTAAAATTAGATTACCCCCTGAAAATTGTCATCTCTTAAAGATAGGATGGAAGACGGGCAAGGAATCGAAGTCCGTAGAAGCCGAGGTCAAGATGGATATGCTGGTAGAAAACCACGAGTGATACCAGTTTCGATGACAACATCCGGAACATCAAAGTGTGTTGCAGAACCGAGGGAAAACGAAAGAAAGTTACAAGAACGGTGGAAGAGCTAAAGGAGCAAAAGACTCGTAGGGAAAACCTGAAGGAGCAGAAGACTTTGAAGGAAAAACTGAAAGAGCAGCAGGAAAAACTGAGGGAACAGCAGATTCTTATTGATATGCTTTTGGCTGAAAGATAAGAAAGACAGATTGGGGTACTGGAATTCTGCCAAGTGATGGAGTACAACTTAGAAGAGCTGCGTAGAGCAGGAGAAATCAACAATAGCAAAGTAAGTCATGACGAACTTAGCCAGGGAAACCCCTCGTTGAAAAGAAAGTGTCCTGCGGACAACAATCAAGAAAAGGGCAAGAACATACTTCAGATTGAGCAGCAGAGCTCTAAGAAAATGCCAAGTTTCAACTATGTCCGAATTGCGGGAAGTACCATCCTGGTATTAGCTGTATGGGGAAAAGAGTTTGCTACCAATGTCTAGAATCGGGGCACATTATCCAGAACTGTTCCGATCACGGAAAGCACCACCAAGATACTACTTGCAATAAACAGCAGTTCAACCCTGGAATGACGGGACCCCGGCCATGCCCAAAATGTGGGAGATATCATCGTCAATGTACTAACTGTGATGGGAAGATGATATGTTTCAAGTGTCAACAGCCTGGACACATCAGTGTGCACTGTCCTCAGAAAGCTGTAGAGCTAGGACTACAGAACTTAGGCCAGATAATGGCACCAATTAAAAAGGAGGCTGGAGATTCCTCAGAGATGGTTCCAGATACTATCGCTCAGTAGAAGTCTATTTCATATATAAAACGATCCGAGTGCTAAACCGATCAATTCCTTTTGATGCTTGTACGGATCCTTTTGGGATGCATACGTATATTTCCTTACGTTGTAATAGTAGCTATACCATTGGGTGTAAGCTTTTAGCTGGTAAAGCGTGTTTTGAACCCAGTTTCGGATATAATATAAATCCTCCTACGACTTCATAGCGTCGACGACATTCTCAATAAGTGTTAAATTAACGGTGATGAAGAACGGTAACAAAAAGAATATATGATTCTCACAAGCAGAGATATAACTGATGCGGAAACCGAATCTTTATTCAAGTAAATTTCGCGTAACGTGCCAATAAACAAGGCTGAGGAGTAAGAAATTAAATCATTTATGTTGAACAAAGATTGTGAGACAAGTTTTCATAAATTGAGTGAGAAGTTGATTACCGCACCAAGAAATTGGTTATCCCAAATCCAAATATTTTTAATGGTACCTTAATTGGGATATGTCTAGTCAGCAAAGATGACAAAGTGTGATAACTTACCACTCTCAAGTCTCTTAAAGTCGAACCAATCCACACATAGCATGGTGATAATCAGCATCATGTTTCTTAAGTAACTATAAAACACTAAAGTACGCGGTGTTATGGGTGCCACGGAAGTAATATATATATAAAGTACGCGGTGTAATAAACGCCACGGAAACACTATATATATCAATTTAAAACATGATAAAAAAAACATTATAAATCAAACCAAAGCAAATCTTCGATCACCAGGAGGAAAGACTCAAGTTTTCGACATTAGTATCAACTACCATAAGTTAAAAAGGGGTATAGATCCAAAAACAAATGTTCACTTCCAAAGATCAACGATTTACTCCATTATCTAAAATTCCTACATCTTGTCAAAGTTGACTTACGCCCAGAATACTACCTGTTGTAAACCAAAACTAGTAATGTTTTGAAGATAGTCTTCAAAAATTTCTTGTGACACTTTGTATATTAACAAGTGCACCTATCATGCTCTTAGAGTGCTTAAATAGAGTTTTCTCTCGAATACATAGGCAGGTTAATGGAGGCATTGATTGACGACGTCCTCAACTATTCAGAATAAGAAGTGGAATGCCAAGAATGATGACGATCCGTAGTGAGTAAAGGATGTGACTCTTTACTAGGTTAAAAAAACGTGAGTGTTGGCTGTCAGAAATAAATTTTCTGGGCCATGTTGCATGATGCAACAATGTTGTAAACTACTTTTAAGCAAGGAAGGATCATTTCTGGAACAAGAATAACCAGAAAATAGTAAACGTAAATGAGTAGCCTTGAGTCTAGCGGGATAGTACCGCAGATTCAAGTGAATTCTCGCTAGATACAGTTATTATAAGGCTACAGTATAGAAGATAGGTAGCAATCGGATAGGGAAAACTACCAAGAAGATACTCTCTACAGAAGAATGTACCGGTATTTCATATGACGATTCAAAAGTCGAAAGCTGTTAAAGTATGATGAAAGCGCGATCCTGTTAAAGGAAATTCCCCACGAAGTTATAAATACGCCTGATAAAGCCGAACTTCCAAGTTTTCTTACAATCAAGATGGCACAGATTGACGCCTTGTACAGGCAGAAGTGTAAATCACTTATGTTGCTCAACGAAATTATCGAAGCAGAGATTTTTGTAGTTGGGATATGACTGATCACGTCTCCTGATAGTTGTACAAGTCACAAGAGATCGTGAGAATCTTTTGGTGATTGAGATGATCGTATATTCCCAGATGTCGGTGTCAAAAGAACACCTCAAAGACGAGCATGTAGTTCGCATCACATGAGATCATTCGAACTATAAGTCGACAACAAACAAGTCGCTATTAGATAGCCTTATCCCCGAACCTGTTTAGACTTCCATACGATGTGACAAGATCGTTGCAGTCGGATTTGAGTTAGAGTAGAGATCCGAGGTTAACAGTCCAAGGTTTAAGATAGTACGGAGTTTAGAGGATAGAGTACAAATTTCGAGGACGAAATTTTGTTTAAGGGGGGAAGAAATGTAATACCCCAAAAATACGTATCATAATTTGGTAAAATTATACCTATAGAAAGTAGGTGAATATGGAATATCAAATATTAAGTTATAATTATGTTATTTTCTAAAGGAAAATCTCTTGGAAATTAGAGAATCTAAGGGCCAAAGTGCCAAATGACGGAAATGCCCTAAGGGTCATAAATATTTAGGAAAATTGTGAAAGCTATAAAAGAAGCAAGTAAAAATCTATTTGAAATAGGGAGGGATATTGTCCCTAATTTAGGTAATTTAATAAGTTACAAATTTGGAGAAATTGTAGAAGAATACTCAAAAAGTAAGGAAATGACCGTAATACCCCTGTAGGTGCTAAGATAATGCAAGAGACATGAAAGCAAAAATGTCAATACAGAAGTTATGAGGTAATGAAGCATCCTAAGTAAGAAAATTATCAACAAGTGATAATAAAGTAATTAGGTAATTACTGGCTAATTACTTAAGTTTAAGCAAAGGAAATTATAAAA
The DNA here is from genome assembly GCA_025563575.1 of Acacia pycnantha. Taxonomy (NCBI): domain Eukaryota; kingdom Viridiplantae; phylum Streptophyta; class Magnoliopsida; order Fabales; family Fabaceae; genus Acacia; species Acacia pycnantha. The sequence continues at coordinate 1,074,945 of JAMWYP010000146.1, forward strand.
TAATTATGTAAAGCTCAAAAATTAGTGGAAAAAGGTTTAAAATTAGTAAAAATATATTTACTAATTAATTGGAAATTTTGGAAAAAAAATAGTTGAGTTTAGGTATTTTTGAGCCTAAAATCAAGTATGGACCAATAGGGAAATTTTGTAAAAATTATATAAAAATAATTATTAAATAATTATTTTATATAATATTAATTAATTATTAATTAAAGAAAACGAAAATTAAATAAAAAGGGACCAGATTTTGACCGAAATGTTTGACAAATTTGGGAGGAAAATCTTGTAAAAATATCATGATATTATAAGTTGCAACTTGCATTATAATACAATATAATTAATTAAAGTAAAAAAATGTGAATAGTAATTTAGAAATTAGGAAACGGATCCTATCTAGAGATCTAGGAATATGAATTTCAAATTCAAGGTAAAATATTGATCAGTGAGTTTTTACCTTCAAGTGACCTCTTCCGGAAGTTAATTCCGAGGCCGTTAGTGCATTTACCTAATAAGACGAAATATGGAAAAATGCAGATAGGCATATTTTTGGATATGAAGAAAATAAATTCTGACTCAATATCTAGGAATGAGTTTGAATTTATCTTGACATATTTGGAATCAGTGAATTTTTCTGAAGAAGTTGGTAATTTGAAATGCGTTCAAACCTGGACGCGATCGGACACGTTTTCGAGGAAACTTCAACTGGACTGTTGGAGCCCTATATGGAATCAAAATTTAGGTTAACTTGGACATTTCTAGTAAGTGAGAACATGTCTTCAAAGTTGTAAACCCGAAATTTTGAGAATTCTCCGAAATCACGCGAATCGGGTACCGATCGGGAAAATCGGCCAGACCGGGCATAAAGTGACAATTGTCATCAAATTTTTGGACAAATCAAATGCTGCCACACCAGCCCTGAATGTCGACCAGCCAAGCTCCATGGCCAAGGATTTTACACCAATTTCATGTTGATTTTCCAAGGTTGGAAACAACTTCAAAAATTCCAACTTTGTCCCTTGAAAAGTCTATAAATAGGATGCTTGCCCTTGAGAAATCTTCACACCAAAATCCTCTCCTCCTTTGGCCGAAATCCTAGGGAGAGAAAGAAGAGAGAGAAGCTCTGGAGAAATTGTCCGGAAGTTCTTCAACGGGTAAGTCTTTCGGGCTTTAGTTTTTAAGTTCGAGTTTTAGTTCGGTAGTTAGTAGAATTGTTGGTTAGATTTAGGAAGTAGGGAATGAGATTCCTACTATTGTTTTTTAGGCCTCATTGCATTGAAAAATGCCTGACGAGGTAAAAAAACTTGGTAGGGATCGAGTACCTGAAAAGTTGAAGCTTTTATAGCTCTTTCAAAAGTAGGGGTTATAATGCTAGAATAGCCTTTAAATTTTCAAGTATGATTGGATATCATATGGGAGGGCTATTTTAGTCTTTATTTTCGAAAATCATATTTGCGTCGAAGTTCTGGCGAAATTTTGGGAAGAAAATTTGTAAGAGTAACGAAGTGCTGGCGAAATTCCGCCGAGTAGGGGTATAGGGGCAAAATGGTGATTTTTACCTAAAATGTCAGTTATAGTGCCAAATCACTAATAGAAGTGATATTACTCTTATAGGACATCGAAAACTCAGATTTGCTGCCGTTATGCTGTCTGACGAGCCGCTGTTGGACGTTTCGCCGTTTTCCGTAAAACGTGTCATTTCCGTCAAAAGTACCGAAGTACCATCAAACGAAGGTACGTTCGCGGCATCGTAATTCTAACTCGATGCTTATAGTCTCGCTTATATATGGTACGGATAGTTTCATAAGCCATGGGTGGAACTCGTTTCGGGCCATGCACAGTGACTAAGGTAATAAACTTAGATAATCACTTACACCTTTACGGGTTATAGTAAATATAATGCCGTTAGAGTTTTCCTAGCACTACGGACACGGCAAAGACATCGTGACACACAATTAAAGTGCAGAAAAATAACTTTGCTTGTAGGGTAGTTGTTATTAAATGATCATGTATCATTCTTTGTAATCATAGAAATATCCGTTGAACATAAAGTGTTATATAAGCATGAGGTTAACCGTTACTCGAGATCCGATGAACGTTGGATCTCGCTCTTACTATAGCATCACATCAAGGTCGGAGAGAGAGACCATGGACGGAGGATAAGAGTAAGCAGAGCAGACATCACACATGAAGATGAAGACCACGTGATAATTACCTAATTACTTTATTATCACTTGTTGATAATTTTCTTACTTAGGATGCTTCATTACCTCATAACTTCTGTATTGACATTTTTGCTTTCATGTCTCTTGCATTATCTTAGCACCTACAGGGGTATTACGGTCATTTCCTTACTTTTTGAGTATTCTTCTACAATTTCTCCAAATTTGTAACTTATTAAATTACCTAAATTAGGGACAATATCCTTCCCTATTTCAAATAGATTTTTACTTGCTTCTTTTATAGCTTTCACAATTTTCCTAAATATTTATGACCCTTAGGGCATTTCCGTCATTTGGCACTTTGGCCCTTAGATTCTCTAATTTCCAAGAGATTTTCCTTTAGAAAATAACATAATTATAACTTAATATTTGATATTCCATATTCACCTACTTTCTATAGGTATAATTTTACCAAATTATGATACGTATTTTTGGGGTATTACAGTCGTAATGATAGATCCTTAACAAATACGTTGTTATATTGATAGGATATCCCTGATTGCGCTCGACACGTTCGACCAACCGCCGCACCGAAATTCCGTCAACGAAGGTACTTTCGCGTACTGCAACACTAACTCTGATGTTTATTGTATGCATATATGTATAATGTCTGTACTCCGACTGTACTATTGTCTGTCATGCCTATTGTCTGTCATGCCTGTACTCTGACTGTACTATTGTCTGTACTCCGATTGTACTATTGTCTGTCATGCCTGTACTCTGACTGTACTCTAACTGTACTATTGTCTGTACTCTGATTGTACTATTGTCTGTACTCTGACTGTACTATTATCTGTACTCCGACTGTACTACTGTCTGTCATCCGACTGTATTGTTTTTGCCATACATATTTGATATGTATACCCTATGTCTGACCGTAGTAAATGTTGCCAAAATTCTATGAATGTCTGTTGTACATATATGGTATATATAAACATGAGGTTAACTGTTACCTGGGGTTCGATGCGTGGACCTCAACCCTTAATATAGCTTCAGGGTCGGGTGGACCGAGGATCGAGGAGAAGGACAAGCAGCACGCCTAGGAGTCGCGGCTGAAGACTTCTTTCTCAGATTACTTTTGAAACACTCTTGTACCATTGTTTAAACAAAGAAGACATGCTACCATGAGTATTTTAATATATATATCAGTTACTCAATCGCTCCGGTGCTCTACTCTGATGTTTACAAATGATGTTTTAAAGAAAAAAAAATTTATACTGCTTGTGAAAACGGGATGTTACAGCGACATATGAGTGTCGTTGCTGAAAGTATGACTTTCTGCGGCGACAATTTTTGTGAAAGTCATACTTTCAGCGGCGACAAAAAATGTTGCCTCGGAAAGTCATACTTTCAGCGACGACATTAAAAGTCGCCGCCAAATGTCGCCACTGAAAGTCTTTTTTTTTTTTGTAGTGATATATTCACCTATTTTCTCTCTCTTTCCTCTTCTTTTTCGAATGCATGGCATCTTTTGACAAAAGATGTTGCCTCCCACTTGCATCAATATCTCATATTCATGTGTTCCTATTGGTTGGTGTTTTATGTTGACTTTTAAACAACTTCTTCACAAAGTTTTCTACTTCAATTTCACTCCTTTATTCACTTTAATTTCGGTTTCCCATCCCCTTCTATCATCTTTTTATTTTACTATTTTATTTTCCAATATGCTTTAATATATCCCATATTAATTACCAAGAAATTCTCCCATTGGTTAATGCATTTTGCCAAGGATTAAGGTTCAATTAATTAGAACCATTAGATTAGCTTAATTTAGAAGATTCAATCTTGACCTTTTATTAACCATTAATATCTAATTAGGTTTTAACTTAAAATATCACCCTTAATCATGCTTAAACAATTAGCAATTAATTACTTATCTAATCACTTACTAATTGTTGATAATTTCTTTAATTAGGATTGCTCATTTTCTCACAACTATTTTACTGACATTGGTATTTTATGCTCCATGTATTATAATAAAAATCATGAGGTCACGTATGATCCCCAAAATAATATTGAATTTCGCCTTATTATTTTCCAAGGAAAATAATCCCAAAAATTATCTAAATTAGAGACAACATACTTTCGTATTTTTAATAAATATTTAATTGCCTCTTAGGATTTATCATAGTATTTTATGACTCATACGTGTATTTAGGGCCTTTAGCACTTTATTCTTCTTATTTCAAAGGAAATTATCCTAGAAAATAAGATAATTTCCACATAGGATTTGAGACCTCATATTCACCTATTTCAAATAGGTATTATTTACTAAATTTTGATACTTATCATAAGTGAGATTTTTAGGGTATTACATTCGACTTCGATAAAACTTGGTCAGAATATAGTAGACATATTAATCTTTAAAATGAGACAAAGAAAATCCAAATTGGACGTACAGAAAGGGAGTTATGATTTTCCAAAGTTTGACAGAAAAACTGGACAACTTTTGTAGTTACAAAGATGATGTCCATTTTCGGCCTCGATTTTGAACAAGCATATGACTATATTTTTTGTGTGAAATTTGGTCAAAAAATAGTAGACTCAATAAGTTTTAACTTTAACCAAAGAACACCTTAATCGTACATGTAGAACGAGAGTTATAATTTTTCAAAGTTGAACCATAAACACGGAGAATTTTCTGTTCCCAAAAATGAGTGACCATTTTTGACTCGATTTTAAAATGGTAAACGTTTTAGTTTTCCTATGAAACTTGGTTTGTAAATAATAAACATCCTAAGCTTTAAAATGAATTTAAGAACACATTAAATATCTCGTATAAATGGAGTTATGATTTTCCGAATATTGACGGAAAATCTGGACAACTTCTATGTTTCTAGAAATGATGTCCATTTTCGGGCAGAGTTTTGATTGGGTAAATGGTGTCCAATTGCCATGGTATTTTTTTATAATTAAATTAGACATAATAAGATTTAATTGAATAGGTCATACACCTAATTTTGATTTGTATTTAGGGAGATATGAATTTTTGAAATTGACCTATGGAATCTAGAAGAAAATTCTAGATTTGTATGCATGGGAATGACTTCTGTAAGTATTTTCTCTTGAAAATGAACTCAACAATGATTACGTTGGCTTTGGAACCACCCTATTTGGACATCTTTACAATTAGTTATGATTTTTCAAAATTTGGTCATAAAATTCTGGAAAATACTATGTCCAAATTCAAGATGTATCTACATTTCAAAATTCTAGGATTTATACAGCTATAAATAAATCTTGTGATTGTTTTTCATCTAAAATAGACTTATAGAGCTTCAAATAGGAACTGGAACCACTTGATTTTGAGTTTTCTAAACCAAGATATGATTTTTTCAAGTTCCTAAAGAAATTGAAAGCTGAATTTCTGTTAAGTCACTACTACAAAAATTGGATACTACTACCCTAAAAAACGTCCTAAATTGAAAACAGGTAGTAAAATATGAAGGAAGTGGCATTTTTGTAATTATATTTAAGGAAAAGGAGCCTTCAACGTCCTGAATAGTAATTTAGGACTTCTAAAATTTATTTTTGTCGTCCCGTATGTAATTCAAGACGCCTAAAATCGATGAATTATCTTGGCGCCAAGGATAAAATATGGTGGGAAATATTTGGCGAAAAAATTCTCCACTATTATAGAAAATAGGCGACCTGAAGGTATATCAGGTCGCCTATTTTATATAAGTGGCAACCTGATTTACTCTTCAGGTCGCCTATTTGCATCAATTTATTTAAAAATAAATAAAAAAGTGCCGATTTTAGAAAATAGGCGACCTGAATGTATATCAGGTCGCCTATTTTCATTAATATGCGACCTGAATGTATATCAGTCGCCTATTTTCATTAATATGCGACTGATTTAGTGTTCGTGTCGCCTTTTTAAATAATTTTAAACCTAATTCCCGTCATTCTCATTCATTCTCACCTGAGACTCCCTCGTCCTCTGCCGTCATTCTCGGCCATTCTCGGCCTGGACCGACTCAACTCCGCCTCTAGTCTCGCCTCCCTCTTCCTCCGACTCAACTCCGCCTCTAGTCTCGCCTCCTCTTCCGCCGACTCCGCCGCCACCTCCACTGCGCGCGCAAATCGACTGTGGGCTTCCAACTCCACTCCACCTCAGATTCGTTCTTCCTGTACGTCGACCTCCTCACAATCTCACGCCCGCTCTCAGCCCTCGGCATCGTCTATTTTCAGGTTAATTAGATTTTGGGATTTTCATCATTCTCTTTGATTTCTGGTGTTTATGGCTTAGATTTCGGGGATTACAAATCTGGTGACGGGAATTGACTTCAATTAATCGAAGAAATGAAAAGACAAACAGACAGATTTAGATGGGATTACAATTTTTTTGATGTCCACTGAATTTATGAGTATCTCTTTTATGGCCACAAGAACCGCTAGGCCTTATCTGGTAGATGAGGATGATTGTTTATTACTCAACCTTTTTGTGATGTTCAAATTTTGTATACGTGTCTTCCACGTTAGTTGTGGGGTCACTATGATAGATTCCCTATCGCATAATATAATACCTAATATAAGCTTATCATGTGATATGGTGCCCCATAATCCATGTCTCCTTTTGTTTGGTGTAGCTAAGTTTGTTGAGTTGGATGAAATTATGCATTTCTAACCTATCGATAGTGTTTGCCAAGTATGATGCTCCTCGGTCTTTAATGTAAGACCTAATTGGAGAGTTGCTCTTTGTCCAAATATTAGACTTATTTCTTATATTTGTCATTTATACCCCTAATTTTTCCCTATTGATGTTTCTTCAACAATAATCAAGTAAGAGAAAAATAAAGGGATTAAAGATAATTATGGTGTTTTAAAAAACATGTCATATTAACTAATTCAACTAACTTTCTTAATATAATTAAATTAGATAAGTAGGTCTTATTTACGGATTGAAGGGAGTAAATCTCTAATCAATCACACACATACACATTCAAGCGGATCGTATAATATTCAACATGCATCATTTCAAAATTGTTTGACCATTCTAGTGCAAAAGAACAATTTGACTGTCATTTATCTTCAAGTTTCCTGCAATCTCGTTGGTTTCTTTCAGATCTTCTGCTTTTGGGGGCTTCCTTTGGGAGCTCCATCTTGAGATATTATTTCTTCGTGATATTGTTCGAATTGCTTTAGTTAGTAAGTTTTGTTGTTGAATTAAGCTGAAATTGGTTGTTATTGAAATTTTGGGATGTCTTACTTTTAAGGGGAAATGTGAAATTTACTTAAAAGAAAACATGTCGTTCTTGAAATTGACATGAACTTGACCGTTGTTGGAAATGTCGTAGGTGGTAATAAAATGGGTCATAGTTGGATGAATGCATTGAGAACTAGTGAAGAATATGAGAATGGGGTGGAAGAGTTTATTGAATTTGCTAGAAGGAATGTGGCCACAAAAATGGGATGTATTATTGTCCATGTGCTAATTGTTTAAATGGGAGTCGAAGGGTTATTGCTGATATAAGGGACCACCTACTTTGTGATGGAATACACCTTCGATACACAACGTGGATATGGCATGGTGAGGAAGTAAGTACCTAAGGCCCCATGCAAATGAACTTGAGGTAGATGATGATGATGGAATGGAGAAAATGATTAATGATGTTGAGGCGAATCTTTTGCACAATTGGGTGAATATGAAAGCGTGCGGAGTGATGCAGAGACACCTTTGTTCCACAGGTGTACTAAGTATACACGATTGATCGCGACCTTACATTTGGTCAACTTAAAGGCAACTTGTGGGTGGACCGATAGCGCTTCACGTCACGCTTGAATTGTTGTGTGATATGTTGCCGATTGATAATGTATTTCCAAATCGTATGTATGAGGCCAAGAAAATCTTGTCAATGATGGGTATGGAGTATAAAAAGATACACGCTTGCCCTAATGACCGCATATTGTACGAAACGAGTACGAAGGCCTCGTAATTGTCCGAAGTGTAAAACTTCACGATACAAAGTGAAGAAAGTTAGTGTTTCGGAGAGGAGACAACAAAAAGGCAACCTTTGAAGGCATTGTGGTATCTTCCAATAATTCCACGGTTTAAGCGTCTGCTTACTAGTGAAGCAACGGCGAAGAAGTTGAGATGGCATTCGATGAGAGAATATCCGATGGAAAATATCTTTGGCACCGGTGACTCTCCGCAATGGAAGAAAATAGACGAAATGTTCCCTCAATTTGGCAAGTGAGCCAAGAAACCTTCTACTGGGCTTTGTACAGATGGCTTCAATCCGTATCGAACTCTTAGCAAGACCCATAGTGCATGGCCGGTTCTCCTTGTAATATACAACTTACCTCCCCGGCTATGTATGAAACGCAAGTATGTGATGCTTTCTATGATGATTTCGGACCAAAACAACCCGGGAACAATATCGATGTGTACTTGGCGCCTTTGGTTGAGGATTTGAAGAAGTTGTGGGAGGAAGGCGTAGATGTGTTTGATGCATATAAGAAGGAGCACTTCAAGTTGCGTGCAATGATTTTTACCACGATAAACGACTTTCCCGCATACGGAAATTTGTCGTGGTACAGTGTGAAGGGGCATAAAGCATGTCCAATATGTGAAGCGCACACAAACTTCCATCAACTAAAGCACGGAAAAAACGGTCTACCTCGGCCACAGGAGGTTTCTTCATCGGTTCCACCCATATCATAAGTTAAGAAAGCGTTTTAACGGCCACGGAGCGAATACGGCTCCAAAGGCGTTAACCGGAGAGGACGTTTATAGTCGGGTGAAACATATCAATGTCATATTGGGTAAGCAGCAAAGGAAGGCGAGTGAGAAGAATATATGGAAGAAGAGATCAATTTTCTTTGATCTTCCATATTGGCGTAGTCTTGATGTAGTCTTGATGTGATGCATGTGGAGAAAAACGTTTGTGATAGCCTTGTCAGTACTCTTTTGCACATACCAGGGAAGACTAAGGATGAAATTAGTGCGAGACTAGATCTGGTTGACATGGGAATAAGAGAAAGGTTACATCCACGAGTAATGGAAGATGGTAAGAGGGCATACATGGAGCCAAAGAACTCATACACTATCAAAAGCGGAGAAGAAAAGTTTGTGTGGATGTCTATATGACATTAAGGTGCCACAAGGATATTCTTCTAATTTGAGAAAGTGTGTCTCAATGAACGATTTGAAGTTAGTGGGAATGAAGTCCCATGATTATCATGTGTTGATGCAACAACTACTACCAATAGCTATAAGAGGCATTATGAAAGATGAAGTTCGATCCACTATAACAAGATTGAGTATTTTCTTCAATGCTATCTCGCAACAAAGTCATTGACATTGAAAAGTTGGATGAATTGGAGAATGAGGGTTATATTATTTTGTCACAACTAGAGATGCATTTCCCTCCTGCCTTTTTTGATATCATGGTGCACTTGATAGTGCACTTGGTAAGGGAGGTAAGACTGTGCGGTCCAGTTTACCTAAGGTGGATCGTTAACAGCGGACGTACTCAAGGTTTTCAAAACGTACGTAATCGCTCTGTGATTCTCAAGTTTATTTAATTTTTGTTGTTATACTTGAGTTGTTAATTATTTCCTTCACTTAATTGGTTTATCTTATACCTTGTTTCCCAATTTACGTTTTTGGGTACTAAGGATCCGTACTCGCAGGATGAGATCGATTCGGTTCGAGACATGATATCTAGATATCTTCTTCAACACATAGCGCCTAGTTAGTAGTGAGCATGATTAATATGTTATTGTGTTAGTGATTCTTTAATTTGCTATTGTTGTTCATTTGTATCTATTTGGTGTTTTGTCTCGTACAAAATATGCAATTTTGGTGTTATATATATAGTCTGTTTATGTATTGTGTTAGTGTGATTCTTGTGTTGCTTGGTGGCTTCGGTCGATGCAAATTAAAAACTTGGTAGATGTCTCATAGTTTGTAGTTCATATTTAAAAAATTCAACAAAGGCGACTGATTTTTAAATCAGTCGCTTTGTTAGGATAAGGCGACACGAATATAAGATCGTGTCGCCTTAATTAAAAAAGGCGACTGATTTTGAAATCAGGTCGCCTTTATTATCATAAGGCGACCTGAATCCAAGATCAGGTCGCCTTTAAGGCGAACTCTATCTTCTTAAGGGCGACCTGATTTGAAATCAGGTCTCCTTATTTACCTATATAAGGCGACCTGATCCTAAATCAGGTCGCCTTATTAAGGTGACCTGATCTAATATCAGGTCGCCTTAATAAGACGACCTAATTTTGGATCAGGTCGCCATTTTGGAAATTTTCCTCTACCCCCTCCAAGACGTCCCTCAGAAAAGGGTCGTTAAGTGGGTCTTATTTAGGTCGTTGTTTAGCATTTTTGTAGTAGTGAGTCTAGAAGTAATCACGTTTTAAGCAAGTTTCAACTAGCCTTAAATTGGAAATTTTTTAGTAAAACATGAAGGGCTAGATGGTTATGTGTGAGTAGAATACAGATTTCATAACGTATGATACCCAACTAATGAAAATAAAAAGGATAAGTTCTATGGGTGGGTCTTGTAGAATGTAATTTTAATATTGTTATTAAGATTAGATTGAATAATAACCCATCTCCATGTATTATAGGATTTCAAATTTGTCTAGGCCTAAAGGATAAGAAGAGCAAGAACTCTGGTGATGGGACAGAGTTAGCAAGACGTTTAGGTAGTAACTCTAATTTCACTTTCTTTGTATGTCTATATATGCTTGTTTAAACCATATTTGTGAGTTCTTCCTGTATGAGGCCATCACCACTCATGAATCGTTTCTCTACAAGGGCCGACCATGGGGTTAGCTTCCGGTGGCTAGGTAGGGCCTAGTGCATTTAGTTATTTTTGGGTTGTTAATTCACCCAAATTCTATTTTCCTAGCTCTAAGGTATTGAATCTTATGATGATGTTTGTATTACATGCTGCATGTGAACTGTGATACATGTTGTATGATTTTTGAATGTTGTTATGCCGTTGTGGACTGATTATGTTGTGGTTAAGTGCCATATACTGTCTATGCTTTGTCTGTGAAATTAATCTATTACTCTGGGAACCTTCAGAATTAGGCCCTTGTTACTACCAGATTTTCAAGGCGCATTGGACGCGGCTCCCAGGGCAAGGCAACGAATGACAGCAAATGGAAATGTCAGACCTAATTTAGTTTAGTCGGGGAATAGTATGTTGAGAATTCTATAATTATGTTTAGAGTTTGTAGGTAATATGATTGAATGTTGTGGGTATTTTTGTAATGAAATCAGAATTTTATATCAAGAAATAGCGTTATTTCTATTTTGCCTATTAAACAATGCGCTATGACTCGATAAATGTTAGTACACTAGTAGGGTATTATAATAGAAGGTTCATCTCCAAAACTTCTACCGTTGATATTGACTAATGTAAATCCTAGACGATCCATCTCGCACACCATTATTGACATTAACTCACTTCCATTTGAAAATGGAAAATTTAATTTTAACATAGTCCACCACCCAAATCTTTTTAATAACCCCATAATAAGGCATGATTGCCAATTTAGGCTTCTTATCTTTCAAACTAAAGAAGTGCATGGATTCAGCCTCTAACTTAAAACCACTGTTTTGGACAATGCTCCTATCATTTAGGGACTTCATGTAAAAGGTATAACTATTGATCACATATGAATTCCAAGTTATGACATCAACCTTAGGACCATGTGCTAACCATTTTATTATATGAGGGAAATCATTCTTTCTACATACTCTTGTGCTTGTTCCCTTTTTTCCTATGAATAAGAATAAATAAATATGTTTGGGTCCCGAAAGGACAAGTAAGGTCCAAAACTAATAGTCAAGGACCCAAGTACATAGGGGTACCAAAATGTCCATCTAGTGCCTTGTGTGCGTAGTTAGATTTGAAAAAGAATGGACATAAGGGTACGAAGAAGAGGAAGAATAATCTAATAGTTTCTCATGAACCTAAAAGAAAACTCACATTAGTTAGGAGAACTCATGGAGAAGCCATTGCAACAACCTCATCCTCAAATCAAAAGAAGCAATTGATACAAGAAGAAAGTGTAATACCCCAATATTTATATTTAAGCAATTAATACCTATTTAAAATAGGAAAACATATTGCTTCTAATTTTAGGAATTTATTTGTTTATTTTCTTTGGAATTTAAAGAGGCAAAAATCCAATATTATTTTAGGGAACATAAGTTGCCCTATGATTATTAAAATAATGCATGGTGCATAAATGACCAATGTAAACCCAAAAGTTGTGAGAAAATAATAAATCCAATTAAAGAAAATTGCCAACAATTAGTAGATAATTAATTATGGCTAAAATAAGCAAGAAAGTGTTGTGTAAACACTTAAACAAATTGAAGAAAATTAGCAACAATAGATGAATAATTTAACTTACACTAATTGAGATTAGTTGCATAATCCTTCAAGATAATTGGAGGCAAATTAGGATCATCAAAGAGGGTCATAATTTCGAAATGTATAAGGGCAAAAAATGAAGCATTAAGCTTGTCTAATTAAAGCACTAATCAATTCACCAATGACAAATGCAATTAAGGGTTAAGTAAACTTTGCTAATTAAAGTTGAAAAGTCAACAATTGAAACTTCTATCAAGGGCCAAGATTGAATCTAATAAAGTTAATCTAATGGTCCTAATTAATTAAACCTTAATCCTTGACAAAATGAACCAACCAATGGGAGCACTTGATGATGGGATATTTTGGCAAGTGGGAGAGCATATTCCTTGGCCAAGAAAGGGCCATGTATTTCGAAAATTTGAAGAAGGAAGGAGAGAGGAAAATATGTATGTGTGGTGTGTGTGAGCCAAGTGATTGGAAGAAGATATTTTGTGAAAAAGCCAATGGGATAAATGAGAACCGATAGAAAATAAATGGTGTACTAAAATATGTTAATCATAGATCAAATATAAGAACTTATTATGAACAAGTGTATTTTTAGCTTGAGATAGGTTATCTCCAAAGTCATTTTCGTAACTTTTGGGATTAATCCTAAAATGACTAAAAGGCTAGTAAAAACCCCTAATTGGACCATAATTCTTGTTATTCCAAATACTTCTCAAGAGACTACATAAACTTCAAACTTTATTTCTAAAAGTATTTGTGATTTTATAAGCACATACAATTAGAATACTAAGTAGGGAAATTAATCGGTAAGAGGAAATCCTAAAGAGATAGGATTTCATTATGAAATGGAAGAGATAAGGAAGAGAGAGGAGAGAGGGACGAAATTAGTGGTAGAGTGAAGGGAAAAATGAGTGATTTTAATGAGGCCACATATGCCTCATCTTGACCGTTGATGAAAAGTTAATCCAAGGGTTGAGATCTCTAGGATTTCTCTATAAATAGAAGCTTAGGTTCTTCACAAATTTCACACCAAAAACTATTCTTAAGCAATGTAGAGAGAAGTTAGAGAGAAGTGGGAGCAAGAAGGAGGAGGAAGTTCTTCAAGAGGTAAGTTCTAGTCTTTAGCTTTTGGTAGTTCTTGAAGTTCTAGGTTAAGTTCATAGCTTAGATGTTGTTTTGATCTTTAATCTTCCAATATATTGTTGTTATCATTTTTTTTATGATTAAATATGGTTGGATTTCGAAAATATGTATGAAGGAAGTTATATAGCAAAATTTTGGAAGATTAGAGTCAAAGTAGCGAAGCTCTGGTGAAATTTCGTCGGTTAGCGAAGTCAGGGGTAAAATAGTCATTTATGACTAAGATATCTGTTAGGATATTGTTTATCAGTTAATAGATATAGTATTACCCTTTAGGATATCCGGGAAGTCCGGATTCGGGTTCAAAAGGCCGGACGTTTGGCGTTCGCGTATTGTAAAACTAACTCTGATGCTTATTGTATGCTTATATGTGATGGATGATAACTCTGCTGTGTGTTTATGTACTGTTGATATATGATAACTGATAACTCGTTGTAGGCTTATGTACTATTGGGATACGCTTGCTGTGTGTGATACATCTTCCAGGGGGGCTTATGTACTATTGGGATACGCTTGCTATGTGTGACACATCTGCTTTATGCTTATGTGCTATTGGGATACGTTTGTTGTGTGTGACACATCAGCTTCATGCTTATGTGCTATTGGGATACACTTGTTGTGTGTGATACATCTGTTGTGTGCTCATGTTCTATTAATGTTGTGAATATCTATAATCCATATACTGTCATATTTAAGCATGAGGTTAACTGTTACCTGAGGTCTGATGGGCATTGGACCTCAGTCTTAACTAATAGTACAGGAAAGGAACAATCAGAAATATCAGAAATATCAGAGAGGGTACCGGTAGATGGAGCCATAGAGAGGAACCAAGGGGCAAGCCCGTTATAATGCACCGGTCGAGGCAGGAGCTGGAAGAAGTTATCAAAGCCTATTATCAGGTATGGATCTAATAAAGTTACTTCGTACAGTTTGGTGCCGAAGGCAAGGCTAGTCTATGTGGGTCAGACAATCAGTCGCCGTGAACTCGGTGAGACTCCCATGATAGACACTTACCTGGCCATTCTGTTCAGTTAACGGAGTTAGGTTCATTGCCCCAAATCTAGTTAAGGCTTGGTCTAAGTTGTATAGTTACTTTTTGGGAAATGTAATTGTACAAAGCTCTGTATATTGTATCACATGAATATTCCTTCGGGATTTTCAATTTAACCAAAGATACGCCTGGCATCATCATATGTCGGGGTATTTTATATTAGATACTCATTGTCCAATATTAGCACATTGCTCTCCGTTTCCGTAGTACTTTGATGTAACACCTCAAACTCTGTCGATTTTTCTAAAACCAAGTGTCAACCGACACCATTTGAGCTATGGAATTTGGGGTGTTACAGAAAGAGAATGTTCCACCTCAAGAACAAACTACCATAGAGTATTGCTCAACTATCTTGAGGAGAACAAGAAAGGGAGAATCTCTCAAATATCAAACAAGACTATTGAAGTCTATATCTTTTGAGAGAGCTTTGCAGACACTCATGGAAAAAAAATATGAAGAATCAATGTGACAAAAAGAGGCAGTGGGTAAACAAAGTCAATCCTCCAAGGTATATAATAGTAAAATCTCCTACGTTATTATCTATAATATTTATCAAGGTTTTATATTTTGAAGCCTTAGGAATGAGCATTGCAAACTATTTTGAAATTGAGTTTTCACATTCCTTAAATATCCACTTAATAAATTTATTTATAAAGGGATTGCAATATTCAAGAGCTTAATTATTTATGCATATGTGATGATTTGAAAAGAAAGAAATTCTTTTATGCATAAAATCATCATTAGTTCACTCTGCTCAATTGTTCTAAATTGACTATATTCTTAGAGCATGTGAATTTTGTTCCTACAAGCTAATAATGAATGGATCCACGTAAAGTTGGACACCAAGAAAGGAAAAGACTTATATGATTTTTCTAGGATAAGAAAAAGCTTATCAAGAGAGCAACTACATAGAAAAATAATTTGAGTCTTAATGAAGCTAAACAAGCTATGTTTGATGTTAATGGTTAACGTCAAAAAATGAGACATCTACATCAATCCACCTTAACTAGGCAAGCTTTTATAAGGACAAGAGGAATTACGGTGATATCTAATTCTTACCATATTATGCTACACTTAAATGAATTACACATTTGAGTAATGAATACTTGCCCATTATTGCATTCCATTAACAATCAATCATTTATGATTTTCAAAATGTTTTCGATTGCTAAATGGGCCCTACGTGAATTTATGCATAACTTTCTGAGTTTATGTTTTTGAAAGGCACATTCTAAAATTAGTTTGGATTTCAATTCACCTTGATTTATAAGAATGCATACACATGTTTTGAAAAATATTTGTACTTTGATTGCATTCAAATGATGTTTCAAAATTGGAAGTTAATATTTTTGTATACTGAAAGTCAGATAAGCTTCAAATCTGTCCACTAGAGTTTTTCCCTATCATTCACATATTGATCTTTGAAACTCAATGTGTTATCTTGTGCTTGAACTCTTTAGTCTCATTCTCTAACTAGTTAGACCTCATGTCTAACAAGTTGATCATCTATCAGTTTCAAGTTCATTTCCTATTAACGAGTTCAATTTGTAAAAGTGTTATGCTTAATGCAAACTTTTAGTTGTCCATATTATTCCAAGCGTTATGAATGATTACTAATGCATTAACCATTATAGTGGAATAACTCATCAGGATAATATTCTGGAACTCTAATCATTTGGACTAATGAGTACGTGCCTCTTACCATAGATCCTTGTACTCATCTTGTTGCTCAAATACATTAACTATTATTTTCATTCACTTTTGAGTAATTATGACCTAGTATTCAAATTCTTGCTTTGAATATTAATTTATTTCAAGACTCGATTCTAAAAAGCAAGATTATCTCTTGGTCAATAGCAAAGTCATCGCACTCATATATTCCTATTGTACTAAGCATGCATTGCTAATGCTTTACCCTTATGACTTTTGCTTTTGAGAAAATTCTTCAACATGTTAACTTCAATGTTCGACATGTTCTCCAAAAATGAAGCATTCCGATATATTCTTTAACAAGTTGACTTCCACCATGTTTAGCGTGTGCATTGATTTTAAACATGTTTTCATAAATGAATTTCTTATATATTAAAATCTCAATTTCATAATGCATTATCATGGTTTGAAAGAGCATTTGAGATTTGAAACAATTTGTATATTTCATTACCATTTTTGAAAAATATGATCTTATTCATGAACCGTTATTTGATAAATGCTTATAATTATGGATGAGAATTTCTATGATCTTTGATCAAACTTATATGCATTTGGAAGGATTTTTGCCGTATCTCCTAAAACAACCAAGTTCGTAATTAATTTGCAGAATTAGCGAACCTGGGTCGTTTCCCAACGAATTTGCAGCGGACTTGTTTAATAACAATAATGAAACAGAATGACAAAATGGGGGGTTTGGTTTAACAGAATAGAACAAAACGAAATAACATAACCAAAATGCAATAAATAGAGTCAAACAGAATCAAATAAACAGAGACAGATTAAAGATGATCAACCCAACGAATTGATTCCGAAACCTCCATCATTGAACGAAAATACAACTAACCCACGTTTGGTTCGAAGAATCGAAATCTCTGCATTCATCCGAGATTCCCTCGCCTAGACGATCGCTAGAATCTGTCCGGACAGTGACGTCTCACGTGCAATCGCACGTAAAGAACACCGTAACCTAGTCCGAACTAAGTCCTTGGGATGAACCAAACCGAATATTAAATCTAATATTCGAACTATTTCCAGAGATCGAATCCGATAAGATGAAAACAGAATCGAGTAGTTACCGATTAGGCACGAGTTCTCTGGATGAATCATGGAATCCTCATCGTTGGGTTAACCACAAGAGTTTAGCCGATCATGGCTGGGAAAATCGAAGAACGAACGAAGAACACGAAGAACACGCAAAGAACATGAAGAACAGATGAGAGAAAATGAAAACTTGTATTTTGATCCACTCTAATATTAAAAAACGTGAATGAATATGTTTGTGGCAGCTGCCCTACTTAAAAATAACCTAAAACGAAATAGGCTCTCATAGTTTTAGCCCAAAACAGAAATAAAATAAAACTGGACTTAAATTACAAAATTCGGGTCCAAAATAAATCCAGAATTGTACATCCGAATTTGGCTCCAAAATTGACCGCCTTCTTGACCGAATTGGCTCTTGATGTCTTCATAACAATTGTAGCTCTCTGAATCATCTGAAATATGAGACAAAAATGAGGCAAATCTGATGTCTGGTTCAAGAGTTATGGTAAAAATAGTGAAGCAATACAAAACTGGAATTTTATTATTAAAAATGGCTAAAATGTAATAAAAGGCCCAAAGCCCAAATGAACATAAAAGCCATTATTTATTAACTAAAGAGTCCCAAATTATTATTCAAGAGACAAAAATAAGTGTATAAAATATTCAATTATCAAATTCCCCCACACTTATCTTTTTGCACTCCTGAGCAAAATTCAAAGAGAAAGACCTAAAGGAAAAACTCTTCTTTACTAATAATTGCTAACAATGCAAAAATTGAATCAAGGGACACAAAGCTTCAAAAGACCAATCATTCAAGACCAAAACCCCTTCATCTCAAATTACAATTCATGGTAGTGTCAATCAATGATGCTAATCAGAAAAGATGATCTCTCAAATGATGCGCTCAATCAATCTCTCAAGTGTTTAAGGTAATAAGTGTATCGCTCAAATTCTACTCAAGAAATTTGTTCTACCATAAGCTTGCTCAACTTCTACGTCTCCACTACTCATAACACATACATGCACAAATCAAGAGAGCTTGTAATTAAAGGTTGTAACGGGCTAGGGTGAAGGTAGGTAATAGTATGGAATAAGAGGCTAAGCACCAAAGAAATCAAAAGGAAGAGCATCGATTAATACAATCATTCTCTATGTATGAAACTTTTATTCTACTCATATATACATTCCTTTCTATGTATTTTCTTTTCTTTTCTTTTCTTTTGTTTTTTTTTTTTAACTTTTCTTTCTTTCTTTTTTTTAACTTTTCTTTCTTTCCTTTCATTGTATACGTAATTACAATGTCAAAATCAAATATCCCCCCCACACTTAAATCTTCAAGGTGCGGAATAAAATGGTTTTACGCTTAGGCTTGTAATGTGGCTTAGAAAAGAATGGGTCAAAAGGCACAGAGGGGCTAGCAAGGGAATCATAATGCAAGGGAAAGCTATTTGGCCAAAGTGAGGAGAATAAAGAAAGAAAACAAGCTTCCATCATACTTATGCATGCAAGTGAAAAATGTAGTTTCAAAAAGAAAAGGAGCAAGTTCTAGAGAACACAAATCATGAGAGATGCACACATGAAAGAAAGAATGGCAAAAGATGAATTCCATTCATGCAGGCCCAAAACCTCACAATGTCAATACCAACTTAGGTAATCAACAACATCAAATCAACTACCAAGACTTGTAATCGAAGAGTCAAGAGTTCCGACTAAACAATGATCCATTAAAACCAAAATGTCCTAGTTCATAATATGTAGCAATCATTAGAAAGAATGTATTTATTATTATTTTTTTTTTTTCAAAAGCAAAGTAGAAAAGGAGAACAAATAAATTTTGTCATTAGCCTTGGGGTCCACAATCAACAATTAACCAAGGATTGCGTATAGGCAAACCCTAGGATCGTTCTCTCTTCTCGAGGAGCCTTTTATTGAATCCTAAGTAATCTAAATGTCATGCAAATACAATGGAAACAAAGGGGGATTGGGTTTTGGATTTTTAAAGTGATAAACCAAAATAGAAATGCAATTTAATTAAATGCTAACTATTATTTTTGGTATTTTTCTAAAATGGAATGGAATATGAAAATGGAAATATAAATGATGGATGCATCTTGATAATGAAGAAGTGACTATCCTTGCTCAAAAATTATGGAGTTGAAACTCATTAAGTCTTAATTAGAAAAACCTCAAGATATCACTTAAGTCCAATATTCTCAATTAATAATAGCTCTTACGATCGTAATCAACTACTACCTTTCGAGATATTGTTTAAAACCACTTAATGTGCAATTAAGATTGGAATAATGTAAACATGAGTCTTCTTGGAATTGAGTACTAATCAGTCCCTCAAATGCACAAATCAACCACATTAATTAGACAATATCAAGCTAACCAACATAGTCTCTTTGCAACCACAAGCAATTCAAATACATATAATCTTCATATTACAAATACAATCTCAATCACAAATATCAATCCATAAAGAGACAATAATCATTAATCTCACCGTAATCATACACAACAATTCCTAAATCTAGGCAAAATTAGGAAAAATTAATAATGTGTCAGAAATGACCAAAATGCCCTTGTGGAGCATAAAGTGACTTAAGGAAATTATGAAAAATCCTTAGAGGCAATAAAATAATTATTAAAAATTAGAGAGTATGTTTTCTCTAATTTAGACAATTTTTGGGATTTATTTCCCTGGAAAATAGTGAGGGAAAAATTAAAAAGTATTCCGGGATCATTGTTGACCCCGTGGTTTTTAATATTTTATGTAGAACATAAAATACCAATATAAGTCCAATTGTTGTGAGGAAATAATTATTTATAAATAAGAAAATTATCAAAAATTAGTGGGGATTAATTAAGTATTATTGGCTAATTACTTAAGCTTAAACAAAGGAAAATCCAAAGATAATTATGTAAAACCCTATAATTAGTGGTTTATGGCTAAAATTAGCATAAAATATATTTGCTAATTAATTGGAAAATATGAAGAAAAATTGGTGAGATTAAGTAATTTTAAGCTTAAAAACAAGTATGGACCAATAGGAAAATTTTGTAAAAAGATTATATAAAAAATTATTAAATAACTAATTTATAATATTAATTAATTATTAATTAAATAAAAATGAAAATAAATAAAATAATAATAAAAATGACTGAAAATCTCAATATGGATAAGGAGATAATATTTTTGAAATTTAATAATAATGTAAAGGAATATTCTATGGAATATTCTGTGAAAAAGTAAATAGGATAAATGACCACGGATAGAGATTAAATCCTATCTAGAAAACCATGAATAAGGTTTCGAAGGTCAGAGTATATTAGAGACAAGTATAATTTTATCTCGGAATGGGCTGTTTTTGTGTCATCCGTGATCTAGAATACTTAGGTAATAAGACGAAATAAGGCAATTTGTGAAAGGAGAAGACCTAGAAGGGATCAAAACTTCATTTAGCCCAGGAATTTTTAGTGAGTAAGAAAGGGTCTTCAAAGTTGTGATTCTGAATCTTTGAGATTTTGCAAGATTACGCGATTCGACACCGATCGGAGACTTTATCTATAAAACCTTCTAGATGAAGGCAAGTTGGCACCACATTGATTGTTTTTGTTGACAATTGAGGCATGGGCAGGTCGGCCAACTAGATGCTTGGTGGAGAAAGAAGCTTGATCAAAAAGATAGGATTTGTGGCCAAAATTGAAAGTTGGAAGTTGGAAGTTTACCATTTTGCCCTCCGATTTCTTCTATAAATAGACCCTTCCTCTTCACTTCATTCTTCACAACTTCAAGAGCAATTCGGTTTTAGTGAGAGGTTAGAGAGAAGGAGGAGTCCGGGGGAAAAAGCAGCGAAGCTCTGGGTAAGTTTTTCGGTACCGAGTCTTAAGTTCTAGTTTTCGATTTGGTAGTTATAGTAGAAATGTTGTTTTGATCTTTAATCTTCCAAGTATGATTAGATATCATATGTTAGGGGTATTTTATTCATTAATTTCGAAAATCATGATGGGTTCGGAGTTATGGCAAAATTTTGGAAGATTAAAGTCAAAGTAACGAAGTGCAGGCGAAATTCCACCGATTAGGGGGTTAGGGGTAAAATGGTCATTATGACTAAAAATGTCAGTCGTTGTAACATCCCAATTTCAGAGCCAAATTTTTTTTTTTTAAAAAACATCAGAGTAGAGCATTGAAATAAAAACATTGAGTAACTGATTATAACAATAACAAGGGCGTATCTCGCTCGTTCATAAAGATTAATACATTATCTCGATTATGACTTTACATCTCATCACCGATCATTACTCTGGCCTTCACGTGGTCTTCATCTTCATGTGTGATGTCCGCTTCTGCTACTCTTATCCTCCGTCCATGGTCTCTCTCCGCACCTTGATGTGATGCTATAGTAAGAGCTGAGATCCAACGTTCATCGGATCTCAGGTAACGGTTAACCTCATGCTTATATAACACTTTATGTTCAACAGATATTTCTATGATTACAGCAATGATACATGATCATTTAATAACAACTACCCTACAAGCAATGATACATGATACATGATATTTCTCTGAAATTGGGATGTTACACTTTATGGTATCAGAGCAGTTTTCCTGGCATGGATCTGACTATGTTATTACGGATAGTTTGGTGCCGAAGGCAAGGCTAGTCTACGTGGGTGTGCCATAAGTCGCCGCTAACCCGGTGAGGCCCCCATGGTAGACACTTACCTCCGCCATTCTTGGTTAACTGAGTTAGGTTCAAAGCCTTTGAGCATATTTTGAAAATGAGTACCGATATAAGTCTAGCGTTATGTTCTGGAGATGGACAGAAACGAGGTCCTTTGCATAAAATATTTAGGTTGGAGAAAGCATACCGCGCATATATCCGTAAGATAGGGTTCAGATTAAACCTAGAATCGGTACATCTACCGCCTGGACTTGAGCCGATATCAGATATCTCTGATACCACTGATACCACCGAAAACCTGGATATCTCCGATACCTCTGATAATCCCTATATCAACATCTGATAGTCCCGATAACCCCGTTATCAATCTCGGATAGTTCGATAGCCCCGATATCGCCTCCGATAACTCGATATTAGTCTCGATAGCTCCGATAACTCGATATCGGCCCGATAGCTCGATAGCTCGATATCGCCCTTCGGTAGCTCGATAACCCCGATATCAACCTTTGATAACCCCGATAACCTCGGTAATGTCGCCACCGACGATAATTTTGACTACCCGGGAGATCATAGATCTTGAAGTCAATACTGACACAAATTCTGAAAATTCTGATATCAGCCTCTGATATCACTCTCTGATAACCCTGATATCACTCTCCGATATCTCTGATATCAATCCCTGATAACTCTGATTACTCTGATAATCGTCAGTTTGTACTAGATGATAATTCTATTCTAGCACAAAGCTCATACACGGAGCTAAGTCACGCCGGATGAGACTCTGAGACCAATCAAGATTAGTACATGCAGTATTTGACTCATGTAGAGTGGGAATTGGTAAAGAGCAGAACTCCATGGAATCCCCAGTTGGGAAAGCCATGTCTTAAGCCTTGTGTAAACGAATTCCTTTGTCTTAGGGTTTAACGGTTTAGAAGCGGAATTTCTTTATTCCCGAGACCGATTCCGGATAAAACAGATGAATAAATTCCTATAACCAGTGTTTATTCATTTCTAAATCTTCTTCAAAGGCTAGTCTTAGAGGACCAACTACATAACATGACATATGTTACCAAAAACTATATGTCTCTTTTAAAATTAGATTACCCCTCGAAAATTGTCATCTCTTAAAGATAGGATGGAAGACGGCAAGGAATCGAAGTCCGTAGAAGCCGAGGTCAAGATGGATATGCCGGTAGAAAACCACGAGTGATACCAGCTTCCAGACAACATCCGGAACATCAAAGTGTGTTGCAGAACCGAGGGAAAACGAAAGAAAGTTACAAGAACGGTGGAAGAGCTAAAGGAGCAAAAGACTCGTAGGGAAAACCTCGAAGGAGCGAAGACTTTGAAGGAAAAACTGAAAGAGCAAAGCAGGGAAAAACGAGGGAACAAAGAGATTCTTATTGATATGCTTTTGGCTGAAAGACAAGAAAGACAGATTGGGGTACTGGAATTCTGCCAAGTGATGGAGTACAACTTAGAAGAGCTGCGTAGAGCAGGAGAAATCAACAATAGCAAAGTAAGTCATGACGAACTTAGCCAGGGAAACCCCTCGTTGAAAGAAAGTGTCCCGCGGACAACAATCAAGAAAAGGGCAAGAACATACTTCAGATTGAGCAGCAGAGCTCTAAGAAAATGCCAAGGTTTCAACTATGTCCGACCATGGGAAGTACCATCCCGGTATTAGTCTGTATGGGGAAAAGAGTTTGCTACCAATGTCTAGAATCGGGGCACATTATCCAGAACTGTTCCGATCACGGAAAGCACCACCAAGATACTACTTGCAATAAACAGCAGTTCAACCCTGGAATGACGGGACCCCGGCCATGCCCAAAATGTGGGAGATATCATCGTCAATGTACTAACTGTGATGGGAAGATGATATGTTTCAAGTGTCAACACTGACACATCGCGGTGCACTGTCCCTCGAAAGTCAGAGCTAGGACTACAGAACTTAGGCCAGATAATGGCACCAATTAAAAAGGAGGCTGGAGATTCCGCAGAGATGGTTCCAGATACTATCGCTCAGTAGAAGTCTATTTCATATATAAAACGATCCGAGTGCTAAACCGATCAATTCCTTTTGATGCTTGTACGGATCCTTTTGGGATGCATACGTATATTTCCTTACGTTGTAATAGTAGCTATACCATTGGGTGTAAGCTTTTAGCTGGTAGCGTGTTTTGAACCCGCTTCGGATATAATATAAATCCTCCTACGACTTCATAGCGTCGACGACATTCTCAATAAGTGTTAAATTAACGGTGATGAAGAACGGTAACAAAAAGAATATATGATTCTCACAAGCAGAGATATAACTGATGCGGAAACCGAATCTTTATTCAAGTAAATTTCGCGTAACGTGCCAATAAACAAGGCTCAGGAGTAAGAAATTAAATCATTTATGTTGAACAAAGATTGTGAGACAAGTTTTCATAAATTGAGTGAGAAGTTGATTACCGCACCAAGAAATTGGTTATCCCAAATCCAAATATTTTTAATGGTACCTTAATTGGGATATGTCTAGCTGCAGCATGACAGTGTGATAACTTACCACTCTCAAGTCTCTTAAAGTCGAACCAATCCACACATAGCATGGTGATAATCAGCATCATGTTTCTTAAGTAACTATAAAACACTAAAGTACGCGGTGTTATGGGTGCCACGGAAGTAATATATATATAAAGTACGCGGTGTAATAAACGCCACGAAACACTATATATATCAATTTAAAACATGATAAAAAAAAACATTATAAATCAAACCAAAGCAAATCTTCGATCACCAGGAGGAAAGACTCAAGTTTTCGACATTAGTATCAACTACCATAAGTTAAAAAGGGGTATAGATCCAAAAACAAATGTTCACTTCCAAAGATCAACGATTTACTCCATTATCTAAAATTCCTACATCTTGTCAAAGTTGACTTACGCCCAGAATACTACCTGTTGTAAACCAAAACTAGTATTGTTTTGAAGATAGTCTTCAGAACTTGAATCGGGCGCTTGAAAATTTCTTGTGACACTTTGTATATTAACAAGTGCACCTATCATGCTCTTAGAGTGCTTAAATAGAGTTTTTCTCTCGAATACATAGGCAGGTTAATGGAGGCATTGATTGACGACGTCCTCAACTATTCAGAATAAGAAGTGGAATGCCAAGAATGATGACAATCCGTAGTGAGTAAAGGATGTGACTCTTTACTAGGTTAAAAAAACGTGAGTGTTGGCTGTCAGAAATAAATTTTCTGGGCCATGTTGCATGATGCAACAATGTTGTAAACTACTTTTAAGCAAGGAAGGATCATTTCTGGAACAAGAATAACCAGAAAATAGTAAACGTAAATGAGTAGCCTTGAGTCTAGCGGGATAGTACCGCAGATTCAAGTGAATTCTCGCTAGATACAGTTATTATAAGGCTACAGTATAGAAGATAGGTAGCAATCGGATAGGGAAAACTACCAAGAAGATACTCTCTACAGAAGAATGTACCGGTATTTCATATGACGATTCAAAAGTCGAAAGTCGTTAAAGTATGATGAAAGCGCGATCCGTTAAAGGAAATTCCCCACGAAGTTATAAATACGCCTGATAAAGCCGAACTTCCAAGTTTTCTTACAATCAAGATGGCACAGATTGACGCCTTGTACAGGCAGAAGTGTAAATCACTTATGTTGCTCAACGAAATTATCGAAGCAGAGATTTTTGTAGTTGGGATATGGTCGATCACGTCTCTTGATAGTTGTACAAGTCACAAGAGATCGTGAGAATCTTTTGGTAATTGAGATTATCGTATATTCCCAGATGTCGGTGTCAAAAGAACACCTCAAAGACGAGCATGTAGTTCGCATCACATGAGATCATTCGAACTATAAGTCGACAACAAACAAGTCGCTATTAGATAGCCTTATCCCGAACCTGTTTAGACTTCCATACGATGTGACAAGATCGTTGCAGTCGGATTTGAGTTAGAGTAGAGATCCGAGGTTAACAGTCCAAGGTTTAAGATAGTACGGAGTTTAGAGGATAGAGTACAAATTTCGAGGACGAAATTTTGTTTAAGGGGGGAAGAAATGTAATACCCCAAAAATACGTATCATAATTTGGTAAAATTATACCTATAGAAAGTAGGTGAATATGGAATATCAAATATTAAGTTATAATTATGTTATTTTCTAAAGGAAAATCTCTTGGAAATTAGAGAATCTAAGGGCCAAAGTGCCAAATGACTAAATGCCCTAAGGGTCATAAATATTTAGGAAAATTGTGAAAGCTATAAAAGAAGCAAGTAAAAATCTATTTGAAATAGGGAGGGATATTGTCCCTAATTTAGGTAATTTAATAAGTTACAAATTTGGAGAAATTGTAGAAGAATACTCAAAAGTAAGGAAATGACCGTAATACCCCGTAGGTGCTAAGATAATGCAAGAGACATGAAAGCAAAAATGTCAATACAGAAGTTATGAGGTAATGAAGCATCCTAAGTAAGAAAATTATCAACAAGTGATAATAAAGTAATTAGGTAATTACTGGCTAATTACTTAAGTTTAAGCAAAGGAAATTATAAAATAATTATGTAAAGCTCAAAAATTAATGGAAAAAGGTTTAAAATTAGTAAAAATATATTTACTAATTAATTGGAAATTTTGGAAAAAAAATAGTTGAGTTTAGGTATTTTTGAGCCTAAAATCAAGTATGGACCAATAGGGAAATTTTGTAAAAATTATATAAAAATAATTATTAAATAATTATTTTATATAATATTAATTAATTATTAATTAAAGAAAAACGAAAATTAAATAAAAAGGACCAGATTTTGACCGAAATGTTTGACAAATTTGGGAGGAAAATCTTGTAAAAATATCATGATATTATAAGTTGCAACTTGCATTATAATACAATATAATTAATTAAAGTAAAAAAATGTGAATAGTAATTTAGAAATTAGGAAACGGATCCTATCTAGAGATCTAGGAATAGGAATTTCAAATTCAATGTAAAATATTGATCAGTGAGTTTTTACCTTCAAGTGACCTCTTCCGGAAGTTAATTCCGAGGCTGTTAGTGCATTTACCTAATAAGACGAAATATGGAAAAATGCAGATAGGCATATTTTTGGATATGAAGAAAATAAATTCTGACTCAATATCTAGGAATGAGTTTGAATTTATCTTGACATATTTGGAATCAGTGAATTTTTCTGAAGAAGTTGGTAATTTCAGAAATGCGTTCTGAAACCGGACGCGATCGGACACGTTTTTCGAGGAAACTTCAACTGGACTGTTGGAGCCCTATATGGAATCAAAATTTAGGTTAACTTGGACATTTCTAGTAAGTGAGAACATGTCTTCAAAGTTGTAAACCCGAAATTTTGAGAATTCTCCGAAATCACGCGAATCGGGTACCGATCGGGAAAATCGGCCGGGCAAGGGCATAAAGTGACAATTGTCATCAAATTTTTGGACAAATCAAATGCTGCCACACCAGCCCTGAATGTCGACCAGCCAAGCTCCATGGCCAAGGATTTTACACCAATTTCATGTTGATTTTCCAAGGTTGGAAACAACTTCAAAAATTCCAACTTTGTCCCTTGAAAAGTCTATAAATAGGATGCTTGCCCTTGAGAAATCTTCACACCAAAATCCTCTCCTCCTTTGGCCGAAATCCTAGGGAGAGAAAGAAGAGAGAGAAGCTCTGGAGAAATTGTCCGGAAGTTCTTCAACGGGTAAGTTTTTCGGGCTTTAGTTTTTAAGTTCGAGTTTTAGTTCGGTAGTTAGTAGAATTGTTGGTTAGATTTAGGAAGTAGGGAATGAGATTCCTACTATTGTTTTTAGGCCTCATTGCATTGAAAAATGCCCGACGAGGTAAAAACTTGGTAGGGATCGAGTACCTGAAAAGTTGAAGCTTTTATAGCTCTTTCAAAAGTAGGGGTTATAATGCTAGAATAGCCTTTAAATTTTCAAGTATGATTGGATATCATATGGGAGGGCTATTTTAGTCTTTATTTTCGAAAATCATATTTGCGTCGAAGTTCTGGCGAAATTTTGGGAAGAAAATTTGTAAGAGTAACGAAGTCCTGGCGAAATTCCGCCGAGTAGGGGTATAGGGGCAAAATGGTGATTTTTACCTAAAATGTCAGTTATAGTGCCAAATCACTAATAGAAGTGATATTACTCTTATAGGACATCAAAAACTCAGATTTGCTGCCGTTATGCTGTCTGACGAGCCGCTGTTGGACGTTTCGCCGTTTTCCGTAAAACGTGTCATTTCCGTCAAAAGTACCGAAGTACCATCAAACGAAGGTACGTTCGCGGCGTACTGTAATTCTAACTCTGATGCTTATAGTCTGCTTATATATGGTACGGATAGTTTCATAAGCCATGGGTGGAACTCTGTTCTGGGCCATGCACAGTGACTAAGGTAATAAACTTAGATAATCACTTACAGCTTTACGGGTTATAGTAAATATAATGCCGTTAGAGTTTTCCTAGCACTACGGACACGGCAGTACATCGTGACACACAATTAAAGTGCAGAAAAATAACTTTGCTTGTAGGGTAGTTGTTATTAAATGATCATGTATCATTGCTGTAATCATAGAAATATCTGTTGATCATAAAGTGTTATATAAGCATGAGGTTAACCGTTACCTGAGATCCAATGAATGTTGGATCTCAGCTCTTACTGTAGAATCACATCAAGGTCTGGAGAGAGAGACCATGGACGGAGGATAAGAGTAAGCAGAGCAGACATCACACATGAAGATGAAGACCACGTGAAGACCGAGTAATGATCGGCCGATGAGATGTAAAGTCATAATCAGATAATGTATTAATCTTTATGAACAGGCAGATACGCCACTGTTATTGTTATAATCAGTTACTCAATGTTTTTTATTTATATATTTTATTATTATTATTATTAATTTAATTAATTATTTAATTAATTAAATAATTATGTTTACATAATTTTTTACAAAATTTCCCTATTGGTCCATACTTGATTTTAGGCTCAAAAATACCTAAACTCAACTATTTTTTTTCCAAAATTTCCAATTAATTAGTAAATATATTTTTACTAATTTTAAACCTTTTTCCACTAATTTTTGAGCTTTACATAATTATTTTATAATTTCCTTTGCTTAAGCTTAAGTAATTAGCCAGTAATTACCTAATTACTTTATTATCACTTGTTGATAATTTTCTTACTTAGGATGCTTCATTACCTCATAACTTCTGTATTGACATTTTTGCTTTCATGTCTCTTGCATTATCTTAGCACCTACAGGGTATTACGGTCATTTCCTTACTTTTTGAGTATTCTTCTACAATTTCTCCAAATTTGTAACTTTATTAAATTACCTAAATTAGGGACAATATCCTTCCCTATTTCAAATAGGTTTTTACTTGCTTCTTTTATAGCTTTCACAATTTTCCTAAGTATTTATGACCCTTAGGGCATTTAGTCATTTGGCACTTTGGCCCTTAGATTCTCTAATTTCCAAGAGATTTTCCTTTAGAAAATAACATAATTATAACTTAATATTTGATATTCCATATTCACCTACTTTCTATAGGTATAATTTTACCAAATTATGATACGTATTTTTGGGGTATTACAGTCGTAATGATAGATCCTTAACAAATACGTTGTTATATTGATAGGATATCCCTGATTGCGTTCTGATTACGTTCTGACCAACCGCCGTACCGAAATTCCGTCAACGAAGGTACTTTCGCGTACTGCAACACTAACTCTGATGTTTATTGTATGCATATATGTATAATGTCTGTACTCACGTGTACTATTATCTGTCATGCCTATTGTCTGTCATGCTGTACTCGATTGTACTATTGTCTTTACTCCGATTGTACTATTGTGCTGTCATGCACGTACTCATTGTACTCTAACCGTACTATTATGCGTACTCGATTGTACTATTGTGCGTGTACTTGTTGTACTATTATTCGTACTCCATTGTACTCACTGTCGTCATCCGATCAGTATTGTTTTTGCCATACATATTTGATATGTGTACCCTATGTCTGACCGTAGTAAATGTTGCCAAAATTCTATGAATGTCTCATTTGTACATATATGGTATATATAAACATGAGGTTAACTGTTACCTGGGGTTCGATGCGTGGACCTCAACCCTTAATATAGCTTCAGGGTCGGGTGGACCGAGGATCGAGGAGAAGGACAAGCAGCACGCCTAGGAGTCGCGGCTGAAGACTTCTTTCTGTATTACTTTTGAAACACTCTTGTACCGCTGTTTAAACAAACAAGACATGCTACCATGAGTATTTTAATATATATATCGATTACTCAATCGCTAGGTGCTCTACTCGATGTTTACAAATGATGTTTTAAAGAAAAAAATTTATCTTGCTTGTGAAAACGGGATGTTACAGCGACATATGAGTGTCGTTGCTGAAAGTATGACTTTCTGCGGCGACAATTTTTGTCGCCGCGAAAGTCATACTTTGGCGGCGACAAAAAATGTTGCCTCGGAAAGTCATACTTTCAGCGACGACATTAAAAGTCGCCGCCAAATGTCGCCACTGAAAGTCTTTTTTTTTTTTGTAGTGATATATTCACCTATTTTCTCTCTCTTTCCTCTTCTTTTTTTCGAAATGCATGGCATCTTTTTGACAAAAGATGTTGCCTCCCACTTGCATCAATATCTCATATTCATGTGTTCCTATTGGTTGGTGTTTTATGTTGACTTTTCAACAACTTCTTCACAAAGTTTTCTACTTCAATTTCACTCCTTTATTCACTTTAATTTCGGTTTCCCATCCCCTTCTATCATCTTTTTATTTTACTATTTTATTTTCCAATATGCTTTAATATATCCCATATTAATTACCAAGAAATTCTCCCATTGGTTAATGCATTTTGCCAAGGATTAAGGTTCAATTAATTAGAACCATTAGATTAGCTTAATTTAGAAGATTCAATCTTGACCTTTTATTAACCATTAATATCTAATTAGGGTTTTAAGTTAAAATATCACCCTTAATCATGCTTAAACAATTAGCAATTAATTACTTATCTAATCACTTACTAATTGTTGATAATTTCTTTAATTAGGATTGCTCATTTTCTCACAACTATTTTACTGACATTGGTATTTTATGCTCCATGTATTATAATAAAAATCATGAGGTCACGTATGATCCCCAAAATAATATTGAATTTCGCCTTATTATTTTCCAAGGAAAATAATCCCAAAAATTATCTAAATTAGAGACAACATACTTTCGTATTTTTAATAAATATTTAATTGCCTCTTAGGATTTATCATAGTATTTTATGACTCATACGTGTATTTAGGGCCTTTTAGCACTTTATTCTTCTAATTTCAAAGGAAATTATCCTAGAAAATAAGATAATTTCCACATAGGATTTGAGACCTCATATTCACCTATTTCAAATAGGTATTATTTACTAAATTTTGATACTTATCATAAGTGAGATTTTTAGGGTATTACATTCGACTTCGATAAAACTTGGTCAGAATATAGTAGACATATTAATCTTTAAAATGAGACAAAGAAAATCCAAATTGGACGTACAGAAAGGGAGTTATGATTTTCCAAAGTTTGACAGAAAAACTGGACAACTTTTGTAGTTACAAAGATGATGTCCATTTTCGGCCTCGATTTTGAACAAGCATATGACTATATTTTTGTGTGTGAAATTTGGTCAAAAAATAGTAGACTCAATAAGTTTTAACTTTAACCAAAGAACACCTTAATCGTACATGTAGAACGAGAGTTATAATTTTTCAAAGTTGAACCATAAACACGGGAGAATTTTCTGTTCCCAAAAATGAGTGACCATTTTCGGACTCGATTTTAAAATGGTAAACGTTTTAGTTTTCCTATGAAACTTGGTTTGTAAATAATAAACATCCTAAGCTTTAAAATGAATTTAAGAACACATTAAATATCTGTGTATAAATGGAGTTATGATTTTCCGAATATTGACGGAAAATCTGGACAACTTCTATGTTTCTAGAAATGATGTCCATTTTCGGGCAGAGTTTTGATTGGGTAAATGGTGTCCAATTGCCATGGTATTTTTATAATTAAATTAGACATAATAAGATTTAATTGAATAGGTCATACACCTAATTTTGATTTGTTGTAAGTATTTTCTCTTGAAAATGAACTCAACAATGATTACGTTGGCTTTGGAACCACCCTATTTGGACATCTTTACAATTAGTTATGATTTTTCAAAATTTGGTCATAAAATTCTGGAAAATACTATGTCCAAATTCAAGATGTATCTACATTTCAAAATTCTAGGATTTATACAGACTATAAATAAATCTTGTGATTGTTTTTCATCTAAAATAGACTTATAGAGCTTCAAATAGGAACTGGAACCACTTGATTTTGAGTTTTCTAAACCAAGATATGATTTTTCAAGTTCCTAAAGAAATTGAAAGTGAATTTCTGTTAAGTCACTACTACAAAAATTGGATACTACTACCCTAAAAAACGTCCTAAATTGAAAACAGGTAGTAAAATATGAAGGAAGTGGCATTTTTGTAATTATATTTAAGGAAAAGGCCTGATTTACTCTTCAGGTCGCCTATTTGCATCAATTTATTTAAAAATAAATAAAAAAGTGCCGATTTTAGAAAATAGGCGACCTGAATGTATATCAGGTCGCCTATTTTCATTAATATGCGACCTGAATGTATATCAGGTCGCCTATTTTCATTAATATGCGACCTGATTTAGTGTTCAGGTCGCCTTTTTTAAATAATTTTAAACCTAATTCCCGTCATTCTCATTCATTCTCACCTGGACTCCCTCGTCTCTGCCGTCATTCTCGGTCATTCTCGGCCGGACTCAGGCTCAACTCCGCCTCTAGTCTCAGTCTCCCTCTTCCTCCGACTCAACTCCGCCTCTAGTCTCAGTCTCCCTCTTCTGCCGACACCTCCTGCGCCGCGCAAATCGACTGTGGGCTTCCAACTCCACTCCACCTCAGATTCGTTCTTCTGTCGTCGACCTCCTCACAATCTCACGCCCGCTCTCGGCCCTCGGCATCGTCTATTTTCGAGTTAATTAGATTTTGGGATTTTCATCATTCTCTTTGATTTAACGGTGTTTATGGCTTAGATTTCGGGGATTACAAATCTGGTGACGGGAATTGACTTCAATTAATCGAAGAAATGAAAAGACAAACAGACAGATTTAGATGGGATTACAATTTTTTTGATGTCCTTGAATTTATGAGTATCTCTTTTATGGCCACAAGAACCGCTAGGCCGTATCGGTAGATGAGGATGATTGTTTATTACTCAACCTTTTTGTGATGTTCAAATTTTGTATACGTGTCTTCCACGTTAGTTGTGGGGTCACTATGATAGATTCCCTACTGCATAATATAATACCTAATATAAGCTTATCATGTGATATGGTGCCCCATAATCCATGTCTCCTTTTGTTTGGTGTAGCTAAGTTTGTTGAGTTGGATGAAATTATGCATTTCTAACCTATCAGATAGTGTTTGCCAAGTATGATGCTCCTCGGTCTTTAATGTAAGACCTAATTGGAGAGTTGCTCTTTGTCCAAATATTAGACTTATTTCTTATATTTGTCATTTATACCCTAATTTTTCCTATTGATGTTTCTTCAACAATAATCAAGTAAGAGAAAAATAAAGGGGATTAAAAAATGATTATGGTGTTTTAAAAAAAAACATGTCATATAAACTAATTTAACTAACTTCTTTAATATAATCAAATTAGATAAGTAGGTCTTATTTACGGATTGAAGGGAGTAAATCTCTAATCAATCACACACATACACATTCAAGCGGATCGTATAATATTCAACATGCATCATTTCAAAATTGTTTGACCATTCTAGTGCAAAAGAACAATTTGACTGTCATTTATCTTCAAGTTTCCTGCAATCTCTGTTGGTTTCTTTCAGATCTTCTTTTTGGGGGCTTCCTTTGGGAGCTCCATCTTGAATATTATTTCTTCGTGATATTGTTCGAATTGCTTTAGTTAGTAAGTTTTGTTGTTGAATTAAGCTGAAATTGGTTGTTATTGAAATTTTGGGATGTCTTACTTTTAAGGGGAAATCTTGTAGAAATTTACTTAAAAGAAAACATGTCGTTCTTGAAATTGACATGAACTTGATTGTTGGAAATGTCGTAGGTGGTAATAAAATGGGTCATAGTTGGATGAATGCATTGAGAACTAGTGAAGAATATGAGAATGGGGTGGAAGAGTTTATTGAATTTGCTAGAAGGAATGTGGCCACAAAAATGGGATGTATTATTGTCCATGTGCTAATTGTTTAAATGGGAGTCGAAGGGTTATTGCTGATATAAGGGACCACCTACTTTGTGATGGAATACACCTTCGATACACAACGTGGATATGGCATGGTGAGGAAGTAAGTACCGGTGCGTCCCATGCAAATGAACTTGAGGTAGATGATGATGATGGAATGGAGAAAATGATTAATGATGTTGAGGCAGAATCTTTTGCACAATTGGGTGAATATGAAAGCGTGCGGAGTGATGCGAGACACCTTTGTTCCACAGGTGTACTAAGTATACACGATTGATTGCGACCTTACATTTGGTCAACTTAAAGGCAACTTGTGGGTGGACCGATAGCGATTTCACGTCATTTGCTTGAATTGTTGTGTGATATGTTGCCAGTTGATAATGTATTTCCAAATCGTATGTATGAGGCCAAGAAAATCTTGTCAATGATGGGTATGGAGTATAAAAAGATACAGTTGCCCTAATGATGCATATTGTACGAAACGAGTACGAAGGCCTCGGTAATTGTCCGAAGTGTAAAACTTCACGATACAAAGTGAAGAAAGTTAGTGTTTCGGAGAGGAGACAACAAAAAGGCAACCTTTGAAGGCATTGTGGTATCTTCCAATAATTCCACGGTTTAAGCGTCTTTTACTAGTGAAGCAACGGCGAAGAAGTTGAGATGGCATTCGATGAGAGAATATCCGATGGAAAATATCTTTGGCACCGGTGACTCTCCGCAATGGAAGAAAATAGACGAAATGTTCCCTCAATTTGGCAGTGAGCCAAGAAACCTTTGGCTGGGGCTTTGTACAGATGGCTTCAATCCGTATCGAACTCTTAGCAGCACCCATTGTGCATGGCCAGTTCTCGTTGTAATATACAACTTACCTCCCTGGCTATGTATGAAACGCAAGTATGTGATGCTTTCTATGATGATTTCTGGACCAAAACAACCCGGGAACAATATCGATGTGTACTTGGCGCCTTTGGTTGAGGATTTGAAGAAGTTGTGGGAGGAAGGCGTAGATGTGTTTGATGCATATAAGAAGGAGCACTTCAAGTTGCGTGCAATGATTTTTACCACGATAAACGACTTTCCTGCATACGGAAATTTGTCGAGTACAGTGTGAAGGGCATAAAGCATGTCCAATATGTGAAGCGAGACACAAACTTCCATCAACTAAAGCACGGAAAAAAAACGGTCTACCTCGGCCACAGGAGGTTTCTTCATCGGTTCCACCCATATCATAAGTTAAGAAAGCGTTTTAACGGCTTACCGGAGCAGAATACGGCTCCAAAGGCGTTAACCGGAGAGGACGTTTATAGTCGGGTGAAACATATCAATGTCATATTGGGTAAGCAGCAAAGGAAGGCGAGTGAGAAGAATATATGGAAGAAGAGATCAATTTTCTTTGATCTTCCATATTGGCGTAGTCTTGATGTGAGACACGATCTTGATGTGATGCATGTGGAGAAAAACGTTTGTGATAGCCTTGTTAGTACTCTTTTGCACATACCTGGGAAGACTAAGGATGGAATTAGTGCGAGACTAGATCTGGTTGACATGGGAATAAGAGAAAGGTTACATCCACGAGTAATGGAAGATGGTAAGAGGGCATACATGGAGCCCAACAACTCATACACTATCAAAAGCGGAGAAGAAAAGTTTGTGTGGATGTCTATATGACATTAAGGTGCCACAAGGATATTCTTCTAATTTGAGAAAGTGTGTCTCAATGAACGATTTGAAGTTAGTGGGAATGAAGTCCCATGATTATCATGTGTTGATGCAACAACTACTACCAATAGCTATAAGAGGCATTATGAAAGATGAAGTTCGATCCACTATAACAAGATTGAGTATTTTCTTCAATGCTATCTGCAACAAAGTCATTGACATTGAAAAGTTGGATGAATTGGAGAATGAGGGTTATATTATTTTGTCACAACTAGAGATGCATTTCCCTCCTGCCTTTTTGATATCATGGTGCACTTGATAGTGCACTTGGTAAGGGAGGTAAGACTGTGCGGTCCAGTTTACCTAAGGTGGATCGTTAACAGCGGACGTACTCAAGGTTTTCAAAACGTACGTAATCGCTCTGTGATTCTCAAGTTTATTTAATTTTTGTTGTTATACTTGAGTTGTTAATTATTTCCTTCACTTAATTGGTTTATCTTATACCTTGTTTCCCCAATTTACAGTTTTGGGTACTAAGGATCCGTACTCGCGAGGATGAGATCGATTCGGTTCGAGACATGATATCTAGATATCTTATTCAACACATAGCGCCTAGTTAGTAGTGAGCATGATTAATATGTTATTGTGTTAGTGATTCTTTAATTTGCTATTGTTGTTCATTTGTATCTATTTGGTGTTTTGTCGTACAAAATATGCAATTTTGGTGTTATATATATAGTCATTTTATGTATTGTGTTAGTGTGATTCTTGTGTTGCTTGGTGGCTTAAGCTGATGCAAATTAAAAACTTGGTAGATGTCTCATAGTTTGTAGTTCATATTTAAAAAAAAAAATTCAACAAAGGCGACCTGATTTTTAAATCAGGTCGCCTTTGTTAGGATAAGGCGACCTGAATATAAGATCAGGTCGCCTTAATTCAAAAAAGGCGACTGATTTTGAAATCAGTCGCCTTTATTATCATAAGGCGACTGAATCCAAGATCGAAGTCGCCTTTAAGCGAACTCTATCTTCTTAAGGGCGACCTGATTTGAAATCAGGTCTCCTTATTTACCTATATAAGGCGACCTGATCCTAAATCAGGTCGCCTTATTAAGGTGACCTGATCTAATATCAGGTCGCCTTAATAAGACGACCTAATTTTGGATCAGGTCGCCATTTTGGAAATTTTCCTCTACCCCCTCCAAGACGTCCCTCAGAAAAGGGTCGTTAAGTGGGTCTTATTTAGGTCGTTGTTTAGCATTTTTGTAGTAGTGAGTCTAGAAGTAATCACGTTTTTAAGCAAGTTTCAACTAGCCTTAAATTGGAAATTTTTTAGTAAAACATGAAGGGCTAGATGGTTATGTGTGAGTAGAATACAGATTTCATAACGTATGATACCCAACTAATGAAAATAAAAAGGATAAGTTCTATGGGTGGGTCTTGTAGAATGTAATTTTAATATTGTTATTAAGATTAGATTGAATAATAACCCATCTCCATGTATTATAGGATTTCAAATTTGTCTAGGCCTAAAGGATAAGAAGAGCAAGAACTCTGGTGATGGGACAGAGTTAGCAAGACGTTTAGGTAGTAACTCTAATTTCACTTTCTTTGTATGTCTATATATGCTTGTTTAAACCATATTTGTGAGTTCTTCCTGTATGAGGCCATCACCACTCATGAATCGTTTCTCTACAAGGGCCGACCATGGGGTTAGCTTCCGGTGGCTAGGTAGGGCCTAGTGCATTTAGTTATTTTTGGGTTGTTAATTCACCCAAATTCTATTTTCCTAGCTCTAAGGTATTGAATCTTATGATGATGTTTGTATTACATGCTGCATGTGAACTGTGATACATGTTGTATGATTTTTGAATGTTGTTATGCCGTTGTGGACTGATTATGTTGTGGTTAAGTGCCATATACTGTCTATGCTTTGTCTGTGAAATTAATCTATTACTCTGGGAACCTTGAATTAGGCCCTTGTTACTACCAGATTTTCAAGGCGCATTGGACGCGGCTCCCAGGGCAAGGCAACGAATGACAGCAAATGGAAATGTCAGACCTAATTTAGTTTAGTCGGGGAATAGTATGTTGAGAATTCTATAATTATGTTTAGAGTTTGTAGGTAATATGATTGAATGTTGTGGGTATTTTTGTAATGAAATCAGGAATTTTATATCAGTAAATAGCGTTATTTCTATTTTGCCTATTAAACAGTGCGCTATGACTCTGATAAATGTTAGTACACTAGTAGGGTATTATAATAGAAGGTTCATCTCCAAAACTTCTACTGTTGATATTGACTAATGTAAATCCTAGACGATCCATCTGCACACCATTATTGACATTAACTCACTTCCATTTGAAAATGGAAAATTTAATTTTAACATAGTCCACCACCCAAATCTTTTTAATAACCCCATAATAAGGCATGATTGCCAATTTAGGCTTCTTATCTTTCAAACTAAAGAAGTGCATGGATTCAGCCTCTAACTTAAAACCACTGTTTTGGACAATGCTCCTATCATTTAGGGACTTCATGTAAAAGGTATAACTATTGATCACATATGAATTCCAAGTTATGACATCAACCTTAGGACCATGTGCTAACCATTTTATTATATGAGGGAAATCATTCTTTCTACATACTCTTGTGCTTGTTCCCTTTTTTCCTATGAATAAGAATAAATAAATATGTTTGGGTCCCGAAAGGACAAGTAAGGTCCAAAACTAATAGTCAAGGACCCAAGTACATAGGGGTACCAAAATGTCCATCTAGTGCCTTGTGTGCGTAGTTAGATTTGAAAAAGAATGGACATAAG
Source organism: Acacia pycnantha (assembly GCA_025563575.1). Lineage (NCBI taxonomy): Eukaryota > Viridiplantae > Streptophyta > Magnoliopsida > Fabales > Fabaceae > Acacia > Acacia pycnantha. The sequence goes on from JAMWYP010000146.1 coordinate 1,113,956, forward strand.
GGTACGAAGAAGAGGAAGAATAATCTAATAGTTTCTCATGAACCTAAAAGAAAACTCACATTAGTTAGGAGAACTCATGGAGAAGCCATTGCAACAACCTCATCCTCAAATCAAAAGAAGCAATTGATACAAGAAGAAAGTGTAATACCCCAATATTTATATTTAAGCAATTAATACCTATTTAAAATAGGAAAACATATTGCTTCTAATTTTAGGAATTTATTTGTTTATTTTCTTTGGAATTTAAAGAGGCAAAAATCCAATATTATTTTAGGGAACATAAGTTGCCCTATGATTATTAAAATAATGCATGGTGCATAAATGACCAATGTAAACCCAAAAGTTGTGAGAAAATAATAAATCCAATTAAAGAAAATTGCCAACAATTAGTAGATAATTAATTATGGCTAAAATAAGCAAGAAAGTGTTGTGTAAACACTTAAACAAATTGAAGAAAATTAGCAACAATAGATGAATAATTTAACTTACACTAATTGAGATTAGTTGCATAATCCTTCAAGATAATTGGAGGCAAATTAGGATCATCAAAGAGGGTCATAATTTCGAAATGTATAAGGGCAAAAAATGAAGCATTAAGCTTGTCTAATTAAAGCACTAATCAATTCACCAATGACAAATGCAATTAAGGGTTAAGTAAACTTTGGTAATTAAAGTTGAAAAGTCAACAATTGCAACTTCTATCAAGGGCCAAGATTGAATCTAATAAAGTTAATCTAATGGTCCTAATTAATTAAACCTTAATCCTTGACAAAATGAACCAACCAATGGGAGCACTTGATGATGGGATATTTTGGCAAGTGGGAGAGCATATTCCTTGGCCAAGAAAGGGCCATGTATTTCGAAAATTTGAAGAAGGAAGGAGAGAGGAAAATATGTATGTGTGGTGTGTGTGAGCCAAGTGATTGGAAGAAGATATTTTGTGAAAAAGCCAATGGGATAAATGAGAACCGATAGAAAATAAATGGTGTACTAAAATATGTTAATCATAGATCAAATATAAGAACTTATTATGAACAAGTGTATTTTTAGCTTGAGATAGGTTATCTCCAAAGTCATTTTCGTAACTTTTGGGATTAATCCTAAAATGACTAAAAGGCTAGTAAAAACCCCTAATTGGACCATAATTCTTGTTATTCCAAATACTTCTCAAGAGACTACATAAACTTCAAACTTTATTTCTAAAAGTATTTGTGATTTTATAAGCACATACAATTAGAATACTAAGTAGGGAAATTAATCGGTAAGAGGAAATCCTAAAGAGATAGGATTTCATTACGAAATGGAAGAGATAAGGAAGAGAGAGGAGAGAGGGAAGAAATTAGTGGTAGAGTGAAGGGAAAAATGAGTGATTTTAATGAGGCCACATATGCCTCATCTTGACCGTTGATGAAAAGTTAATCCAAGGGTTGAGATCTCTAGGATTTCTCTATAAATAGAAGCTTAGGTTCTTCACAAATTTCACACCAAAAACTATTCTTAAGCAATGTAGAGAGAAGTTAGAGAGAAGTGGGAGCAAGAAGGAGGAGGAAGTTCTTCAAGAGGTAAGTTCTAGTCTTTAGCTTTTGGTAGTTCTTGAAGTTCTAGGTTAAGTTCATAGCTTAGATGTTGTTTTGATCTTTAATCTTCCAATATATTGTTGTTATCATTTTTTTTATGATTAAATATGGTTGGATTTCGAAAATATGGATGAAGGAAGTTTTATAGCAAAATTTTGGAAGATTAGAGTCAAAGTAGCGAAGCTCTGGTGAAATTTCGTCGGTTAGCGAAGTCAGGGGTAAAATAGTCATTTTTGACTAAGATATCCATTAGGATATTGTTTATCGCTTAATAGATATAGTATTACCCTTTAGGATATCCGGAAGTCCGGATTCGGGTTCAAAAGGCCGGACGTTTGGCGTTCGCGTATTGTAAAACTAACTCTGATGCTTATTGTATGCTTATATGTGATGGATGATAACTCTGCTGTGTGTTTATGTACTGTTGATATATGATAACTGATAACTCTGCTGTAGGCTTATGTACTATTGGGATACGCTTGCTGTGTGTGATACATCTTCCAGGGGGGCTTATGTACTATTGGGATACGCTTGCTATGTGTGACACATCTGCTTTATGCTTATGTGCTATTGGGATACGTTTGTTGTGTGTGACACATCAGCTTCATGCTTATGTGCTATTGGGATACACTTGTTGTGTGTGATACATCTGTTGTGTGCTCATGTTCTGTTAATGTTGTGAATATCTATAATCCATATACTGTCATATTTAAGCATGAGGTTAACTGTTACCTGAGGTCTGATGGGCATTGGACCTCAGTCTTAACTAATAGTACAGGAAAGGAACAATCAGAAATATCAGAAATATCAGAGAGGGTACCGGTAGATGGAGCCATAGAGAGGAACCAAGGGGCAAGCCCGTTATAATGCACCGGTTGAGGCAGGAGCTGGAAGAAGTTATCAGAGCCTATTATCAGGTATGGATCTAATAAAGTTACTTCGTACAGTTTGGTGCCGAAGGCAAGGCTAGTCTATGTGGGTCAGACAATCAGTCGCCGTGAACTCGGTGAGACTCCCATGATAGACACTTACCTGGCCATTCTATTCAGTTAACGGAGTTAGGTTCATTGCCCCAAGTCTAGTTAAGGCTTGGTCTAAGTTGTATAGTTACTTTTTGGGAAATGTAATTGTACAAAGCTCTGTATATTGTATCACATGAATATTCCTTCGGGATTTTCAATTTAACCAGCATACGCCTGGCATCATCATATGTCGGGGTATTTTATATTAGATACTCATTGTCCAATGTTAGCACATTGCTCTCCGTTTCCGTAGTACTTTGATGTAACACCTCAAACTCTGTCGATTTTTCTAAAACCAAGTGTCAACCGACACCATTTGAGCTATGGAATTTGGGGTGTTACAGAAAGAGAATGTTCCACCTCAAGAACAAACTACCATAGAGTACTGCTCAACTATCTTGAGGAGAACAAGAAAGGGAGAATCTCTCAAATATCAAACAGAAGACTATTGAAGTCTATATCTTTTGAGAGAGCTTTGCAGACACTCATGGAAAAAAAATATGAAGAATCAATGTGACAAAAAGAGGCAGTGGGTAAACAAAGTCAATCCTCCAAGGTATATAATAGTAAAATCTCCTACGTTATTATCTATAATATTTATCAAGGTTTTATATTTTGAAGCCTTAGGAATGAGCATTGCAAACTATTTTGAAATTGAGTTTTCACATTCCTTAAATATCCACTTAATAAATTTATTTATAAAGGGATTGCAATATTCAGTAGCTTAATTATTTATGCATATGTGATGATTTGAAAAGAAAGAAATTCTTTTATGCATAAAATCATCATTAGTTCACTCTGCTCAATTGTTCTAAATTGACTATATTCTTAGAGCATGTGAATTTTGTTCCTACAAGCTAATAATGAATGGATCCACGTAAAGTTGGACACCAAGAAAGGAAAAGACTTATATGATTTTTCTAGGATAAGAAAAAGCTTATCAAGAGAGCAACTACATAGAAAAATAATTTGAGTCTTAATGAAGCTAAACAAGCTATGTTTGATGTTAATGGTTAACGTCAAAAAATGAGACATCTACATCAATCCACCTTAACTAGGCAAGCTTTTATAAGGACAAGAGGAATTACGGTGATATCTAATTCTTACCATATTATGCTACACTTAAATGAATTACACATTTGAGTAATGAATACTTGCCCATTATTGCATTCCATTAACAATCAATCATTTATGATTTTCAAAATGTTTTCAGATTGCTAAATGGGCCCTACGTGAATTTATGCATAACTTTCTGAGTTTATGTTTTTGAAAGGCACATTCTAAAATTAGTTTGGATTTCAATTCACCTTGATTTATAAGAATGCATACACATGTTTTGAAAAATATTTGTACTTTGATTGCATTCAAATGATGTTTCAAAATTGGAAGTTAATATTTTTGTATACTGAAAGTCAGATAAGCTTCAAATCTGTCCACTAGAGTTTTTCCCTATCATTCACATATTGATGTTTCAAGTTCATTTCCTATTAACGAGTTCAATTTGTAAAAGTGTTATGCTTAATGCAAACTTTTAGTTGTCCATATTATTCCAAGCGTTATGAATGATTACTAATGCATTAACCATTATAGTGGAATAACTCATTAGGATAATATTCTGGAACTCTAATCATTTGGACTAATGAGTACGTGCCTCTCACCATAGATCCTTGTACTCATCTTGTTGCTCAAATACATTAACTATTATTTTCATTCACTTTTGAGTAATTATGACCTAGTATTCAAATTCTTGCTTTGAATATTAATTTATTTCAAGACTCAATTCTAAAAAGCAAGATTATCTCTTGGTCAATAGCAAAGTCATCGTACTCATATATTCCTATTGTACTAAGCATGCATTGCTAATGCTTTACCCTTATGACTTTTGCTTTTGAGAAAATTCTTCAACATGTTAACTTCAATGTTCGACATGTTCTCCAAAAATGAAGCATTCCGATATATTCTTTAACAAGTTGACTTCCACCATGTTTAGCGTGTGCATTGATTTTAAACATGTTTTCATAAATGAATTTCTTATATATTAAAATCTCAATTTCATAATGCATTATCATGGTTTGAAAGAGCATTTGAGATTTGAAACAATTTGTATATTTCATTACCATTTTTGAAAAATATGATCTTATTCATGAACCGTTATTTGATAAATGCTTATAATTATGGATGAGAATTTCTATGATCTTTGATCAAACTTATATGCATTTGGAAGGATTTTTGCCGTATCTCCTAAAACAACCAAGTTCGTAATTAATTTGCAGAATTAGCGAACCTGGGTCGTTTCCCAACGAATTTGCAGCGGACTTGTTTAATAACAATAATGAAACAGAATGACAAAATGGGGGGTTTGGTTTAACAGAATAGAACAAAACGAAATAACATAACCAAAATGCAATAAATAGAGTCAAACAGAATCAAATAAACAGAGACAGATTAAAGATGATCAACCCAACGAATTGATTCCAGAAACCTCCATCATTGAACGAAAATACAACTAACCCACGTTTGGTTCCGAAGAATCGAAATCTCTGCATTCATCCAGAGATTCCCTCGCCTAGACGATCGCCTGGAATCTGTCCGGACAGTGACGTCTCACTGTGCAATCGCACAGCAACACTGTAACCTAGTCCGAACTAAGTCCTTGGGATGAACCAAACCGAATATTAAATCTAATATTCGAACTATTTCCAGAAATCGAATCCGATAAGATGAAAACAGAATCGAGTAGTTACCGATTAGGCACGAGTTCTCTGGATGAATCATGGAATCCTCATCGTTGGGTTAATCACAAGAGTTTAGCCGATCATGGCTGGGAAAATCGAAGAACGAACGAAGAACACGAAGAACACGCGAAGAACATGAAGAACAGATGAGAGAAAATGAAAACTTGTATTTTGATCCACTCTAATGTTAAAAACGTGAATGAATATGTTTGTGGCAGCTGCCCTACTTAAAAATAACCTAAAACGAAATAGGCTCTCATAGTTTTAGCCCAAAACAGAAATAAAATAAAACTGGACTTAAATTACAAAATTCGGGTCCAAAATAAATCCAGAATTGTACATCCGAATTTGGCTCCAAAATTGACCGCCTTCTTGACCGAATTGGCTCTTGATGTCTTCATAACAATTGTAGCTCTCTGAATCATCTGAAATATGAGACAAAAATGAGGCAAATCTGATGTCTGGTTCAAGAGTTATGGTAAAAATAGTGAAGCAATACAAAACTGGAATTTTATTATTAAAAATGGCTAAAATGTAATAAAAGGCCCAAAGCCCAAATGAACATAAAAGCCATTATTTATTAACTAAAGAGTCCCAAATTATTATTCAAGAGACAAAAATAAGTGTATAAAATATTCAATTATCAAATTCCCCCACACTTATCTTTTGCACTCTGAGCAAAATTCAAAGAGAAAGACCTAAAGGAAAAACTCTTCTTTACTAATAATTGCTAACAATGCAAAAATTGAATCAAGGGACACAAAGCTTCAAAAGACCAATCATTCAAGACCAAAACCCCTTCATCTCAAATTACAATTCATGGTAGTGTCAATCAATGATGCTAATCAGAAAAGATGATCTCTCAAATGATGCGCTCAATCAATCAGTCTCTCAAGTGTTTAAGGTAATAAGTGTATCGCTCAAATTCTACTCAAGAAATTTGTTCTACCATAAGCTTGCTCAACTTCTACGTCTCCACTACTCATAACACATACATGCACAAATCAAGAGAGCTTGTAATTAAAGGTTGTAACGGGGCTAGGGTGAAGGTAGGTAATAGTATGGAATAAGAGGCTAAGCACCAAAGAAATCAAAAGGAAGAGCACTGATTAATACAATCATTCTCTATGTATGAAACTTTTATTCTACTCATATATACATTCCTTTCTATGTATTTTCTTTTCTTTTATTTTCTTTTGTTTTTTTTTCTTCTTTCTTTTTTTTTTTTTTACTTTTCTTTCTTTCCTTTCATTGTATACGTAATTACAATGTCAAAATCAAATATCCCCCACACTTAAACTGTTGCACTCTGAGCAACCCCCACACTTAAACACAAAACAAGTGGAAACCAATGCTCAATAAATCTTCAAGGTGCGGAATAAAATGGTTTTACGCTTAGGCTTGTAATGTGGCTTAGAAAAGAATGGGTCAAAAGGCACAGAGGGGCTAGCAAGGGAATCATAATGCAAGGGAAAGCTATTTGGCCAAAGTGAGGAGAATAAAAGAAAGAAAACAAGCTTCCATCATACTTATGCACGTAAGTGAAAAATGTAGTTTCAAAAAGAAAAGGAGCAAGTTCTAGAGAACACAAATCATGAGAGATGCACACATGAAAGAAAGAATGGCAAAAGATGAATTCCATTCATGCAGGCCCAAAACCTCACAATGTCAATACCAACTTAGGTAATCAACAACATCAAATCAACTACCAAGACTTGTAATCGAAGAGTCAAGAGTTCCAGACTAAACAGAATGATCCATTAAAACCAAAATGTCCTAGTTCATAATATGTAGCAATCATTAGAAAGAATGTATTTATTATTATTTTTTTTTTTTTTCAAAAAGCAAAGTAGAAAAGGAGAACAAATAAAAGAGAGGGAGGGAGAAGAAGGAAGAATACTCCCCAAGGGTTTATGGAGGATAAGTGGCATCAATGAGGAGAATCTCTGCGCCATTTGATGGGGACCTTTTGTCATTAGCCTTGGGGTCCACAATCAACAATTAACCAAGGATTGCGTATAGGCAAACCCTAGGATCGTTCTCTCTTCTCGAGGAGCCTTTTATTGAATCCTAAGTAATCTAAATGTCATGCAAATACAATGGAAACAAAGGGGGATTGGGTTTTGGATTTTTAAAGTAATAAACCAAAATAGAAATGCAATTTAATTAAATGCTAACTATTATTTTTGGTATTTTTCTAAAATGGAATGGAATGGAATATGAAAATGGAAATATAAATGATGGATGCATCTTGATAATGAAGAAGTGACTATCCTTGCTCAAAAATTATGGAGTTGAAACTCATTAAGTCTTAATTAGAAAAACCTCAAGATATCACTTAAGTCCAATATTCTCAATTAATAATAGCTCTTACGATCGTAATCAACTACTACCTTTCGAGATATTGTTTAAAACCACTTAATGTGCAATTAAGATTGGAATAATGTAAACATGAGTCTTCTTGGAATTGAGTACTAATCAGTCCCTCAAATGCACAAATCAACCACATTAATTAGACAATATCAAGCTAACCAACATAGTCTCTTTGCAACCACAAGCAATTCAAATACATATAATCTTCATATTACAAATCCAATCTCAATCACAAATATCAAACCATAAGAGACAATAATCATTAATCTCAGTCCAGAATCATACACAACAATTCCTAAATCTAGGCAATCAGTATATAAATCTAGACTATGGGATGATAGGAAAACTCCCCTATGTAGTCCAAAAAGCTCAAGAACAAATCATCATCACCAAGAAGCAGAGAATCAGCCGCTCATTGCAATCTGAGGACCCACCGGAATCTGGAATTTTAGAGTAGTGGTTGACGGTGGTTCAAGAGCAAGAACGAAGGTCACTGGCAGTGTCTCGTCGGAAAACTGGAACGTGAAGGTCGACGGTGCTCTGATGGGTTCAAGAGAAGGAAGACGATGGTGGTTGATGGTGTCTCCGTTCCCTCTCTCTAAAGCTCTCGTCAGGACCCAAGCTCGCGGCACTCTGATCTCGAACTCCCCTCTATAGCGTCTTCTACGATGGTGAACGGTGGTTGAAGGGGAAGGCGTGGTCGCCGGCAACGGTGAAGGAAGAGTGGAAAGTCGCCGGCGACGAGGGAGGTACAGATCAGATCGAAGGAAAAAGGAGGAAGGTCTCCGCCGCTGGTTCTGGTTCTGTCTCGGGTCTCCTCTTCTCTCCCTGGTCCGTGTCTCTTTTGTTTTTTTTTTTTTAATTTTACTGAACCTAATTGGTCCTGGTCAAAACGCAGAGTTTTGACCAGGGACCAAATTGCAAAGTGGAAAAGGTTTCTATGGACATGGATGGAGGGACTAATCTGTAAAGTGTGAAAGTCTTACAATTTGAGCTCCAACTTTCATTTCCAAATTTGATTTAATTCCTTCAACCACCTACAATCAAAATTAATTAACCTTCATCAAATGTTCTCAGAAAAATCAATGATTAAGAGTAATTACAATTTTATGACAATTTTGCCCTTTTAGTCTAAATTTAATATATTTACTCTTAATATCAATTTATAACAAGAAAGACATTTTAAGCTCAACAACTATGACAAAATCCATTAAGAATCCCAATTAAATAATGAAAAATCATATAAAATATGGTTCAATCAATTCCCCCACACTTAAACCTTTGTACTCTGAACAAAGGCGATTGAGTACAAGATTCCAAGTCCAAATCATTAATGTATTTGAAAGATGAGCAATTTCATAATTAGGAAGCAATGAATTAATTAATCAAATTCTTCAAACCAACAATATTCATAATCAAGGATGTAAAGAAATTAGCTGACTACACAACCCAAAATATTAGAATGAAGCACAAGAGAACTCTCAAGGTATTATAACTGTTTCACTCATCTCACCTTATTGGAATAATTTCACTCTAGCTCACTTAATGAACACCATACCATAGGCTTGCAACAACTCTAGCATCTCCACTATTAATCGCAATTAATGTAATGAATCAAGAGGACTTTAAAAGCTTGTAATGATGGATGAAGGCTAAATGGAATGAATTAATGAGAAAAAGAAAATAGTTAATATGCAAGTCACAATTAATAACCAAGTTTATAGCATCTAAATAACTTTACAAACTTTTGCCAATTCTTTTGAAAATTCATGAACAAATGCCTTCTTCATTTGTTTATTTTTTTTTCTTTTTTTTTCTTTTTTTTTTAATACTTTCTTTCTTTCTTTCTTTCTTTTCTCTTCTTCTTCTTCTCTTTTTTTTTTCAAACTAAACTCACTTTTTTATATACATGGCATTTCAAATTTTTATTGGCAATTCTCTTTTGATTTTTAGAATTCTATGAACACTATGAGTAATGACATGCATACAACGTTAGGAATGGCTCAAAGAGGGAAGCAAATGGTAGATGAATGTAGGTTTGTGTTTAGGTAAAAATGGTTTAGAATTGAATGCCTCTTTCATTTTCATCACAATAACACAATACCTTTTTGAAAAAGAGTTGAAACAAGTTCTAGAAGGTGAAAAACCAAGTGAACATGCACTCATGAAAAGAATTTAAGGCTCAAATATTCTTCCAACAAGGGTTTTTCTCCAATGCTCACTCTAACAAAATCGATTGCATAGTAAACTAACCACAAAGCATCTACTCAACTATTCCAAGTGCTAACCTTACAAACACAACCAATCAAAACATTGCAATTAGCTATAATCATGCTTAACTCTTAAATGCACTAATGATTTATAAACTCTCATTTTCAAAATAAGGAGTAAGCAAAAATCCAATTGTGGGTTCATTTCTCTTCCCATTCACTTAAAAAGCAAAATATGGTTTTAAAAAGTTGCCAAAACACTAGATCTCATGAAAGCTCAAATTTTTTTTTTCTAGTTTTAGGCATTTTCTCATTTAAAAACAACCATTTAATTGGGACTCAAAATGTATTCCCCCCCCCCCACACTTAATCAACACATTGTCCTCAATGTGAAAAAATCACTCTAAAGAGAATGATAAACAAGGTAAAATTCAAGGCACAATGGTAATTAAGTAGGGTAGTGACCAAGAGAATGCAAAGCACACATAGGGGTTCTTATTCTACTTACTCAAATACATTATTTCTACTTTTCTAATACAACAATTAAGCCCAAGTGATCATAGGAATTAGGAAGAAAATAAGTGAGGAAATAGACAACTTTGTGTTAGAGTATCTTAAGTCGCTTGAAGGAGAAGTTCTCATCGCCAATGAGAATCATGCATTTGTCTTTAAAAATATCTTCTCTTCTATTGAATTTCCTTGTTGGAGGTGGCTCAGGATCAATCAGGAGAGGTCCAAGAATGTACGGTAGAGATTGACTCCCCTGATGATCTTTCCAACAATATGCCTGCAAAGAAGACAAGCAAATAGCAGTATCCCATCCAAAAATAGCAAGATGGAGAGATTTCAAGTGACGTAAATTTATTTTAGGAACTAAACTCTCCAAATAACTATCACATCCAAGGAAATCAACGACACTCCCGTCGGTAGGAGTCAAGCAACCAGATTGCATTGTGAAAATTCTCTTGTGCTTGCAAAATGGAAGGTATGGAATCCAACTTAGTGTTGGAGTATACTACATCATTATTGCAATCACAAGAGATGGAAAGAAAAAGATTGGAAGAAGGAAGAGAATTTTTGAAATTGTCACCACCCGAGGTCTTTTCTAAATCGGGTGGCAAATCACAAGATAAGACTTGTTGGAAAGATTCATCAATATGTAGAATTTTATCAATCAAAATTTAAGAATCTTTGTTGCCAACAAGACTACAAGGAGGTGATCCAGTGGGAATTTTATGCATTTGGTATTCTAGGCTATGATCTTTCTCACTCATATCAACAACATAATCCACAAGTAATGGAGAATCACTAAGCAAGTCAGAATCACCAAATAATGCATCATTAATCTCAGTGCAAATAGGACACCATGCATTATTAGCACATGCACAAATGAGAGAATCACTCACAGATGCAAAATCAGGATAATCAGTATACCATTCACCAAGAACATCATCAACAACATTGGCATTTATGCTTGATTCAACCTTTCCAAAATTGACATGCTTACTATCATCAATAGTACAAGAGGATGCATTCTGATCAATGGTAAAGTCAACCACTTCACTAAATGCTTCCTTTTGAAGCTCAACAAGTAAATGACATTTTTCATGATAACAATCTACACATATTTGATATTTCTCACAAGAACATGAAAATATGTCATTCAATTTATCGCAATCATCACTAGTACTATGAAGAGAAGCATTTTCAACAGTTAAAGCATCACATGAAGAAATAGGAGCACACTCATCAGCAAGTACAATCGAATCACTACTACTAAAGCCAATTGGTTGAGCAATTACATTTTCAAACAATTGAGGGGATTCAACAATGATTGCCTCGTCCACCTCATCATCGCTCAAATCATGAATTGCTTCATTAGTTAGAGTAGTGTGAGAGCCTACTTCTACAAAAATTGTCCTTATGTGACCACTCCTCATTTATAGCCCAAGCCGTTTGATTTTGAAAATCTCCAATGACTTCACAAAGGGAAGATTCTTGGTTGGGCACACATGGTTGAGAGTGAGGTCCATAAGGTGGCCCAAATGAGTATAAGGATTCATAAGATGGATGGTATGGTTCGGGAGTGGGATGAAAGGAAGGATGGTATGGTGAGTGAGAGGGTTGATGATATTGTTGAAATGGAGGTTGGTGGAGTGGTTCATGTAATGGGTGGTGGGATGGGCCATGACATTCTTGATTGCCTACAAAAGAGTGAGAATTGAAAGGTAGATTACGATTGTCATAAAACCAAGCCATGAAAGTTCAATACAATTAATTCCCAATGAATTACAAAATAAGTATCTATCTATAAACTATAAAAGCTAAGAAAAGGAATCTAAGAAAATATAAATGCAAATTAAAAAGAAAAGAAGAAGATTTTTTTTTTCAAAATGACAAAAGATGCAAGTGTGCTATGAATTAACTTGGAGATATGGTGAATTCAAACAAATAAGCTCAAAATCATATCGAATTTAATATAAACTCACCACACAGAAGCTACCAAGTTAAAACAATGCAATAATGCAATGAAAGCTACCTGAATGCAAAAACCCTAAACTATATGCAATTGAAAACAAAAATGTAAAACTAACAAGCTTCACACGAGAAACCCCTTGTCAAAAGTAAATTTGACAATTAGATTACCTAGGGAGCCAATTACTTAGCTCCCCGGTAACGACGCCATTTTTGGAAGGATTTTTGCCGTATCTCCCAAAACAACCAAGTTCGTAATTAATTTGCAGAATTAGGGAACCTGGGTCGTTTCCCAATGAATTTGCAGCGGGCTTGTTTAATAACAATAATGAAACAGAATGACAAAATGGGGGGTTTGGTTTAACAGAATAGAACAAAACGAAATAACATAACCAAAATGCAATAAACAGAGTCAAACAGAATCAAATAAACAGAGACAGATTAAAGATGATCAACCCAACGAATTGATTCCGAAACCTCCATCATTGAACGAAAATACAACTAACCCATGTTTGGTTCCGGATGAATCGAAATCTCTGCATTCATCCGGAGATTCCCTCGCCTAGACGATCGCCTAGAATCTATCCAGACAGTGGCGTCTCACTGTGCAATCGCACAGCAACACTGTAACCTAGTCCGAACTAAGTCCTTGGGATGAACCAAACCGAATATTAAATCTAATATTCGAACTATTTCCAGAAATCGAATCCGATAAGATGAAAACAGAATCGAGTAGTTACCGATTAGGCACGAGTTCTCTGGATGAATCATGGAATCCTCATCTTGGGTTAACCACAAGAGTTTAGCCGATCATGGCTGGGAAAATCGAAGAACGAACGAAGAACACGAAGAACGCGCGAAGAACATGAAGAACAGATGAGAGAAAATGAAAACTTGTATTTTGATCCACTCTAATGTTAAAAAACGTGAATGAATATGTTTGTGGCAGCTGCCCTACTTAAAAATAACCTAAAACGAAATGGGCTCTCATAGGTTTAGCCCAAAACAGAAATAAAATAAAACTGGGCTTAAATTACAAAATTCGGGTCCAAAATAAATCCAGAATTGTACATCCGACTTTGGCTCCAAAATTGACCGCCTTCTTGACCGAATTGGATCTTGATGTCTCCATAACAGTTGTAGCTCTCTGAATCATCTTAAATATGAGACAAAAATGAGGCAAATCCGATGTCTGGTTCAAGAGTTATTGTAAAAATAGTGAAGCAATACAAAACTGGAATTTTATTATTAAAAATGGCTAAAATGTAATAAAAGGCCCAAAGCCCAAATGAACATAAAAGCCATTATTTATTAACTAAAGAGTCCCAAATTATTATTCAAGAGACAAAAATAAGTGTATAAAATATTCAATTATCAGCATTCTTATCAATGACATCTTTACTACATAAAGTATATTTACAAATTATCGTTCTTGCTATCGTTTATTTGTTACACTTTATGTTTGAATTTATTTAATTGGGTAAAATTATATTTTTGTTTGTTATTGGCTTATTATACTCTTTGCTCAAATATCATATGGTTCAATTATGTAAGAGTGAGCAAAAGAGTTATTATATCTAATATTGTGTGGACCAAAGAAAAGTTGGGTACCAAAGAATACGTATTTACACTTTTGTAGTAGTTGACCAAAAGGATCTTTTAGGTACAAAGATCATAGGCGAATAGAATAGGCCTCATTGGCAGTGGTTGCATATTCTGTGGTATCACTCAAGTGATACCTTGAGTGACATCCCATCACTAGCATGTAACTAGAAAGAGAAAGAAATAAAGGGTGGAAATTAAGACTTCAAGGCTAGTTGAGACACAGTATCTTGTTAAATAGAGATGGTCCCCTAGTCATCCCTTCTTTGGTCAATCTATCTTAAACTATCTAAGATAGGAGCTTCAACAATCTCACATTGAGCTTGCCACAAACAATATTGAAGTTCATCACTTCTGTGAATGACAAGATTAGGAAACTCAGTGAATTGATCAACCAAAACTTCAAGGCCTTTTTTGAATAGCAAGAGGCTTAGACCAAGATGATACAGGAGCATACTATCTTGATGAGAAGATATTAGCAGAGACCAATTTATTGTGAGATCCTATTCAAAGATCATTTGGGATTTATGTTCTTGAGAGGCCTTCAGAGAAGTTGGCTACAGAGACTCATCCTCCTGAAGTTCCTCTTCATCCATCTTCAGAGATCCTTAGTAGTGATGATATAATCAGATAGTAACTAGCCAATGATGCATCAGTGGACTACAGAGGATTATGACTTGAGTAATTATGACATTACTCGAGTGTGGTATTGTATTTTGAATTAATTAAAATAATATGCATATATCATAATCATGTTAAGCTAACTTGATTTCATTCATTCCATTTTATTTCATGAATTTAGCCTAAGAAAACTCAGTTATATAATGATCTTTATTTTTTAAATAATTTTATCATCAAAGAAACCATAAGTAATTTCTTCAGACCAATTTCAAGTCCACTCAAGTGAATTAGAAATTTTTTTATTTCTGAGGTACCATGTTATGTCCACTGAAGGGTATCCAGACCTCATAACATTTGGTATTACATTAACATTTGGTATCATTAAGGGGGAGCTTCACATTTTTTAGTCATGCATTCATTAAGGGGGAGCTTTGATAATTGAATATTATTTCACTTATTTGTATCTCTTGGTTAGCAATTTAGGAATATTTAATAGAGAAATAATGGATTTTATTACTTAATTGGGATTTAGGCTTTTAATTAGATTAAATTCGTTTTTGGTAATAAAATTCCAGATTTAAAGTGCTTTACTATTGTCACCATAACTTTTGATCTAGATATCATATTAGCCTGAATCTTCTTTCATATTTTAGATGATTCAGAGAGCTACAATTGTTATGAAGACTCGAAAGGCTGATTCAGACAAGAAGATGGACGAAGTTGGAGATAAAGACAAATGCATTTTTCTGGATTTTTATTTTACCCGAATTTTGTAATAAAAGACCAATTTTTAGAGGTTTCCTATTTTTTAGAGATTTCCTATTGATTAGAGGTTTCCTATTTGTTAGAGGTTTCCTATTTTTTAGAGATTTCCTATTTATTACAGGTTTCCTATTATTAGGGGATTCCTATTTTTGTTTAGTCATCTCTCCTATATAAGGAGGATTAGATGGTGGCTACAAACATATTCTCGATATTCTCAATTATACTTTATGAGACTTTTGGATTAAATTAGAAGCTTATTCTTTTCTCTGAATTGTTCATCATGTTCATGTTCTTCTTCATCTTTTCTTCTGAGTTTTGCCTAGCCATGCTTGGCTAAGCTTTTGTGGTTGACCCATGGATTGAGGATTTTGTGAATCTAGAGGGCCCGCACTTCAATCGGTAACGTAATTTGTTTCTGTTTATTTTAATCGGATCGGATTATGATTGAGGAATGAGTATTAGATTTAATACCCAGATTGATATCCCAAGGACATAGGTCGGATCGGGTTACAGAGAGCGTTGTGCGATCGCACAGCGAGCTCGCCATGAGTTCGATCAAATGCTAGACGATCGTCTAGTCGAGGGAGTTTCTGAATAAACGTAGAGATTTCGGTTTGTCCAGAATCAATCACAAGTTCGATTATTATGTTTTGTCCGATGAAGGTTATGGAATCCCAATTCTGGGTTAATCGTTTTTAATCTGATTAATCTCATTTTCTTATATTCTGTTCTAGCTTTGCTTCATTTTAATTACCTTGAAAAACTCCCCCATTTTGGTTATTGTGTTACTTGTTTACTGTTGATTTTGGACCCACTGTGAATTCCTTGAGAGAAACGATCCAGGTTTCCTATACTAAAAATCTTTGAATCCTGGTTATTTTGTGAGGGCTCGGCAACTCTCATCAAAATTTGGCGCCGTTGCCGGGGAATTTGCATCGGTCTGATTACTAACAGTAAAGTAGTTTTATTTTTTTATTTTTTTATTTTTTTTTGTCTCGGCGGGATATATCGGGTATTTCAGAAATTGTTTGACTTACTCCGATTTGGCTGATTTTTGTTGAGCTGATGGAAAATAGCATTTAAATAAGAACACAATGCTTATTTTAGCCAAATTCCATCGTTTAAACCACTTTTTCAATTTTTTTTAGTTCATTTTCGGGTCCCACAATAGTGTAGAAGTTGTTTTGTGGTGGTCCCATAAATTTTAAAAATCATTTGATAGTGTTTCTAGATTTGTTTAGGTTAATTTCTAGCATAGATTTTGTTTTGTTTTACTTTGTTTTTTTTTTTTTGTGTTTTTGTGTAGTTAGGTAGTTATCTTGTTATTCATTGGGAATTAATTGTATTTACTTTCATGGCTTGGTTTTACGAAAATCATAATCTACCTTTCAATTCTCACTCTTTTGTAGGCAATCAAGAATGTCATGGTCCATTTCACCACCCATTACATGAACCACACCACCAACCTCCATTTCAACAATATCATCAACCCTTTCACTTACCCTACCATCCTTCATTCCATCCCACTTCCACACCATGCCATCCATCTCATGAATCCCTATATCCATTTGAGCCACCTTATGGACCTCATTTTCAACCGTGTGTGCCCAACCAAGAACCTTCCATTTGTGAAGTCATTGGAGATTTCCAAAATCAAACAACTTGGGCTATAAATGAGGAGTGGTCACATAAGGAAAGCTTTCATCAACAAATGGACTCTATGCTTAAAATTATGGAACAACAAGTGAAAAGGAGTGAGAGATTAGGAAAAGAAGTTGAGCAACAATCACAAATGTTGAAAATGATGTTTCAAGAAAATCCTTCTCTCATGGTCACACATGCACAAGAAGTGAAGCAAGTGCAAAAACACATTGAAGAGTCTTCCCTCCCATTTGGTAATGATCTTATCCATATAGAAGTAGACTCTCCTACTACTTTAACTAATGCAGCAATTCATGATTTGAGTGATGATGATGTTGATGAGGAAATCATTGTTGAACCCCCTCAATTGTTTGGAACTGTAATTGCTCAACCAATTGGCTTTAGTAGTAGTGATTCAATTGTACTTATTGATAAGTGTAATCCTATTTCTTCATGTGATGCTTTAACTATTGAAAATGCTTCTCTTCTTAGTACTACAGATGATTGCAATAAACTGAATGACATATTTTCATGCTCTTGTGAGGAATATCAAATATGTGCAGATTGTTATCATGAAAAATGTCATTTACTTGTTGAGCTTCGAAAGAAAGCATTTAGTGAAGTGGTTGATTCTACCATTGATCATAATGCACCCTCTTGTACTATTTATGATAATAAGCATGTCAATTTTGAAAAGATTGAATCAAGCACAGATGCCAATGTTGATGATGATGTTATTGCTGATTGTCCAGATTTTTCATCTGTGAATGAGTTTGTTGTATGTGATTGTTCTGATTATGAATGGTGCCCTGTTTGCACTGAGATTACTGCATCTGATTTTGACTTGCTTGAGGAATCTGATGTTGATTCTAAATTTGAGCTGCATTCTAATCCTGATGTACACCCTGATGTTCATTCCCTTGACACTATTGATTTTAAAGATACTCCACTTACCCCTAACCATAATGATGCTTTGAATGATGGAATTAATATCTCCATTGATTCTATTGATATTATTCATGATCTTGACATGACTGTTGTTAGTGGGGATACTATTAAAGATAAGTGTGGGGAAAGCCTTGCTTTTGATATGCATTTATAGGGAAAGACCATCATGAAATATGATGTTTCACATGTAGAATTTGTCTTGTGTGATGATTTGAGCAACCATTGTGAGACTATTTTGAGTGATCACTTGAATTATTCTTTAGAGAGTTTGACTCTTACTGAGGAGAGTCATATTGTTTTCGTGGGTTGCTCAAAATATCTGGAAGTTCCAACATTTTCTTTTGATCAATTTCTTTTGGGATCTTCCTTGATTCTTGATAAATCGAGTTTTATTGATTATATTTATGTGGGACAAGATACTGCTTGGTGCCATGATTTTATGCAGGTACATGGATTGATTACTCCTATCCAAACACCTTCCATACTTGAGCTGAAATGTTATTTGCGGATCTTAAAAAGGAAGTTGTTTGCTAAACATCAACAAGGGACATCACTAGTGCTTTCATGTGACTTACAACCAGACAAAGGAAAGAAGCCAATTATGCCACTTCATTTGAGTCTCCAAGATTTTAATAGTCTGGTCGTACTCCTCCTTACTCTTTTACTTGCATTACCTACTATTATTGGTTATATTTATCTTTTGCACTAAGGCCAATGCATGATTTAAGTGTGGGGGAGGGATTTTGTTCTTACTTTTGGTTTTTGTTCTTTGTTTTCAAAATGAGAAAAAGAAAAATGTTTTTGTTTTGGTTTTGGTTTTTATTCCTAGTGTTCAAGAAAAGGAAGAAAAGTTTTCTTTTGTGAATAATTTCCCTTTTCAAAATAAAAATTAGTTTTATGAATAATACACTCTCTTTCTATGATTGCTCTACCTCTTGTGAACTTTGACATTTTAGTTTTGATGGATCCTTCTATTTGGGCTGAATTTCTGGACTCTTGAATTATATTTCTTGGTAGTTAATTTTGGGATGCTGGTTGCCTAAGTTGGTATTGACCTTGTGAGATTTTGGGCCTACATGAATGGAATTCATCTTTTGCCATTCTTTCTTTCATGTGTGCATCTGCTCATGATTTGTGTTCTCTAGAACTTGCTCCTTTTCTTTTTGAAACTACATTTTCACTTACGTGTATAAGTATGATGGAAGCTTGTTTTCTTTCTTTTATTTTCCCCACTTTGGCCTAATAGCCTTTTCCCTTGCATTATGATTCATTTGCTAGCCCCTTTGTGCATTTTTGACTCATTCTTTTCTAAACCACATTACAAGCCTAAGCGTAAAACCATTTTATTCCGCACCTTGAAAATTTATTGAGCATTGGTTTCACCTTGGTTTTGTGTTTAAGTGTGGGGGTTGCTCAGGAGTGCAATAGTTTAAGTGTGGGGGGAGATATTTGATTTTTTCATTGAGATTATGTATATAGTATAGTTTCTCCAAAAAAAGAAAAAAGAAAATGGCTTGGAAAAAAAAAGAGAAAAGAAAAAGAAAAAAAGAAAGAAAGAAAGAAAAGCAGAAAAAGAAAAGAAAGAAAGAAAGAAAAAAGGAAAAAAAAATTACATAGAAAGAAAGGAGATATATGAGTGAAACAAAAGTTTTCATATATAGATAATGATTGTGTTAATTAGTGCTCTTTTTAATTTCTTTGGTGCTTAGCCTCTCATTCCATACTATTACCTACTTTCACCCTAGCCCATTACAACCTTTAATAACAAGCTCTCTTGATTTGTGCATGCATGTGTTATGAGTAGTGGAGAAGTAGAAATTGAGCAAGCTTATGGTAGAACAATTTTCTTGAGTAGAATTTGAGAGATACACTTATTTACCCTATACACTTGAGAGATTGATTGAGGGCATCCTTGAGAGACCATCTTGTGTGGCTAGCATCATTAACTGAGATTGCCATGCTTTATAATTTGAGATGAAAGAAATTCAGTCTTGATTGGTTGATCTTGAGAAGCTTTGTGATCATTGTTTAACTTTTGAAGTTTGGCAATTGTTAGAAAGAAGAATTTTTTATTTTTTTTTTTTTTTTTCTTTTAATTTTCCCAGGAGTGCAAAAGGATAAGTATGGGGGAATTTAATAATTGAATATTATTTCACTTATTTGTATCTCTTGGTTAGTAATTTAGGAATGTTTAATAGAGAAATAATGGATTTTATTACTTAATTGGGATTTAGGCTTTTAATTAGATTAAATTCGTTTTTGGTAATAAAATTCCAGATTTACAGTGTTTTACTATTTTCACCATAACTTTTGATCTAGATATCGGATTAGCCTGATTCTTCTTTCATATTTTAGACGATTCAGAAAGCTACAATTTTTATGAAGGCTTGGAAGGCTGATTCGGACAAGAAGATGGACGAAATTGGAGATAAAGACAGATGCATTTTTCTGGATTTTTATTTTGCCTGAATTTTGTAATAAAAGACCAACTTTTAGAGGTTTCCTATTTTTTAGAGATTTCCTATTGATTAGAGGTCTCCTATTTCTTAGAGGTTTCCTATTTTTTAGAGATTTCCTATTTATTAGAGGTTTCCTATTATTAGGGGATTCCTATTTTTGTTTAGTCATCTCTCCTATATAAGGAGGATTAGATGGTGGCTACAAACATATTCTCGATATTCTCAATAATGCTTTATGAGACTTTTGGATTAAATTAGAAGCTTATTATTTTCTCTCAATTGTTCATCATGTTCATGTTCTTCTTCATCTTTTCTTCTGACTTTTGCCTAGCCATGCTTGACTAAGCTTTTGTGGTTGACCCATGGATTGAGGATTCTGTGAATCCAGAGGGCCTGCACTTCAATCGGTAACATAATTTGTTTCTGTTTATTTTAATCGGATCCGATTATGATTACGGAATGGGTATTAGATTTAATACCCAGATTGATATCCCAAGGACATAGGTCGAATCGGGTTACAGAGAGTGTTTTGCGATCGCACAGCGAGCTCGCCATGAGTTCGATCAAATGCTAGGCGATCGTCTAGTCGAGGGAGTTTCTGAATAAACGCAGAGATTTCAATTTGTCCAGAATCAATCACAAGTTCGATTATTATGTTTTGCCCGATGAAGGTTATGGAATCCCAATTCTGGGTTAATCGTTTTAATCTGATTAATCTCATTTTCTTATATTCTATTCTAGCTTTGCTTCATTTTAATTACCTTGAAAAACTCCCCCATCCTGGTTACTGTGTTACTTGTTTACTGTTGATTTTGAACCCACTGTGAATTCCTTGAGAGAAACGATCCAGGTTTCCTATACTACAAATCTTTGAATCCTGGTTATTTTGTGAGGGCTCGGCAACTCTCATCAAGCTTCATATTCACATATGTTTTATATCATAAAAGCTCATCTCCTTTATTTCCAAGCTCATCTATGTCCTTCTTAACTCCTCACACTACCTCTCTGTCCTTATTAACTCCTCACTACCTCCTAACTCCTCAATACCTAGCTCTCTGCCCCAATTGCTCAAAGCCTCAAACCATGGTTAGATACAAGAGAACTCCTCGTAGAGGTGCTCTTACACATGAAGCTCGTGCCATCGTTAGATCGTTATACGGTGCGCCTCCTCCAGCGAGAATGCGTTCTATTGTGATCGAAGAGTCTCAGGTCGTTGGACCCATTATTATTTCGGATGATTAAGAGATTGTTGCACCCCCCTCCATCCTTCTGCCGACCCTGTCCTTGCTAAGTTCCTCCGTATTCTTGATGGTGAAGAGATTGCCAGCCCCCTCCAGCCTTCAGACCATGAAGAGGTTCGTGCTCCACCTCTCTAACCTATTGGCCCCAGCGCGCCTACCTCTGACCCCTCTACTCTTTCCTCTAATGTTGCATTGTGGCTGCTGCAACAAAGACAGGAACTTGCTGATCTTCGGAGGGAAATTAATGTTTTTCACGCCGATATCGCCAAGGCATTGGACGATAATAAGCTTTAGGATGTTCAGTCAATTTCTTGTTTTTGATAATTTTCAGCTTGTTTTTCTTTTGTTTTTTTTCTTGTGTACGTGCATATTCTCCAGTAATGTAAGACACATTAAGAACTAAGCTTGTGTATTTTGTTGTTGTTGTTCTCCAGTAATTAAAGAAGCTTATTCTCTAATTTTCCTTTATTTTATTCATTCAGTTGCTACTACGCTCACCAAGGCCGTTATTAAGACCAGACACTTTATAAGTAACTGGTCTAAAAAGTATTTGACTTTTAGGACTAGATGTTTTATAAAACTCCGGTCTTAAAATTAAATGAATAATAAAACTTTAGGACCGGAGACTTTTAAACCTCCGGTCTTAAAATTTTAATTATATCTTTAGGACCAGACAATTTATAATTAATCGGTATTAATAAAATCCACAAACCTAAATAAGTGTCTTTGTCACGTGGAAAATTAAATTTCCCTTTCTAAACTTCTCTTGTCACGCCGAAAGTGATTACTCAGGTTCTGACTCCAGTGTTTGTATGTTGCTTCGCCGCTACTTCGCGTACCTCTCTCGACAATCATTTTCTGGTTCCTTAGCTAAACGTCTATAGGCCAAGATGTAAGAGGTGTTTCGGTTATATAACTTTATGATTTTCCTGCTTATCGTTCAGGGTTTTCATGGTTTAACGAAATCCATGAAATGTTCTTGTGGGTTTCTCTGTTGTTAATGAATATTGTATTTTGAAGATTATATTTGCACTTTAGACCTACCCAACTAACCAACAAGTGTTTTTAGGTTACTCTTGCTGTCTACAACATCAATGTTCATGGCCGGAGAAGTAAGACTCAGCAAACGCTTTTGAATTTATATGCTACAGGTGAGTCCACAAGACCTTCATGCCATGCATTTAATTTCCTCATCATGCATTTATTTTGGTTCTTGGATTTACTATGATGCATTTATGACCAAAAGTGATTCTTTGTTATGCATTTAATGGGCAAGTTCCTCCGTAAAACAAAAAAATAAAAAAATAGAAGACATAACTGACATTGAGCATAAATTTGCATTTGGATTTGGCTTATTTTATAGGCAAGTTTCAATTTTTTCGGATTATGTATGTTAAATCTTTTCGTTTATAGGAATTCTACTATGGATCACAGTTGGATAAATGCTTTACGGACGAGTGTTGAATATCAAAATGGGGTGAGGGAATTTATAGAATTTGCTAAACAAAATGCCCATGATGATAGGGGAAGTTTTATTGCCCTTGTGTAAAATGTTTGAATGAGAGGCGACTAAGTCCTGAAGTTATAGACACACATTTAATTTGTGAAGGATTTTGTAAGACTTATACAGTATGGGTATGGCATGGTGAAAAAGTGCCAAGTGGGTCTCAACATGGGGAAGTGGTCTTTGATGATAATGACACGGATATGGATGTTCGTATAGAGGACATTATCCGTGATGTAGGAGAGGAGGCTTTTGAGTGATCACATGCATATGGTAATTTGTGCAGTGATGCAGAGACGCTGCTATACCCTGGGTGTAAAAAATACCAATTGTTGAACACTGTATTGAAATTGGTAAGCTTGAAGGCACGTCATGGATGGAGCGACAAGAGTTTTTTAGAAATGCTTGAGGCTTTTAAGGACATGCTTCCGGATGATAATGTGTTGCCGCATCGATACTATGATGCTAAGAAAATACTTTGTCCACTAGGGATGGAGTACAAAAAGATCCATGCATGCCCGAATGATTGCGTAATGTATAGAAAAGAGTTTGAAGAGAAGCAGACTTGTCCGATATGTGAAACTCCACGGTACAAGTCAGATAAGGGCCTGTAAAAGTGTTGTGGTATCTTCCAATCATACTAAGGTTCAAGCGGTTGTTTGCGAATGAAAATGATGCAAAAAATTTGAGGTGGTATGCAGATGAGAGGATTTCGGATGGACAACTTCGACATCCGGCTGATTCTTCTCAATGGAAGAAAATCGATCAATTATTTCCGAACTTCGGTGAAGAACCTAGGAACCTTAGGCTTGCCCTTAGCACGGATGGCATGAATCCCTATGGAAGCCTTAGCAGCATGTATAGTTCATGGCATGTACTCCTGATTATTTACAACTTATCTCCTATGTTAGGCATGAAACGAAAGTACATCATGCTGTCTCTGTTGATTTCGGGACCAAAACAACCCAGAAATGACATTGATGTTTACCTTGAGCCCTTGATCGAAGACTTGAAGGAGTTGTGGGAAGAAGGTGTTGATGTTTTTGACTCTTTCAAGAACGAGGTCTTTAAAATGAGAGCCATGATATTTTGTACTATAAATGACTTCCCAGCATATGGGAACTTGTCAGGGTATAGTGTAAAAGGCCATAAAGCATGTCCGGTTTGTGAAGAAGGCACATGCTACGATCAAGTACAACATGGAAGAAAGACGGTGTATCTTGGACATAGGAGATTTCTTAGACGGGGCCACCCATATCGTCGATTAAAGAAGGCCTTTTTTGGTGGCCAAGAGTATGAAGATGCTCCGGTGGCATTGACTGGGGAGAAAGTGTATGAAAAGGTTAAAAATATCAGTGTCATCTTCGGTAAGACTGGAAAGAGTAAAAAAAACAAATATATGGAAAAAGAGATTTGTATTCTTCGATCTTCCATATTGGCGCAATCTTGATGTGAGACACTGTATTGATGTCATGCATATGGAGAAAAACGTATGTGATAGTATTGTTGGCACGCTTCTCAACATACAAGGTAGTTCCAAGGATGGTGTGAAGGCAAGATTGGATTTGCAACCAATGAGAATACACAAAGACTTACATCCAAGGCCACATGGGAAGAGAACTTATTGTCCCCCGACTTCTCATACTTTGTCTAAGGATGAGAAACGAAGTTTTTGTGAGTGTTTACATGGCACAAAAGTTCCCTCGGGGTATTCTTCAAATTTTAAGAGGCTTGTTTCGATGAAGGACTTGAAATTAGTAGGCCAAAAGTCTCATGAGTGTCATGTCTTGATGCAACAGCTACTCCCAGTAGCTATTCGAGGCATCGCCGAATATGATCTTCGGGTCGTTTTGACTAGACTTTGTTTCTTCTTCAATGCAGTTTGTAGTAAAGTTTCTGAGATTGAAAAGTTGGATGAATTGGAGAATGAAGGATATCTTATCTTGTGCCACCTCGAGAAGCTTTTTGTTCCTACATTTTTTGACATCATGGTTCATCTAATTGTTCATCTAGTGAGGGAGATCAAGTTGTGCGGTCCTATCCATTTACGGTGGATGTACCCTATTGAAAGATCTATGAAATTCCTAAAAGGGCATGTGAAGAACGCATACCGGCTAGAAGCATCAATTGTTCAGAAATATGTTTCTGAAGAAGCCATGGAATTCTATCAAAACTATTTGGCCAAAGTAAGACATTGGGCTTCCAAAACGTCAGCATGCTGAAGCGGGTAGACGAGGGGCTTCAGTAAAGAGTATGGATCCTGATGAATTGTCACAAGTCCACTTATACATCTTGAATAATGTTGATGAAGTTCAAACCAGCATATCTGCACATAAAAAAGCTGTAAGGAAAAAAAAAACCATCGAATGACCGAACAAAGGTTGATTAGGGAGCATAATAGAACTTTTGCAAACTGGTTCAAACAAAAGGTCGAGGGATCTGAATGTGTTTCTGATACAATAAAATGGTTAGCACGTGGTCCTGAGGTTGATGTCATAAATTGGAATTCGTATGTGATCAATGGTTATACATTTTACACGAAGTTCCTAGATGATAGGAGCACAGTCCAGAATAGTGGTGTTATGTTAGAGGCTAAATCTATGCACTTCTCCAGTTCGAAAGACAAGAGGCCTAAATTGGAAGTCATTTCATATTATGGCGTTATTGAAGAGATTTGGGAGGTGGACTATGTCAAAATTAGATTTCCCATCTTCAAATGCAAGTGGGTTAATGTCAATAATGGTGTTCAGATCGATCGGCTAGGATTTACATTAGTCGATGTCAATAGTAGAAGTTTTGGAGATGAACCTTTTATTATGGCAGACCATGCGAAACAAGTGTTCTATATCACCGATCAAGAAAATAGAATGTGGTCTGTAGCTCTCCAAGGAAAGAGGGTCATTGATATTGATGAGGAAAGTCATTCAAATTATGGTCTTCCTGAGAGTACTCCTTTTTCAAGGGTTCTACCGGACATGAACGAAGAAGATGAAGCGGATAATGAACCCGACATAAGAAATGATCATCAAGAAGGGATTTGGGAGGATATCACTTTATAAAAGACTCAATTCATAAGGTAATATTCATATGCAGAATTCTTTGAAAACTTTAAGGTTTTAACTATATTATATTCTTTCTATGTTCTTAAACAATGTCATGCTGACTATGAATTTGTTCTTGTTTTCTTTTTGTGGTAGGATCCGATCCAAAGAGGCATGTTATAAAAGAGGATGTTGCGTTGTTGGGTAGGAATCAGATGAAGGCATGGTGAATAATATATTGGGCATGTATGTTGATTTACGTGCTGTATTTGTAACTCGTTGTGATTGTAAGTTATCTTATTGTATAAATTAATTTAGTTGTTGTAGTCATAGTATAATCATTAATTAAGAGGCCACATAACTCATGGTGAATAATATTTGTATTCTTTTTCCCAATTCAATTTATTCATAATTGTTCATAGCTTGTAGCTTAAAGTATCGACTTTTATGTGTTCTTTTGGGTGGTGGATTTGTGTAATATATATGATCAGGAAGAACAGAACAGGGAAAAAATTTGGGAAAATTTAGACTGGAAATAAATAAGCCGGTCTTAAAGGTTCAACTGTTAAGACCGGATGTATTTTTATGTCCGGTCTTAAAGGTCAGGTGTACATATTTGATATTAAGCCGGTCTTAAAAGTTGGTCTTTTAAGACCGGTCTATTTATAAGTCCGGTCTACAATTTCAATTTTTAAGACCGGATATATATATCATCCAGTCTTGAAAGTCAATCTTTTAAGACCGGGTAATTAGTCGTCTGGTCTTAGAAGTCACTATTGTTTGGACCGGATTTATCTTTGTCCGGTCTTAATATTCGGATCTTTTAAGAGCGGTCTAGTTTTTGTCCAGTCTTAAAGGTTGAGTTTTAGGACCGAACAAAAAATATTTCAGATCTATTTAGTACGACTTTTAAGACCTAATGTTTAAAATGTCCGGTCTAAAAGAAACTCTTTAAGACCGGTTCGAGTCCGGTCTTAAAAGTGAGACTTTTAATACCGCCTGGAACAAGACCTGACGCGGGTCCAGTCTTACGATATCTCTTTTGTCTTGTCTTAAAAGCCTTTTTTCCACCCGTGTTCCCTTCATGTACTACCAGGAGAAACTATTAAATTGAGGAAAGATGCTTTGAAGCTCAATCAAGACAAATATACTAGAGGAATCCTTCAAAGTAACCACACATACAGAGGAAGAGGAAGGCCTCTTGGAGTTAGCTGAAAAATGCTCGATGAAGAAAAGGCATAGGATGGAAGCTGGGACTTCAAGGATAGATAAGGAACATTCCTTGGTCTATTTATCTAGAGATATCTAAGAAAGGAGCCTAACAATTTTCTCACATAGCCTACCACTGCTTCATCTCAGGCCACAGTGAGTCAGCTGAATTTCATACGAAAAGAATGCAGGCAAATGGACTTCACAGAGCATTCATCAAATTGCCAAATCTACATGAACATTTCTAAACCCTATCTCTTTATATTCTATGAATATTTAGCATATCTTTAGCATCTATTTGCTTTAATCATGAAATTTTTCTTTTGCAAATCTCTCGAAATTGTCTCAAATTTGTTCCCATAAAAACATTCCAAATTGCATCGCATGAAAAATGAAAATACTTTCAAACAAGGGAGAGAAATTCATTTTCTTGGCACATTCATTTTTTTATTAAGGGAAAGTCTGTCATTTCTACTTTGTTTTCACATTAGCCTCTCCACAAGCATTTCTTCCTCTTACTTCAAATTTTTTGTTGATGACAAATAGCGTAAAAAAATAGCAAGAAAAATATGTTCATAGGGGGAGAAAATGACAAGAAAAATATGTTGCACCTAATTTGCTCTCATACTCATACATATTTTTCATAAAGGATTTGTCATCATCAAAAAGGGGGAGAATGTTATATATGATTAGTTTTGATGATGTCAAATACAAATGACAAATATTGAGAGCAAAAAGTTTAAATAATATATTTATCTCCTACATTGACTACTGCACCTAATTTGCTCTCACACTCATACATATTTTTTCATAAAGGATTTGTCATCATCAGAAAGGGACAGAATGTCAGATATGATTAGTTTTAATGATGTCAAATATATATGGAAATATTGAGAGCAAAAAGTTTGCATAATATATTTATCTCATACATTGACAAATTCTTATATTTAATGTAGATTCAAAGATTAGAATATATGAAATTCAATTATGGAGAATGATCAAGAAGAAGAAGAAGATCAATAAAGAAGTTATTGTGTTGGATTAATTAAGAGGAAGAAGAAGGAAGAAATTGGCTTAAAACTGAAAAATGGCAGTTTTGCACAAATTTTAGAAATGACAGTTCAGTACCATGAATTTCGAAACTGACAGTTTGGTACCACGACTTTCCAAAATGATAATTTATTCCTACACTCGAGTGTTTTTTTAGCACTCGAGTGTACATAAGTGAATAGTGAGAGTGAGAAAAACGTGATATCTGTTTGCCTCTGTTTTACGACTCATGTACGATGTTCGGTTATTCGATAATATCTCCAAAACCACATATCCGATTGAGGTGAAACTAGTTTCATATGAACCTAGACTTCTAATGTGTCACAGAGACACCAAAGTCAGACTTAAAGGAGTTCGGATGAAAGAAAAATAAAGTTTGGAAGTTGACAGTGAAATTCTACCCACATATCAAACACAGGTTCAATAATTGGAGTGTATCTCACAAACTATACATCCAAATGGAGTGAAACTAGTTTCATATGAAACTATACTTCCAATCGTCTCACAGAAACCAAGAACAAGCTCAAAAGAGTTCAAATCAAAGAGATATGGCTTTTGAAATTTGACAATTGAAATTCTGGTGCCTTTTCAGAAGAGGTTCGGTTATCTGGATATATCTCATAATATACGTTCAATTGAAGTGAAACTAGTTCCATGTCAAAATTAGACTCAACATACATATTAAAGAAATTGGAACAGACAATGGGGAGCTTTGCTGTGTGGCCTTGTTGTCTAGTTGAAGTATGCAAGCTGCCCAAGAAGTCCACTTGATAACTCTCCATTTTCAGTATATTTAAAGTATATTTTGAAAATATTTGGAGAGTTATCTAGACAACTTTTGGGAGATTTTATGAGATTATATTGTTACAAGATTTAATCAAAGTGGTGTATCATTTGTGGGATTTAAAATAGAAAATAATTAAGTTTAGGGAATAAATAGATAATAATAGTTTAAAGTTTTTTTTTTTTTAAGAAAAAAGAAAGGAAAAGGTTTCGGTTTTATTATTAGTATTTCTAATACTAAAGTCCATTTTCTTATTTTTAGGTATTAGCTTTTATTTTAACCATATTTGTATCTTTGTTCCAGATATGCATTTGAAGAGGAAAAAATGGAAAAGTTGAAGGAAGCTTCGTGAAGGACTAAACGACAACGTTTGGGAAAAGAAATTGGAGACTTGAGGAAGTCACGAGCTAGAGAAGAAACGGGGAGCAGAGGTGCAGGGGCACGACGGAAATAAGAGGAAGCAAAGGCGCGGTGTTTTGTGGGATGTTCATGGTCTTCTTGGGCTACCCTCTGAACGGAGAGATCGAGCTACAACATCTTTAGTGTGCAGAACGAGAGGCGCACGAGTTCCACGGCTTGAGTGTGGAAGGAGCAGAGAAGGAAGGATGCTGTTGAAGTCACGATTCTGCACCGTTTCATCTGACAGTGAGTTGAACTGGAGGATGCTGTCGATGGACCAGCAGGAGCTCTTTCGTTCTTTAGTCAGTGCTTCAGTTTTATCTTCCTTATCCTGTGATTTTCATCATGGCTCTGAACTTTGATTT
This sequence comes from Acacia pycnantha, assembly GCA_025563575.1. Classification (NCBI taxonomy): domain Eukaryota; kingdom Viridiplantae; phylum Streptophyta; class Magnoliopsida; order Fabales; family Fabaceae; genus Acacia; species Acacia pycnantha. The sequence continues at coordinate 1,143,977 of JAMWYP010000146.1, forward strand.
TATTATTGGTGATATGGATTTGAATAAAGCTATGTTATGTTGTGGCTAAATTTTCTTTTCAACCTAGAGGATGTATGAATGTGTTTGGATTTTAGAGATTATTCCCACTAATTAGTTTTTTTTTAAATTTTATTTCAGTTTATTTAATCTTATTTTTATTTTTATTGTTATTACTTAGTGATTGGGTGTCATTGAGGCATTGAGTATGTTTTGGGAATTTAGGATTGAACTTGACGAAGGGAATCCTAAATTGACTCTGGATTAAAAATGTGGAATTAAATTTTAATCTAATTTGCGTCTAGGATAGACATAAACATAGAAACTTGCATAATCAAATTAGAGTGAGCCCGAAAGTGCATCAATTGTGTGAGACATTGCATAATTAATTGAGACAGGTATATAAATGGACCGAGTGACATTTATAAATGTTAGATATGATTAATTTTGATGATGCCAAATATAGATGGAAAATATTAGAGCAAAAAGTTTGCATCATATATTTATCTCCCACATTGATTAATTCTTATATTTAATGTAGATTCAAAGATTGGAAGATATAAAATTCAATTATGGAAAATGATCAAGAAAAAGATCAATAAAGAAGTTATGGAGTTGGATTGATTAAGAGGAAGAAGAAGGAAGAAATTGGCTTAAAACTGAAAATACCAGTTTGGCTCAAATTTCAAAAATGACAATTTGGTACCACGAATTTCATAAATTCCAGTGTGGTACCACGAATTTCCAAAATGTGAATTTAGTCCTATACTCGAGTGTTGTTTTTTGAGCACTCGAGTGTACAGTAGTGAACAGTGAGAAAAAAGTTATCTCTGTTCGCCTCTTTTTTGCGACTCACATGTACAATCTTCGGTTATTTGATGATATCTCCCAAATCACATATCCAATTAAAGTGAAACTAGTTTAATATGAAACAAGACTTCCAATGCGTCACATAGACACCAAAATTAGACTAAAAGGAGCTTGGATGAAAGAGAAATGAATTTTGGAAGTCGACAATGAAATTCTTGCCACGTATCAGACACAAGTTCAGTAATTAGAGTGTATCTCCCAAAATACACGTCCCAATGGAGTGAAACCAGTTTTATATGAAACTATATTCCCAATGTGTCACACAAAAATCAAGAGCAAGCTCAAAGGAGTTTGGACCAAAGAGATATGGCTTTTGAAATTTGACACTTGAAATCTTGGTGCTATTTCAAAATAGGTTTGGTTATCTGGATATATCTTGTAACATCTCGTTTTCAAAAGCAGTATAAATTTTTTTTCATTAGAGTAGAGCAACTGAGTAACTGATACATATATTCAAAATGCCGTAAGTCTGGCTAATTACAGAAGCGGTACAATAACCGAGAGTTTTTAAAGTAGATATCAACAGAAGTGTCTCCCTGGCGATTCCCACGTCGTTTCATCAAAAGATAGCCTTTCAGTCGGATTTCTAAGCTTGCTGCTTTCCTCTCTCCTCGGTCCTTGGTCCTCCTGACCCTGACGCTATGTTAAGAGTTGAGGTCCGCACCAGACCTCAGGTAACGGTTAACCTCATGTTTACATATACATATATGGATTACAGATAATCACAACCTTAACAGTATATAAACACGTAACCAATGCACATGTATTGCTCCCAGCATGCAGATATATTGCTCCCAGCATCACAGATGTATCGCTCCCAGCATTACAGATGTATCGCTCCCAGCATTACAGATATATCGCTCCCAGCATGCATACAGTTATCTTCTAACATGAATATGCATTCCAATAACACACCACAAATATACATACCATACACACATCACATATACGCATAATATAACCATTAGAGTTAGTGTTACAGTACGCGAACATACCTCCGTTGACGATATACGGTACAACTGTTGATCGGAACGTAATCACAGGTATCCTATAAGGACAACAGCGTATTTGTTACTAATCAATCATTATAACAGTCATTTTAGTCAAAAATGACCATTTTAGCCCTGACCCCACTAATCGGCGAAATTTCGCCAGAACTTCGTAACTTTGACTCTAATCTTCCAAAATTTTGCCATAACTCCTTCTCCAACATATTTTCGAAATAAATATCATATTTAACCCTAAAACATGATATCTAAACTAACTTTGAAGATTAAAGACTAAACTAGCATTTCTACTATAACTACCGAAAGAACTACTAAAGCTTAAGACTAGGGACCGAAGAACTTACCCAGCACTTCGCTACAACTTTCTCCGAAGCTCTTCCTTCTCTCTACCTTCTCTCTAGATTCGAAATGCTCAAGGAATTTGTGAGGAATGAAGTGAACCAAAGGGGTCTATTTATAGGAAAAATGTGAGGCCAACTTGGTAATTTTCCCTTCAATAATGTCCATAGAAATTAGGGTTTTTGGAAAGCTCATTCTCCTCCACACACACACCTTGGCCGACCTCCCCTCCCCCAATTTCAACAAAAAGATGTCACATGATGTCATCATCTCCTGCTTTCTGGATTTACCCGATAAAATTCCCCCTATCGGTGTTCTAATCGTGTAAACTTAACGAATCTCAAAAATTCCTTAGCATAGCCCTGAAGATCTAAACATCCTCTTTAAAAGTATCTGAGTTAACTAAATTTTTGATCTCATTAAGGGTATTTCCTATCCTGTTGAACATTTTCGGATCAACGTCGTCGGTTACGGAAATTACTTCGACTAATGTCAACTTCGGGACAAAAATGCACTGATTCATAATATGCCCTGACCTTAGCAACCTAGTTCAAGGATTTCAAGGTAGGATTTATTTTCTATCGGTTCTCATTTATCCTATTTGCTTTTTCACAAATATCTTTCTACTTTTTCAACAACTTCTTCACTAAGTTTTCCATTTTAATTTCACTCAATTTTCCTTTATTTTTCCCTTATAATTTCGGCTTGCTCACACATTTTGACTTTTCAAACCTTGCATTATTTAATTAATCCATGCCTTAATTACCTTAATTAATAATTATTCCATTGGCTAATTAAACCTTTAAGTATTTATGTAATTTACCTTATTCATTTCCTAAACAATTAGCCATTAATTATTTATTTAATTGCTTACTAATTGTTGACAATTTTCTTAATTAGAATTAATTATTATCTCACAACTATTTTACTGACATTAGTCATATATGCTCTATGTAAAATATTAAAAATCATTGGACAACTTATGTCCCCCAAAATAATATTTAATTTCGCTTTATTATTTTCCAAGGGAAAAAATCCCAAAAATTATCTAAATTAGAGACAACATACTTTCTAATTTTTAATAAATATTTTGTTGCCTCTTAGGATTTATCATAGTATTTTCAGGGCATTTTATGGCCCATAATTGCATTTAGGGCTTTTCAGCTCTTTATTTTCTCCAATTTTCACTAGAAATTTCCCTAGAAAATATGATAATTATAACTCCAGGTTTGAAACCACATATTTGAACGTGAGAGGAAATCACCAAGAGGGGGGTGAATTGGGGATTTAAAAAAATTCTTTTTGGATCACCCACATACTAGATGAAGCTGGATATAAAGAGATAGGGAAGAAGAGCTTGACACAGTGAATTTATACTGGTTCGGTCCTAACTCTTGACCTACGTCCAGTCCCCAGGCTTCCTGGGTTTTTCTACTATCACTCAAATCAGATACACACTCTGTACTCAAGGATTATCCTCTCTCTATGATACACTCCCCCTTACAAGTTGTAATCTGAAATCCCAATCTCCAAGTCTCCTTGACTTGAGATTCTTACAATGAATGAAATACAATAATAGAAGCTCTCTCACAGAGTAGATATTGATAAACACTGAAGTTCTAAGTATCAAAGATACTACACAGAAAGAAAACTGAATGAATAGATAAGTATTGAGCTGATTTTCGTTTCTGCTTGTTGTATCACTTTGAAGACTTGTATGCACTTCTATATATAGCAGCAAATCATCATATGACCGTTGCTTTTCCATTCTGCATTGTCTTCATTCGAAATTCTAGCTGTTGAGGATATGAATGTAGAATATAGCCGTTGGGTCATAATGATTTGACGATTGCTTCTGCATTGAGGATCATTTGGCGTTTTTGCTAACTTGTGCAACAAATTGTTCTGAGTAATGGTTGTAGCAATTGTTTCCAAATGAGGGGTTCATCTGTTTGGTGATTCTCTCGATTGACGCGTGAGATTTAATGCTTTTGATTCTTTTTCGTCAATCAATTGTGGATACCTGAAACTTACTGAAAATAGAATGGTTAAATATAGATATGAAATAAATAAAATGAACCCAATCAATTCGCATAGTAAGGGTAAAGAATAAATCAATCTGAACAAGATGAGTGTTCGCCTCGCAAGTGTACGAGATTCGCAAGTAATAAAGTGATAAATAAAGTATCGTTCCCACGAGGATTCGTTTAACAAATTGGTCAAGCAAGAGGCTTAGTGAATTTCATCAAGTTGAGCTAAAACAAAGTTTTAATTTGGAATGAGAATTTTTAAAGACTATTTCTAAAACATAAAATTGATAAAGGCAATTGATTCTTTAACTTCAAGGATAATTAAGCCTAGGGCTCTTTTTCCCCTTTTGCATTTCATAAAACTTGGTTAATTTCCTCTCTAGTAGCATTTCAATACATATATGTGTTAGTCTAAGGTTCTAAAACACTTGACCCGCTCTCTCAAGTCAAAATCAAGTTTCTCTTCTCATTAAAATGCACAATCTCTTGCTACAATTAATGAGAATCAATATTTAAGCAACAACCCTAATGTGACAATGCAAGATTAGTAAATATATCTCTATTTTACCAACAAACTATCCATTTATCGAGTAAACTTCAAGACAAGCATGATTTCAATCAAATTCTACACCTAGATTAGCTCTCTCAAGTCAAACCTAAGTGAATAAATCATCTAAATGGAGGCCAATCATTTAGAAGCATTAAGCTAAGGTTAAAATCAACACATACATATATTAATCTACCAAAAGAGAGGAATATTCAAGTATTAATCCATACAGAGGTCAAAAGAACCCTAGGATAAAAGAGAAATTAGCCAAACATGGCTTTAATCATATCCAAACCAACACAGAAAAATTCGGAGTCCAGTAGCATACTAGAATATGAACAAACAACTGGAATCAGAGTTAAATAAGAGACAAAACCAAGAAAATCAGCAACAGCTCACGATTTCCAGCTCTGCGTCTCTGCTCTCTATCTCCGTTTCAGTCCAGCTGCGTTCTGTTTCTTCCTCCAATTTCCAGCCCCAAATTCCAGTCGATCCTCTCTGCTTTCCGTTTCTTCCTTCTTTTCAATCCCGCGGCCCTCTCTCTTGCGTTCCGTTTCTTTCTCTCTCGCTCTCTATTCTCGTGCTCTCTTCTCTTTTTTTTCCAGCGGCGCTCTGTTCCTTTTTCTGTCCAGCGAAATCTCTCTTCAATTCCCTTCCGAAAAAATGACGCTCCCTCTAGCTTCTTTTTGGTCTTTCCTTCTAATCAATTTGTGGGCCACACGTCTATTCCATAACTCCAAAAATTCAATTGCTTTTAGGTCTTCCCTTTGATTCAGCCACAAAACGCTGTCACTCTGATTCATCAATAAAAGCACCGATTTAATAAAAGTAAATAAAACGCAATAGTATTATTAATAATAATGACTCAAATCTAAACCTATTTCTATTTAATTAAGATTAAGATATTTGCAATAAAATCCCCTAAATAATGTGTCAATTGATTTGATCTTATAATGATATAGTCTCATAGAAATCTCCTAAAATTGTTTAGATAACTCTCCAAATATCTTCAAAATGTACTTTAAATATACAAAATAAGGAGAGTTATCAATGAGATTAGCAGCGTTCATCTGTAGTGACGACTCAAACTCGAGTTCTCAAAGTTAGGCTCGAGTTTGCAAGGTACTTTGAGTGTCAGGTTCAGCTTCTGTGAGGAGCAAACTCTGGAGTTTAAATTTAAACTCTGGAGTTTGTAAACTTTCTCAAGGTGTGAACTCGATTTCATAAAAGGCAGGCTCGAGTTCATAGCATTGTAGAGCATTTGTCGGGGAGGCTATCTGAAATGAAACTTTACACAAATGGCAGGCTCGAGTCCATTAGTGAGCAGGCTCGAGTTTTGACACTATTCATGCCTAAATGAATTAGTCATTCAAAACGTGAACTGGAGCTTAAATATGAACTCTGGAGTTTGTAAATTTACTTTACTCATTTTCAAAGACCAGGCTCGAGTTCATAACGTTAGGCTCGAGTTCGACACTATTTATGTCAAAGCTTTTCAGAGAAAACTTGAGGTTTGAATATGAACTCTAGAGTTTATAAAAATAGGAAAACTTGGAAGCTCTCTGCCAAGGGCAAACTCGAGCATGCAAAAGCAGGCTCGAGTTTACATGTTTTGTAAACTCTTTTTATTTCAATTGAAAGGCTTTCCCGCCAGAGGCAAACTCGAGCTTGCTTATGCAGGCTCGAGTTTACACATCTGTAAACTCTTTGAAATCATACTCTGGAGGTTTTTAGGCTGGAGTTCAAATATACAGGCTCGAGTTTAAATACTGAATTAGCCTAATATGCTCTCTGTTAGTAGCAAACTCGAGTTCTCTTATTTAGGCTCGAGTTTGGCGCTAACATAATGTTTTTGAAGAAAGATTAATTCATTTAACTTATCAAAACATTTATACTTGTTTACAATTGTCAGTTATCATCAAAACACATAGAGAGCTAACAATATTCACCTATTTCCAATAGGTATTATTTATTAAAATAAAATATTCCAGATAAATATTTATCCGGGTATTACATATCTCCCATATTACATGTCCAATTGGAAGGAAACCAGTTCCATATGAAGTCAGACTCAACACGCGTTTTAAAGAATCTGGAAGCAAGCTCAAAGAGGTCTAGAGGAAAGAGATATGGTTCTCGAAAGTTGACTTATAATATTTGGATGCTCAAACTCTGATTTCTATACAGTCATCATTCATTTGCTCATATATGTCAAAATACAATGAGTTTGGATCTGATTCTTGTCATATTTGAAAGAGGACTTAAAAAGATTTTTGAGGATAGGTAATTCTCTAAATTTGGAATCATATTCAAAGAGATATGACCTCTAGAATTTGACCCTATTCTGAAAGAAGTTTCACAAATTACTGTTCATCATTTATGGAAAATCACCGCATCCGGAAACCTTGATTCTTCTAATAATCTTTCAAATGAACAGAAAAATCATTCATACTATTTCTACTCCTCTCTAAACAGATATTTAACAAAGAAGACAGGGAATGCATCGAAGAACTTGAAGAAATGAAGTCGATTAAAATGCTCAACAGTATGGCATTTTTATCGACAATAAACAACAAAGCAAGTGGCAGACAAAACAAAGAGACAGCACAAAAACTTCAATGGATACTCCAATGGTCATATTTGGAAAATTATCTCAACGTTCTAACATGAAAATAGCGAAGCAATAAGAAAGATGACAAACCAACGGTAATGCTCCAATGGATGAGTGCTCTCACAACGATAATATTCACAACAGTCAAAAACTCAATGGATGCACAACAGTCAAATGGCTCAATGATAATATTCCTCCAACGCGTGAAAAGCTCCCATATGTTCACAACGGTCTCAATATCAACCTATAAATGGAGACATATAAATCCAAGACAGGACTAATGATCAACGAAATAAAAACAAGAGTTTTCACCTTCTCAATCAAAATGCCTCCTGATTTTTATCTCATTTTCTCTCTATTTTCTCAATGATCATATAATTTACTAGAGAGTGAGATTATTTGTAATGTATTTTATTGTTCATCTTACTCACATCTTAGAGAAAAGATTGATTCTAATAATTCATCATAGAGGTTGTATCCTTATGGTGTGTAAAGGGGAGTATCTCGGTAAGCAATTTGTAAATGGCTCCACAAGTGCCCGACTAAACTTGTGGGATTGTAGTGGTTCTCAAGTACCTGGTTAAATCTTGAAGAAGATAGTTGATTGAAATCTTAGGAGGAGCCTGGGGATTGGATGTAGGTCATTGTGGATTGGACCGAACGGGGATAAATCACCGTTTTCATATTCTCTTCCTTAAATTCTTATATTTCCAACATATATTATTTGAATATCTTGTTGGAAATTATGCCCTAGGGGCAAATCATTGTACTTTGACGTTATTATTAATTAAAGTATTTCTCCGTTTAGTTATCTAATCATTTGCATGTTTATATTGATAACTGTGTCCTTGGATCTATCTTATAGATTATCCTAAATATCTCTGGTTGGTCATCTTCGCGAGAGCGAATATGAAATAAGACCAGTATGACTTTAATGAGTATGGAGATACGAGTCAAAGTCATGGGCACTTGTAAGAGTACAAGGTGCTGGATCGACCCACTATGAGAAAGCTGCATGGATTTAGTCATGAGCTTATATCATGTATAACCGCGTCACAACGCCCTTTGACCTGAGATCATCATGGATTGCTACATGAGAGTCGCTGATCTTTGACCTAGTCAAAAGTCACCTTTGACCGGGTGATGATAAAGGCTTGGATTGAGATCAGTGGTTTTCATGCAGAGGAATGTGAATGGTCAAGATGGAATTTGTCCCTCACATTTGTAGAGAGATAATGCTGGGCCCCTCGATGGTGAGTCTGAGAAATGTATGGCTATACTACGATGGAAAGGAGTTTCCATTTCAATTGTTAGACTACTCAAGAATCGAGAAAGTAATGGTCAAGAACAGGAAGTTGACATTATCCATGCCTCATCCTTGACCAAGTTATCGCGTGACAAAAGGGACGTGACATGGTTGTATGATAGGTTATATTGTATCATCGATCCCCATATGAATTGGGTAGTCACAATGTCTTGCTAGAGGCCGCTTGCAACTTGTGGGCTGGTACAATATTGGCCCACTGCCAATCTCATGTGGGCCTACAGGGTCACACGCTAGAATAGCCCAACACGAGCAATAGTGTCCAGATTCATTGAATCTTAGATATGTCTAAGATCTAATGAATACAACATTTAATCTAGGATGGATATATATATATATATAATTTTGAAATTAAATAATAATATTATTATTTAATAATGATATTATTATATATAATATTTGTTTTGTATTTAATTTATTTAATAAATTAAATATTTAAAACAAATAGAGATATTGTATCTCATATTTAATTTTCGAATAAAGATGTAGTATCGCATATTTAAGTGAGTTGAGATATAGTATCTCAGATTTAATTAAATAGATAGATATCATATCTCAGATTTGATTTATAGAAATAAATTAAATCAGTAGGCTTTTAATGTGGATCAATTAAATAGATTAGATTAGATCTGTTGGACAGATTTAATTAATATATTTAATCCAAATTCGAAATTCAAGGACTAATTGATATTAGTCTTGAATATTTTAATATGGCCCAATTAGGGTTTTAGAAACTCTATAAATAGATATTGATCTAAGTCGTATTAGATAAACGAACGAACTAACAAGCCTCAAAAGAAATCCTAGAGAGGAAAACGAGAGACACAAAAGTAAGAAGGCGCTAGCATGCTGCCGTATGTGTTGGAGAGCTATTTGGTGTGGATACCGGTAGAGGGAGTGGATTTGTAGAGTCAGCTCCTAGAGATTGATCGAACAAGAAGGTGTTAGCCCACATGTTTGCAAAGGTCACTCACAAGTTGATTGAACAAGAAGGTGTTAGCCCACGTGTTCGAGAAAGGACGCATACAAGTTCGTATAGCTAGGTACGGTTTCTCTAACGAACCTTGATTTAAACACCGTTGATAGATCCTCTCTATGGGATTCGTAAAATTTTAAAGGATAAGAATCATTCCGCTGCGTGTACGGATCCCAACATATCTGACTATTGATTTAGCACTCATTACTTTCATACTTTTTTTTTTCTAAGATGCAAAAATATTTACAAAGTTCCTAAGTTTTTATCATACACCCAATTCACCCATTCCGTCTTGGGTGTTGGCCAGTTCTAACAATAAACATTAACACTCTAGATTAGTTAATTAAGTTAAGCTAAAATTAATTTAGTGGGGATAAAATCTAATAAACAAATAAGGGATTAGTGATCTAGGTTGCTCATTTGATTATTGTGGTAATGTTTTTTAATTTATTTTTACTTAATTAAATTCAATTTGGGTTGCTCAAGGTGTGCATGGCAACCATTCTGTTCTCCAGCACTGTTTCTGAGATGAAACAGTTTTTTCTGATTCTGTGCCTTGGAAGAGTTTTGAGAATCAGAATTACGTTTGTTAATTCATTTTATTTTTACTCAGAGAATCAGAATTACGTTTGTTAACACATTTTATTTTTATTTATGTAATTTTTATATTCAAAAAATTATTTATGTGGTGGTGGTGGTGGTGGCGGCGGCGGTGGTGGTGGTGGTGGGGGCGATGGTGTTGGTGGTGGCGGTGACGGTCGTGGTGGTGGCGGCGGTGGTGGTGGCGGTGGTAGTAGTGGTGGCGGCGGTCGTGGTGGTGGCAATGGCGGTGAGGTGGGGGTGGCGGTGGGGGTGGTAGTAGTGGTGGCGGTGGCGGTGGCGGTGGCAGCGGCGGTGATGGTCGTGGAGGTGGTGGTGGTGGTGGTGGCGATGAGGTGGGGGTGGCGGCAGCGGCGGTGTAATACCCTAAAAATCACACTTAGGGTAAATATCAAAAATTGGGAAATATACCTATTGAAAATAGGTGAATATAAGGTCTCAAACACCTTGTATTGAGTTTACCTTGTTGTTAGGGTAATTTCCCTTGAAATTAGATAATTTGCAATTAGGTCCCTAAATACATTATGGGTTATAAATACCCTGTGAAAGCTATAAAAGAGGCAAGTAAATATCTATTTGAAATAGGGAAGGATATTATCCCTAATTTAGGTAATTTATTAAATTACAAACTTGGAGAAATTGTATAAGAATGTCCAAAAAGTATTGAAATGACCAAAATACCCTCGTAAATCCTAAAATAATGCAGAAGACATGAAAACAAAGATGTCAAGGCCAAAGTTATGAGGTAATGAGGCATTCTAATTGAGAAAATTATCAAAGATTAGTAAGGGATTAATTAAGTAATTATTGGCTAATTACTTAAGCATAAACAAAGGAAAATTTGAAGATAATGATGTAAAACCCTATAATTAGGGGATAATGGCTAAAAATTAGCATAAATATATTTTCTAATTAATTGGAAAATATGGTGAAAAATTGGTAAGAATAGATAATTTTAAGCCTAAAAACAAGTATGGACCAATAGGGAAATTTTGTAAAAAGTTATATAAAATAATTATTAAATAATTGTTTTATATAATATTAATTAATTAAATAATAAATAAAAACGAAAATTAAAAGAAAAGGACCAGATTTTTGACCGAAATTATTGAGCAAGAGTGGATAGAATTTTGGATTGAAATATCATGATATTTTACAAGTTGTATTATTTAAATAATATAATTAATTAGAGTGAATAGTAAAAAATAAATAGGAAACGGATCCTATCTAGAGAACCAGGAATAGGATTTCCAAAGTCAAGGTAAAATATTGATCAGTGGATTTTTACCTTCTGTTAGACTTTTCCGGAAGTTAATTCTGAAGCCGGTAGAGCTTTTTCCTAATAAGACGAAATAGGGAAATTATGAGAAAAAGCCGGATAGTCAAGTTGAAAGTTAAGGATCTAAATGACATGTTGCGACATCTGGGGAAGAGTTGAGAGTTTTCCTGGACATATTTGGAATCAGTGCATTATTGTCCATAGGCGGTAGCTTCCGGAATTTCGTTTCGTAACCGACACGTTTTTCCGTAAAACTTCCGTCAGGCCGGAGAAGGCCTAGACAGAGTTAAAAAGATATTTAGACTAGACATTTCTAATGAGGAATGAATTGTCTTGGAATTGTATAATCCAGAATTTTGAGATTTTTCCGAAATTACGCGAATCGGGTACTGATCGGGAAAATTCATCCGGGTAGCTTCTGGAAGGTGACACTTGGCCACCTCCCATTGGCCAAACCCTTGGCTTTTGGGGCATGGAGAAGTTGGCCAAGGGGGAAGAGGAAGAAGGAAAAACTTGTTGCAAAAGTTGTCTTGGACGGTCCAGATCGATTCTCATAAAGTTGATCCGACGGTCGAAATCCTGCATCTTTTCCTATAAATACCCCTCTCTTCTCTTCAATTCACACACCATTTCAAGAAGAGAATTTCGGTTCTAGAGAGAGGTTTTAGAGAGAGGAGCTCTGGAGAAAAGCTGTAGCGAAGCTCTGGGTAAGTTTTTCGGTACTTAAGCTTCCGTAGTTCTTTCGGTTGTTAGAGTAGTAATGTTAGAGTAGCCTTTAATCTTTCAAGTATGATTAGATATCATATGATAGGGCTATTTTAAGTTAAAATTTCGAAAATCATGATTGGGTCGAAGTTCTGGCAAAATTTTGGGAGATTTTAAGGTCAAAGTAACGGAGTGCTGGCAAAATTCCGCCAATTAGGGGTATAGGGGCAAAATGGTAATTTTTACCTAAAATGCCGATCGTAATGTCAAATCACTAATAAAAGTGATATTACTCTTATAGGATATCAGAAACTCTGATCTGCTGCCGTTACGCTGCCCGACGTGCCACTGTTGGACGTTTCGCAGTTTTCTATACAAAAGTACGATTTCTGACGGAAGTACCGTCTACCGTCAACGAAGGTACATTCGCGTACTGTAACACTAACGCTGATGTTTATTGTATGCATATATGTGATATGTGTATTGTATGGTATGATTATATGTGATAGATGATGACTTTATGTCTGTTGTACGTTTATGTACTATTGGTGTATGTACGTCCGCGTACTGTAGCACTAATCTGATGTTTATGGTATGCATGTATGTGTTAGGTGTATTGTATGTGGTAGTTGATAGCTCTGTGATATGTTTATATACTGTTGATATGTTTACGTTTGCTATGGGCGATATATCTGCTTGCTATTGGGCGATATATGTATACATGCTATTGGGCGATATGTGTATGCATGCTCTTGGGCAATGAGTGCACATATACTGTTGTTGAAATGATTGTCTGTAGTTCATATGTTGTGTATGTAAATATGAGGTTAACCGTTACCTGAGATCCGGTGCGGATCTCAGCCCTTAACATAGGGTCAGGTTCCAGAGGACCGAGGACCGAGGAGAGGGGCAAGCCGCCCGAGTAGAAGACCCGGCTGAAGACTTCCTTTTTGTTGTTCCAGCGGAAGCCTTTCTTTTGTTATATACTTTTGAACCACGCGGTTTCTGTACCAGCATTGTTGTAACCAAACCAGGACTTACGGCGTTTTATATATACATATCGCTTACTCAATCGCTCTGTTGCTCTACTCGATGATTTGAAATGATGTTTTGGAAAAAAATTATACTTGCTTGTGAAAAGTTGGTATGTTACGGGAGTGGTGGCGATGAGGTGGGGGCGGCGGCGAGGGTGGTGGTGGTGGTTTCGGTGGGGGTGGTAGTGGCGGCGGTGAGGTGGGGGTGGTGGTGGCGGCGGCGGCGGCGGTTGTGGTGGTGGTAGTGGTAGTGGCGGTGTGGTGGTGGCGGCGGCGGCGGTGGTTGTTGGAAATTATGCCCTAGGGGCAAGTCATTGTACTTATCAACGATCCCCATATGAATTGGGTAGTCGCAATGTCTTGCTAGAGGCCGCTTGCGACTTGTGGCCGATACGCATTGCCCGCCGCCAATCTCATGTGGGCCTACTGTGGTCGCACACAAGAATGGCCTAACACGAGCAAGAGTGTCAGATTCATTGAATCTTAAATGTGTTTAAGATTTAATGAATACTTATTTAATCTAGGATGTGTGTGTATATATATATATACATGCATATATAAATATATTAAATTCGAAAATAATAATGATATTATTTATTGACAATAATATTATTATATATAGTATTTAATTTATTTGATAAATTAAATAACTATAATAAATTGAGATATTGTATCTCAGATTTAATTTTCGAATAAAGATATTGGATATCGATTTAATTTAAACTGAGATATCGGATCTCATTTTAAATTAAATATAACGATATCATATCTTGATTTAATATATAATAAATTCGAAAATAATAATAATATTATTTATTGATAATAATATTATTATATATAGTATTTAATTTATTTGATAAATTAAATAACTATAATAAATTGAGATATTGTATCTCAGATTAAATTTTTGAATAAAGATATTGGATATCAGATTTAATTTGAACTGAGATATCGGATCTCATTTTAAATTAAATATAACGATATCATATCTTGATTTAATTTATAAATATAAATTAAATCGTGGGCTTTTAATTCGGATTAAATAAATAAATTTGATTAGATCTATCAGATAGATTTAATTAATATATTTTTTAATCCATATTCAAAATTGGTTTTGAATTTAATACGTCTGCTAGGTTTAGAAAAACCTACGGGACATTATGTCGAGCGTATTAGAAAGCCGCGAAAAAAACCCTAGAAAGAAAAATAGAGAGACGCACAATTCAGAGGCGCTAGCACGCTTCCGTTCGTGTTTCTGAAGGCTGTTCGTGTGGATACCGGTAGAGGAAGGCGATTCTAAAGAGTCGATCTTCGCGATCGAGAAGGTAGCCCACCAGTTCAAATTGTTCTGCAAAGGTACGATTCAGAAACCCTAAACCTTGATTTAAACGCTGTTGAGCGATCCGCCTAAGGGATTCGTAAAAGTTTTATTCCGCTGCGTGTACGGATCCCAACAGTGGCATCAGAGCCAACTCAACCGTGCGTTTAAATTAGGTTTTACGCGTGTTTATATATATATATGATATATATGCTAAAACCGATCTTTGTATGCGTTTGAATTACAAAACTCGCGTTAGGGTTTCTACTGATAGCTAGTCGGATATTGCGTCGATTCTCGAATTGTTCGATCGGATGTGTAGCCGATTCGCGTGGATCCAAACGTTCAGATCTGATGTCGATCAGTTCGTTAGGGTTTGAAATTTTCGGGAAAAAAAATCACGTTTTTTTTTTGGAAATTATTTTCGAAAAAATCACGTTTTTTGGGGAATTATTTTTGAAAATAATATTTTATTTTGAAATTTCTAACGAGACCGCCGTAGGGATCCCGGCTGATTGTCGTAGCGCGAGAATTTAAATCATGATATTATATTATATATTGTATATAATATAATGTAAATTACATAATTTAAATCATGATATTATATTATATATAGTATATAATATAATATAAATTAGATAATCTAAATCATGATATTATATTGTATTTATAATATAATATAAATTAGAGAATTAAATCATGATATTATATTATATATAGTATATAATATAATTTAAATTAGAGAATTTAAATCATGATATTATATTATATTTATAATATAATATAAATTAGAAAATTTAAATCATGATAAGATTAATCATAATATTTTATTTCATAATTGTATGACTTAATATATGTTGTGATTTACCTTTCAAAAGTTGTTTGGGTATGGTGAACAACATGGCTCTAGAGTTTTACAATTGTTGTAAATTTTAAATATGGCTCGCGAGCCATGCCTCTTTCTTAAAATACTCTCGATGTACTTCTTTTTGTTTTAGAGAAGTCCTCTCATTGGCTTGAGAGGATTTTAGGTTAAGGTTGAGCCATGTTGTGTCACAATTTTAATTATGTCTTGATTTGATCATTGCATGATTAATTTAGAATTTTAATTATGTTTTGATTAGATCACTCATAATTAATTTAGAATTTTTTAATTATGATTTGATTAGATCACTCATAATCAATTTATAGTTTTAATTATGTTTTGATTAGATCACTCATAATTAATTTAGATATTATATGAGATACAATAGTGATTGCATTCATATAAGTAGAATTAATAGGATTAATCTAATTATACCCTCTAAATAAAATCTTAAGTCATAATGCCACCAATAAATGAATACTTGTCAAAACCTAGATCGCCCATTTGTATGTTCCACCAAAGTGGATGCATATGAGTTATCTTGGTGAGACAAGAGTGAGTAATGGTGATACTCAATATTCATTGTTGTCTCGACTTAATTGAGATTATCAAAACGGTTTTGGATCTCAAGGCATTAGATGGGATTAAACATGCCACGTCATATGATGATTGAATCCCATAAAGATCTAAGAGTTACATATGATGTAATTGGCAAGGGGTTTGCCTACCTAAATAACTTAATTTAAGCGTCCCGCCAAAGCGGACTTAAATTTAAGCCAAATATGGATCTTAGCCCACTAATTATAATGAGGGTTGTTAATTCAAAGGGAGGTTACTACTGAAACTTTGCATACCTTTAGTTGTAGAATCATGTAGTCTAGTAATACTTCAACACCATCAATGCGATCAGTCCCTGAGAAGGACGAACTCGATGAGACAAACTCTCTTGACATGTTTGGGACTTAAGCGTTGATCCTAAACACGAAAGAAAAGAGTATCTCATCAATCAACCCATTCTTGACGAGCCTTCAACCGCTGATCCAAGAGCTCGATCGATGCTTATACGAAGCATAAAGATGACTATGTGGATGCAGGATGCCTGATGCTTGCCACTATGCTTCTAGACCTCAATAAAGATCTAGAACATGTGGAGTCTTTTAAGATGATTGTTCATCCTACGGAAATGTTCCAGTAACAGGCAAGGCTTGAGAGGCTTGGATTCCCATGTCCTAGGAGTTAGCTAAAGATGTGATCTTGAACTCATTCCCAGGAAGTTATGATAACTTTGTCATGGATTACAACATGAACAACATGGAGGAATCAATTTCTGAACTGCATGGGATGCTCAAAATTGCTAAGCTGAGCCTTAGAGAGGCCTAGTTCTATTTTGTCCATTCAGAAAGGAAGGGGTATATGAAACGGAAAGCCAAGAAGGCAAAACCTCTGAAGGATAGAGTCTCGCTTCTTTTACAATGAACTTGGTCATTTGAAAAGAAATTGCAAACTCAACTTCGAAGATCTAGAGAAGAACAAGAAGGATAGCGGGGCTATCGCTTCAAGTATCTATGCCATAGATATTCGCTTTTCTACTTCCTCAACATGGGTATTGGATACTACATGTGGATCTCACATTTGACTAAATGTTGGATCTCAAGGACAGTAGAAAATTGAATGGACGAATCTATGACATAACTACTAAGAGGATCAAGTCAAATGATTTGAATCTGACCTATCTATGGCATTGTCGTCTAGGCCATATAAATGAGAAACACATTTCGAAACTCCATAAAGATGGATTTCTTAACTCATTTGATTTTGAATCAATTGATACATGCGAGTCTTGTTTATTTGGAAAGATGACAAAGGCACCTTTTATTGGACACAGTGAGAGAGCCACCGATTTATTGGGCCTCATACATACTGATGTGTGTGGACCAATGAATACATCTGCGAGGGGGTCATTTGTACTTCATTACATTCATAGATGATTTTAGTAGATATGGATATATCTATTTAATGAAACATAAGTCGGAATCTTTTGAAATGTTCAAAATATTCCAAAATGAAGTGCAAAATCAACTTGGCAAAACAATTAAGACACTTTGATCCGATCGGGGTGGTGAATATTTGAGCCAAGAGTTCATTGACCATCTTAGGAGTTGTGGGATCGTCTCGCAACTTACTCCTCCAGAACACCTCAATGGAATGGTGTTTCGAGCGAGGAATCGAACTCTATTAGATATGGTTCGATCTATGATGAGTCAAACAGATCTTCCACCTTCCCTTTGGGGCAATGCCCTAGAAACAGCTGCGTTCACACTGAATCGTGTTCGTCAAAGGCGGTTGAAAAGACACCATATGAGATATAGACCGGGAAGAAACCCAGTTTGTCATTTCTTAAAATTTGGGGATGTGAGGTTTATGTCCAACATCAAGCCTCTGATAAATTATCATCCAGATCCTCAAAATGCCTTTTTGTGGGGTATCCTAAGGAAACTAAAGGATACTATGTCTACAATCCCACCGATCACAAAGTGTTTGTTATTCGAAATGGTGTCTTTTTGGAAAAGGAGTTTATCTCTAAAAGAACCAATGGGAGTAAGGTGAACCTCGAAGAAGTTCGAGAGTCACAGGACAATGTAGAACCACGGATGAAAACCGGAGAAGACTCACAACAAGTTGTTGAGCCTACTCACGTAACACAAGACCCACGGAGGTTCGATAGAACACGGCTACAACCTCAGAGATATGGATTTCTGATTACCGGAAGCCGTGATGTTTTGCTCATTGAGAAGAATGAGCCAACTACCTATCGAGAAGCCGTGGTGGGACCCAACTCTGAATGATGGCTTAGTGCCATGAAGTCTGAAATGCAATCCATGTACGACAATGAGGTATGGGCCTTAGTCGAGCCACCTGAAGGTGTAAAAACCGTTGGGTGCAAGTGGATTTTCAAAGAGAAAACTGACATGGATGGCAAAGTAAATATCTTCAAGGCACGACCGGTTGAAAAGGATTCACTCAAACTCATGGTGTGGACTATGATGAAACCTTTTCCCGATTGCAATGGCCAAATCAATCGAATCCTTCTTGCCATTACATCATATTATGATTATGAAATATGGCAGATGGACGTCAAAACAGCCTTCCTTAACTAAAGCTCCTTGAGGATGTGTACATGACACAACCCGAGGGTTTTGTGCGTCCGGAGGACTCGTAAAGTTTGCAAGCTTCAAAGATCCATTTATGGTTTGAAGCAAGCATCTCGGAGCTGGAATCATCGTTTTGATGAAGTAGTCAAAGAGTTTGGATTCATTCAAAACATAGATGAACCTTGTGTTTACAAGAAGGTTAGTGGGAGCACAGCTTGTATTTCTAGTGCTTTATGTTGATGACATCCTACTCATTGGGAATGACATTCCTACCTTGCAGAGTGTCAAGTCTTGGTTAGGAAAGTCTTTCTCAATGAAAGAGAATCTGTGTCCTAGTACACAGGATCAAAGAGACCGCATGAGTAAGATTCCATATGCCTCCGCCATTGGATCTATCATGTATGCCATGTTATGTACTCGACCAGATGTGTCATTTGCCTTGAGTATGACCAACAGATATCAACAAGATCCCGGTGAGGGTCACTGGACTGTTGTCAAGAATATCCTTAAGTACTTAAGAAGGACTAAGGACTTATTCTTGGTGTATGGTGGCTTGGAAGATGAGCTCGTGTGACTAGTTACACAGATGCGAGTTTCCAAACCGACCAAGATGATTCAAGATCGCAATCGTGGTATGTATTCTGTTGAATGGTGGTGCGGTGAGCCGGAAGAGCTCTAAGCGAGCACCGTAGTTGATTCTCGCAATAGAAGCCGAGTATATAGCAAAGATCGATGCACGGTGAGGAGGCCTTTTGGATTAGTAAGTTCATTAATGAACTAGGGGTAGTTCCTACCATCTCAAATCCAATAGACTTGCTCTGTGACAATAGCGGCACTATTGCGCGAGACCAAGGAGCCTAGGTCACATCAAAGGACCAACCATATACTCAAGCGATTTCATCTTATCGAGAAATCAATGATAGAGGTGATACAAAAAGAAATTATTATGCAAAGTACCGGGAGAAAGCAAGTCATTATACTTTAGACGATTTCACTATTTAATAAAGTATTCTCCTTTTAGTTATCTTTTGTTTGCATGTTTACATTGATAATCGTATCCCTGGATATATCTAATAGATTATCCTAAATGTCCCTGGTCGGTCATCTACGCGGGAGCGAAGATGAGATAAGACCAGTGTGACTTTGATGAGGTATGGAGATACGAATCAAAGTCATAGGCACTTGTAAGAGTACAAGGTGCTGGACCGACCCACTATGAGAAAGCTGCATGGATTTAGTCATAAGCTTATCTCAAGTATAACCGCGTCACAACGCCCTTTGACCTGAGATCATCATGGATTCCTACATGATGAGTCGCTGGTCTTTGACCTAGTCAAAAGTCACCTTTGACCGGGTGATGATAAAGGCTATGATTGGGATCAGTGATTTTCATGCGGAGGAATGTGAATGGTCAAGATGGGATTTGTCCCTCACATTTCTAGAGAGATAATCTTGGGCCCTCGATGAGTGAGTCTAAGAAATGTATGGCCATACTACGATGGAAATGAGTTTTCATCTCAATTGTTAGACTACTCAAGAATCGAGAAAGTAATGGTCAAGAACAGAAGTTGACATTTTCCATGCCTCATCCTTGACCAAATTATCGCGTGACAAAAGGGACGTGACATGGTTGTACGATAGGTTATATCGCATAAACAATGACGTTGATCCTCTTACTAAGCCGCTTGCACAAGTGGAACATGAGCGTCATGTTAGGGCAATGAGAATTAAGGTAATTAATGATTGCACCTAGTGCAAGTGGGAGTCTGTTGGAAATTATGCCCTAGGGGCAAGTCATTGTACTTATCAACGATCCCCATATGAATTGGGTAGTCGCAATGTCTTGCTAGAGGCCGCTTGCGACTTGTGGGGTCGATACGATTGCCCGCCGCCAATCTCATGTGCCTCACAGGTCGCACACAAGAATGGCCTAACACGAGCAAGAGTGTCCAGATTCATTGAATCTTAAATGTGTTTAAGATTTAATGAATACTTATTGAATCTAGGATGTGTGTGTATATATATATATACATGCATATATAAATATATTAAATTCGAAAATAATAATGATATTATTTATTGAAAATAATATTATTATATATAGTATTTAATTTATTTGATAAATTAAATAACTATAATAAATTGAGATATTGTATCTCGATTTAATTTTCGAATAAAGATATTGATATCGATTTAATTTAAACCGAGATATCGGATCTCATTTTAAATTAAATATAACGATATCATATCTTGATTTAATATATAATAAATTAAAATAATAATAATATTATTTATTGATAATAATAATATTATATATAGTATTTAATTTATTTGATAAATTAAATAACTATAATAAATTGAGATATTGTATCTCGTATTTAATTTTTGAATAAAGATATTGGATATCGATTTAATTTGAACCGAGATATCGGATCTCATTTTAAATTAAATATAACGATATCATATCTTGATTTAATTTATAAATATAAATTAAATCAAGTGGCTTTTAATTCGGATTAAATAAATAAATTTGATTAGATCTATCGATAGATTTAATTAATATATTTTTAATCCATATTCAAAATTGGTTTTGAATTTAATACGTCTGCTAGGTTTAGAAAAACCTACGGGACATTATGTCGAGCGTATTAGAAAGCCGAAAGAAACCCTAGAAAGAAAAATAGAGAGACGCACAATTCAGAGGCGCTAGCACGCTTCCGTTCGTGTTTCTGAAGGCTGTTCGTGTGGATACCGGTAGAGGAAGGCGATTCTAAAGAGTCGTCTTCTGCTGATCGAGAAGGTAGCCCACCAGTTCAAACAGTTCTGCAAAGGTACGATTCGGAAACTCTAAATCCAGATTTAAACGCTATTGAGCGATCCGCCTAAGGGATTCGTAAAAGTTTTATTCCGCTGCGTGTACGGATACCAACAGTTATGAGTGATCTAGTCAAAACATAATTAAAAATTCTAAATTAATTACGAGTGATCTAATCAAAATATAATTAAAATTCTCCTCTGAATTGTGCGTCTCTCTATTTTTTTACTCCGCTGCGTGTACGGATCCCAACAGTGGTCGCGGCAACGGCGGCGGTGGTCGTGGTGGCGGTGGCAGTGGTGGTGGCGGTGGCGGTGGTGGCGATGGGGTGGGGATGGCGGCGGCGGTAGGGGTGGTGGTGGTGGCGCGGCGGCGGCGGTGGGGTGGTGGTGGTGGCGGTGGCGCGGTGGGGGTGGTGGTGGTGGTGGCGGTGGCGGCGGCGGCGGCGGTGGTGGGGTGGGGTGGGTAGTTGACACTGCGAAAGGTTTTCGAGAGAAAGAAGAGAGGTTGTACGTTGAGGAATAAATTCTGATTTTGTGCCCAGAAATAGAAAAGCATGAATTTTCTACTTTTTTTTTCTATTCCCCAGCACAAAAATTGAACCGGTTCATCCCGAGAACAAAAAAAAAACCGGATTATTTACCAAACAGATTTCTCATCCATTTGTGTTCCAGGGAACAAAAATTAACAAAAAACACATTCTGGGAGCGTTACCATGCACACCCTCAGCTTAAATAAAAGGGTAAAATTAATGCTTAACTGAAGTTTGGGTACTAAGTCCTCATGGGAACAATACTTTACTCACTCTATATTACTTAATACGACCTGTATACTTGCGAAGCTTTATACTATAATATTTTGCCCCTATCACCACCACTCAAAAAAGCTACCCTTTAAGTCCAATACATACCAGATGATATATTAGAACCGTTAATAATGAATACTGAATAAATCACAGTTTTTAGCTATGCTAAGCATATATAGTACACACTATATGACGGTTTGGAACCGTAATTTATGCTAGATAATAACCATCTTGGGGATTCTGTAGTAGTGAATATTCTTACACTTTACAAGCACTTTGTAATTAATAAAGGAATAATTGAACTCAATTAAATTGGAGAAAGGATAGCTGGTGCTTTCAGTCATCAAGAAAGCTCATATCTACATTCCACATCACTCCATTTCACTCATTAAACTGAGAGAAACCTATAAACAAGCAGTTTAACCTATTTTAGAATAGATAGTTTATTTCATTACTATGAACTTATCTTTAGATTATATATCAGTTTATAAGTTGGGAAAATTTATTTGTTAAACATGATAAATATATAAATATCTTTAATTAGTTTATTTAGCTTCATTAGTTTCTCCAAAAAAATCAACTGGGTCTTTTATATTAAGGACTAAAGGAAGTATATATTTTCCTATCTTTTTTCCAAGGAGTTAGAGGTATATTACTATAATATTCTTTCTCTCTTTTTTTAGCTTTGTCCTACTCAGTAAATAACGGCTTATTTTAGGAGATCCGTATCATTCACCATGCATAAAAATCTTGAAGCATAAATATTGAAGATATGCGTTTTTAGTTCAATTTAAAGTTGGAATTCATAACTCCCTAAAAATATTGAAGCATACAGAAGAGACGGTTGGTAATGCAAAAAGGGAATTATCATTTCTGACTTTACGGGAAACAAATTTGATTTAAATCAAGGAGGAGGAAGAGGAAGAAAGAGTAGAGAAATAAGAGAAGAAAGGGATAGAAGAGATGTGAGAGAACAGAGAACAGAGAAGAGAAAGCCAAGAGAGAAAATGACTAGCATATGAAATTCAATGCTCAAGTCTAGTCTGACGCAACTGAAAACCCTAGTGCTACTTAGAGGAAACAACAACAACAATCAATCTTAAAATAATAAAAATAACGATAGATCCAAATAATCCAGAAATAACAATAAATATGACATGAAAAGCAATACAGAAGATGCCGAATGCTTCTTCACTGTTCCACATCAAGGGTCTTCGCTTTCTTCCATTTGATATTCATACAGAGACAGTCTACGATAGTTATGAAGACTTCTTATGCAACAAAGGATCACTGATGACTTGAGGATCAAAGTCTGGTTTGAGGTAGTGAGCAAGTAAGTCTGCATACAGATCATAACGAGCTGTCATTCTGAAACCCCACTTGTCTTTATACTGCCTACATAAGTTGAGGTCCATGTCTGCAATTATCAAGCCATCCCGGTTACGTGAAAGGGATGGAGTGCATGAAGCATCTGGTGCTGAGAAATGACTGGATCCATAAAACAGACCCAAATCGGGATGCGCCGGCTTTCCATCTCCGGAAGTAAAGGGGTTCGGGTATATCTCAGTGCCAACACGGTTAACCGAAGCAACGAAATAACTGTTTGCTATTGCGGCATTACGAGCCTGAAAAGATCATAACTCACAAAAAGTACGTAGGATGTTAAGG
The DNA here is from genome assembly GCA_025563575.1 of Acacia pycnantha. Lineage (NCBI taxonomy): Eukaryota > Viridiplantae > Streptophyta > Magnoliopsida > Fabales > Fabaceae > Acacia > Acacia pycnantha. The sequence goes on from JAMWYP010000146.1 coordinate 1,167,919, forward strand.
ATTTCATAATAAAATTTCTAATTACAAGTCAGTACACTTAACAACTCAAGCTTTCAAAGACATAATATTAGAGTCTCTATTACCCCGATGTTGAGAGTTTAATCTGTATAATACAACGTGATAAATGAGATACAGATCTGTTTGGAAACAAATTAATATTACATGATAAAAGAAACAGCACAAAAAAAAATCGTGTTTTAAACAATCATTTTTGGTAAAATAAAGATGTTCATTTTAATAAAAATGACCACTCCACAACAAAAGAATGTCGGATTACCGATGGAATTCCGTCGGTAATTGAATTTCCAACGGAAAAAGTCCGTTGCAGAAAAAACCATGGCAGAAGACATTATCGATGAAATTCCGTCAGTAATTTCCAACAGAATTTTTTTCGTCGTTAATTTTGTTGATCCGAATTTTTTTTGTAGTGCTATACTTTAAACATGTTTTGTGTTTTAGTCTCTTTAGTTTTGTTTTGTAGTTTTCTACCCCTTCTATTTGCCTGTCTGAAATGTTAGTCTCTTATTTTAGAAGTACTCATAAGGAACACAAGCTAACCCAAACATTTCAAATTTTGCTGAGGTCCAATGCGGCATGTTTGGTATGAAAGGAAGGGATGGAAGGGACAGTGAGCGGAGGAATTTTATTTTGTTAGATTTAAAAAGATTAAAGAAGTTTGATTAAAAGTTTTCAATACTCACTTTTTTATCTTACATATTCTATTTATTAAAATTTTGTAACCACACTTCTTCAAAAAGATTTAATTCAACTTTTAAAATTTTTCCCTCCACTCTCCATCCACCCCTTCAAATCCCTCATACAAAAGAGACCCTTTATACTTCTCTAATGCTCTTCTCCCCCCACTCGTATATTTTCATTTTCTTTAAGTGGCATACCCTTCTCTGGTTTTTAATCAGCCAAATTTATAATTTGTTTCTAGGTTAGCATGTTTTTTCCCTAGTCATCTGATGAGTTTTAACGGTTTCAAGTCTACATCATCAAAATTAACGCAGTTTGGGCCAGCTCATGGTCTTCGAAGAATTTTTCAAAATAGTGCCCAACTAAGACCAAAAAATTTATCTACATGCACAACAAAATCAGTTTTGTTTATGCCAACAAAGATTGGCTCAATTAATAGAGGTTGGCTCATAACTTGTGAGTTCAAATTTTACTGATATGAAGATTTTGTTGTGGGCAATCTGTAAGTACCTCTATAAGCACTCTTTAAATCTAGAGGTATGCTCTGACCTAATAAGCCCCAAGAACCAACTTAAAATATAACAAATTTTAGACAGTGAATTATAAATATGAAGAAACTGACCTCTATTGGCCACATTGGCTCACTGAGTTCACCAACAGTTGCAGAAGGGTTGAAAACAATCTCTGCACCATTCAAGCCAAAAGCTAACCAATTTAAAGGATGGTGCCTACCATAACATATATTAATAGCAATCTTCCCATATGTTGTTTCAAATACTGGGTGGCCAGTATTTCCTTCCACATAATATGTGCTCTCATTGAAGTCCCCAATTCTTGGAATATGGTTCTGCGCAACGTCGCACATTTACCCGTTTTCGAAAGTCAGAAACTTAGAATGTTTTGCACAAATAATAGCAAGAAGCTTATGTAAATTACCTTACGGTGCTTCCCAATTATATTTCCATGATTTCCAATAACAACAGCAGTGTTCCAGATAACCTCTCCATGATTAATATCCCTCTCAAGAATTGAACTTATAATGACCATGTTATATTTTACTGCAAATTTTTGAAGGAACTTTGTTGATTCTCCATCAACAGGTTCAGCAAATTCACACCACCTCTTCTCTCGAGTACAGAATGCAAAAGGCATCATCCATGCTTCCTGCAGTAAAGGTTTATCAAGCCATTGAAGACTTCTCATATCTCAGGGATAAATCAAGTTGCAAATAATATTTTTGCTCACATATAACCTACTTGTAAGCATAATATGTTGACTCCAGAAGCACCAGCTGCATTGATAATTGGTTCTAGCTTTTCAAAGATGGCCCTCTTTTGGTCCAAAAATGGAGCAGTCGTGGGAAGAGCAATAGAGTTTTGAATCAGACCAACCTTAACTATTCTAGGTACTCTCAATAGTTCCTTTTCAGCATTGAATGAGAATGCCTGAAAGAAATCAATAGGATCATCAGCAGAAGTATTGTATATAGAAGTACTGAACTTAAATATAATTTATACTCATGCGTGCTTTGTATATTGGGCTGCCCTTTTTCTCTATATTTATCGGTAATCAAGTTCTCAACAAAATAAAAATGACATGCCTAAGATTTTTATTGAAAGATCCAACCATGTGATATTGAGTTGTAAAAACTATACACTCAATATAAAAAATACACTTAACATGTTTTTATAGAAAACTAAATAACAAAAACATGAAATTTGTAGCTGATGGGACTGGAATGGCCCAACTCATGAGTAACATCAGAAGAAGAAGAAGAAGAGGAATTAGCGAGTTGGAGGACAGATCAATTTACTCACACATATGAAATTCAGGTATTTATATGGAAAAGTAAGGTTTTATTCATATTTCATACTTGGAGATCAAATCCGTTTTCCAAAGAGAGAGCTGCAGCAGATTTAGGGAGAGCGATACCCTTAAGTGCTTTTCCACAATTAAGCCCATGAATGATGCGGCTAACTTCCTGCAATATTACTCTAATATACCATCAGAAAGAACATATATCTATAAATGATAATTAATTAAGTAAATTATAATCAATGGAATGATAGAAATCATCCTGCGGTTCAATACATTTCAAAATTAAACAAGCAATATATATTGCTTAGAAGTTGCTAAAGGAATTTAATTTACAGGTGACAATCTCCACCAAATATTATAGATCCTTGATATTCGTTGTTACATTGACTAGAAAAAACAAGTGGCAAATAAATGCCAAAGAGAAATGCTCCACTGACTGACTATATGGTCCAATTTTGAAACTGAACTATCTTTTACTATAAACTTCTTCCCACATCTAATAGCCAATAAACTGATGAGTAGAAAGGGTTGGCAGCCAAAAATAACAAAGGTAGAAAGGGTCCCAGCACCTAATTTATCATCACTTATGAGATCTCAACCCTTTAAATTTAATTTCAATGATCCAACTTTAAAATATTTAATTTGTGCTTTTTAAAAAAATAAATTTATTTTTATGAGAAGTGATAGTTATAAGATTATCTTTATTTTTAATTTTACATATATTAAAATAAAAATCATTTGAAATATGAAAATTAAATAAAATTAAAAATATATGTAAAATTAAAAGTAAAATTAATTTCTGTGCATGTGGGATTGCTGAACCAATACTATAAGTCAAAAAGTAATGGATAAAACTTAATCTTGGCCAAGACTGGGTGTTTATTAAAAACAAATGTTAATATTCAATACAATCATAAAAACTGAACCTTCTAATAAAAATGCAGACGCGGATATTCCCTGTTAATGTTTATCGAAGCAACCCAATGGCAATCACCCGCCATTCTTGACAAGACTGCATAATACCTTTTTAAAGTTCTGATCTTTGCTAAGGGCACAATATAAGTTATAGTTGCATGCCTTAATTTGATGATAATTAATCACAAAGTCCTTATAACAAACTACCATTTTAGGGTTTAGGTTCTTTCATTTTCCTCTTTCTTATTTTCTTCTTAGAATCTTATTATATCCATCATCAAATTGAAAAAATGGATGATTAAGATATAATGTTTTATAAAATTATTATTTTAAATATAAATAAATAATGTAAACTGTTAAACTTTAATCTACACAATTCAGAGCTACAATACAGAAAAAAATAATTTATAAAACACTATAATAATAGTTTTATAAAATATTAAATTTAAACTATTCATTTTTTTAATCTAAGGTTGGAGCTGAGATTCTGAGAAGAAAGTGAGGAAAATGATTATGAGAATATCCTCATCCCCATTTACCACCATTTTTCTCAAAAGAGAAAGGTGAGATATTTGCAGAATCAAACCCAAAGTAGGAGGCTTAAAACCATTTTCATAATGTCCGCAAAATATTTGAGAAACTAAGCGATCAGGATAACACCCAATCAAAACTGAAAATACCTGAAAGTGCTGTGGCTTGAGATTTTCTTCGAGAAGCCGATCCAGGGAATCAAATCCACAAATAGAGCCGTCGCTCGGGGCCTTGAATTCTTCCTTAACTTCCCCGTTGTTTTTCTCCATGCTCTCTCAACTTGGGAAAAACGATAACAGTGAAGGGGAATCTTTCATGAATCTTCAAGCTCCTGTGTAGTATTTATAAGTCATTAAAAAAATAATAAACTCCTCCCGTGGAATCTTTTTTTTTTTTTTTTTTACAGGAACCAAGGTGGAATCTAACAGTATACTGCTGGTCCTATTTTATTGGTGACAAAAAATTATGATATAGATTAATAATTTTACTTTTTATTTTTTATTAACTACTTTGTCTTATAAGGAATAATGCATATTAAATAAGGATAAAGTTAAACAATTATTAGATTTTAAGGCAAACTCATCAGCCCTTGTTTCGGTGGAGCAAAAAGTGGGAGTCCAATAAGAAAGATTGAATACTAGAAAGCAAATCTTTCCAAAACATTAAAAGTTTACTATTTTAAGAAACTTTTCTTCGTATTAATTCTGTCTTTCATAATTTTCTATCATCCAAATATAGCATTATTAATGAAGTTTTGATTTATATGAAATATGTAGGGTTGACTGATAAATAGAACTAGAGAAATAATTAAAAACATAAGATCACATCATCCGTATCTTAAAATTTAATAATCTTCAAATTTTAGTCCAATTTAATATACACATTTCGTTGAAAATGAAATGTCCATTTTAAAAATTTAATGAGGGAAAAAAATAATATTTTCACTTTTTTGGCCAATAAGAAGAATATTCTCTAGGTAAATAAAGGGGGAAAAAATCTTTTCAGGCCCCAGGAATCAAGGGAGAAGTGTGTAGCTTTTTTTGGAGAATAATTAATGATAACGACAAGGCGACGTGTACGGTGCTGGTTGAGCAGGTTGTCAAACGGAATTTGGACCGTGTAATCATCAACTACGCGGGGCCCATTCTTTCAATGCGGTCGTTTGCAAGTTGGCCATTTAGTTACTGAATTTTTTGTTGATAGAAAAGTCGAAAACCCTATAAAATACTATTTAAAATTTAAAATTCTAAAAAGCTGAGTCCAGTATGCAAAAATCCGATTTCATGCCTCTAGACTGTGGAGAAGGTTATTAAATTCGGACCGGTCAGTGAACCGGTTAGAGTACTGGGTTAAGGGTCAGTGGGTTAGACCGGAGTCAAATCGGAACTAAACTGGGACCAAACCGGTAAAAGAAATGAAAATTTGATGTTATTAATATAAAGTTATGATAAAGTAAATAAATATTTTACATTTTTTTTGCCCGAAAATAAATATTTTACATTGAGAAGAGCAAACTTCCCTTGGTCCAATGTGCTCTATTTGCAAACTGACAAATTGAAACTTCCTAGACTCTAATAGCGTGTGCAACTGTGCAAGTAATGAAAAGTTGAAAACAACTTTTTTGTAAGGAACAACTTTTGTCCTCACTCCTCTGCAATACTTTTTCACTCATCTTCTTTCCTTTCTTCTTTCATTTCTCCTTATGCTCTCCCCTGCGTTTCCGGTCTCTCCCTCTCTCTCACTCGCTTTTTCTTCTTCTTCCTCAAAGATATGTTTGTCCGGCTCAAAGATATGTTTCTTCCTCAAAGATATGTTTTTCTATGCTTGGCGTTTTTTGGTCATGCTAGACGTTTTATGGTCTGTCCTCGGCGTTTTCTGGTCATGCTCGACGTTTTCTGGTCATGCTCGACGTTTTCTGGTCCGTGCTCGGCGTCTCTCTTCTCACTGGATCTGTTCACATTGGTTCTATTTTCACTGGATCTATTGTTATCATTGGCTCTGTTTCTCCCCCATCTCTCTCTTTTCCTGGAAATATCTTCAATCGACCTTTTTTTTTAAGAAAAAAAAAAACCCTTTGACCCTGGTTTCTATGCCTGACCGGACCGGTTTCACAGTCGGTTCGCCGGTTTTCGGCCTGAACCGGGTTTAATTACCATGCTCTAGAGCCTATAATATAGGTCAACTCGCGGGTTAAACAGGGTGGACATTGTGAGTATGCCTAATCTTTCCTCTCATGATGTTTCTTTGATCTGCTAGATTTTGTGGTTCATTTGGAAACATAGAAATGAAAAGGTTTTTAACCATATTGATCCTTATCCTCTTGCGGTTATCGATTTAGCTATGAGATATAACTGTGAATTCTGATCATCTATTGTTACACCACCATCAGGGCTCGGTATGTCTGATGGATGCAATGAACCATCAGTCTTTTGGCATCCCCCAGATCCAGGGTGCCTTAAGATCAACTCTGATGGGGCGTTTAAACCAGGTATTGAGTTAGCTGCTATTGGTTTGGTTTGTCGAGATTGTTATGGCCAATTTAAATGGGCCTTTGTGGATAAAGTTAAATCTATACCTGTCTTTATGACTGAAGCATTGGCCCATAAGCGAGCCTTGATGCTTGCCATTGATTTAGGCCATGATAACACTGTCTTTGAGACTAATTGCCTTCCTCTCCTCTCCTGTGTTGATGTTAAATCCCCTAATTTATTTGATTGGAAGTGTAGAAGTGTTATCCATGATGTTATTTGCCTTATTTCTGATAAGGTTGGGTTCTCGGTTTTATTTACTTCACGACGGGGTAATCGTGTTGCTGATCTTCTTACAGCAAATGTTTATAAGGGGTGTGTCCTATCGAGTGGGTTCTACAACCAACACCCTCTTTATTCTGTCTTCTAACCTTAGATATTCAGGAAGCTAATATAGTTGTGGATGGTGCTCCTTCGCCTAATCTTGTAAGGGATGGGGGTTAATTGTTTTTGTCTGTTTTGTAGTCATCTTTTTCTGTTTCCTGTGGGCCTTTGTTTTTGCCTCTCTCATTAGTGTTGTACCGAGCTTTAGATGCTCTTCTTCATTTATCTCTTATATCTGTTTGCATGGTGTTTGCATGGTAGTGAAAACGTAGATTTTACCTGAAAACGGAAGGAGAATGAAAAATCGTAAAACGTAAAATCATAACGTAAAAAAATCGTAAAAACATAAAAGCGTTTGGAAAATTAGTAAAATTGTTTTAATGAAAAAAAAAAGCGTAAAAACGTAAAATCGCAGTGATAAACCGAGTTTTTAACTACCATGTCTGTTTGTACTGTCTCTGTTATGGAAATACAAGTATCCATTCTTGAGAGAGAAAAAAAACAGGGTGGACATTTGTGGCCCGTTCCTTGGCAAACTGACAAAATGCCAACCCGAGCCTACCAGTCTGCCAATTATTTTTTTTTAAAAAAAACACGTGCCATCTTTTTTTTTTCATAAAACAACTATGGCTCTAATGCTCTATCATCAACTGATCATACATTAGCAAAATCAAACAGAGACATTGAAACAATGAAGAGTGAAGAACACGGTGAAGAAGGCAACGAATTGAAACAATAAAGAGGGAAGAACACGGTGAAGAAGGCAACGAAAGGGAACAAAAGAAAGGCTTCGTGTCATGTCAAGAATTAAAATATACAAAGAAAAAATTAAGTGAATGCTATACACATTTAATATATTTAAAAAAACTAAATTAAAATATACATAAATAAGTGAATAGACACCCTTAATATCAAAGATACCATCAACCTATTAAAAAAAAACATTGGTGTGACCATTATTAACTTATAAATCTTTCTTCAACCCCTGGATAGGGATGAAAATATGTTATGTTTTTAAAGGGTTTACGGCCGAACCTGATTAGAATATGGTAAGGGCTAACCTATTTGATAAAGAGGTTAGACTGCAAATCTACTTAAAAGTCTGTACTATTCTGATCTTATTTATAAGTCTCGTTTGATCAAAAAATTTGGTTCTATTTAGAAGTCTCCTTTCAGGTAATAAATGAGATTATGACAATTTTTATCTATTAATTGTACCAATGAAAATAGAGGAAGAAGAAAAAGTTGAAAGATACTCATTCATAAATGAGAACAAAGTTGAAAATTTACTCTATAATTATTGAGCTAACTACATTTCCTTGGTATGTGTAATTTAATAAAAAAAAAAGATATATAAATAGGACCAGAGTGACTTATTTAAATAGGTTAGGTCTTTTTTAAAGGTCTAACCTACAAACCTATAAGCAAGGTCTAACCTATTTGATAAAGAGGTTAGGCTGCAGACTTATTCAAATGCCTGTTTAATAGTAATTATTGTCATGGGTTCTTTTGTATTTTTGTATGTTTGCTTATGAACATCACTTGTTGGAATTTCAGACCTGTGCCACGTTGAAGTTCAAGTGTGTGTCAAAAGAAATTTCACAAAGAATAAATCATAAAGTCACCCTCAAATAAGTGTGTCTGGGTGTATGAAATTCTTTTAGGTGTTCTCTGTTTTTTTATTTCTCATCACTCTTATAAGTCCAACTCAAACCACATTGGACCAGCTTAATTAAATCCATTTTAAGAAAAGTGGGAGAATGACAAACCATAAGAATCTCTAACAAAATAATTTTAAAGGATTTTAACTTTTAAATGAAATATATGCCCCAAAAACCCATGTTACTAAAACCGGACCGGCCAGTTTGACCACAAAACTGTCAAACTGGTCATCTCCGTCCGCCCGGTTTAACCGGTTCAATATTTATTTAGAATTTGATGATTTGAAAAATTCATATCTAATTGTATATATTTCTAAAAATTATAAATTAAGACTTTATAGAAAGCTTGAGATGTATTCTTTCTAATACAAAAAGAAATCACTAAAAAATATTATCGTTTGATCCTCAAAAACTACCGAATTTCAAAATTATTCTAAAAAATATTATCGTTCAAGTTCACTTCCTTACTGATCCAGTCCCGGTTAGTTCCGGTTTGACTACAATCTAACCCACTGACCCTTGACCCACTACCTAAATCAGTTCAGTGGCCGGTCCGGGTTTAATAACGTTGCCAAAAACACATATTAAGAGATTAATAAAAATATTCCAGAATTCATCTTTCTCTATGCTACCTCTCATCTTTCTCTAGCCCACAAACCTACAAATCCAACTTATTATTATTATTATTTTTTTTTTTTGTATATGCGTGCCCGCGTTGTGATGATGGAGAGAATCAAATCCTCAAATAGAGCGCCATCGCTCGGGGCCTTGAATTCTTCCTTAACTTCCCCGTTTTTTCTCCATGCTCTCAACTTGGGAAAAACGATAACAGTGAAGGGGAATCTTTTAAGAATCTTCAAGCTCCTATATATAGTATTTATAAGTCATTAAAAAAAAGAATATACTCCTCCCGTAGATTCTTTTTTTTTTTTCAGGAACCTAGGTGTGGAATCTAACAGTATACTGCTGGTCCTATTTTTTTTTGTGACAAAATTATCATATAGTTGAATAATTTGACCTTTTATTTATTATTGACTACTTTGTCTTATAAGAAATAATACATACTCCCTCCAGTCTTAATTATAAGACAACATTTAAGAGTTAGTTTTGGTCCTAATTATAAGACAACATTATAATAATTGTCAATTTTTTCCTAAAATACCTTTATTTTATTCTTTCAAGTGTGATTGATTTTTTGTGAGTATATGTATGTGGACGCGTATACTTTTCCAATCAACGAAACTTTTAGATATATATATATATCTGTGTGTGTGTGTGTCTATGTATGTATATATGTATGTGTCTACACACATATATTTTGTGTGTGTGTGCGCGCACATATATGTGTGTGTCTACATATATGTATGTATGTATATATGTGTGTGTCTACACACATATATTTTGTGTGTGTGTGTGTGTGTCTATACACAATATATATATGTGTGTGTCTACACATATATATTTTATGAGTGTATGTGCGCGCACACAAATATATAGACACACACACACATATATATGTGGGGTGTGTGTACTGTGTGTTTGTGTATATATGTATATTTGTGTGTGTCTGTCAATATGTGTGTGTACAAATATAAACACACACACATATATACATGTATATCTTTGTGTGTGTGTGTGTGTGCGCCTATATGTGTCTGTCGATATATGTACACATACATGTGTATCTATATGTATACACATATATATATGTATATATAGTAAAACCATTATTTCAATTAATAGCATGTGGAAAAAAAAATTAGGTTGGAGAGGTATGTAGTATGAGCTATCGATTTACTTTCACTTAGGTCATTTTAAATTAATATAAGGACATTTTAGGAAAATGAGTAAAATTAACTGATTTAACTTCTTTCCTTAATCTCCCCAAAATCAGTTAAATATGTCCTATAATTAGGACCAGAGGGAGTATTAAATAAAGATAAAGTTGTAAAATTGTTAACTTTAGGGTTAAGGTGCAATTTGACCAATAAACTATTGGCCCAAGAGCGCCCAGCACAAAATTCTAAATTTTACTAAATTAAATATTTTTTTTCTCAATTGTCATTATTCAAAACTACTTGTATAGATATCTATAGACAAAAATTACTCATTCTTCAATTTTGTCAAAATTATAATTTCCTAAAATAAACAAACATTTTAATTAAAAATATAATTATATGATTTAAATAAAACTCAAGGTGTTTTATAGTTTATTATATATGTTAAACAAAAAAATGATTTATTTTTATTTTAGAAGAAATTTATGTGAGTTAAAAAAATTCATTTAATGTTAATAAAATTTAAAAAATCTAAAAAATCTATTATATCCTGAAAGAAATGAAATGAGTTTAATTTCTATTTTTATAAAAAGAGTTTAATGGATATCAATGTTGATACGTAATAATATGAATCTGACAACTTGATGATATATTTGTTAATTAAATGATTTATTGCTTATAAGGATATGAGACTTTCGTAGGCTAAATTGCTCTTTAACATATTATAATTGCTCCTTAACCTATTATTAAATTGTCTTTCCTCAAGCCTCTTAAGTTATCTTTTTTTTCCCCAACAAGTCATCACATATTCAGATAATCAACGTTAATATTCATTAAGCTCTTTATATAAAAATAAAAATTAAACTCATTTAATTTCTTTTAGAATATAATAGATTTTTTAAATTCTATTAACATTAAATGTATTTTTTTAACTCACATAAATTTCTTCTAAGATAAAAATAAATCAAAACACCTTGAGTTTTATTTAAATCATATAATTATATTTTTAATTAAAAATTTTGTTATTTTAGGAAATTATAATTTTGACAAAATTGAAGAATGAGTAATTTTTATCTATAGATATCTATACAAGTAGTTTTGAATAATGACAATTGAGAAAAAAAAATTAATTTAGTAAAATTTAGAATTTTGTGCTGGACGCTTCTAGAGTAAAAGTTCGTTAGTAAATCTGCATCTTAGATAACAGACGTTAACTTTTTTTTTCTAACGGCATTGTGATGAGATAATTGTGTTGGACGCTGCTGAGCCAATAGTTTATTGGCCAAATCGCACCTTAACCCTAAAAGTTAACAATTTTACAACTTTATCTTTATTTAATATGTATTATTTCTTATAAGACAAAGTAGTCAATAATAAATAGAAGGTTAAATTATTCATCTATATGATAATTTTGTCACAGAAAAAATAGGACCAGCAGTATACTGTTAGATTCCACCTAGGTTCCTGAGAAAAAAAAAAGATTCTACGGGAGGAGTATATTCTTTTTTTTAATGACTTATAAATACTATATATAGGAGCTTGAAGATTCTTAAAAGATTCCCCTTCACTGTTATCGTTTTTCCCAAGTTGAGAGCATGGAGAAAAAACGGGGAAGTTAAGGAAGAATTCAAGGCCCCGAGCAATGGCGCTCTATTTGAGGATTTGATTCTCTCCATCACCGCGCACGCGCGTATATACACACAAAAATAAAAAAAAAATAAGTTGGATTTGTAGGTTTGTGGCTGGGCTAGAGAAAGATGAGAGGTATAGAGAAAGATGAATTCTGGAATATTTTTATTAATTTCTTAATATGTGTTTTTGACAATGTTATTAAACCCGGATTGGCTACTAAACTGGTTTGGGTAGTGGGTCAAGGGTCAGTGGGTTAGATTGTAGTCAAATTGGAGCTAACCCGGGACTAGATCAATAAGGAAGTGAACTTGAACGATAATATTTTTTAGAATAATTTTGGAATTCGATAATTTTTTAGGATCAAACGATAATATTTTTTAGTGATGATTTCTTTTTGTATTAGAAAGAATACATCTCAAGCTTTCTATAAAGTCTTAATTTATAATTTTTAGAAATATATACAATTAGATATGAATTTTTCAAATCATCAAATTGTAAATAAATACTGAACCGGTTAAGCCGGTCGGATGGAGATGACCAATTTGACAGTTTTGTGGTCAAACTGGCCGGTCCGGTTTAATAACATGGGTTTTTGGGATATATTTCATTTAAAAGTTAAAATCCATTAAAATTATTTTTTTAGAGATTCTTATGGTTTGTCATTCTCCCACTTTTCTGAAAATGGATTTAATTAAGCTGGTCCAATGTGGTTTGAGTTGGACTTATAAGAGTGATGAGAAATAAAAAACAGAGAACACCTAAAAGAATTTCATACACCCAGACACTTATTTGAGGGTGACTTTATGATTTATTCTTTGTGAAATTTCTTTTGACACACACTTGAACTTCAACATGGCACAGATCTGAAATTCCAACAAGTGATGTGTGCATCTAAGTACGGTTCCATGACACGGTGCATCTATGTACGATTCCATAGACACTGTGCATCTATGTACGATTCCATAGACACTTTGTGCATCTATGTACGATTCCATAGACACGGTGCATGTAGCTTGAATAGAATGACCAGGTAAGTATCTATCATGGGGGCCTCACCGACTTTACGGCGACTATTTGGCTTACCCACATAGACTAGCAGACCAGAGTTTCTGATATCCTATAAGAGTAATATCACTTTCATTAGTGATTTGGCATTATAACTGGCATTTTAGGTAAAAATTACCATTTTGCCCCTATACCCCTAATCGGCGGAATTTCGCCAGCACTTCGTTACTTTGGCTCCGACTTTCCAAAATTTTGCCAGAACTCCGACCCCACCATGATTTTCGAATTTAATACTTAAAATAAAACTAAAGATCTATCTAGCATTACTACTAAAACTACCGAAAGAATTAAAGACTAAATACCGGAAAAATTACCTAGAGCTTCGCTGCAAAATTCCCCGGACTCCTTCCTCCTCCAGAGCACCTCTCTCTAACTTCTCTCTAGGATAGCTCAACTAGAGAAAATGGTTTTGGTGTGAATAATGCAAAGGGAGAGCCTCCTATTTATATGGAAAGTTGTGTGCACTATTCACACTTTGTCAGGCAGATTCTGGACCGTCGGATCGCACTTTGCCAAATGTCAAGATCCTCACCATGCCACTTGTCCAAACCATCCTCTCCCCCTTAGTTGGTGGTTTGTCACATCAATTAATGTGATGTGATGCTTTTGCTTTATGAACTTGTACCGATAAAGTTCCCGATCGGTGTCGAATCGCGTAATCTCGGAAAAATCTCAAAAATCCGGAATCACAACTTTGAAGACATTTTCCTACTCATTAGAAATGTCTAAGTTAAACTAATTTTTGATTCCATCCGGGGCTCCAAAAGTCAGTCTGAAGTTTACGGGAAAGCGTGACAGTTACAGAATTGAATTCCGGAATCATCAACCTCTGGACAAAAATTCACTGATTCCAAATATGTCCAGATAATTTCAAACTCATTCCTAGATGTTGAGTTAGAATTTATTTTCTTCAGATCCAAAAATGTGCCTATCTGCATCTTTCCCTATTTCGTCTTATTAGGAAAATGCTTTACCGGCCTCGGAATCAACTTCCGGAAAAGTCTAATTGAAGATAAAAATCCACTGATCTATATTTTACCTCGACTTCAGAAAACCTATTCCTGGTACTCTAGATAGGATCCGTTTCCTATTTATTATGTTACTATTCACTATATAATAAAATATTCATATGTCTTAATCAAATGATGTTCATAAGCAAACATACAAAAATAGAAAAGAACCCATGACAATAATTACTATTAAACAGGCATTTGAATTAGTTTGCAGCCTAACCTCTTTATCAAATAGGTTAGACCTTGCTTATAGGTTTGTAGGTTAGACTTTAAAAAAGACCTGACCTATTTAAATATGTCACTTTGATCCTATTTATAAGTCTTTTTTTTTTTTACTAAATTACACATACTAAGGAAATATAGTTAGCTCAATAATTATAGAGTAAATTTTTAACTTTGTTCTCATTTATGAATGAGCATCTTTTAACTTTTTCTTTTCCCTCTATTTTCATTGGTATAATTAATAGACAAAATTGTCACAATCTCATTTATTACCTGAAAGGAGACTTATAAATAGAACCAAATTTTTTGATCAAACGAGACTTATAAATAGGATCAGAGAAGTACAGACTTTTAAGTAGGTTTGCAGTCTAACCTCTTTATCAAATAGGTGAGACCTTACGAGTTTACGATACGAGTTTACGTCATTGTCACGAGTTTACTTAAATTCGTGAGTTTGACAACCTTGGTAGTGATATTTAATTGGATTGAGAATGTTAGTTGAGAGGGGGGATATAATGAGTGGTCAAAGTTGAAAAGTGAGTATTAATCACATGGACAAAATAGGAAATCAACATTAATTAAATTGGATGTGACTTATATTCTGAACCATGTCTTCCTTCTAGAATGTTCTATATTGTGGACCGAGGGGAGTAATTCATTTGATTTATCAAAAAGTTCTAACACTTTTCACCATTTTCTTTATTAATTATAGTAAACTCTAACCTCATTAATTTTTCTTTTGTTTTGATAAAAATAAAGTTGAGGTGAGTTGGGTATCGATGGCTCACTAGGGCCAAGACATACCTTCAAACTCAGACATAATAATTTTTTCTTAAATTGCAAACTAATGGTATATATGAAAACATAATTAATATAATAAATATTTTTCAACTTATATTTATTTTTTAATTTTTTTTTGGGGAATGTACATACTAATATTAACTTAAGAGGGAGCAGGTGCTACCAAAAAAGCAAACCAATTTTCACTCTAAGTGATAATTTATGTTTTAAAAAAATAATTAAAAACCTACGTAAAATTGGTCTAACAGTGTAATACTCTACTATATCTCTCTAGGTTTTGAGTTCAAGTTTAAAAGGAGACCCCTGTGTTGAAAGAGGAAGTCACGAACCTCAAACCATATATCGGATAATAATATAAAAAAATCAACATTTTTCAAAATTTTTTGTTTTAATAATCATCTTAATTCAAAATAATATTTGGAGGTTAAATCAACCATATATCATCAAAACATAACATTAACACCAGATGAACGAAGCACTTAATACAAATCAAGCTTTCTATAGTATTTTGAAATTTAAACACGGTTAGTAATTGAATTATTATTTTATAGGGAAAGTCTCCAAAAAAAAAAACAAACCAAATGAACTCTCATATCCCCAAAATATCACTTCAACATGCAAAAAGACAAATAAGTGAGAAGGTAGGAATATGAAATTTTTGGAGTGATGGTGTTTTACAAAACTACCCCACAACGGAAAAAACAAAGAAAAAACCACCCGTGCTAGAACACCTGGCTAACCAGTAGGCACCCTCTGGCGCTGATGGCTTTTTTAGGGCCAATATATATATATATATATATATATATATATATATATATATATATATATATATATATATATATATTCTCTTAAATTGGCTGGCCGGTGGGTGGTGCCGTCATGGTACTTCGGTAAGGATGGCTTTTCTCTATTCTAAAAATTATTGAGAGGAAATTTTTTAAAAAACGCCAACAGTATAAACTGGAAGTGAAAAATTGGGGGAATGACATTTGAGAGCAAAAGAGAAAATTAATTTGGGAAGTTTCAAATTAAGACCAGGGGCATTTTAATAATTTCAGTTAAGAGAAAATTAATTAATTAACTAAAAATAATACCACCACAATTAAGTGAATTCTCAAAGAAACATTTAGAAGTTGTCTTTGTCAAATTGATTTAGACATTCAGGCCCGGCCGCTCACATGACAAGGAATCGTCTTTGGCCGACAATTCAAATATCGAATCTTTTTTCTGCCACTAAAATATGGAATCTTTGAATACAAACAAATGAATGAATTGCAATTTTCATTATCAAAGTTCTTGGAGGCACTCCAAGACACCATACGTACTTGACTCTCAGATCAAATAATTTTTTTTGCCCAATAACTCTCAGATCAAATAATGGAGTCTATAATTATGATCATTCTTTGAATTTCTGTCATTGACAGTGGAATTATTGTATCATCCACTGAATTTCTCTTGTTGGGAAATTAAAATAGATATGATTGATATTTTTAAATTAAGTACTATCTCTCGTCTTAATTATAAAAACATTTTTATAGTACAATTTACACTACAAATGTATTCTTATAATTAGGATCGGGAGGGGTATCTATCATTTAGTATAGGATTATTCCATCTAATTACAAGTAGCAAGTTGGAACCAGTTGTAGTACCTCTTATTTGTATAGACCCCATAAACTCGTTTCACTTGAACTGTTTAGATATGATTTAGAAGGTCTAAATTTTGATATGTTTAAGAGATGTTTATAAGTAAAAAAAAAAAAAAAAAGAAAAAAAAGAAAAAAGAAAAAAGATAGTTAAATGATTATCTTTATTTTATATTATCTATTTGTTAATGTATTTCTTTTAAAAAAATGTAAAAAAATAAAAAACAAATTTGCACCATCATGATTTAATTTTAACGCTTTAGATGGAATGGGGGCCAGCTTATCGAACTCGTTCCGAAGCTAGCCAGGCCGCCAGGGAGTACCCTGCCGACAATCTGTTGGCTTATTAGATTTCTTTGAAAAGATTTTTTATATACAACTTGAAAGGACATGAACGGTTACTTTCCCAGCTCCCAACTATGAATTGATGGAATCATGCACGGGCGTACTGACCTTTTTGTCCTCTCCACATGTCAGTATTCATTGGGCCATGTCAAAAAAATAAAAATAAAAATTCCTATACTCATATATTTATTAATATTCTATAGTTATTTTAGATATATCTTATATTAAAAACTCAGAGAGTATAATAAATATCTTATTTCAAGAGCTGTTTACCACTTCTGGTGCACGACCTATGGATACAGTCTTGGATTTTATTGAGTCTACTATCTCATCTGATATGAACCGCAGCCTCTTGTTACCAATTTCTACGGAGGAGATTAAAGCAGCAACCTTTAGTCTTGAGAGCACAAAAGCGCCTGGACCTGATGGTTTTTCGGGTAAATTTTATCATTCCTCTTGGTCTGAAATTAGTGAGTCTGTCTCTGTAGTTTGGTTAAAGAGTTTTTTGCAAGTCATTTGGTGCTTAATAATTTAAATTTAACTAACATCACTCTTATTCATAAACTTCAAAAGCCTGAGTATGTTTCCCATTTTTTCCCTATAGGCTTGTGTAATTTCTCTTTTAAGATCATTTCTAAAATTATGGCCAGTAGAATGCGGCCTTTACTTGATACTTGTATTTCACAACACCAGAGTGTCTTTGTTCTAGGTCGGTGTATTCATGATAATTTTATTATTGCTAATGATACCATTATCTTCGTTGCAAGAAAACTGGGGGTAAGTATGAATTCGCTCTGAAAATGGATATGGGCAAAGCTTATGATAGGGTGGAGTGGAATTTTCTTGAAAATGTGTTGTTAATTAAGATTTGATTTCTGTATAGAGTGGGTATCCCTTCTGATGAAATGTGTGTGCTATGTTAGTTTGAATATTTGTTTATCAGGTGAAAAAGTGAGTTCCTTTACCCCAAGCTGGGGCATTCGTCAGGGAGACCCCCTCTCTCCATATCTTTATTATCATTATTATTATTATTATTATTATTATTATTGTTGTTGTTGTTGTTGTTGTTGTTGTTGTTGTTGTTGTTGTTGTTGTTGTTGTTGTTGTTGTTGTTGTTGTTGAAGTTCTCTCCATTATGATTAGAAAGAGTCAGGCGGATAATTTTCTTCAGGGCGTCAAATTGAGCAACAGTTGCCTAAAGCGTACTCATAGTTTCTTTGCTGACGATGCTCTTCTGTACATGCGTGCAACTCAACGCAATTGCAACCATCTAGCTGATATTTTGAATATGTATTGCACTGCCTCTGGTCAAGTCATCAATCTTGACAAGTCTAGTATCCTGTTCTCCTCTAATGCCCCTGATGATGTTAAAAATATGGTTGGAAGAATCTTGGGCATTCCGGTGACAGAGGACCCGGGTAGATACCTTGGTATTCTGAGTATTTGGGGAAAGACAAAGCATCAGGCGCTGGCTTATGTTTGGGAACGCATTGCTAATAAAATCCAAGGATGGGGTCACTCTTTTCTCTCCTTTGCTAGTCGCGATGTAATGATTAAAGCGGTTCTTTCAGGCAATCCCTATCTACCCTATGAATGTTTTCAAGTTTCCAGTCAAGACATGTAGAGAGATTAGTAGCCTTATTGCCAACTTCTAGTGGAGCGGTACTGTTTCTGGTGGAACAACATACTGGAAAGCCTGGGGGTCGTTAACGAATGCCAAGAGTTCTGGTGGGATGGGTTTTCGAGATTTATCTATCATGAATGATGCTCTTCTGGCTAAAACTGCATGGAGATTGTTGACGAGCCCCAATGACCTATGGACTAGGGTCTTGAAGAGTGTGTATTTTCCCGATGATGATTTCTTGAAGGTAGGCAAAGGATATAAAGCATCGTGGTGCTGGTCTAGCATTTTGGATGGTAGGGATTTTCTCGCGCAGGACTTGTGTTGGAATGTTGGAGATGGTGTTGATATTAGAATCTGGGATGATAAATGGGTTCCTCATGTCGATTTCCCGGAGAAACCCAGTAACCTAAATGATCCTATTATTGTAGATGGCAGAGTTTGTGATCTTATTGTTAATGGAAAATGGGATCTTACCCCTATTGATCAATATGTCTCGCCAAAAATCAAGAGTGCTATACTTGACATTGGAATCCCATCTAATGGGCTGGTTGATAAACTGGTGCGGACTAGTGCTAAGAATGGTGTGTATTATGTGAAAGGGGGGTATCATCACAGTAAAGGGAACATGCTTTCTGAGGTCAACAAGGCTGGGTCTTCTATAGTTCTCACCTCTGCCAGCTGGAAGTCCATTTGGAAGATCCAGGTTATCTCGAGAGTTCAACAATTTGTCTGGCGGATTTTAAATAATGCTATTGCTACCAATGCCGCCCTTTATTGGAGAAACAGATCCCAGAGTAACACTTGTCCAGTGTGTTCTGATGCTGTGGAGACGGTGGAACATTTGTTTTTTCATTGCCCATGGACTAGGTGCATTTGGTTTGGGTGTTCTCTTGGAGCAAAGGTTGACGTTGCTAGTGTATTGAATTTCAACGCTTGGTGGATTCAACTCACAGGTATACCTTTCTTGAGTAAGCAAAACCTTTCATTAATTTGTTGGATCTTATGGTTAATTTAGAAACAGCGAAATAATATGGTTTTTAATCATAAAGATCCTAATCCTGTTTGAAGTCATTGAATGTGCGAGGAAAATCAATTTTGACTTCTGGTTGAACTACAATAAAAGGCACAGAAATCCGAGGGTCAAAGTGTTGGTCCTACTTAGCTAGTCTTTTGGTCCCCCCCAATCTGTTGGCAAGTTTAAATATAATTGTGAAGAGGCCTTTTCGGCTAATAAAACTGGCGCTGCTATCGGGGTTATCTGTAGGGATCATTTTGGTGATTTCAAATGGGGTTTTGTGGATAAGGTGAAATTCATCTCTGCATTTATGACTGAAGCCTTAACTTTGAAGAGGCTCTGATGCTCGCTATTGATCTTGGGCATGATAATGTTGTTTTTGAAACCAACTTTCTCTCTCTTCTTGATTGTGTTGATGCTAAATCTCCGGATATGATTGATTGGAGGAGTAGGAGCATTATTTTTGATATTATTCGTCTTTTGGTGACCAATGTTGGGTTTTCTCTGTTCTTTATTCTAAGGGGGGTAATCGTGCTGCTGACCTTATTGCAGTAGATGCTTATAAAGGGATGTGCCCGATTGGGCGGGTCTTTCAACCAACACCTTATTTGCTGTCACTTCTAGCCTTGGACTCCTAGAAGGTGGATGTTGTTCCTCATGATGCCCCTCCCCAATCACTCATTGAGTGGTGATTGTTTGTAGTTTGTTTTTATTTGTGTGTATTCTGTTTTGTTTGTAATTCATAGACTTATTTGTTCGTTTGATGTTGTTTTTCCTTCCTGTTGTTTCCCTGATTTGATATTGTTTTGTAATCTTTTGAAGTTTTTTAATACAAGTATCCTTTGTCCAAAAAAAAATTAAAATTTGCAATTTGTGAAATTCATTAAGGAAGTTATGAAATTCTTTTGAAAACCTTGCCCGAATTTGTGAAACCTATATCAAAACTTATGAAACCCTTATTAGATATTATGAATCAAAATTTGAAACTAGTGAAATTATTTTGAGAACTCATGGAAAATTTTATCTGAATTTGTGAAACTCTCTGATAAGATCTTGTGAATTCAAATTTGCAATTTGTGAAATTTCTTAAAGAAGTTGTAAAATTATTTTGAAACTTATGAATTGATGAATTGTGCACATGACTCTGAGTACTGACTTTTTGTCCCACCTCGTTAGGCTTGCCGAGCTCACTCCAAACTGTAATACAAGTTGGTTTGAGCAAAAAAAAAAAAAAAAAAAAGCTCACTCCAAACTCGGTGTGTTTGCTTTTTTAAATCTCATCTCTCTCTTCATACTTAAATTTTGTTTCAAATTTAATATTTTACAAAATTATTATTTTAACTATAAATTAATAAATTTAAATTCTTAAAATCTAATATATATAATTCACAACTGTAATACAGACAAAATTTAATAATAATAATTTCAATTTGACCAAAAAAAATAATTTTAAAAAAATATTAAATATAAACCATATTAATTTTTTGATCTTATGGTAGAGATAATATTATGAAAAGAAATGGAGAAAAAAGATTATGAGAAGACCTTCTTCTTTAGAGCTTGCTTATAGCTAGACTTGATTTGGATTTGGAGAAATGTAAAATGTTTAGTTTGATATATGCTAAACATGAGAAAACCTTCTTCCTTTGTTTTCATCTTGTATATGCTAAACATGATAAAACCTGCTTCTTCCTTTCTTCTCGTCTTCTTACTTTATTGCTTGACGGCTTCAGTAGTTTGGAGTGAGAATGATATCACCATAACACTCTCCTTCGGAGGCTATATACTTAGCGTAAATTTTAAAAATTTCAATAAGATAACCTCGATAGAAAACTAAAACTACCCATCATGAGTCTATTAATTAAGGTTATAAAAGTCATAAGTTACTATTTAAATCTTAAAGGAACAAACGCTTAGAGGTCTATCATGGTTAATTAATGTTTCATATTAACACACGCATTGAAAGTTGTAAATGCGCCCCTGTGACAATTAGAACAGTTATGATGTGGACCATTCCGTCATTGTCAAAATTCGTAGTCCTAAACTATTATTTCTCAAATTTGAACCCCAGACTTCCATATTTTAGATTTCGATCCAATTTCTTCAATAACCTACATTTTAAAACAATCAAATTAACATCAAATCTTCTTAAGAATCAATGATTAAAAGTAATTACAATTATTATGACAATTTTGCTTGTTTTAGTTCTGATTTGATGTATTTATTCTTAATCCAAATTAATCATAATAAAGGCATTTTAAACTCAATAATTATGATAAGAATCCACCAATAAAGTATGAAAATATATAACAAATCCCAACCTAGAACATAATTACTACGTGCCTTTAAGTGGACAATTCGCAAATAGTGAATGCAATAAAGACAGTATATTGACAAAGGAATATTCAAGATTTAACATGAAATAAATATTTTTATTCCTGCCTTATCTCCTCCAAGTCGCCAGCTTGAATCCATGGGCTTAGTGTTCCCTATGACTGAGAGTTCTAACAACCTCTCCGGTCTGTGCAACGGATCGATAAGAGTAACATAGAGGACACAATGGACCATACATTTTCTCACGTTTTATTCCATGACGTGCTGCCGTCCCAGTGTTACCACATAGGGACAGTATAAGCCAACAACAGCATACTGTATGGTGGCGTACTATATGGCGCATCAATAATCAAACTCCATCCATGTCCTCCCTATATCAATATTTATCTTTAATTACAGAGAGAACTCAAAGCATGCGACTAACATCAACCTCATGTCATGATACAGCATTCTCATGTTATATATAGTTTCTTTAATAATCAATTATCGCAGTTACAACATACTATATTCTCAATATTTCAAAATATAGATACATGTATAATTCGGAAGTCATACCTGGCAGTTTATTATGAAATACTAGAGTTCTAGATAGCAATGACCTATTAGTTCGCAAGACCGTGAATGTAATATCCTTGATTTTGGTCACTTATTATAAAATAGTCATTAGAAATGTGTGACCTACACATGGAAGATTGGGGTTGAGTTGATGGAAGACCAAACAGGGAGCAATTAGAGGTCAATAAGATGTCAAAAAGGGCCTAAAAGCCCCTAAAAGTGGGCCTATATGTGGACCTGCGTTTTTGGGTAGATTGGGCCTAACTTCTACTCACTTGAGCTAATTAGACCTTAACTTTTTGAACCCTAATTAAGGACCTGCGTTTTTGTAAGAGATGTAGGCAAGATGCAAAATTTGTTAGAGAAGGCCGAGAGCTCTGCTAAGTATGTTTTTTGCTCAAACGAAAAGCGTTTTGCTAAAAATTAAACGTAAAAATGACGATTTTACATTTTGAATCACGTTTTTGACTACCATGTTGCTAAGGGACGACTCCAAATCATTTTTCAAGCGATTAAGACTCGTTCATCTCAGTGTAACATCCAGGATTTTGGAAACATTAGATAAGGGTAAGTCATTAGAAATGTGTGATCTATATGGAAGGATGGGTTAGGTTGTTGGAGGAGAAAACAAAGAGTAACTGGAGATAAATAAGATGCCAGAAAGGCCCAATAAATACCAAAAGTAGGCCCAAATGGGGACATGTGTTTTTTGGTGGATTAGGCCTAATTTTTGCTCACTTAAGCCCATTAGGCCTAGGGTTTCTATGGTCTAATAGAGGACCTACGTCTTCTTTATATATGGTTTTAGACAGGACACGCATTTTAATATTAGTCTCAAAGTTTTGAGAGGAGAAGACTAAAAGCTCTTCTAAGGCTTTCTCTCAAGGACTCTAGAGAGCAGTGTTGTTAAAATGTAGTGTCGAAACGTAGAAACGTCCGTCTCAACGTTTTTTGGTTGCAAATCGAGTCAAAATGGAGATAGGAACGAAATTTGGGTTGAAACGCTGTGTCAACTCGATAAACTTGGTTAACTTGGCGAGTTTACAGAGTTGACTCACTTCTGCAAAAAAAAAAAAATAAAAAAAAAAATGAAGGGCATTTTGGAGAAATCACCTTTTCCTTCCCCAAATTAAAATTGAAACCCTATTTGCATTTTGCTCATTTGTGTCGTGCTGTCGACTCGAGGGTTTTTTGCATCGTGTTTTCTTCTTTCTTCTTCTTTGTTGAATCTGATCATTGGACGCTACTTCTTCTTCTTCATCGATCGTCGCTGGGTGCTTCTCCTTCATCGTCGATTGTCACTGAGTGCTTCTCCTTCACCGTTGACCATTGCTACTACTACCATTGTTGTCTTGCTGAGTTGCTTCATCTGATCGCTGGACGTTGCTGTCTTGCTGAGGTGCTTCTTTCTTCTTCTTTGCTTGCTGAGCATCAATATTATTTTTCTGCCTTCTTCTTTTTTTGCTTGATGTCGGTGGGTTTTTTGCTTGTTTCTTCTGCTTCTTCTTTTTCTGTCTTGCTAGGCATGAATATTCTTTTGCTCACTCAAAGCATGATGTTTTTATTATTTATTATGTTTTTTGCTGAAATTTGAATGCCTTAAATTGAGATAATTTCTTTGAATTTTGATTAAATATAGTTTGAAATCACATATGTTGGATATGATTAGTTTTGATGATGTCTTATATAGATGCCATCATTAAGAGCAAAAAGATTGTATAATATATTTATCTCCTACATTAACTACTATGTATTTCACTACAAAAAAAACGACAATTAGTAGCGGTTAAAATGACCTATTTGTAACGGTTTTTGACGTGACAAACGACATTTGTAGCGGTTAGAGGAACCGCGACAAAAACACATAAACCGCTAACCTCTCATAATGCGGTTCAAGAAAACCGCCACTAAATCAACGGGCCGACGTGTGTTTCGAGACATTAGTCACGGCCCGTAACCGTTACAAATCATATTGTAGCGGTCAAGAATGCGGTTTCATAACGCTACAAAATAATGTGTTGATAATTTTGTCGCGGTTACTAACCGCTTACAAACATTCCTCGCCATTTTTTCGCCAAAAAATTTGCCGCCATCTCGAATATTTGTAGCGGTTTACAACCGCTACAAATAGTCCCGCCACATGTGCTTTTGAATATTTGTAGCGGTTGCAAACCGCTACTATAAACGCTACAATTTTATTTGAAATTGTGTAGCGGTTATTGCAACCGCTACAAATTCATTACGTTTAAAAAAATTCATAACGCCATTTTATTTGAAATGTTGTAGCGGTTATTGCAACCGCTACAAATTCATTACGGTTTAAAAAAATTATTATTTATCTGGCTGCATCC
Organism: Acacia pycnantha; assembly: GCA_025563575.1. Lineage (NCBI taxonomy): Eukaryota > Viridiplantae > Streptophyta > Magnoliopsida > Fabales > Fabaceae > Acacia > Acacia pycnantha. The sequence goes on from JAMWYP010000146.1 coordinate 1,192,776, forward strand.
AAGAATTATTATTAATATATTTTTAACAAAAATAAAAGGTAGTAAATTATGAAATTTAAATATATAAGGTGCATGTATAAAAACAAAATAATAAGATTATGTAAGTAGAATAAGTGCTAAGAAATGAGGTGGTTAAAACAATACCAATATTTAAAAATTATATGTACAAATCAATTGAATAATGTATATGAAAGAATAGGAAAGTTGAAAGATATATCTCTGCTCAACCGCAAAATAACAAAGTTTAATTAGTATCGTAACTATAAATTAGTATGAGAAACATTAGAATTGATCTAGTTACACTGTACTTACCCCGCTCAAACTCACAATGTTCAAACGTAAAATATTTGAGATGACCGAGAGAAACGTGCAAAGAAGTTGAAGCGTATTAAATGAGGTGGCGGGGGTATTTATGGCGGTGCTCGCGTATCATTTTGTAGCTGGTGTCTCACTTTGTAGCTGTTGTTATATTTAGTAGCGGTTTATGAGGGTTTTTGTAGCGGTTATTGAAAAAAACTTAAAGGGGTTTTTTTTCCTAATTAATTTCGGATTTTTTTTAAGTGTTTGTAGCGGTTATATAACCGCTACAAAGTAATTTCTGAGGTTTTTTTTTTTTTTAAAAAAACTTAATATTAAAAGATTTCATATTACAAAGATAAGGCATTAAGTTTTCCTCTCAATCTTCTTCGACATCCCTACAAAGAAAGTTTATATAAAATGTTACGCGCAGTTGAATACGTTTGAACACAATATAATTAAAACTTTAGTTAAATGTTTCAATTTCATAAAGCGTAAATTTAAAAACGTACCAACTATAGGTAAATTGTCATCGCCGTCTCGGGATGAAGTCTTCGAAGCCGGCGGGCCGCAACGGCTCACAATCGTAGGCGACCTTATCACCATCGCCCATATCGTAAAGGTCCCGAGGCTTTAAGTGAACCACCATATTCCAATCCTTGTGCCTCTCATCGACGACATAATAAACCTGATGGGCCTCTGAGGCAAGAATATACGGCTCGTCATCTTTAGACTGACCACTGTGAATAGGCCGGGAGAAATTCACTGATATGATGCCTAAGTCGTCGTGTCCCCTGGACGTTGTGGTATTCGTCCCCTGGACGTTGTGTAACTTATCCTGACCACATCAAGCAGCTTTCCATAATACGGGACGTCACCGAACCGCATGTTTCCGCCACCGCGCCGCATAACTCTCGTCCCAAACGTGCCATATACACCGAGTTTTGGGTCAGAATCCTCGATCTCGTGCGACAAAACTTAAAACCATTGGCATTGTATGCCGAATCTTAGGGCGTGGTCAAGCGGGCCTATCGCGAGAGCTCACCTCGTGAGTGCGGGTTGTGGTCGTTCATTATTCTCCTCCTAAACCAACTCCTGAATTCTCTCGTGAACCTTTCTATCAATTTGAGGATGTCCGTGTACGAATCCTTCGCTCACGCTTCACATAACTCCCGAATTCCCGCAATTGAACATGCAATGAAATGTGAGTATGTATAAAATGTAAGGAAATATATAGGATACGATATATATATATTTGTATGAAATCCTTACCGAAGGTACGGGTTCAACTTTGGTGCGCTTAATCAAGACATGTCTATGTGCTTGGAACTTCTCAAGTGCCGTGAGTTTGAATTTCTCACTCCCGCCAACCGGTTTACCAACACGAGGGATTAACAACTCGTTGTCTCCGGCTCGGCTCAGCTCGTGACAATCGTCTACACGAGGCGGTCGGTTGAATGACGTTTCAATGTCATCGAAGTACTGGAACAAAAATACAAGACCTCATCCCCGATATAACCTTCGCTATTGAACCTTCGTGCCACGCCTTATTCCTCACGTAAGATTTAAGTTTCCCAAGAAACCTATAAAGTAGAACCATAAAAATAATAGCCGGATCAATGGTTAAACGTGCGACTAGGGAGTAATGGTAAAGTAATTATTTTTCAACAAGTACCTCTCAATCGGATACATCCATCGGATCGGAATCGGGCCGCAAGCTTTGTTTCGTGAACAAGGTGTACCGTCAGTGAACCATGACCGTGAAAATGACGGAGGAAAGATCATCTCCAAATGACACAACAGAAGAATGATTTTCTCCTCCGTGCCGGTCGAGCTCCTCCACTATCAAAACCTTCGAACACAAACTTCCGAAAGAAAGTACAAAGCTCGACCAAAACGAGAGACACGTCGAGAGGCCAGTATTTTTCATGGCCCGGAAGTAACCGTTGCATAAGCACATGTGAGTCATGACTCTTCACCTCGTAACCTTTCGAGCTCGCAAGTCAATACATCGTGATATGTTGCTTGAATACCCGTCAGAACTTTTATTTTCTTCAAGGTAGCGAGAAAGATTTCCTTATTCGGTTTTGTCGTGGTGAACCTTGCTTGTTGAAATCTCGTCATGCTCATCCGGTCCACGCGTCTCCACGAACGCCCATCTCCCGTAGATCTTTCCCGGCTCCGCATGATCTTTGACTTGCTCGGTTCGTTGAGAATCGTGTACAACACATTGTCGCACACATTCTTTTCAATGTGCATGACATCCAGATCGTGGTCGAGCAAATTATCTTTCCAATACTAAGAGCGAAGAAGACGCTCACCTTTCGCCATTGTTGGGCGTAGAACCCGAAGCCCTCGTCAGCCTTTGTTCGGCCCTTGCCGGATCGTTCTTTTCCCAAACTCAACATCAACATCCTTCGAAGTCGCTCTATGATTTCTTCACCGATAAATTCCGAGGGGGTCCTCTTTTTCTCCGTTGCCCATTAAAACGATTGCGTTGCAACCTAAACTCGTGCGTACCATCGAGAAACCTCCGATGACCCATGAAGCACCACTTACGACCGGGAAGGCGCACCGAGTCGAGTCAAAATTGTTGTCGGGCACGCAAGGCCGGTATGCACATTCCACCCGTGATAATGTCTCGAGGCCAGAAAGTCCGCTTATCGTCCAAATCAAGGCCGCACGCAAGTTGAAAAGTGTCTTCTCGGGCGCGCCGTACGTCTCCACACCTACATTCCACAACTCCATCCAACTCCTTGATCGGCTGCGGAGATACACATCGATGTCATTTCCTGCCTTTTTCCCTGGAATGATCATGGACATAATGAAGGAGCTTTGTTTCATGCACATCCACGGGGCAAGTTGTGGTATCAACATAATCGGCCATATACTGTAGCTTGTGCTAACATTCCCAAATGGATTAAAACTTTCGTTTGTCGCCAAAGCAAGACGGACATTTCTAGGGTCCGCGAAACTGAAAGACCGAGTCGAACGCTTTCACGCTTCAAGATCACGTGGATGCCTCGAGTTTACCATCTTCATTCTTATCATCTTCATGCCACCTCATATGCCGAGCCGTCTTAGACGACATAAACAATCTTTGCGGAGGTTTTAAAGGAAAGTACCTTAGAATCTTCGCAGTGTTTCTTCTTCTCGCTTCTTCCCTTTCCGAACAGCTCTGAACCTCGAAGTGTGACACTTACAAGTCTCCCTCCGATCGTCCTCTCCCCAATAAAGCATACAAATAAGCCAAGGTGCATCTATTTTTCGTAGTTCAAGCCTAATCGTTGATTATCTTCTTCGCCTCGTAGGACGAGGGAATGTCCGCTCCTGGGAAAGCATCTCGAAGTAATTCCAGAACATCGACATTGCCTTATCGCTGATCCCACACATGCACTTGATATGGTACAATTTGATAAGAAAAGATAACTTTGAGTATTTCGACAACCTTGATACAAAGGACGATCGCTCTCATCCATGAGGCTGAAAAATTCCCGAGCCGCATCGTTTCGAAGAAAACAGGTCCGGACCCCGCACCTCTCGTGAAGTTGTCGTCTTGAACACCAAAAGCATCACGGACGGCTTCATTAACCGGATCATCTTGATGTACTTGATTTCCTACTTGTGAGGTTCGAGGAAGATGGAGCCCATATCCCATACCACGTTGCTCCCCATGAACCGCCCTGTAATGTATATGCTTCTCGGGAAAGGCTTTACAAGAAGATGTTCCAAAGCGGAATCTCGTGTTTGCCACTTCTTAAACTTACATCGCACACAAGGACACACGATCTTCCCGTTAATGCATGCGTGAGAGAAGGCGAAATCTAAGAAAGTGTTCAATCCCGCTAAATATACGAGGAGAACTACGCGGTTGCTTGATCCATGACTTATCCATATGTAACAAACAAATCTAGGATAGAAGATAAATGTGGATACAATGTTTAATTACATTCAACGCAGAACTTGGGATCTTTAAACATGCATCAGAATGTTTTGTAGCGGTTACATAACCGCTACAACAACCGTTGCAATTATAACGAACAATTTTGTAACGGTTTATAAAACCGCGACTACAAGCAGCTACGAGTACAATTTGTCGCGGTTATCTTCATCACAACCGCTACAAAATGATGCCTGTTGAATCTTGTAGCGGTTATCCAACCGCGACAAAATAGGGCGCCCTTTTTCAAATTTCAAATTTGTTGCGGTTTCCTCATTCGAACCGCTACAAAATTTAATTTAATTTTTAGTGTTTTGAAATAAAATTTTAGGAAATTATTTTGGATTATAATTAAAATATATAACTAAAGCACACGTTAAACAAGGATTAAAATTTTTGTATTAAAAGTTTTAGGGTTTTCGATTAAAATTTAGTTAAATGAGTTATAGGTTTTGAAATAACGTATCAAATTTAATCTGTAACAAATATATAACTAAAGCACATCTTAAACAAACCAAATATTTAAACCAAATTAAACTAATATCCAACTGTACAGAATGACTGAAGTTTTCAAAATAAAAACTAACTATCAGGAACATGATCATCAAGTCCTGTCCTAGGGGGGTCTGTCTCAGGGGGGGTTGGTACACGTGGGGGGGATTCCTCAAAGATGAACGGAGGGGGAGGCTCGGGATCTGGAAACCATTTGGTCGGGTAATAGTCGCGCTGTGGCCCCAGATATGAAGCAGTCCAGCTCTCCAGCATGATGATCGTACCAACGGGCGATGCTCTCCTGCATGCGCCTTATGCCGCCTCCTCGTCGGCCTCTCCTGCGCATCTCTCCGGCCTCCTCGCCGGCCCTCCGTGCGGCCTCATGTGCAGCATTTTGCTCGGCGACCTTCAAGTAATGATCTCATCAAAAGCCTCCGGTGGTGGCCTTCTCGGTGGAGGGTCCGGTGGACGCAGAGGAGGAGCCATGCTTCGGTACACCATGCTATGGGCTCAGGCGCCAGGCCCATGCCCCTAACACGGCCAGATGTGCTCGACCGGGCCCACCGCAGCCTTTCGGTGGGCAAGAGGGATCTCACGGACACCGTGACTCAGAGGTCTCGACGCTTGTAGCTCGCTCTCGGTCTTCTCAATCCGGCCTCGACCTACGCCGTTCATGAACAATCATTAATAAAATAATTGACGATCAATTTTAATATACAACATTCATTATATTTTTCAATGTTTTTGTAACTTACTATTATCTCCTCTCGCCGCTTTAGAGGTCGGCGTCCCATCACGGTGTCTATGGGTGCGTGTCCACAACTTCCCATAGTTCGTTTGTGTGTTCTCCTCCCGAGCCTTCTTTTGCTGAAAGAATTAAAACAATATGTACTTTGTTATTGGAAAAACAAAACAATCGGTATGTTAAATAATAACATACCATCTCACTGTAGAGTCACAAGAAACGTCTTGGTCCACTGCCGTGTGATGGACCCACTCGCGTGCCACAGCCGCTTGTGTTTCTCTGCGACAAAGCCCGATCGGAGGAGGAAACAAAACTTAATTTAAACTAAATTTAAATTATCACTTAAGTGAAACTATTAATTAATTTAAACCATATGTAATTAAATTATAATTAATTTAATAAAATGTACTCCGCCCGTCGGCACCTCTCCTCTATTGGACGAATGCCGCCCACCGATCCGGGTCCACGCCAGTCCCGGGACTCTCGATCGCCCGCCGCTGGAGGAATAGTGCCATCTCCATTCATCAGATTGTAGAGACGATTCCTCCGACTCTTCCACCCTTCCCCCACCTTCATCATAACGTACCTTTTGTGTTGTTCGCGAAGTTTAAACTTTTCTGTATCATAAATTCATTATTAAAAATTAATAAATAAAGAAATAAATAAGGAAAGAAATAAACTAAAACTTATAACTATTAACATGTAAAATGTAATGAAACAATATTGACTACTCTGAACTCCGCTAAACGCCTTGTTCTTTGTGTCCTTCGTCGTGACTCTTCCAATCCTTAAAAAAAATCGGGAACCATGCCCAATTGCCGCCAAAGTCGGACAAAAACGGTTCATCGGGTGACCACGTGTGCCGATCGCTGAGTGCAGTGAGCTCGTTCCACGGGACTACGACCCGATACCGGGACATCTCCCGGTCGTATCGAGTGAGAGTGGAAACATCCGGCGTCCTACTGGCTGATGTTCCCATGTTTATCTCGCAATATTAGAAAAAATTGAATTAAACCTACAAAATTTAAATTAATTTCTCCAAAAAAACCAATTAGATATACCTTCGACATCCACTTTAAACTCCTGAACGCGAAGACGCCTGGCCGGGGTTCCCGTGGTCCCGCCGGGTTTCCCGGTCCATGAACCGCTCCACCTCCAGCTAGGGAATGTTGATCGGATCTCCGCATTCTCGTCGTGCCTAAGTCGTTCAACGACAAACTTGCTTCTTGATCTCCCTACGGTCCCCACATTTGGAATTTCTTCATCGGCGAAGAGATTGGCAAACTCGTTCGGCTCCTGAGATGGCGGTGGTATATGTTGGGCCCCACGCCCTCTCGTCTGGCCTCCGCCCCTCTCTCCTCCGAAACCATGATGTTGAAAGGTAGAAGTTTAAAAGTAAAAGTTTAAAGATAGGGTGAAAGGTAAAAACGGTGAAAACTCAAACCGTTGGAAGTGTGACTTTGAAAATGAGGATTTCTTGTTTAAAACCGAGACATTTTGTAGCGGTTAACCTCATAAACCGTTACAAAATTTGAAATTTTGTAACGGTTCATCCATCACCGCCACATAAACCGCTACAAAATATCGCCGATTAGAAATTACAGCGGTTGTGTAATAACCGCTACAAAAACCGCTACAAAATAGCCGACCCTTGAAATTACGTAGCGGTTGCATAGAAACCGCTACAATATGACCACATTTTGTCGCGGTTTTTGTTGTGAACCGCTTCTGAGAATGATTTTTCAAAAAATTCCAAACTAATTAGTTTGATTCAAATATTTTATGAATCAAACTAATTAGTTTGGTACTAATATTTAAAAAACCAAACCTTCAATTCATTTATTTCTTTTCTTTAATTTTTTTAAAACTCCGTCCTGATTAATAAATTACACATAATGAAGTAACCAAGAATAGTCCAACATGTCAGTGGGGATTGGGACTCAATGTAACGCCGATCTCCCACGAAAAAGCTGGGCGAGTCATTTTCATCGAGAGATATTTTCGTGAGACAAAGGTGGCTACAATGGAACCCAATCTCCAGTCGCCTGTTGGACTCTTCTCGAGAGAAGAGTAGAAGTATTCACGCCAAAGAAATGAGCAAACCTTGGCTTGTGATCGAACGAATTGCCTCGCAAGGATGAGAGAGGCAAATATCCGCGAGCCTCATCACCCTGAGATAAGAGATCGAGCTACCGATATCTCGCATTCCTTGGACGACCAAGCGAGATAGTTCATTCGGTTACAAGTCGAAGATTTAGTAATTCCTTTAGTAGTTATAGTTGATGTACGTTATTTATAGTGTGAAAATTTGTAGCGGTTCCCCTCGAAACCGCTACAAAATATAGATTTTGACGCTGTCACACTCCACTCTTCCCGACACAAGTGACAAAATTGTGACGTTTCGTTTATTTGTAGCGTTTTTTTGATGGAACCGCTATAAAATCACCGCTTACAAAGTTGGCGCCAATGTTGGCGCCACTTTTGTAGCGGTTCTACTCAAGAAAGCCGTTACAAAATCACGGTGACAACAATTCCCGCCATTGCGCGCCAAAGTGGCGCCAAATACAAGGCGGTTCTACTCAAGAAACCGTTACAAAATCACGGTGACAACAATTCCCGCCATTGCGCGCCAAAGTGGCGCCAATCTCGTTGCGGTTTATTTTGAGTGAACCGCTACAAAGGTAGCCGAGGTCCATACCGTCATGGCTTCCGTTACTATTTAGTGGCGGTTATGGGATAAAACCGTTACAATTTGTTGTTTTGTAACGGTTTTTTTTAACCGCGACAATTTAACCACGACAAAATAGGTTTTTTTTTGTAGTGTTTAATGTAGATTAGTTCAAGAAGAATTATAGAGATTAATCAAGAAGGAGATAAAAGATTACAGAAAGAAGAAATTGCTGAAAGTGTCAAGGAAGGAAGCAAGAAGTTATCAAAGTATTTTGGGAATAAACAAGAAGAAGATGAAATATTGAAGAAGGAAGAACTCACAAAGAATGATTAGTTCAATTATGAAGAATGATGAAGAGAAGAGAAGAAAGAAAGAGTTAAATTATGGAGAATGATGAAGAGAAGAAGAAAGAAAGAAGAACTTGTTAAATGAAATGAGAAAATCATTATACAAGTTTTTAGATTGATTCTAGAAGTCTCAACGATCAAATGGAAGTTGGAATGGCTTAAATCAGAGTTAAAATAAGCTACAATTGCATTCTTGAAATCATGCTCGAACACACCAATTTCATGCTCGAGCACGGTACATTTCCAGCTCCTATTCTCACAAAAATCCGTTCTTGCTCGAGCACCAAAATTCCATGCTCGAGCATGGTGCTCGAGTAGAGGAAATTCCATGCTCGAGCAACAACGATTTTCAGCTACTCTATTCAACTCTGTTTTAGGTGACCTCTGGTAATTCGATGATATCTCTCAAACTAGAGGTCCGATTGAGGTGAACTTTTTTATGAAACTAGAATCCCAATGCGTCATTTTGATATAAAATTCAAGCCCAAAGGAGTTCAGATGAGAGAGCTATGATTTTTGGAAGTTGCAACAAAAATCAACGTCACAATTCAGAACCAGCTTTGGTATTTTGAGCATATCTCACAAACGAAAAAATCCAATTGAGCTGAAATAGGTGGCATATGAAACTAGACTCACATACCTTTCTAAAAACATAAAAATCATGAAAAAAATATCAATTGAAGGAGATATGATATTTTGAAGTTGACGGTCAGTTCAGAATGATGCAAAAAACTCTGGTCAAGAACAACCTCCGTTCATATGATGATAATGAACGAAATAGAACGAGTTTGGAGCTGATTCTTCTTGCATTGGAAAGAAGACTTGAAGAGCTTATGAGAATGGGTGATTTTCCAAAATTGAAGCTATATCGAAGATGTTGTTACGCTCACTGGAAATTGTCTATTGTGCTGCGAATACTGTTGTTTTCTGAAAATCTCTACATTCTGGAAGTTGAGCTTTGTATTGGAGAGTATAATGCTTATTCATGTATGATCAGAAGCCTCAAAGATAGAAGTGTACTTGAGCAGAATATTTGTGATGCCTGAGCATCATCGGGCTCAAAGCAAAGAAGTGGAAATGGACGAGTCATGCTCGAGCAGACGTTTTAGAGTGCCCGAGCATCATCGAGCTAAATATGGAATTTGCAGAGTTGAAGAGTCATGCCTGAGCAACGTAAAAGCCATGCTTGAGCAGTATGCTCGAGCAGAGGTAAAAGGGTGCCCGAGCAGCATCAATCGCATTCTAATTCTTAGCCTCTGGAAGACTCTTGCCCGAGCATGAATATGTCATGCTCGAGCAGCATCACCAAATCAATAAGTCTTTGCTTATGTTTGGGTTGCCCGAGCATACTGGTAATCATGCTCGAGCAAGATCATCACAGTTTTCAAAATCACCGTTTCCGAGAATTCAGAAATCTCTCTTATCAATTGATTTCTACTTGCTATACTTATCAATACTATTAATCATGTTTGTTAGAAAGTTTCAGATGATCAAATGAAGGATTAACATTAGATTATCAAAAAGTGAATGATTACGTCAGAGCTCTAACGGTAACTTAGAGCAAGTCACAACGGTAATATTCGAAGAAGCTCAATTGAAGAATTGCTCTAACGGTCGAATGCTATTGGTTAGCTATAAAAGAACAAGCCACTACAAAAAAAAATAGGATTTTGTCGCGGTTTATTTGTAGCGGTTTAAAATAACCGTCACAAATTACAAATTTGTAGCGGTTTTATCCATAAACCGCCACTAAACAGTAACGGAAGCCATGGCGACATGACTGCTGCGATATTTGTAGCGGTTTACCCATAAAAAACCACAACAAATTTGGCAACACCTTGGCGCGCACTGGCGGGAAACTTTGTGGCGGTAATTTTGTAGCGGTTAAATGTTGATAACCGCTACAAAATTGGTGCCAACGTTGGCGCCAATTTTGTAGCGGTGATTTTATAGCGGTTACATCACAAAAAACGCTACAAATAAACGAAACGTCACAATTTTGTCGCGGTCAACAGGAAGAGTGACCTTGACCGCTCAAAAGCTACAGTTTTATAGCGGTTTCTTGAGTAACTGCTACAAATATTGACGCTATAAATAATATGTAGGGTCCGTACATCAATTTCAACAATTAAAGAAATTACTAAATCTTCTGCTTGTAACTGAATGAACTATCTCGCTTGGTCGTCGAAGAAATACAGATATCAGCAGTGCTGATCTCCTATCTCGGGTGATAAGCGCTGCAGATATTTGTCTCTCTCATCCTTGCGAGGAAATTCGTTCAGTGACAAGTGAAGGTTTGCTCATTTCTTTGCCGTGAATACTTCTATTGACTTCTACTCTTTCGAGAATAGTCCAACATGTGACTGGAGATTGGGTTCCATTATAGCCACATTTCTTGCACTGAAAATGACTCAGCGAGTTTTTCGTGGGAGATCGGCGGCTATACTGAGTCCGAATCCCCACGGACATGTTGGAATATTTTCGTTTACTTCATTATGTTTAATTTTCTACTGTGGAAACTTTTGGAAAAATTAAAGAAAAAAATTAAATGAATTGATGGTTTGTTATTTTAAATATTTGTACCAAACTAATTAGTTTTGATTCATAAACTAATGAATCAAACTAATTAGTTTGGAATTTTTTTTGAAAAAAAAATTATTTTGTAGCGGTTATGGAGAATAACCGCTACAGAATGTTGACATATTGTAGCGGTTACCACGTAACCGCTATAGAATTTCAAGGGTCAGCTATTTTGTAGCTGGTTATTGTAGCGGTTACTACATAACTGCTACAGAATGTCAACGGTTAGCTATTCTGTAGCGGTTTATGTGGCGGTTAGATATAACCGTTACAAACTTTAAAATTTTGTAGTGGTTTTTTTGAGTAAGCGCTACAAAATGTACGGGTTTTTAAACAGTAACACCTCATTTTCAAAGTCACACTTCTAACGGTTTGAGTTTTCACCGTTTTTACCTTTCAACCCAACTTCAAACTTTTACTTTTAAACTTCTACCTTTAAATATCATGGTTTCTGGACAAGATAAGGGAAAGGGAAAGGGAAAAGCAAGTGTCCCAGAGAAAAGGTGTTTAAGGGGGGGTAGTAGTAGAGGGGGCCAGACGAGAGGGCGTGGGGCCCGACATATACCTCCTCCATCTCCGGGGCTGAACGAGTTTGCCGATCTCTTCGCCAATGAAGAAATTCTAAACGTGGGGATTGTAGGGGGAGATAAAGAAGCAAGTTTGTCGTTCAACGACTTAGACGACGAGAATGCGGATATCCATATCGACATTCCCATAGTGGAGGTGGAGCAGTTCATGGACCAGGAAAACCAGCGAGACCACGGGAACCCCCGACCGGCGTCTTCGCGTTCTACCGGATTTACAGTGGATGTCGAAGGTATATCTAATTAGTTTTTTGGGAGAAATTAATTTAAATTCGGTACGTTTAATTCAATTTTTTGTAATATTGCAGATAGACATGAGAACATCGCGTGAGGACGCCGTGGATGTTTCCACTCTTACTCGTACGATGGGAGATGGCCGGGTATCGGGTCGTAGTCCCGTGGAACGAGCACACAGACCAGGCGATCGGCACCGGTGGTCACCTGATGAACCAATTCCTGTCTAAATTTGGCGGCAATTGGGCATGGTTCCCGATTTTTTTCAAGGATTGGAAGAGTGGGAAGAAGGATACAAAGGACAAGGCGTTTACCGGAGTTCCGCAGGTAGTCAATATTGTTTAATTAAATTTTACATGTTAATAGTTATAAGTTTTAGTTTTTTTCTTTCCTTATTTATTTCTTAATTCATTAATACTTAATAATGAAATTATGATACATAAAAAGTTTAAACTTCGCGAACAACATAAAAGATACGTTATGATGAAGGTGGGGGAAGGGTGGAAGAGCCGGAGGAATCGTCTCTACAATCTAATGAATGGAGATGACACGATTCCTGCAGAGCCGATCCGAACGTCCCGTGACGGCGTGGAACCAACTCACCGGGCGAGTTTCGTCCAATATAGGAGGGTGTTGACGGGCAGGTACCTTTTTAATTAATTATAATTTAATTACATATGGTTTAAATTAATTAATAGTTTCACTTAATTGATAATTTAAATTGAGTTTAAATTAAAATTTTGTTTCCTCCTCCTTTTAGGCTTTGTCGCAGAGGAACATAAGAAGCCGGGCACAACAGAAGGTCCATCACACGGCAGGGACCAAGACGTTTGCTGTGACCTACAGTGAGATGGTATGTTATTATTTAACATGATGATTGTTTTGTTTTCGAAATAACAAAGTTTATATTGTTTTAATTCTTTCAGCAAAAGAAGGCTCGGGAGGAGAACACACAGACGAACTATGGGAAGTTGTGGACACGCACCCATAGACACCGTGATGGGACGCCGACCTCTGAGGCAGCAGAGGAGATAATAGTAAGTTACAAAAACATTATTTATATAATGAATTTTGTATATTTAAATTGATCGTCCATTATTTTATTAATGGTTCATGAACTCTGTGGGTTAGGCCCGGATTGAGAAGACCGAGGCAGAGCTACGAGCGTCGCAGACCTCGGAGTCACAGGGGTCTGTGAATCCTACGACCCCATTGAAAGCTGCCAGGGCCCGGTCGAGCATCCCGGCCGCGTTAGGGCATGGGCCTTGGCGCCAGCCTAGCATGGTGTACCCGAGGCATGGCTCCTCCTCTGCGTCCGTACCCTCCAGCTCGCGAAGGCTACCACCGGAGGCTTTTGATGAGATCATTGCTGAGAAGGTTGCTGCGCAGGTTGCCGCACATGAGGCTGCATGGAGGGCCGACGAGAAGGCCTGGAATAGGCGTAGGAAGGAGAGCATGGGCCGTTGGTACGATCGTTATGTGGACAACTGGAATGTTGTTACTGGGGCCCTGACGCGGCTGTTACCTGACCAACGGTTTCCATCTCCCGAGCCTCCCCCTCCGTTCATCTTTGAGGAATCCCCCCCACGTGATACTGATGACGACGACATTGTCAACTCTGGTCGTGCACCACCCCCCTGAGACAGACCCCCCTCGGACAGGACTTGATGATCATGTTCCTGATAGTTTTTATCTTGAACACTTAAGTCATTTTGTACCGTTGGATATTTGTTTACTTTGGTTTACATATTTGGTTTGTTTAACCTGTGCTTTAGTTATATATTTGTTATCGTTATTTCAAAACCTATAACTCATTTATATTACGTTTTTAATGTTACTTATAGTCAAATAAAGTAGATACTTTAGAATAAATAATGTAGTGAAAAATAATTTCCAAAATTTTTAATACAAAACCCTAAAAATTTAACTAAATTTTGTAGCGGTTCATATGGAGAAACCGCAACAAATTTGAAATTTGAAATGGATGAAAGGGCGCCATATTTTGTCGCGGTTATTTGACCGCTACAAATGTCAACGGTCATTATTTTGTAGCGGTTGTGCTGAAGCTAACCGCAACAAAATTAAATTTTGAATGGATGAAAGGGCGCTAAGGTTTATCGCGGTTTCCATCTAGAACCGCGACAAATTGAATTTAGTAGCGGTTGTTGTCGCGGTTATTTAACCGCGACAAATGTGTTCCTGTTATTTGCAACAGTTGTTGTAGCGGTTTCGTAACCGCTACAAACCATTCCATGCATTTTTAAAGATCCCAAGTTCTGCGTTAAATGTAATTAAACATTGTATCCACATTTATGTTCTATCCTATATTTGTTTGTTACATATGGATAAGTCATGGATCAAGCTGCCGCGTAGTTCTCCTGCATATTTAGCGGGATTGAACACTTTCTTAGATTTCGCGTTCTCTCACGCTTGCATTAATGGCATTATTGTGTGTCCTTGTTTGCGATGCAAGTTTAAGAAGTGGCAAACACGAGATTGTGCTTTGGAACATCTTCTTGTAAAGCCTTTCCCAAAAGCATATACATTCTGGGAGGTTCATGGGGAGCAACGTGGTATTGGATATGGGCTCCATCTTCCTCGAACCTCACAAGTAGTAAATCAAGTACATCAAGATAATCCGGTTAATGAAGCTGTTCGTGATGCTTTTGGTGTTCAAGACGACAACTTCACAACAGAGGTGCAGGGTCCAGAACCTGTTTTCTTCAGGAATGATGCAGCTCGGGAATTTTTCAGCCTCATGGATGAGAGCGATCGTCCTTTGTATCAAGGTTGTCAGAAATACTCAAAGTTATCTTTTCTGATCAAATTGTACCATATCAAGTGCATGTGTGGGATTACTGATAAGGTAATGTCGATGTTCCTGGAATTACTTCGAGATGCTTTCCGTGACGCGGACATTCCCTCATCCTTCTACGAGGCGAAGAAGATAATCAACAGATTAGGCTTGAACTACCAAAAAATAGATGCCTGCCCAAACGACTGTATGCTTTATTGGGGAGAGGACGATCGGAGGGAGACTTGTAAGAAGTGTCACACTTCGAGGTTCAAGACAGTTCGGAAATGGAAGAAGCAGAAGAAGAAACCCGCAAAGATTCTAAGGTACTTTCCTTTAAAACCTCGGTTGCAAAGATTGTTTATGTCGTCTAAGACAGCTTAGCATATGAGGTGGCATGAAGATGATAAGAATCAAGATGGTAAACTCAGGCATCCATGTGATGCTGAAGCGTGGAAAGCGTTCGACACAGTCTTTCCAGATTTCACGAGACCCTAGAAATGTTCGTCTTGCTTTGGTGACCGACGGTTTTAATCCCTTTTTGAATCTTAGCACAAGCTACAGTATATGGCCAGTTATGTTGATACCCTACAACTTGCTCCCGTGGATGTGCATGAAACAAAGCTCCTTCATTATGTCCATGATCATTCTAGGGAAAAAGGCACCGGGAAATGACATCGATGTGTATCTCCAACCGCTGATCAAGGAGTTGGTGGAGTTGTGGAATGTAGGTGTGGAGACGTACGACGCGCACGAGAAGACACTTTTCAACTTGCGTGCGGCCTTGATTTGGACGATAAGTGACTTTCCTGGCCTCGGGACATTATCCGGGTGGAATGTGCATACCGGCGTTGCGTGCCCAGTTTGCAATTTTGACTCTGACTCAGTGTGCCTTCCCCACAGTCGTAAGTGGTGCTTCATGGGTCATCGGAGGTTTCTCGATGGTACGCACAGGTTTAGGTTGCAACACAATCATTTTAATGGGCAACAGGAAAAAAGAGGACCTCCTCGAAATTTTTCTGGTGAAGAAATCATAGAGCAGCTTCAGGATGTTGATGCTGAGTATGGGAAAAAGACGATCCAGTAGGGCGGGACAAAGATCGCGTGTGGCTTCTGGTTCTACGCCCCAGCAATGGCAAAAGGTAAGCGTCTTCTTCGCTCTTCCGTATTGGAAAGATAATTTGCTCCGACACAGTTTGGATGTCATGCACATTGAAAAGAATGTGTGGGACAATGTGTTGTACACGATTCTCAACGAACCAGGCAAGTCCAAAGATCATCTGCAGGCCAGGAAAGATCTACGGGAGATGGGCGTTCATGGAGACGCGTGGCCTTGAAGAAAATTAAAGTTCCTGACGGGTATTCAAGCAACATATCACGATATATTGACTTGCAGGCTCGAAAGGTTACAGGGCTGAAGAGTCATGACTCACATGTGCTTATGTTTGATAGTGGAGGAGCTCGACTCAGTGCAACAGAAAATCATTGTTACGTTGTGTCATTTGGAGATGATCTTTCCTCCGTCATTTTTCACGGTCATGGTTCACTGACAAGACACCTTGTTCACGAAACAAAGCTTGCTTGGCCCAGGTTAAATACCGATGGATGTATCCCGTTGAGAGGTACTTGTTTAAAAATAATTACTTTAGCATTACTCCCTAGTCGCACGTTTAACCATTGATGCATTATTATTTTTATGGTTCTACTTTATAGGTTTCTTGGGAAACTTAAATCTTACGTGAGGAATAAGGCGTGGCTCCGAAGGTTCAATAGCGTAAGGTTATATCGGGGATGAGGTCTTGTATTTTTGTTCCAGGTACTTCGATGACATTGAGACGTCATTCAAACGACCGCCTCGTGTAGACGATTGTCCTGAGCCTGAGCCGGAGCCGGAGGCAACAGAGTTGTTAATCCCTCGTGTTGGTAAACCAATTGGCGGGAGTGAGAAATTCAAACTTACGGCACTTGAGAAGTTTCAAGCACAGAGACATGTCTTGATTAACTGCACCAAAGTTGAACCGTACCTTCTGTAAGAATTTCACACAAATATATATATATATATATATATATATATATATATATATATATATATTCTATATATTTCCTTACATTTTATGCATACTCACATTTCATTGCATCTTTAATTGCAGGGAATTCAGGAGTTATGTGAAGCGTGAACTGAGGATTCGTACACAGATATCCTCCGAAATTGATAGAAAGGTCCACAGAGAATTCAGGGTTGGTTTAGGAGGAGAATAATGAACGACCACAACCCGCACTCACTGAATTCGAGCTCTCGCAAGAGGGCCCACTTGACCACACCCTAAGATTTACGGCATACAATGCCAATGGTTTTAAGTTTTTCACCGTCGCTCGAGATTAGGGATTGCTGACCCAAAACTCTGGTGTATATGGCACGTTTGGGACGAGGAGTTATGCGGCGGCGGTGACGGAAACATGCGGTTCGGTGACGTCCCGTATTATGGAAAGCTGCTTGATGTGGTCAGGATAAGTTACACAGGCCTTTTCACCATGACGTTGTTCAAGTGTTTGTGGGCGAATACCACAACGTCCAGGGGACTCACGAGTCGTATATTCTTGCCTCAGAGGCCCATCAGGTTTATTATGTCGCCGATGAGAGGCACAAGGATTGGAATATGGTGGTTCACTTAAAGCCTCGAGACCTTTACGACATGGGCGATGGTGATAACGTCGCCTACGATTGTGAGCCGTTGCAGCCCGCCAGCTTCGAATACTTCATCCCAGACGGCGATGACAATTTACCTATAGTTCGGTATGTTTTTTAATTTTCGCTTATTAAAATAGAAACATTTAACCAAAGTTTTAATTGTGTTCAAACGTATTCACCTCACGCGTAACATTTTATGCAAACTTTCTTTGTAGGGATGGCGAAGAAGATTGAGAGAAAAACTTAATGCTATGCTGTAATATGCAAGATTTTTTTTTTTAAAAAAAAATCAAGAACATAATTTGTAGCGGTTATTTAACCGCTTACAAATCCTGAACAACCGTGACAAAAAGCAACCGTTACTCCAACCGCTACAAACACGCAAACAAACCGCTACTAATAATAATAACCGCTACAAAAAGTGTGACCCCAACCGCTACAAAATGCTGCATAGACACCACCATAAATACCCCACCCAACCTCATTTAATATACATCAATCTCTTTTCTACCCACGTTTTCTCTCCGTCTTCTCAAATATTTTTTAGTTTTGGAACATAGGGGTTAACTGTCTGAAGGGGGTAAGTGCCGTGTAACCGGATCTATTTTAATGTTTCTCAATTCTAATGTTTCTCATATATACTAATTAATGTTTGTTGTTTTACAGTTGAACGAGATATTTTTATCAACTTTCCTTATTCTTCCAAATACATTATTCAATAACTTGTACACATATTTTTTAAACATTCAGTATTATTTTAATTACCTCATTATTAGCTCTTATTATATCTTACATATTTTTATTATTTTGCATCTATACAACAAGCACCTTATATATTTAAATTTCATATTTTAATAATTTTTTATTTTTATTAAAAAGATAAAGTATTAATAATTACTTAATTACGTTGATAAATAATAGTTTTATTTTTTTTAAAAGTCATGAATTTTGTAGCGGTTACTTCAACCACTACTAAGTTTTAAATATTTGCCTGGAGAAAATGGCGGGAGTATTTTGTAGCGGTCATAGTAGCGGTTTTAAACCGCTACTAATTTTTGAAAAAAATGGCGGGAACATTTTTATCGGTTACAAAACCGCTACAAATATTCACATGGCGGCAATTTTTTTTCTTGCGAAAATATGGCGGGAAAAGTTGTAGCGGTTAGGAACCGCGACAAATATTCAAAATATAAATTTAATGGCGGCAAAATTTTCAAAACATTAATTTGTAGCGGTTAGGTAACCGCTACAAAAATATTTTGTAGCGGTTAGTAACCGTGACTAAGCTCCCAAAATAGACGTCAGCCAAGCTCATTTAGTAACGGTTATTACTAACCGTAACAGATGTAGTAGCGGTTGATATGCATGTAGTATCGGTTTTTTTTAACCGCG
The DNA here is from genome assembly GCA_025563575.1 of Acacia pycnantha. Classification (NCBI taxonomy): domain Eukaryota; kingdom Viridiplantae; phylum Streptophyta; class Magnoliopsida; order Fabales; family Fabaceae; genus Acacia; species Acacia pycnantha. The sequence goes on from JAMWYP010000146.1 coordinate 1,211,541, forward strand.
ACAAATCATCTTGCCACAGTGGAGTTTGTAGCGGTTCTTTGAACCGCGATAAATGTCATTAGTTGCGCCAAAAACCGCTACAAATAGGTCATTTTAACCACGACTAAATGTCATTTTTTTTTTTGTAGTGAGCATTCAAACTTCAAGAAGCGACACGAGAATGCACTTCCGAAATGCCGACATTATGAATATACGCTTAGCTCATACACTCTGTTCTCAATTCTTACATAGCTTATCATAGAGAGTGAAATGATTTGTATTGTACTTCAGTGATTATTATTCATCTGCTCTGTGAGAGAGTCTAAACACTTATTTGATTATCTGTTTAGAGATCAAATCTCAAGGTTGTGGAACCTTTGAGTGTGGGTGTACAATTACAACTTGTACCCTAAATTCTTACATTTCAGCATATGTGTTTTGAATGACTATCTATTGGTTTATAAATTATTACTGTCATTCAAACCTCCTTTAGTAAGTTGCGAAAAGATTTTCTAAGTTTTCAAAAGTTTTATCTGACACCCGATTCACCCCCCTCTTGGGTGATAGTCAAGTCTAACAACATGTTTTTATTATTTATTGTGTTTGGACTTAAATTTGTGATGACTTTAATGTAATTGGTGTTTTTTGGTTTTATATATGTTGGATTTTATTTTTTTTGTATTGCATAGTAAACTCTTACGTTTCGTTTACGTTTTACGATTTTACATTTTTGCTCACCCTTACTGTTTCTATGTAGACTCTACGTCTTAACAACACTGCTAGAGAGGCTCCAAATGATTTTTAACTTTGGTGATTATTCCTAACCCAAATCTTTCTTTCTTCTTGGGAATTCTTGAGATTCTTGGATGTAGGCTAGGGTTTAGGGATTTTTGGGAAAAACCATGTTTAGCCCTTTCCTTATCGAATTGAGCCATGCTAGTCTTGTCCATTTAATGTACATGAAAATGATACAAAATTTTCCTGATAAACCCGAAGTTGCTAGATTACTTCATTATGTTCCTATCAAAATGTTAGAATGACACAAGACAAATTTCTTGAATATGAGATGTGACAGTGAATTTCTGGTGTTACAGATATTCACTCAAGCTTGGACCACAGCTAAAGAACATTTGACCAGAACCCTTCTGAAATGATGTTTTGACTTTGCTTAAATGACAGAGTTTCCTTTCTTTCCCATTAAAACTCGTTCGAGACTTGACAAATAACTCTCCTAGACAAAACGAAATAAAGCTTATATCCTAACATGATATTTTTCATGCTTCAATTTTTTCATGGCTTTAGATTCCATATATTAAAACGTTATCCTATCCTTACAAGCTGTTCGAACTAGTCTTATGCCAGGCATTTTGAAAATTGTAGCTCACAATAAGGACCATCCAAAGTCCATAAAGGTGTCATTTAAGGTTTTGTCCATATCTGTTAACCAGATGGATTTTTGAACCCAATCAGCAAACTTTGTTGTTTATTTTATCATAATTTCAGTTTTCAATAAGGGTACGTATCAACTTAATTGATGACCTATGCATAAGTAGTTGGAGTTTCAACCACCTTTTTTTCAGAAAGGTTTCAACGGTACCTTTTAAATTCTCTGCCAAATGCCGTATCAGTTTATTGGCACAAAAGTACCACTACTACAAAAAAGGGATACGGAGTCCTATTTTTTGTACATTTAACGTCCTTTTTCTGGGGGACGCCTATCTGGGGGGCGCCGTAGGTTAAACTTATGGCGTCCTATTTTTTAATTAGACGCCTAAAATTATGACTTAAGGCGTCTAATTATTGAAATAGGACGCCTTAAATGTGGTCGAAATTAACACTACTGGGGTACACTTAAGGAGTCTAAGTTTTAAAATTAGACTCCTTAAGTCATGACTTAAGGCGTCTAATTCTTAATCTTAGACTCCTTAAGTCAGACTTAAGGAGTCTAACTGACAGACTTGGACTCCTTAAGTCATACTTAAGGAGTCTAATTAACCGACTTAGACTCCTTAAGTCATACTTAAGGAGTCTAATTTCCGGACTTAGACTCCTTAAGTCATACTTAAAGAGTCTAATTTCTAGACTTAGACTCCTTAAGTCATACTTAAGGAGTCTAATTTCCAGACTTAGACTCCTTAAGTGATTTTTTTTTTTTTTTAAATAGTTCCTTCGTATCCACTACCCCACAATCCCTTACAAAAAAACATTCTTATATATCATCAGTAGGCAACAATGACAAAATAAAACAACACCTAGCTATGATGAGTTGCATATATATAACAAATACCCCAAAACATATAGTTCATGATGGGTTGGACATAGAGGTAGCATAGTAACAAAAAACTATAAGGGGCTAACTTCAAACCATCTTAACTAATTATTATTTTTAACAAGAGCACTTTACGTACTGCATCCCTACTTATTTTTAACAACATGTGTAACAAATGTTAAGAAAATCTTGCACAAAATAAAAGGATATAAAAATATGCAACAAGATAGTAACATCTCATCTTTGAGTTTTAACACATGAAATACCTGAAATCTCTTTAACGCAATTGTAAGAATATTTGGGGCCTCTAACACTGTCAACTTTTTCTTGGCATTCTCGTAAGATTTACACCTGCTTAACATTAAATAGTAAATTAATATTAATAATAATATAATACATGCAACTGATTAGAATGCTAAAACTCAAACAGACAAGAATAGTTGGCATTGAAGTTATAGTATTCTAAATGATATGCCAAAGTCTACCAACTAATACACACCAAAACAAACATCGTTTGGATAAGAAGCAGGACAATATAATTTCATTTTGTGTGGATCCAAAGGCAAGAAGATCTGAGGGCAATGCATTAAAAAATAACTAAAATAAAAATTATTCTGAAAGAGGCAACTTCTACATACAGGTCCAATTATAAGGCGACAAATTTCTGAAGATGACCCTTAGCAACGAAATGAGAATCAGCAGAGAAAACCAAAATCATGCAATATTTTTGAACTATTTAGATCTTGGGCTGCCAAAACATAATTTTGTAATGGCAAAGATTGTGCCAAAAGATCCATTAATCTTAGCAAAGATTTAGGGAGATAGCAGTAACCATTTACAGAGCTACCAAAAACAAAAACAAAAACGCAATCAAAAGCTATTCTAACTCTTAGGCAAGGAATGGGCGAGTGGTGTAACATCCCATTTTCTAAAGCGGAAATTTTTTTTTTTTTGCAATCAATCAGATGAGCAATGGAGCGTAAGAGTAACGATCATAATATAACATGAACCATAGTGTAATAAAGTATTGATTACGGTAATCCTAAGGTTCGGAAAGTAATCGACGAAAGGAAAAGAAAGCGATAAGATAAAGATGACTTCTTCCGCAAGTCACTCCTGTTGCTTTCCCAGGACATCAATTCGCGGTCCTCCGGACCACGAAGCTACGGTGAGATTCAATTCACCGCATTGAATCTCGGGTAACAGTTAACCTTATGCTCAAATAAAAACAGTATATAGACAATAGATATTCATGACATAACGGCAACATCTCATCGAAGTGTGACACGAGACGAACATAAGCATGAAGCAAATATGTAAGGTCCTACACAACAACATTGTGACACGAGACGGTACATAAGCATAAAGCGATACGTAAAGTCCTACACAAATATAGCTCGCACATTAACTCGTGCCACGAACACGTGTCCTCGGCGCTAGGAAAACTCAAAGCGGTATTATCATGTCTTATAACCCGTACAAGGTGTATGTATAACGGCGACCCTAAGCGAGCCGGTATATGAACGTATCTATGACATATATGTATATGAGAGCTATAGGATTAGTGTTACGATGCGCGTCCGTACCTTCGTTTGATGTACGTAGTTGTTTCGCGGAAAGCGTACTTTCGACGGAAAAACGGTTTGTCCGAGACGGCACGTTGGACAACGTAACGGCAACAAATCAACGTTTCGAGATATCCTATGAGAATAATGTCACTTCCATTAGTAATTTGACATTATAAGCGGCATTTTAGGTAAAAATTACCATTTTGCCCCTATACCCCTACTTGGCGGAATTTCGCCGGCGCTCCGCTACATAGGCTATTTTCTTCCCAAAATTTCGCCAGAACTTCGACGCATTTATGATTCTTGAAAATAAAGACTAAAATAGCCCTCCCATACAGAACTTCTCTCTCTTCTTTCTCTCCCTAGGAATTTCGGCCAAGGAGCTCAAAGAAGATGGTGTGCAGAATTTGAAGGAGGGGGGGTATTTATAGGGTTTAGATAAGGCATTGTTTGGCATTTTGGGTTATAAAAAACCCATTTTCCCCCCAAGTTAACCTAAATTTTGATTCCATATAGGTCTCCAACAGTCCGGTTGAAGTTTCCTCGAAAACGTGTCCGAACGCGTCGGTGTCGGAATTCGTTTTCGGAGATATCAATCTCTTCGAAATAATTCACGATTCCAAATATGTTAAAATAAATTCAAACCCATTCCTAAATGTTGAGTTAGAATTTATTTTCCTCTTTCAAAAAATATGCCTATATGCATTTTTCCCTATTTTGTTTTATTAGGAAATGCACAAATGACTTCGGAATTTGCTTAGTAAGAGTTTAACGGAAGACAAAATTCCACCGATCATTAATCTCTCTTGACTTTGAAATTCCTATTCCTAGATCTCTAGATAGGGTCCGTTTCCTAATTTAAATATTACTATTCACATATTTTACTTTAATTAATTATATTAATTAAATAATGTCAAGTTGCACATATTATTTTTGTTCTTATTTTTCATTCATTTTTTTCCTTGAGTCCAAAATTTCGGCTGGCCCTTATTTATTTAATAAATATTTATTTATTATTTATTTAATTATTTAATGATTTATTTATTTACTTTTTCCCAAAAATTCCACAAAATTACCTAATTGGTCCATTCTTGTATTTAGGCCTAAAAATACCTAAACTCAACTATTTTTCATAAAATTTCCAATTAATTAGTAAATACATTTTTACTAATTTTCCACTAATTTCCACTAATTTTTGAGCTTCACATAATTATTCTGAATTTCCTTTGCTTATGCTTAAGTAATTAGCCCAATATTACTTAATTACTTCATTATCACTTCTTGATAATTTTCTTAATTACCATGCCTTATTACCTTCATACTTTGGTATTAACATTAGTATTCTCATGCCTCTTGCATTTTTAGAAATTACAAGGGTATTTTGGTCTTTTATTACTTTTTGAGTATTCTTGCTTATTTTCTCCAAGTTCAAAATTTATAAAATTACCATAATTAGGGATAATATACTCTCCTAATTCACTTGGTCATTTTACTGCCTTTTGGTATTTTTCCATAATTTCCTAAGTTGATTACCCTTTACGGGGTATTTTAGTCATTTTGGCACTTTGGCCCTTAAACTCCCTAATTTCTTGCAGAAATTCTACTTAGAAAATAGACTATAATTATACAAGATCGGAGATTGAAATTTCACTTATCAGAAATATCCAACTTTTATTTATAATATGCCGAGATAAATATCAAGGTATTACATTTCTCCCCCTTACACAAAATTTCGCCCTCGAAATTTAATCTATACTAACTAAACTTCGGGCCATGAACTCTGGGTACTTTTCCTTCATGTCACTCTCGGTTTCCCAAGTTGCCTCTTCGGGTGTTAAACCCTTCCAGACCACCTTCACTATCAGAATAGTCTTATTTCTGAGCCGTTTCTCCTTATGATCAATGATGCATTCGGCTCAACTATGAAGGTATTATCATGCCGTACTTCAACGTCTTCGTACTCAATGACATGATCTCGGTCGGTTGGTATTTCTTCGATTGTGACACATGGAAAACGTCGTGGAGATTACTCGGGTTCGGGGGTAAAGCTATCTGATAAGCTACTTCTCCTCGCTTAGCCAAAATCTCAAATGGTCCCACATACCGTGGACTCAGTTTCTTCCTCTTAAGCGTTTCTGCCGACACCGATTCACGGAGATAACTTTAGAAATACATGGTCGCCGACATAAAGCGTCAGAGGTCTCCTCCTTTTGTCGCATAGCTCTTACGTCTACTATGTGCGGCTAGGAGTCTCTTCTTGATCAATGCGATCTGCTCGGAGGTTTGTTCAAGCATATCCGGCCCAAGTAATTGCTTTTCGAGATGAATCATCCAGCATAATGGTGATTGACACTTCCGCCCATACAATGCCTCGAACGGGGCCATTTGTATACTAGCATGATAAGCTGTTGTTATATGCAAACTCGGCTAGCGAAAGATGTTGATCCCAACTTCCTTTGAAATCAAGGGCACATGCTCGCGGCATATCCTCCGGCGTACGAATCGTTCTCTCAGTTGGCCGTCGGTTTGAGGGTGATAAGCCGGCCGAACCTCGGCTTAGTCCCCATACCTTCGTGTAACGCTTGCCGAAACGGGATTTGAAACGCGTGTCCCGATCGAGACAATGCTCTTAGGAATACCATGCAATCTCACTATCTCTTTGATATAAATCCCGCCAATCGTTCAGGAGAATAGTGGATGCGATGGGAATGAAGTGTCTTGACTTGGTTAATCTGTCAACAACTACCCAAATTGTATCATGATTCCGATTTTGGGCGGACCTACCACAAAATCCATGGTTATGTTCTCCCATTTCCATTCCGCGAGCTCTAGTCCTTGCAAAAGACCGGGGGTCGACGGTGTTCAATCTTCACCTTCGACGGGTCAAGCACTTGGCCACGTACTCGTAACGTCTTTCTTCATTAGGGCCACCAAAGTTCGGATTTCATACTCGGTACATCTTGACCATGCACGGATGTAGAGTATATTTACTCTTGTGAGCCTCATCCATTATCTTCCGCCTTAATTCATCAGCGGCGGTACATAGGTCGCTTCTTGTACGACCAAACCACTAAGTGATAGGTCATGGTCTTGGGTCTCACCTCGAGAGATTTTCTCACGTATCTCTTTTGCCCAATCATCTTGCTGCTTGAGCTTTCTCAACTTCATCTCTCGGATCATACTCCCTTGACTAACAAGAAGAGTTGCAAGATAGGCATCGGTGGTGCATGAAGACCCATGCGGACTTGATTGGATAGATTCGGATCTCGAAATCTTCCAACAATTTCTGTTCTTGTATCATCATATATGCCACCCGCACCGTCTTCTGCTAAGAGCATCGGCAACGACGTTTGCTTTACCCGGATGATACTTGATCTCCAAGGTGTAGTCTTTAATCAGCTCCATCCAACGACGTTGTCTCATGTTGAGTTCACGTTGATCGAACAAGTATTTCAAACTTTTGTGATCACAATACACTTCTACGTTTACCGTACAAGTAATGCCTCCATATCTTCAAAGCGAACACGATAGCGCCACTCTAGATCGTGTGTAGGATAGTTTAACTCGTGAGGCTTCGGTGACGAGAGGCATAAGCCACCACTCGCCTGTTGCATCGGGACACATCCCAACCCTTGCCCACTGGCATCACTTGTAAACAACATACTTTTCATCCGGATGCGGGATGATTAACACCGGTCTTGTAGTCAATCTCTCTCGGTTTAAAGCTCTCCTCACGAGTCATCTCCCCATATAAAGGGTTGATTCTTCCTCGTAAGCTTTGTCAATGGAAGGGCTAGACGCGAGAAATCCCGTATGAATCTGCGGTAGTATCCGCTTGAGACCAAGAAAACTACGGATCTCCGTCACGGTCTCGGCCGTTTCCAGTCCGAGGCGCATCTACCTTGCTTGGATCAGCTGCAACTCCGTCGCTAGATATAACATGGCCCGAAATTTCACTTAGGCGGCCAAAATTCGCATTTGCTCGGTTTAGCATAGAGTTGCTTCTCCCCAGTATGCTCAACACCTTTCGCGAGATGTTCTTCGTGCTCTTCTTTGCTCTTGGAATAGATGAGAATGTCATCAATAAACACCACCACAAACTGGTCTAGGTGTTGTCGGAAGATACGGTTCATGTAATCCATAAATACCGCGAGTGCATTTGTTAATCCGAAGGGCATCACAAGAAATTCATAATGCCGTGCACAGTCTGAAAGTTTGTCTTGGAAATATCACCATCTTTAACTCGCAAGCGATGATATCCGAACGCAGATCAATTTTGGAGAAGACAGTGGAACCGGATAAGCGATCCAAAGATCATCAATCCGGGAAGTGGGTACTTGTTTTTGGCCGTTACTTTGTTCAATTCACGGTAGTCAATGCGAGTCGGAAGCTTCCATCTTTCTTCTTTACAAACAACTTTGGGGCTCCCCACGGTGATACACTGGGTCGAATGAACCCTTTCTTCAAAAGCTCTTCCAGTGCTTCTTCAACTCCTGCATCTCGTTAGGAGCCATACGATACGGCGCCTTTGATATTGATCCTGTGCCAGGCATCAAGTCAATATTGAACTCCACTTCTCGGATAGGAGGTAACTCTGTGAGATCCTCCGGAAATACATCGGGAAAATCATTCACCACAGGGATATCCTGGAGTGAAAGATCAGCTCTGCTTTTGTCGAAAAGAATACCATGTAGGCATGGCATCCTTGCTTCACGCATCGATCGGCTTACGTAGCGGAGAGAAAGTTCGGGCTCACTTCAACTTTTCTCAGGAAATGATATCTTCTTCTTGCCACGATCGATCATCGCACCGTTGGCCGTCGGCCAATTTAGGCCGAGTATGACGTCGATGCCGTGAAGAGGTAGACGGATAAGGTCCACTTTAGAAACTCGTCCATCCACGTTAGCAATACAATTTATACATGCGTCGAAGCTAAAGATTTTACACCAAGCGGTGTAGATACTACCAAATCATAAGGTAAACTACGGGCATTCATTCCTAGGCGACTTGCACAATCATAGGAAATGAAAGAATGGTGGCTCCCGAATCATACAATGCCTCAAGTAGATTTCCGTTAAGGTAAATAGTACCTTGGACCATCTCAGGGGCTATCGGCCTCTGTGTTCGTTAGTGCAAAGATGCGGCTGTGCTCGAGGTCTCGCCTCTCCAATCTTCTCGGTACACTCTCTGCTATAGTGTCCGGCTTATGACATCGAAGCATATCGCTTCCCTTCACGGTTCACGCACAGGTGATGCTTCTTGCATTTGGGGCATGTTTGTGATCCATTTGCTGGGATAGTTACGTTGCTTGACTTGGTATGGCCTTTTATTTCCACCACGGGGATTACTCCGGGCGCCTTCCTCTTTTGTGAAGAGTTATCGCGGTTGGATCCACCTCGACCCGGCATTGTTGTTGTTGAAGTTCCTTGATCTCTGGAAGCCTCGAGATTGCGCTCGGTCATCCGACAAGTTTCCTTTGCGCTTGTCAAGTTACGGAATCGCTGGGACATGAGCCTTTCACCAATTTCATATTTAAGCCCATGAATTAGTATATTCACCATCTTGCTTTCATCGTTGCCCCTTCGAAGATGTCTTGAGTATCGGGACGAGGTTGGTGAGCCGGGCGTAGTAATCGTCGAAAGATTCCTCTGTCCTTGTCGGATATGGAGAAATTCCGACTCCTTGTTCATTTTCCTTTGAAGGAGGAAATATTGCTCATGAAATTTCTCCGAGAAATTTCCCCATATCACGGGACGAGTCATTGGTGCGTAGGGTTTACTGCCGTGACTTCCCCCAGCGGTCGGCATCTCCTTCAAGTTGGTAAATCGCTAGTTGGGCTTTGCGATTCTCGGGCGATCAATCACCACGAATACTTTCTCTAGTCTCTTGACCAATCCTCGCCAAATCCGGCTTTCCTCGAAAAGTTGGCGGCTTGACTTACAAGCGATTAACCCAATCTGGGTATTCTTCTCCTTTCTTCCTCGTCGTGGAGGTGATTGTGATCTATCGGATTCCTCGGCATTTTCCTCATGGTCTTCCTCACTTTGATTGTCATTGTCCTCCTCTTCTTCTTCTTCTTCATTCCCCTCGTTTTCCTCATTGTTATGCTCTTCCTCTTCGTGTTGACGTGCGTCCAATTGTCTTTGGGCTTCTTCATCCTGTTGATGTTGTCTTGCTAACGAGCATCAATGAGAGCCCTCTGCTCTTGGAGAGTTCTCCTTAGTTCTTGTACTTCGTTACATTCATTTGGTTTGGTATAGCATTTTGCTCGGGTATTACGTCCCTTTGAGGCTGCTGCCTCGCCTCGACCTCGGCCTCTGCCTCGGCCCCTACCTCTTGGTGCACCGGCACCTCTTATGATGGCCATGTTTTAACTTTTCCTTTATATCAAATAACGGATAAGTGTTAGAACAATAACACAACACATGGCATCAAGTCATATATATTTTCATATTAGATGTAATGTACATGCTAACGTATACTACATCATCCAGTGGTTTATGACCGGTGGTTATATTGTATGTCCCACGTTGTCGTCATCGGATGAATGATCGAGCCAACGAGGTTTCTCGGTTCTACGGGCATACTAGCCATTGACTCTACCCTAAGTCGGGATCATATTTCGGTTTGGGGTCATTAGAAATATCGGGGTTTCGTCTTCGTCCCGCCGTCTCGGAATTACGGATCTACGCGCGTTACGTCCTATTATTACGGGATAGAAGATCTACGAATTTTCGTTTCGTCCATCACTACCTATTACACTAGTGTCATATCGGTACTCATTTTCAAAAATGCTCAAAGTTTAAAAGACTTAAGAATCTAACTCCGTTATCCGAGCAGAATGGCCGGGTAAGTGTCTACCATGGGGGCCTCACCGGGTTAGCGGTGGCGATTGGCACACCCACGTAGACTAGCCTTGCCTTCGGCACCAAACCGTTCGTGGTAACATAGTTAAACACTTGCCAGAAAGATTGCTCTGATACCATAAAGTGTAACATCCCATTTTCTAAAGCGGAAATTTTTTTTTTTTTGCAATCAATCAGAGATGAGCAATGGAGCGTAAGAGTAACTGATCATAATATAACATGAACCATAGTGTAATAAAGTATTGATTACAGTGATCCTAAGGTTCGGAAAGTAATCGACAGAAAGGAAAAGAAAGCGATAAGATAAAGATGACTTCTTCCGCAAGTCACTCCTGTTGCTTTCCAGGACATCAATTCGCGGTCCTCCGGACCACGAAGCTACTGGTGAGATTCAATTCACCGCATTGAATCTCGGGTAGCATTAACCTTATGCTCAAATAAAACAGTATATAGACAATAGATATTCATGACATAACGGCAACATCTCATCGAAGTGTGACACGAGACGAGAACATAAGCATGAAGCAAATATGTAAGGTCCTACACAACAACATTGTGACACGGACGGTACATAAGCATAAAGCGTACGTAAAGTCCTACACAAATATAGCTGCACATTAACTCGTGCCACGAACACGTGTCCTCGGCGCTAGGAAAACTCAAAGCGGTATTATCATGTCTTATAACCCGTACAAGGTTTGTATGTATAACGGCGACCCTAAGCGAGCCCGGTATATGAACGTATCTATGACATATATGTATATGAGAGCTATAGGATTAGTGTTACGATGCGCGTCAGTACCTTCGTTTGATGTACGTAGTTGTTTACGGCGGAAGCGTACTTTCGACGGAAAACGGCGGTTTGTGTCGGCGGCACGTTGGACAACGTAACGGCAACAAATCAACGTTTCAGATATCCTATGAGAATAATGTCACTTCCATTAGTAATTTGACATTATAAGCGGCATTTTAGGTAAAAATTACCATTTTGCCCCCTATACCCCTACTTGGCGGAATTTCGCGGCGCTCCGCTACATAGGCTATTTTCTTCCCAAAATTTCGCCAGAACTTCGACGCATTTATGATTCTTGAAAATAAAGACTAAAATAGCCCTCCCATATGATACCCAATCATACTCAAAATTTAAAGGCTATTACTACCCCTAACCTTTAAAAGAGCTATAAAAACTACAACTTTTCGCGACTCGATCCCTACTATGTTTACACCTCGCATATTTTTCAACGCAAACAAGGCTCTAAAACATTTGTAGGAATCTTGTCACCTACTTTCTAAATCTAACTAACAATTCTACTAACTACTAAACTAAAAACTAAAGACTAAAGCAGAAAGACTTACCGTTGAAGACTTCGGCAGAGCTTCCGCCCAGAACTTCTCTCTCTTCTTTCTCTCCCTAGGAATTTCGGCCAAGGAGCTCAAAGAAGATGGTGTGCAGAATTTGAAGGAGGGGGGTATTTATAGGGTTTAGATAAGGCATTGTTTGGCATTTTGGGTTATAAAAAACCCATTTTCCCGATCGGTACCGATTTGCGTGATTTCGGAGAATTCACAAAATTATGGATTTACAACTTTGAAGACAAGTTCTCACTTAGTAGAAATGTCCAAGTTAACCTAAATTTTGATTCCATATAGGTCTCCAACAGTCCGGTTGAAGTTTCCTCGAAAACGTGTCCGAACGCGTCAGGTGTGAATTCGTTTTGAGAGATATCAATCTCTTCGAAATAATTCACGATTCCAAATATGTTAAAATAAATTCAAACCCATTCCTAAATGTTGAGTTAGAATTTATTTTCCTCTTTTCAAAAAATATGCCTATATGCATTTTTCCTATTTTGTTTTATTAGGAAATGCACAAATGACTTCGGAATTTGCTTAGTAAGAGTTTAACGGAAGACAAAATTCCACCGATCATTAATCTCTCTTGACTTTGAAATTCCTATTCCTAGATCTCTAGATAGGGTCCGTTTCCTAATTTAAATATTACTATTCACATATTTTACTTTAATTAATTATATTAATTAAATAATGTCAAGTTGCACATATTATTTTTGTTCTTATTTTTCATTCATTTTTTTTTCTCCTTGAGTCCAAAATGTCGGCTGGCCCCTTAATTTATTTTAATAAATATTTATTTATTATTTATTTAATTATTTAATGATTTATTTATTTACTTTTTCCCAAAAAATTCCACAAAATTACCTAATTGGTCCATTCTTGTATTTAGGCCTAAAAATACCTAAACTCAACTATTTTTCATAAAAATTTCCAATTAATTAGTAAATACATTTTTACTAATTTTCCACTAATTTCCACTAATTTTTGAGCTTCACATAATTATTATTGAATTTCCTTTGCTTATGCTTAAGTAATTAGCCCAATATTACTTAATTACTTCATTATCACTTCTTGATAATTTTCTTAATTACCATGCCTTATTACCTTCATACTTTGGTATTAACATTAGTATTCTCATGCCTCTTGCATTTTTAGAAATTACAAGGGTATTTTGGTCTTTTTATTACTTTTGAGTATTCTTGCTTATTTTCTCCAAGTTCAAAATTTATAAAATTATCATAATTAGGGATAATATACTCTCCTAATTCACTTGGTCATTTTACTGCCTTTTGGTATTTTTCCATAATTTCCTAAGTTGATTACCCTTTACGGGGTATTTTAGTCATTTTGGCACTTTGGCCCTTAAACTCCCTAATTTCTTGCAGAAATTCTACTTAGAAAATAGACTGTAATTATACAAGATCGGAGATTGAAATTTCACTTATCAGAAATATCCAACTTTTATTTATAATATTCCAGATAAATATCCGGGTATTACAACATGAGTAATATTTGGTCTTATTATGGTGTTTTAGTTTTCAATTTCAATTGTTGGCCAATTATTAGTATTATCATTTATCAAGAAGTCATTGTTACGTACTAACTCTCATTCATAATGGCATAAAGTAAAAGGTACAATTATAAGTATTAGAATTACTCTTTTCTTAGCATGTGATCAAACCTCAGAAGGGATTCCTCAAAAAGCCTAAGCATGAAAGTTTTCAATTTAATGCCAAATCCACATCATTGATCTCAAAGCCATGCTGAAATAATCATCCCTGAACAGATTCTTGAAGCAAATCAATCTGCAAGAGAAAGCAGAAAAGGAAGCTGTGTCATGCCAATATTCAATACTGTGACCAAGAAAGTAGACAAGATGAGTTTTAAAAGACCCTTTAGATTAGGCGTGGATGGATCTGGTAGCCTCATACTACGAGGAAATGCACTTAATATTTCACATTTGTATGCAGCTACTACGAATAACATCACAGAAGGTAAAATGATAAGCACACAAGAACTCGGGGAAGACATGAAGTAGCACTAAGAGCACCCTAAGTGTACCTTTATAGAGAAAATGAACCTGATGAACAAAAATGAAAGAGAAAACATAAAATATATACAAATAAGACTAGAGTATTATGTGTGATAAAGTTTTGTACCTTGGAAACTGTAAGAGCTGGGCTCCACTGCTCTTTCAGAATATCAAGACAGATACTTCCATTGCTGTTGATATTAGGGTGAAATACCTTTGTTCGAAGAGCAACCTGGCCGTACATAAGATATTACATAATCCACATAACACAAAACAGAAGTATCAACATTACATCATAAATACATATATATTCATATATCTTATAATGAATCCTATAAAAGTGATCAACCCATGACACAACAACATCGTACAGAATAGAATGAAGTGGAAAGGAAAATTAAAAAGAAAAAGTTTTGTAGAAGAAAAATGACCCTCATATCCCAACTAAAATAGTAAAAAGGGATCTATACTGTTGAATAATGATAATGACAGCAAAATAGTCATTGTGAAAAAGACATGGTGATGGATTTCCTTTCGATCACCACATCATAGCAGAAGCAAGAGTTTACAAGGTTTATCCACCACCTGCGCCGTGGATTAAAATATCTTCCAGCAGTAGATAGACAACATTCAGAACTTCATGTCTACAACATCAAGGTTATTGTTGAGGTTACATAGGCAAGCAATCAGGGTTAGGGGTTAATGATACAATGAAAAGGTTTACTAAATGTCATAGCCTGCACATGTAGCAAGTAAATATTTGGTCTAAGACAATCAAAACCCAGATAGGAACTCAAGCAAAGGTGGGAAACTGTTAGGACCCTTAACTAAAGACTTACAAATCCTTACTGTATTAAGAACAAGTTTACACTTGAAGATACAAAAAAGTGCTAAAATACATTACAAATTTACAATGAGAAATAAAACACTATTCTGATACATACACAGACACAAAAGGGGAGTACAACTTCAGATTACCACACAACAGAAACAATATAAAAATGATGCAAGTCTCAACACACAGACACTACAGACCGTTTAAAACAGAACAGACATACAGACACTACAGACTCTTTAAAACAGAACAGGTTTGCCAAACTTTGAAGAGGTCGGCACTCTCCTCCCATTCTCCCAAAGACCAAAGCCACACTTCAAAATTCTTCCCTGCCTCTCCCCAGGACCAGAATGAAGATTCAAAGACCCAAAAAGTGACTCTCAGCCCCTCTCATAGATTTTGACTACACATCCTTGTCACCTTCCCGTCTTCTTCGTCCTCTTTCTCTCTCTCACACAAGCATTTAGTCAAACACCTCACCTACATTCATTTTTCCCTATCGTATCTCTTTCTTTCTCTCTATCTATTTAGCAATCTATCATATCAATCGTCAGTTGAATATATATGTAATTTCAATATGAACGGTTATTCTAAGATCAATCCTAGAGGAAACAATCACAAGTTAATATCTACAGATTTTCCTGATTTTTTCTCCTTCTCTAAGACCCTAAAAAGCACCGATAAAATCACAAGAACAGAGGAGCCAGACCAGATCGAGAAGGAAAAGGCACATAAATCATCACCTGAGAGAGCAGAAGAAGATGATGATGAGGATGGTGAAGCTGTCGGTGAGCATCGAGATGGAGAGAAGATCGTTGTAAAAAAAAAAAGCTCCAAATTTATGTCTGCACCTGCGGACAACGGCGCTAGTGTGGCTCCGCCACTGCCACGGGTTGCAAGACGACGAACGACAGGAATAATAGAGAGGGAGTCGGAGCTTTCGGCGGTGGATTTCGGGAAGCAAGGTGGAGGAACGCCGGCGACGGTGGAGAGAGAGGGACAAATGGGAGAGGGTTTCAGAGCTGGGTGGGTGGAGAGAAAAAAGTGACAGAATGAATTTTTTTTTGCTCTATCGAACTGATGATGATGAAGAGAGCTGGTGGGGAGTAGTGATAATAAATAGGCCACGTTTGGCGTCTAATTATTTGCATTAGACTCCTTAAGTCTGACTTAAGGAGTCTAATTCCCAGACTTAGACTCCTTAAGTCGGATTTAAGGAGTCTAATTCTAAGATTTAGACTCCTTAAGTCATACTTAAGGAGTCTAATATATTTTTTAGACGCCAAAAGTACCGAAATTCTAACTTTGGGCTTTTTTTTGCGCCAGAGTTACACTTTAGGCGTCTAAGGATTATAGTTAGAAGCCAAAAGTCAACTGATAATTACAAAAATGCCACCGCCTTCTTTTTTACTTCTAAGTTTTAAAATAGGACGCCAATTAGGGAAGTAAAAGCCATTTTCTGTAGTATTGTACCTTTGGTCTTAGTCTTGTGTTACTACTATATAGTAACGCATCCGCATCATAATATTTTTTTGTAATTCATCCTTTTGTTTTTGTGCTCTGTTGGTTCAGATATTTGAAGTTGGCGATATTGAGGTCTTGGATGACACTTAAGATGTTGGTGCCAGGAATCAATGTCAACTTGCTGCGCGTTACTGTGGTTCTAATGCGGGATTAGAGGAATAATAAGCATTGATGTTATGGAACTTCTTTAATATTTTGCTCTTTGAATACGAGTTATCATACATGAAACTTTTATGTATCGCCATCTCTCCCTAACCAAATTGAGATTAAAAAAGTAAAAAACATGAAGGAGTCGCCAGAGTGTTATACTTTTTCTGTATATAAAAATCTCCTTAAATTGCGTTTTAATTTGCTGATGAAGAGCTTTAAGTGCTCCCTTGCCCTACCACCTATAAAGTTATAGTTGATAATTAATACTGGTGCTCCTCACTGTTGCAATTCCTTCTAGAGATAAGAAAAATAAATTGAAAATCATCCTTCTGAGTTTTATTTTGCAGATAATTCAGGGCTTGGTTGACAGAGTAATGAAAAAAGAATGGACTTCCTTTTATTTCAAATGGTGATAGAGCAGGATATTATATTGAGTAATTCATGTTCCTTTGTCATCAAATGTTGTTTCATATGACGATAAACATCATATTCTACATTAATTTTCTGTGTTTGGTATGATCTCCTCCATTTTGTTGTTGCCGCCGCTTATCATAGTGTTATTTGAATTGCATCAATTTATAGAGTCATTTTTTCGGATTGGAGGTGATTCCGATCGGAAAAAAAGCCACCATTTTAAAAAAGTAAAAGACTTTTAACCTTCCTTTTTTTAAAAACAGACTTGGAAAGTCATATACTTTTAATCTCCGGCCATTTTCTCGTAAGTCATATTTTCCAGATCTGTTTTTTTTTTTAAAAAAACAGACATGGAAACTACTTTCGAGGTCTATTTCAAAACAAATATTGTTTCTGTTACGGATCTGGATTAGGCCCAATGGTGATAAGGCCCAACCACGGGCAGGCGTGGAAGACCTGGTCTCGTCTGTCATCCTGAAGCATCTCAACTGCCCCGGTAACATAGGAGCACCTCCGTGTAGGGCAGGGCGAGTAGGATAGAGGCCGGATACTGCGCCAAATCGCTTCAGGTAGGCTGTATAAATACTAAGGCAGTAACCTAAGGTACACACGCTCTAAACCTAGACTATTTACCTACTGTCACACTGAGCACACACCCCACTCCCTCGGCTAAAGAGCCTGGTGGTGTTCAGTGATCCTACCTCCGACTGTGTGCTTTCCCATACGCACCCAGGAAGAGACCCTTGATCCAACTGCCCAGCACCAGCAACACATTATTTAGGGCGTTGCTTTAGCAAGGGAGTGTCAAGAGACTCTCAGATAAAGTGTATATCGCTCTCTCACACCGGGGGACTTGTTTATCTCAACCTTGTTAGCCTAGAAGTTCTATAGGCTTGTCAAAGTTCTAAGGATTCTTCCTCGCATCTAGATATACTTGCATCAAAAGGACTTTCTTGGGTTGTAATGTAAAGAGTAGCTATTTGTGTGTGGGGATGATGAAATGAAAAATGCTATAACAGGGTGCCAGAAAGACTCTTAGCTAAAATAAACATGATGCTGCGCTTAGTAAGCTCTCTTTTGTGTTGCTTCCTTGTGTTTTAAACTAATTTCTCTTCTCTGTTTGTTTGTTATTTTTTACAAGACAATGCATCATTTTATCATCGCATTTATCTGGGTCGGTATGCTATAGCACTGGAGCGTGCATCTACTGATGATTGAATATTATTACACTTATTTGTATCTCTTGGTGAATAAATTTAGGAATGTTTGATTGATAAATCGTGGATTTTGTTACTTAATTGGGCTTTGAGCTTTTAATTGTATTGAACTCATTTATTATGATTAAATTCCTTATTTACAATGATTTAGTATTTTCACTATAACTTTTGATCTAGATATCCGATTAGCCTGATTCTTCTTTTCTTTTTTAGATGATTCAGAGATCTACAATTGTTATGAAGACTTGGAAGACTGATTCGGACAAGAAGATGGACGAAATTGGAGCTAAAGACAGATGCATTTTTCTGGATTTTTATTTTGCCCGAATTTTGTAATAAAAGACCAATCTTTAGAGATTTCCTATTTATTAGAGGTTTCCTATTTGTTAGAGGTTTCCTATTTTTGTTTAGTCATCTCTCCTATATAAGGAGGATTAGATGGTGGCTACAAACACATTCTTAATATTCTATATTCTATATTACGTCTTTTATGATTTTTAGATTAAATTAGAAGCTTTTTATTTTCTTTGAGTTGTTCATCATGTTCTTCTTCATCTTTTCTTCTGCATTTTTCCTAGCCATGCTTGGCTAAGCTTTTGTGGTTGACCCATGGATTGAGGATTCTGTGAATCCAGAGGGCCTGCACTTCAATCGATAACGTAATTTGTTTTTGTTTATTTTAATCGGATCCGATTATAATTGCAGATTAGGTATTAGATTTAATACCTAGATTGATATCCCAAGGACATAGGTTGGACCAGGTTCTAAGAGAGCGTTGTGCGATCTTACAACGAGCTCGCCACGTATTCGATCAAATGCTAGGCGATCGTCTAGTCGAGGGAATATTTGGACAAATGCAGAGATTTCGGTTTGTCTAGAATCAATCACGAGTTTGGTTATTATCTTTTTGTCCGATGAAGGTTATGGAATTCCAATTCTGGGTTAATCATAGTTTTTTATCTAATTAATCTCGTTTTCTTATATTCTATTTTATCTTTGCTTCATTTAAATTACATTTCTATTTTAGTTTATTAATTTAAAAATCAAAAACCCAATCCCCCTTGTTTTCATTTCATTTGTATGACACTTAAATTACTTAGGATTCAATAAAAGGCTCCTCGAAAAGAGAGAACGATCCTAGGTTTGCTTATACGCAATCCTTGGTTAATTATTGATTGTGGACCCGAAGGCTAATGACAAAAGGTCTTCATCATCTACCAAATAAATTGTCTGTCTGTTCTCGATATAGCAGTGTATGTACGGCTCAAGGGGGTTGGTAATGGAATCATGATATCAGTGGTTTGTGTATGGAATTTGTGGGTGAAAATGAATGCCTTTATCTTATACAATTCTATTCAGGTGCAAGATCGCTAAAACCAGAGAAATAGGACAAACCAAAAAGAGTTCTAAAACTAGCAGGCATGCTTACTAATATGAAATTTAAGGCTTGAAAGTCCTTCTATTCGGCTCAACTCTGTATTCTCCCTCACTTTTACTTTACCCTACAATGCATAGCCTAGTACCATCAATTTCTCAAGTCTACACAATTCAACTTCCTTAAGACAACTTTATTTTACACAATTATGCAGACATTCGCTCTACTACTATTGGTTTCTGTTCATACTCTAATTAGATTTCACAAGTTCAAAAATTTTCCCGAGTTTCAAAAGGCTAAATTGGGGATTTCAGGGCATAGTCATTTAGCACACATGCCAGTACACGCATAAGGAAAAAATCTCCTCGACACTTAAGTGTTGCAATGTTCCCGTTGCAAATAGTAAGTGAGATGGAAATAAAGCAAGTAAGATCAAACATAGTGTGTGCAAACATTGAAATATGAATCATCGAGGAAATCGAGGGAAGAGCAGATAGAGCATACCAAGGAAAAAAAAGAAAAGATATTATATATTGTTTCAATCAAAAAGGCCCCACTGCTGGCTAGCAAGGCGAGTACAGGAAAAAAAAAGAAAAACAAAAAGGAGAGAATGCAAAAACAAGAAAACTAGTAAGGCCCGGAAAGGCTAGGAGGAGTTGGGGCGGAAGTGTTGTGCATCGAGGAGGACTTGGAGATGACAGAGGGGAGGGTTAGGCATAGGAGACAGGTGGTAAGAATGTCATTGATCTCGTACCAGATGCAGTTGACCTCAGCCAAAGAGCAGTGAGGCGAGCTTCTTGGTCCAGCGGTGGGGCGGGAGCTAGAACAGGGGGTGTGGGTAGTGGGCATAACCGCTACACCTAGCAGTGGCCCTGGTGCGTACGATTGTGATCGGAGAGACGAAGGAAGGGTTAGGGTTTGATGGCTAAGGACGAGAAGAAGGTGAGTCACAGAGAGAGAAGGGGGCATATAAAGGAAAAACTGGCGGGGAGAGTAAGGTTAGGTCATAATGAGGGGACGGTGGGTAGTGGGAGGCGAAAAGACTGCAGAAAGGGGTGTTTGGTTGAAGAGATAGAGCCTGGTGGTAAATGAAGAGACAAGGCAGTGACGTGAGGAGGGGAGAGAAGGTAGTGGGAACTGACACAACTGATGGATATTATGGGCCAAGTGGAAATGGGCCACACGCAAAGGAATAGGAAAATTGAGAATAAAACAAAAAGAAACACCCATATAGCAAGGCAACAAACCTGGTGGGTGCAAACCCGACCATCTCTACCTTCCTACTATAGCATATTTTCCCAATGTGTAGGGGCGACAAGTGGGAATGTTGTGGCTATGGCCATGCTGTGTCTATCCTCCCGATGTGCCTTCGTGAGTCTGCAAAGTAAAAATTAAAAGAAAAGATAAACAAAGATGTCCCTGGGTTTCCTCCCAATAGCACTTCGTTTAGAGTCCTCAACCAAACTAAGTAAGGTTCTCAGGTTGGTGGTTCGAGATTGAGGAAGGTCTTATCTCGTGGCACCATGTCATCCCAGTAGTGCTTGACATGTTGTCCATTCACCTTGAATATGCGTCCGAAAGTTAGACTCTGTAAATCGATAGCACCATGAGGTGATATTGAGTGAATGACAAATGGCCCTGACCATCTGGATTTCAACTTGCCTTGGAAAAGCTTCAGCGAGAATTATACTGGAGAACCTTTTAGCTGACCTCGAACGTTCGTGGGAGCAATCACTTTTCATGCCATTTCTTGACTTTTTCTTTAAGGGTGATATGTTGTGGCAATCTGATACTTGACCCCTTACTTTGCTAAGAGTGATTCAAATTGTCTACTACAAAAGTGGGTTCCTTCATCACTAATATGGCTCTTGGGGTTCCAAAATTAGTGAAGATGTTTTTTTTTTTCCAGAAATTTTCCAACAACCTTCGAATGATTTGTGGGAAGGGAAACTGCTTCTACCTTGTCACACCCTGAAACCTAAAGGGGTGACTAGCACAGAATATGAGTGGACTCACATTCCTTACGCCTTCAACTTATAAACATATGTTTCAAAATATATGGATCCTACCTATAAATTACATGGAGCATCTAACTTTAAATATTAATACAACATCTAGGGCCATGATTACATCAACTAAAAGCACCACCAGATGGATTAACGAACTTTATAGCCTTAAAGAGACTCTTCACTCTTCAGCAGGAGGTACACGGTCGTCAATACTATCTGATCCAAAACAAATTTTCCAGTGAATAACATCCCGTTCTTATAATTTAATAAAAGACAAGGAAAAATAATTTAAACATCTTTATCTTTTGCAATAACAATATGGAAATAAATTTCAATCTCTAAACCATACGATCATGAATAAAATAGATCTCTATATAGATGTTGTTATTCGAATAATTTCATATACAAAATAAAACCTTTGATTTAACATAATTATCAGACCTTATCTTTCCATAGAACTTCTTACAGAATGAATGACAAGCGTGGCCACACAGTCTACGAGGGTAACTAACCAAGCATGACACGAGGCCATGAAACAAGCATGGACACACAGTCCATGAGGGTAACTAACCAAGTATGACACGAGGCCATGAAACAATCATGGACACACAGTCTATGAAACAAGCATGAGAACAAATCCCATGAATATCAAGCGAGCTTGAGGTTAACCATGGTGCATTAAGAATTAACAGTACTGTTGTTAGTAACCAGCGTTCTGTATTTAGTACATTTTAAAACATTTTCAAGTATGCTTGGGGTCAATTTATCAAAGTAATAAAAATTCTTCTTTCAAGATAATAACAACTTTATCTCATACTTCATAATCAAATCCCCCAGCATGAACTTTCACAAACAATATTTCAAAACTTTCATTCAAATTCAATCTGTCGATAAAATCCTTTTAAAACATCAAGAACTCGCGTAAAAACATTCCATTTCAAATAATAAATTCTAGCTTATAAACTTTCCAAAATCCAAGATCATTTCAATATAAAATTTATAAAAATATATCTCAAAAGTCTCATTTCCATTTGTTTGCATAATCATGAATTATGCTTTGAAACAATTGGAAGAAAATATATAATAATCAATAAAGTCTCATTCTTTACGCATATACTATCAATATATATCCCTTCACAAAATCATATATACTTTTAAGTATGAAAATAAGCATAAAAGTTCGACTATGAAAAAAATATCATTTATAAAAATTAGGGATGCTATTTACTCACCTGTTGTTCTTCTTGAAAATATACCTTTACCAAAATCCCTTTTTGTTCGCTTTTCTCTTGAGTTCTGGCAATTACCAATTCCTATAAATTTTGAAATTCATATATCAACCTCTAATGAAATTTACCTACTTAAATTAAAAATCCTTAAGCACCAAAATATCCTTCAATCACACCTATCACACAATTATTCTAACTTCCCAAAATAAGTATAGGCCTTCGTATTGAGTCTGGAAATTGTTTTCCATTTCTGAAATACTACCTAAGTATCCCATATAGCATCAACTTAAACATTCTAGAGCATTCTTTTAACATCCATAATCACTTGTTTAACGTTTAGGGACCCCATAAATTTCAAACACCTTTAGACATAACTAAAACATATGAAGTGCTTATCTAAACATATAGAAAACCAAAGCGTACGTCAGCCCCTATATACTTTCAGCTTTATATAATTCTTAACCACTCCAAATATTTTATGTTTTTAATCTAGGATATTTCAGCTTTTCATATTAGCGTTTAATCATCATTCTAAGAATCCTAGACATAATTTTAGTGATCCATAATAGTGGCTAGCAATTCAGAGATAACAAACAGCATAGTGATCTATAATCCTATTATGCTATTAATCACTCACGCATATACACATATACATGCTTCTCTCATCACTTGTTTTACAAAGAGCCCAACAATTTATTTATCAAAACAGAGGCTTAAGTTTTGGTCACCCCCTTTACTTAGAATCTCCAACATGCAATCCATAAAAGAAGTCTATTAACCTCTAATCACCCCCCAAACACTTTCTTATGATATACAATCAATTCCTTCAATTTTTTACCCTTTTTAACCAGAACTTTAAACCTCTGTTTTCTCATTCAAGATGCAGCAAACGAGAAAAAGAGAGTTGGAATAGAGTTCTAGGTGCTTACCTCACTCTGAATCCAAGCTTGCATGTCTGAACTACCTTATCTTCCACTTCTTCTTCCTCCAACTCTCCCTCTTAGTCTCACCTCTCATTCTCGACTCTCTCCCATGCTCTCGCCCTCAGCTTTCTGTGAAGGGTCAAAATGAATAAAATGATTGTGGGAGTAATGGGTTCTGAATGATTAGGAATGAAATGGGAGTGTTGCATGTATGGGTGTATGTGTCGCAAATTGGGAGAGGGGAGGGGCTGAGGTGGCGTGAGAGGGAAAAAGAATAGAGAGTGTATATGAATATGTATATGTCGCATAAGGCACCTGATGTGTCTTATTTAATAGAAAAAGAAATTGACCCATTTATACCCTTCAGCTTTTCTTCTAAATTTCTTATTTATCTATATTATGCCAAAATCCTTCAATAATTTCTAAAACTTAATCCTTAATACTTTTTCTTCCTCAATTGGCTTCTCTAGGCCATAAAACATCAACTCTAGATTTTCTAGGCTAAAATTGTCCTCTAACTATTTTTTCTTGAATTTCCGGTAAAATAGGCCATGAATTCCAAATTATAGCTTTAAAACTATTTAGGCCAAATTTTTCACATTTAAACCCCTAATAATAGTTCTAGATCCTCAAAATAATATTTCATACTTTTTCCCTAAATTTTCAAGGTCCAAAAATATTTTTATTTAACCATATCCTCAAAATAAGCTTTAGACTATTGACTCCTACTGGCTTAGCAGCCTACTCATCTCAATCTTATTCATAAACTCATTGTCCCGAAATTCGGGATATTACATACCCACTTAGAGACATAATCAATAGCCACCAAAATGTATTGGTTTCCCATGGAAGGGGGAAAAGGTCCCATGAAATCAAAGCCCCAGATGTCAAACAATTCAACTTCAAGAGTGAGAGTCAACAACATCTCATTCGGTGAGATATGTTTCCTGTTCTCTGACATTTGTCATACTTGAATACGAAGGCATGGGAATCCTTAAAGAGGGATGGCCAATAAAAACCAGATTGCAGCACCGAGGCTGCTGTGCGTACGCCCTCGTAGTGTCCACCATAAGATGACGAATGACAATGCTCTATGATGGACTCTATTTCATCATTTGGTATGCAGCATCGTAATAATTGGCCTGGGCATCGTTTGAACATATAGGGTTCTTTCCAGAAAAATTGTCGACTATCATACATGAATTTCTTATTCTGATGGTAAGTCGAGTTAGTGGGAAGCTCGCCTGTGACTAAGAAGTTGGCAATGTCAACATACCAAGGGTTGAGATCTAAGAGATGGCATATAATTTCTTATCAGGGAAGAATTCTTGGATTGGTATGCCAGGTTGTCTAGTATGTGGTCTTCCAATCTCAACAGGTAATTGCTACCTGGTTCTTTGTCCCTTTTCTATCTCGTATCTCCAAGTCAAACTCTTGCAGCAGTAGAATCCACCTAATAAGTCTCGGTTTGGTGTCCTTTTTGGTTATTTGATACTTATAGTAGAATGATCTGTGAAGACTATATAACCTTGGTGCCAACCAAATATGAACAAAATTTTTCAAATGCAAAAACTACGACCAATAAATCCTTCTCAATTGTGGTATAATTCACCTGGGCATCAGTCAGAGTCTTACTGGCATAGTAGATTGAGTGAAGGACTTTGTCATGCCTTTGACCTACTACTGCTCCAACAACAACGTCACTTGCATCACACATGAGTTCAAATGGCAATTGCCAGTTGGGAGCAATTATTATTGGTACAATAGTGAGCTTCTATTTCAAAATGGTAAAGGCTTCCAAGCATGCTGCGTCAAAATTGAATGGGGTGTTGTGCTCGAGCAGTGCGCAGAGAGGTTTAGAAAGCTTTGAGAAATCTTTAATAAATCGTCTATAGAACCCTGCATGCCTAAGGAAACTGCAAATACCTCTAACTGTGGTGGGTGGCGGTAGTTTCTCAATAACTTCTGCCTTCGCTCTATCTACTTCAATTCCCTTTTCAGAGATTTTGTGACCCAATACTATTCCTTCAGTTGCCATGAAGTGGCATTTCGCCCAGTTTAAGGTTAAATTTGTTTCTATGCAGCGCTGTTAGTTCTTTGTATGTTTTGATGATAACTGACAATTGGAAATCAAAAAGATTGTTATTGACTCAAGCAAATGTGTTTAAAATTGAAAAAAAAATTGGCACTAAAATGACTCCAGTCATAGTCTTTGTGACTCCAGTCATATATCTCTGAGTCTTGAACTGAAATACATTTTGATCCAAATGACTCCAGTTAAGGATATGCGACTCTAGTCATAAAGTTTGAAAATCAATTTGCAAAAGACCCATGACTCGAGTTACTCATTTAATAACTCGAGTCATGCTATGTACTTCAAGTTTTCAAAATGACTATCTCAATATCAGTTTCTGATAACTGATATGACTCGAGTCATTTAGTACTTAACTCGAGTCATGAGATCACAAAGAGCTTTCGCTGATTAAATATACTGATATGACTCTAGTCATCCTTACATGACTCGAGTCATCAAATTTGAAAAGCTTCTCTGTTTGAAATATTCGAACTATGACTCCAGTCACCCTAATATAACTCCAGTCATCATATTTGAAATAGTAGATGATGACTCGAGTCAAGTAAGTATGACTCCAGTCAAGATATTCGAAACTCTTCTCTGTTTGAAAACATTAAAACAATGACTCGAGTCAATAGTAAGTGACTCCAGTCATCGTATTTGAAATTCCTCTCTGTTCATTCTTGACTCCAGTCAAGTCATGACGACTCCAGTCAAAGTATTCATGAACGATTATATGTTTTAAGAAAGTTGTATCTATGACTCGAGTCATAATGGTTTGACTCTAGTCAAGTTTTCACATAAGCTTCTCTCTGACTTAGATCAGTGACTCGGGTCAACCATGAATGACTCCAGTCATGATATACATATTTTGAAATCACCGTTCTCGTAATCTGCAATTCATTGATTAAGCCTTAGGTACTTCATATTATTGATGATTATTGATCCTAAGAAAGTTTAATCAGTTTGCTTATGAGTTTTAGATGAATCTAACATGGTTTAAACCCCAAATTGCTCAAAAGCATATATGTGTCAGAATGCATTAAATGTTTTGCAGAAATGAAACACGAAAGCGGAAATGGAGTTTTTGAACAACCAAAAAGCTTTCCGGCCATTTCCAGTCAACATTCTTACTGAGTCTCAATGGAAAAATCGAATGAAGAATGTCAACGGAGAATAATGGCTAACTTCGAATGAATGAGAAGAGAAGAAGCAGAGCACAACTCAACAGATATATTTATTATTCTCAACGGCTCAATGAATCTCTCCTCAACGGTCATTAAATGCCATCAACTATAAATAGTAGAAGCATTCAATTCTCCAATGACCGAATCCCTGCACATTCAATTAGCGACTTTGAGCTTTTACTGTTCATACTCTTACAGACAATATCTTCGGATATATCAATCTTCAGTGTTTATGCATATGCTCTTTTAGAGAGTTTATTATTGATTATCAATCATTGTAAGAATCTCAAAGTATTGGGAATTTGGGATTGAGATATCTGATTTCAACTTGTAAGGGGGAGTAAGTTCTAAGTGAGAGAATTACTCCAAGAGTTACAGAGTGTGAAATCATTTGAGTTAGTGAAATCCCGGAGAGTCTGAGATCATCATGGATTCCTACATGATGAGTCGCTGGTCTTTGACCTAGTCAAAAGTCACATTTGACCGGGTGATGATAAAGGCTAGGATCGGGATCAGTGGTTCTCATGCGGAGGAATGTGAGTGGTCAAGATGGGATTTGTCCCTCACATTTGTAGAGAGATAATCTTGGGCCCCTCGATGAGCGAGTCCGAGAAATGTATGGCCATACTACGATGGAAAGGAGTTTCCATCTCAATTGTTAGACTACTCAAGAATCGAGAAAGTAATGGTCAAGAACAGAAGTTGACATTTTCCATGCCTCATCCTTGACCAAATTATCGCGTGACAAAAGGGACGTGACATGGTTGTACGATAGGTTATATCGCATAAACAATGACGTTGATCCTCTTACTAAGCCGCTTGCACAAGTAAAACATGAGCGTCATGTTAGGGCAATGGGAATTAAGGTAATTAATGATTGCACCTAGTGCAAGTGGGAGTCTGTTGGAAATTATGCCCTAGGGGCAAGTCATTGTACTTATCAACGATCCCCATATGAATTGGGTAGTCGCAATGTCTTGCTAGAGGCCGCTTGCGACTTGTAGGCTGATACAGTATTGGCCCGCTGCCAATCTCATGTGGGCCTACAGGTCGCACACAAGAATAGCCTAACACGAGCAATAATGTCCAGATTCATCGAATCTTAGATATGTCTAAGATTTAATGAATACTTATTTAATCTAGGATGTGTGTATATATATATATATATATGCATATATAAATATATTAAATTCGAAAATAATAATGATATTATTTATTGACAATAATATTATTATATATAGTATTTAATTTATTTGATAAATTAAATAACTATAATAAATTGAGATATTGTATCTTAGATTTAATTTTCGAATAAAGATATTGGATATCAGATTTAATTTGAACTGAGATATCGGATCTCATTTTAAATTAAATATAACGATATCATATCTTAGTGGGCTTTAATTCGGATTAAATAAATAAATTTGATTAGATCTATCAGATAGATTTAATTAATATATTTTTTAATCCATATTCAAAATTGGTTTTGAATTTAATACGTCTACTAGGTTTAGAAAAACCTACGGACATTTTGTCGAGCGTATTAGAAAGTCGCGAGAAACCCTAGACAGAAAATAGAGAGACGCACAGTTCAGAGGCGCTAGCATGCTTCCGTTCGTGTTTCTGAAGGCTGTTCGTGTGGATACCGGTAGAGGAAGGCGATTCTAAAGAGTCGGTGATAGAGAAGGTAGCCCACCAGTTCAAACAGTTCTGCAAAGGTACGATTCGTAAACCCTAAACCTTGATTTAAACGCCGTTGAGCGATCCGCCTAAGGGATTCGTAAAAGTTTTTACTCCGCTGCGTGTACGGATCCCAACAGGAAAGTATGTCATTGATATGAACCTTACGTAAAGCACAGATACAGATGAATTTTCAAAAATAATAATGAAACATGCGAATAGTTTCAAATATTAAATTCTCTTTCAAATCGTGATGATCCATCAAAATTTTCATGAGTGAAAGATTCATTTTGAAATATGTTTGAAAATAAGTGCACACACCAAATGAGTGAAAGTCAATAGATTGAATATATATCAGTATGCTTCGGATTTGAACATTCCCTTTAACAAGTTGAAGAGATTGCACAAAAGCAAGAGTCATGAAGGTAGAGTACTAAAGAAATATTCTTAGCACGACAGAAGCATATAAGCACAATGACTTTGCTATTGACCAGGAGATAATCTTGCATCTTTGAATTAGAAATGAATGATCAATGCAAGATTATGAATATACATCTGTCGTTACTCAAAATAGGGATGGAAACAAATGCAGATGTATTTGGGCAACAAAGAGACTATTGGGATTCATCAATGATTAAGCACAAACTCATTAGTCCAATTTTCTAGAGTTCCAGAAAATCATCCTAGTGAGTTATTCCATTAATGGTTAATGCATTATCATTCAATGGACTAATGAATGTTTAAAGAATTTGGAAATACTTGGCCAATGTGAATTTATGTAGTAGACATAATTGTTTCACAAATTGAAATCTTCTCTGGAAGATAGGCTTGAAACGCATATAAGGATAACTCATTAGATATGAAGTCCAACTAGTTCAAGAATGAAACTAGACAGTTCAAGCAGACATTGAATTCTAAAGATGAATACGTGAGGGATAGAAAATATTCAACTTAAACAAATTTGAAGCATATCTGTCATTCAAAAATATTAGTTTTCAAATTTGAAACATTTATTTGAATGCAATCAAAGTATGAATATTTTTCAAAGCGTTTGTATGCATTTTCACAAAAAACATGGTGAATCAAACCTATTTCAGAATTGTGCATTTCAAAAACATGAACTCAGAAAGTTATGCACAAATTCATTTATGGTTCATTTAGCAATCTGAAAAACATTTTCGAAAACATAGATAATTGATTGCTAAAGGAATGCAATGATGGACAAATATTCATTACCCAAAAATGAATTTCATATAATCACAGTATGGGGTAAAGATTAGATATCACCGTAATTCCTCTTGTTCGTGTGGAAGCTTGCTTGATTACGGTGGATTGATGTAGAGATGCACCATCAACATCAAGTATAGCCTGTTTAGCTTCCTCAAGATTGAAATCCATGCAGTCACAGTCTTGAGATGAAGCTTGCATTCTTGATAAGCTCTCTCTTATCCTACAACATCGTATAAATCCTTTTCTTCCAAGGTATCCAACCTTACTTGGATCCAATCATTGTTAGCTGGTAGGAATCATAACAGAATTTCATATGCTCTTAAAAATATAATCAATTTAGAACAATAGAGCACAGAGAGACTTTATGCATAAAAGAAATACTTTCTAAAAAAAAATCAAACTATTAAACATTGTAATCCCTTTATAAACTTATTAAGTGGATTTTTAAGGAAAAAAATAATTTCTAAACAGTTTGCAATGCCCATTCCTAAGGTTACAGAATATAAAACCTCAACAAATATTTCATATGTTAACGTAGGAGGTTTTACCACTGTTTACCATTACCTTAGGTACTTGGAGGATCGACTTTGCTTACCCACTGCCTCTTATGTCTTTCGATGGGTTTCTGCAAAGTTCTCTCGAAGGGTATAGACTTCATGATTCTTCTGCTTGACACTTGAGAGGACCTCCTATAAGAAGCTCTTTGATTCTTCATTTTCTCTGTACCTTTGCCTCTATCTTTTTTGAAATCAGTCTGCACACACAAGGAAAAAGATGGACATTTTGGTACCCATTTACACTTGGGTCCTTCACTGTTAGTTCGAGCCTTAGGGAAAACATAGGTTCCCTTTGGTACATAATTACCAACATGTTTATCTCTCCTATCTTTCCTATGAAAACAAGATGAGGTACTGTGTCCCTTTCGGTTACAATAATTAAGCAAGTTTAATCAACAGAAATACGTGCCTTCTGCCAAACCACGATCGTGTGTATAGTTGGGTCTCTTTGTAGAATGTTGTCCACGCGGTGTCTGACATATGACTTAGAATATTGATAAGTATTTTTGCAGCATGGGTCATTTGCATTGGGTTCATTATTGTCAACTATGTTCTTTGTCAGTTCGGTGTTCTTGTGTATGTTGCGAACTCAGTGCTTCTGGTAAATATAGATACTGGAATAGCTAGCCGTTGGTGAAGCTTGAATAATTCTGTTGGGTCTCTTGGATATAGCCGTTTGGACAGAAACTGCTTCGACTTCATTTCAACTGATTTAAATATTCAAACGTTTGAATGTTTGAATCCATTGAAGAACATTATAGTTGAGATTTCAACTTCATTTCTACAAGTTCTCTGTTGAAATCGATCTTCTTCGCCATTTTTGAAAATCTGCAGAGTTCATGTTCAAGCTTTGCGGCACATTTTGATTTCCATCAAGTTTGATGTTATCTCAAGCTTTAATCATCTTAAACTCACTAACAAATTGATTAAAAACATTTAGGAATAGTAATGAGTAATGATATAAAGAAATCAAAGATTCTGGAATTGCTGAAGGTAACTTTCAGAAGTTGATGCGTAGTGATGGAGGCAAAATCACAAGTTAACTTGAAACTAAGAGTTGATGTTTAAGAGTTAAATTGATATTGGGAGTTAAATAGTACTTCTCTGTCAACTATTTAACTTGATATTGGGAGTCAGAAACGATAATTTCCGAAAATGAGCTCTTTAACTCGAGGCAGTAAGTGAGTTCCCTCGAGGCGATGACTGGAGTCATGACTTGATATAAGGAGTTAAATAGTGCCTCTGTGGAGAATTCACAAGATCATCAACTATTTAACTTGATATTAAGAGTCACTAACTCGATATTAAGAGTTAAATAGTACTTCTTTGAAAATCTGAAAGTTAAACTCGATAGTTATCAACTATTCAACTTCATATTAAGAGTCATCAACTTCATACTCGAGAGTTAAACATTACGCTTTGAAAATTTGCAATCCAACAACTTGATAATCAAACACAACAACTAATCAAAAGTTATTAACTTCATACTGAGGAGTCAAGAACAACATCTTTTGGAAATTCAAGAGTTAACTTGATACTTAATTACAGATTTGCCATTGGATGACATAAATTCACCAAGGATGCATGGAGTCATAAACCAAAATGCCTTGAGTTAAAAATATCAATTTGAACTTAATTATAAGTTTGCCATTAACATATGTTTGGAGAAGGAATAACTTGAGGCAAACTGAAAACTTAAATCTTATTGAAAAACAATGATTAAATACATTATAATTGTTATCATCAAAACATCAAAAACATGAGAACTAAGTTCTTTTAACAAAATCAGCCATTGATAACTCTCGAGACTATTAAGTTCTTTTAACAAAAGCCTAGCTCTGATACCAAATGTTAGACCTGGCTGTCACCCAAGAGAATGGGGTGAATTGGGTGTCTGATAAAACTTTAGATAACTTTGAAAATCTTTTGCAACTTACTGAAAGTAGTTCGAATGATAGAAATAGTTTATAAAGCAATAGTCAGTCATTCAAACATATATGCTGGAAATGTAAGAGTTTAGGGAAGATAATATGCAAACTAAGATTTATACTGGTTCGGTCCAATCCTTGACCTACGTCCAGTCCCCAAGCTCCACTTGAGATTTTCAATCCATTATCCTCTTGTTTGAACCGGGCACTTGTGGTAAGGATATAATTGATTTCCCACTCAAGATCACCCAATCTTGAGTAACTCTCAGATAAAATGATTACAATGAATCTTCTCTCTTAGAAGTGAATAAAATAAACACTGAAGTACTTTACAAATCATTTCACTCTCTAGTGTAAACTATATAAACATTGAGAAACAGAGTGTGTATGAGATAAGCGTTGGATTCAAAATATCAGCATTTCGACAGTGCAAGCTATCATTGTTATTATCTCCATTTTTAAAGTGTCTCTACTTATAGACAACTGAAATTAATCCGTTCAAGCATTGGTCCGTTGTAGAATATTATCGTTGTAAGTTTCAGTCCATTGGAGAAATAGTCGTTGGAGCTTCTGACGTCATCATCCACATTTTGATAATCTGATGTTAATCCTTCGTTTGATCATTTGAAACTTGCTAACAAGCATGATTAATAGCATTGAGAAGTACAGCAAGTAGAAATCAATTTATATCAGTCATTTTGAATTCTCGGAGACATTATGAAACGAGCTCTGTTGTCTGACTCGAGTTGATACTTGTTGGCTCGAGTGAAAAACTCTTCTCTATTCTTCAATCTCTCAGGTTGGCCATTCACTTGAGGTGCATCAGTTGGCTCGAGGTAAAAACTCTTCTTGAAAGTTCTTTGCTTTTTGATCGACTGCCTTTGTCGGGATCCTTAGCCGGGTTGGCTTTGCCGAGATACTTGACTGGGTTGTATTCGCTGGAATCCTTATCTGTGTTGGCTTCGCTGGGATCATTAGCTGAGTTTGAAGCACAACCGAGTTCTTGTTGTCGTGTTATTTTGTATAGCTGGATTCCGACGTGCCATCTCAGCATCGAATAGTCAGCGTGCTTTGCTTGGCCGACTTTCTATCTTGGCATAGGGTAGCCGGTGTAATTTGCTTGGCCGACTTGGTATCTCGTCAAACCACTGATCCTATACATATATTTTAAGTCTTCTTTCCAATGAAAAAAGAATCAGCTCCAAACTCATTGTATTTTGACCGTTATGATCCGATGATTGAAGACTGTTCTTGACCAGCGTTTTTGCAACATCCTAAACTGACTGTCAACTTCCAAAACTCATATATCTCTCATTTGATCTTTGTTTTTTGTGATCTTGATGTTTCTAGAAATTTATTTAAGTGTAGTTTCAAATGGCACTGGTTTGAGCGCAATTGGATTTCTATATTTGGAGATACACTCAAAACATCGAAGGTTAGTCAGTTGTGTGATGTTAATTAATGTACCAACTTGTGAAATTTGTAGCTCTCTCATCTCAAATTTTTTGGGCATGAAAATTTGTCAAAAAGAAGCATTGGGAGTATAGTTTCATAAAAAGTTAGTTTCACCTAAATCTGATATCTGGTTTGAGAGATATCATCATATTACCAGACGTCGCCCTGCTGAAACGTGAAACAGAGGTGAACAGAGTTGCTGAAACACTATTAACTCATGGCAAAATAATGTCTGCCTCGAGGTTTGACCCAGAGTCGAGGATATGAGTTTCCTGCCTTGAGGTAAATTGTACCAGATGCCCAAAACGCTGTAGAAACCATTCTAACTCGAGTCTAGACCTCCAGGCTTGAGTTAGTTCATCCATAAACTTGATTTTGCTTATTTTAACTCCCGATTTCAGTCATTCCAACTTCCATATGATCGTGGAGACTTCTAGAATTAATCTAAGAACTTGAATAATCATATTATCATTACCATTACCATTGAGAAAGTTCTTCTTTCTTTCTTCTATTCTCTTAATCATTATCCATAATTCAATTCTTTCTTTCTTTCTTCTCTTCTCTTCATCATTCTTCATAAACCAACTCATTCTTTCTTCTCTTCTCTTCTCTTGATCATTCTTTAATATTTGATTCTTCAATATCTCCTCTTCTTCTTGATTATTCCCAAAATACTTTGATAACTTCTTGCTTCCTTGACACTTTCTGCAATTTCTTCTTTCTGTAATCTCTTATCTCCTTCTTGGTTAATCTCTATAATTCTTCTTGATTTAATCTACATTAAGTACATAGTAGTTACTCAATGCAGGAGATAAATATATTATACAATATTTTTGCTCTTAATAATGACATCTATATAATACATTATTAAAACTACTCATATCCAACATGGATCACTGCACATATTACTGAAAGACTTGGCTATCACCCAAGAGGGGGGGTGAATTGGGTGTGTGATTAAAAACTTAGAACTTTAAGAACTTTTCTTCACTTGCTGGAAATAGTTTGAATGTCAATAATAATTTATAAAGTGATAAGCAATCATTCAAACATATATGCTGGAATGTAAAAGATAAGGGAAGAGAATATGAAAACGGTGATTTATACTGGTTCGGCCCAATCCTTGACCTACGTCCGGTCCCAAGCTCTACTTGAGATTTTCAATCCACTATCTTCTTTCAACTTGATTACACGTTCGTACTTGAAGTAATCCTCACACTAGGACTTACTCCCCTTACAAACTATAATCAATACACTGTTTGATTACACACTCTGCACTCGAAGTAAACCTCTCACTAGGATTCACTCCCTTACAAGGCGTAATCAACACAATGTGTTTCCCACTCAAGATCACCCAATCTTGAGTAACTCTAAGGTAGAATGATAGGATGTTTACAATGATTCTTCTCTCTCAGAAGTGTATGGATAAACACTGAAGTACAATACAAAACATTTCACTCTCTATGATATATAGACATTGAAAAACAGAGAGTAAATGATATAAAGATCAGAGTATTAGCATGTTGAAGATGTAAGCTTGTTCTCTGCGTTTTCTGTCTTCAATATGTCTTCTATTTATAGACAACTGAATTCACTTCGTTTGAAGCATTTGTACGTTGAAAAATATTACCGTTATGAACGATAACCGTTGCATATCCATTCAGATTTGAATCCATTCGAAATTTCTAGTTGTTGGGAGCATTTATGATGGATATAGTGTTGGGAATAATTCGATTCGAATCCATTCGAAATTCTAGCTGTTGGGAACATTTATGCATAATTCTCATTTCGCATAATCTTTATTAGTTGGAGACTTTCTGTTGGAGCGTCCCGAATATTTGCCCATGATGCGGTGTTTCCTAAAATAGATTTAACAAATCATGTCTCGTTGCTTTCGACCGTTTGAGGATAATTATCCTCCTTTCCAAACAAGTTGCCCATTTTGCTTCGTTTCCTCAAGTTTCTGATTGGATTCAGTCCTCTTTCGTGTTTCTGAAAATCTGCAGCAAGTTCATCTTCTAGATCTTGATTTCTGTCAAGATTGATGTTCTCTCAAGCTTTAATAATCGAAACATGTACACAAATGATATAAATAATGTTAAGAAGAAGTATAAGTCATTTGGGTAATCATGTGGATGTTCTTTGATGAGAAACGAGACTTTCGAAATGCTGTTTTTCTGAATCGGGGTCATGAACTCGAGCTTGGATAAGTAGGTGGAGTTTGCAAGGGTCGGGTTCAGCACGCAAGGTGCAAACCGGAGGTTCAAAGCAAACTCTAGAGTTTGTAACATTTTTCAGCATCTAGGCTCGAGTCTATAATTTGTAACCCGCGAACTCGAGCCTGCCAACTAATAGGCTCGAGTTTGCTTCTCCTGCTAGCAAACCTCCAACATCCTGGAAATACGGTCCACTTTCAAGGGCTATATCTCCCTGGTATGAACTCTGTTTTAGTTATTTAACCTATCAATGGAAAGCCCTTTGAGTCTAATTTCCAATGCCACCGATTTCAGCTCAATTGGATTCTCTGTTTGTGAGATAAACTCAAAAAATTGAAGGTTGGTCATTTGTGTGACGTGGATTTCACTGTCAACTTCATAAATTCATTACTCCTTCATATGAACTCTTTTTGGCTTGAATTATATATCTAAATGACGCATTTGGAGTCTAGTTTCATATGCCACTAGTTTCACCTCAATCTGATCTCTAGTTTAGGAGATAT
This sequence comes from Acacia pycnantha, assembly GCA_025563575.1. Taxonomy (NCBI): domain Eukaryota; kingdom Viridiplantae; phylum Streptophyta; class Magnoliopsida; order Fabales; family Fabaceae; genus Acacia; species Acacia pycnantha. Next base: position 1,248,114 of record JAMWYP010000146.1, read on the forward strand.
CATTGAATTACCAGACGTCGCCCGAGTGAAATGTGGAACAGAGTAGCTGAAATGTTGAACACCGCTGTAAACTCGAGTTTGCCAACTAATAGGCTCGAGTTTGCCTTGTCCAGAGACACCAGAAATGATGAAGACACTACTACAGGCTCGAGTTTGGAGTTCCAAACTGCAGGTTTGTGTTCTAAGCTCGAGTTTGGCTTGTCCAGAGGCGCCAGAGTTGCTGAGGACATTACAGGCTCGAGTTTGCAAGTTATGAACTCGAGTTTGCTCATCCACGGAACTGATTTTTGATGGTTTAAACTCGAATTGATCCGTTCCGGCTTCCATATGATCTTGGATACTTCTAGCATCAATATAAGAACTTGAATAAAGATATTCCATTGCATTGCAAGTTCTTCCTTCTTCAATTTCTTCTCTCCTTCTAGATTATCCCCCAAAATCATTTGATAACCTCTTGCTTCCTTAATATTATGATATTCCCATTATATTGTGCAAGAGCTTCTTTCTTCAATCAACATTCTCCATTATTTAAACTTTGCATCTACATTAAATATAAGAATTAGTCAAAGTAGAAGATAAATGTAGTATGCAACCTTTTTGCTCTTAAGAATGGTATCTATATAAGACATCATCAAAACTAATCAAAACCAACAATTACCATATGCATGTGATTGCTCAAAAGTCTCTTCTCCTACATCACGAATAATGTCCTCTATGCAATCATCCATATCCGTGTCATTATCATCAAAGACCACTTCCCCATGTTGAGACCCACTTGGCATTTTTTCACCATGCCTTAACCATACTGTATAAGTCTTACAAAATCCTTCACAAATTAAATATGTGTGTATAACTTCAGGACTAAGTCACCTCTCATTCAAACATTTTACACAAGGGCAATAAAACTTTCCACTATCATCATGGGCATTTTGTTTAGCAAATTCTATAAATTCCCTCACCCCATTCTGATATTCAACACTCATCCGTAAAGCATTTATCCAACTATGATCCATAGTAGAATTCCTATAGACGGAAAGATTTAACATACATAACTCGAAAAAATTGAAACTTGCATATAAAATAATCCAACTCCAAATGCATATATATGCTCAATGTCAGTTATGTCTTCTACTTTTTTATTTTTTGTTTTACATAGAAACTTGCCCATTAAATGCATAAGACAGAATCACTTTTGGTTATAAATGTATCACAGTGAATCCAAGAAGCAAAATAAATGCATGACAAGGAAATTAAATGCATCGCATGAAGATCTTGTGGACTCACCTGTAGCATATAAATTCAAATGCGTTTGCTGAGTCTTTCTTCTCCGACCACGAATGTTGATGTTCCAGACAACAAGAGTAACCTAAAAACACTTGTTGGTCAGTTGGGTAGGTCTAAAGTGAAAATATAATTTTCAAAATAAAATATTCATTAACAACAGAGAAACCCACAAGAACATTTCATCGATTTCGTTCAACCCATGAAAAACCCAGAACGATAAGCTGGAAAATCATAAAGTTATATAACCGAAAAACCTCTTACAGCTTGGTCTATAGACGTTTAGCTAAGTAACAAGAAAGTGATTGTCGAGAGAGAAATGCGCAGCAATGACGAAGCAACACACAAACACTGGAGATAGAACCTGAGTAATCACTTTCGGTGTGACAAGAGAAGTTCAGAGAGGGAAATTTAATTTTCCGCGCAACAAAGACACTTTTTAGCTTTTTGGATTTTATTAAGACCAGTTAATTATAAATTGTCCAGTCCTAAAGATATAATTAAATTTTTAAGACCAGAGGTTTAAAAGACTCCGGTCCTAAATTTTTATTATTCATTTAATTTTAAGATCGAAGTGTTATAAAACATCTGGTCCTAAAAGTCAAATACTTTTGAGACCATTTACCTATAAAGTATCCGGTCTTAATGGTTCTCATTTATTAACCAAACCAAAAAAAAAAAAAAGAAGAGGATTGGCTTTGGCGAGCGCAGCAGCAACTGAATGAATAAAATAAAGGAAAACTGGAGAATAAGCTTTTTTAATTACTGGAGAATATGAAAAAAAAAACACAAGCTTAGTTCTTAATGCTTCATACATTGCTGAAGAATATGCATGTAGACAAGAAAAAAACAAAAGAAAAACAAGATGAAAATTATCAAAAAACAAGAATCTGACTGAACATCCTAAAGCTTATTATCATCCAATGCCTTGGCGATATCGGCGTGAACAACATTAATTTCCCCCAGAGATAAGCAAGTTCTTGTCTTTGTTGCATCAGCCACAATGCATCATTAGAGGGAAGAGGAGAGGGGTCAGAGGTAGGCACGTTGGGGCCAACAGGTTGGAGAGGGGGAGCAGGAACCTCTTCATGGTCTGAAGGCTGGAGGGGGCTGGCAATATCTTCACCATCAAGAATACGAAGGAACTCAGCATAGACAGAGTCGACAAAAGGATAGAGGGGGGTGCGACAATCTCTTCATCATCCAAAATAACAATGGGTCCAACGACCCGAGACTCTTCGGTCACAATAGAACGCACTCTCGCTGGAGGAGGCACACTATATAAAAATCTAAGGATGGCATGAGCTTCAGGTGTAAGAGAACCCCTACGAGGAGTACTCTTGTATCTAACCATGGTTTAAGGCTTTGAGCAGTTGGGGCATAGAGCTAGGTAGTGAGGAGTTAATAAGGACAGAGAGGTAGTGTGAGGAGTTAATAAGGGCAGAGAGCAGGAGAGATACGCAACTGATTATGAGAATTCAGATTCAATTGGTATAAATGAATTTAGTGTTTCTACTTTAAGTGCGTATTTTATAAATATCCGGTCCTAAAAGTCTATTATTTATTTTTGCAATCAATTCAATTACTTTTAAGATAGACCTTTTATCTTGTATTTGGTCCTAAAATTCATTTATTCTTTTCAATTCAATTTTTTTAAAGTAAGAAATTTTTCTTAAAAAATATTACTTTTAAGAACGGATCTTTTACAATATCCGGTATTAAAAGTTCATTCTTTACAAATTACTCAGATAGCAGAGTCGTATCCTTACACTCTGTTCAAATGAATGATTCAGAGTCTCTTCGGCTTCCAGATAAACTTCCCAACTAGTCGTCTCCACGTATTCTGAGGAACTATGCGTCTCCTCGTTAAAGTTTCTAGCGTTTCACATTATTCAGGATGGGTTCTCTATTTAAACCCGTTGTTACTTTACTTTCTTCACATTTTTCTTCATCACTTATACAACCTCCACCATAACGGTTATTCCACCACCACCAGGTCCTCCTTTTCGTCTTAATCCTCTTCCACCTCCGTACTCTCCTCTATTGTCTCCGAACCCGTCATTCTACCAGATGATACAATACCTCCTGGCCCGCGTCGATCATATAGACTGACGCTTGGGCCAACTGTTTCGGGTCTATCACGCTGTCAACAACAGCTGAACATGGTACTCGACGCCAATGACGTTGAGTACCATCCTTCTGATGACGACGTCTCCAACCTCTCTGACCCCTCCTTCCCCTCCAACAACGATGGAGAGGATTAGATATTTTTATGTTTTTTTGTATGTACTACTATTGCCCCTCACCTGGCAGCATAAAAAAATATAAAAAAATAAATTTTTTAGTTCCCATCTTCGATTGCCTTGTACTTTTCATTATCTTCTTTATTTCGACAAAAAGGAAACAAACAAAACATTATCCTCGTGTGTGATCAACGTTAAAAATTCGCAGAATATAGTTAAGACCATACCAAAAAAAAAACATCGTTTACCTTATTCGAATAAAAACAAACACAGTGACAATTCTTCTCAAGGTTGGACCGTCATTGTCTTCGGTTTTACGTCGCCCTGCTTTGAATGTTTTCAGTGTCATTTTCATTATCTTCTTTCTTTTTCCGACAAACATGAAAAAGACAAAGAAAAGGGAGGCTGATAATGCTGCTGAAAAGCAAGAGAGGTAAAAACGACGACAACGAAGGACATATCTTGAGTAGAACGCCAGAACCTCGGTTGTCTTGAACCCTAATGATTTGTCTGAAAAGCGAGTCACCATTTCTATTTAAAGGAAGACTATTAAGACCAAACATTTAACAATTACACAGTCCTAAAGGTTAAGCCATATTTTTTAAAATAAACGAAGACTTTTAAGACTAGACTTTTAGGAGCGGACAATTAACAAATATATGGTCCTAACGTCTCCCCCTATTTTTAAAATAAACGAAGACTTTTAAGACTTGACTTTTAACAAATATACGGTCCTAAAAGTCTAGCCATATTTTTTAGAATTAGACGAAGACTTTTAGGACCAGATCTTTAAAAAATATGCGGTCCTAAAAGTCGCGAATCCTTTTTCAGAGTCTCTTACTGCTCATTTACAACATCATGTACCTCAAATTTCAAGCACTAAATAGCTTTATCCACCATCTAATTCATTTAGAAAACCCAAAATGGACACAAACAAATTGTTCGAAAAAATATACAAATTTATTATTGAATTACACATTGCGTATGTATATTTACAAATGAATGAATTGTTCGAAAAAATAAACAAATTTACAAAAGATTATTGTTGCTACACCATATATTTACAAATGAATTTAGGACATTAATTATTGTCCTGACTTTAAGAAGTCATTATATAGATATTCACAAAACTCATTGCGTATGTGCTCCACTTCATCATTACAAAAGGGATTAGGACATGCAAACCTCTGTAACATCAATGACACAAACAGAATTAACTTACATGCATATTTCATATGTAACATTAAGCCAGAAATTGATTTCAGCCATAATATGTAACATCAAATACATTTACCTTTGCAGTGAATTTAGTTCTTCCTTGCTTGATAATATCATATATGTATTTCATGACGTACGGGCTGTTGGAAATTATGCCCTAGGGGCAAGTCGTTGTACTTTAGACGTTTATGTTATTTAAAATATTCTCCTTTAGTTATCATTTCATTTGCATGTTTATAGTGATAACTGATCATTGGATATATCTTATAGATTATCCTAAATGTCCCTGGTCGGTCATCTGCGCGGGAGCGAAGATGAAATAAGACCAGGATGACTTTGATAAGTATGGAGATACGAGTCAAAGTCATAGGCACTTGTAAGAGTACAAGGTGCTGGAGCGACCCACTATGAGAAAGCTGCATGGATTAAGTCATAACCTTTCCTCATGTATAACCGCGTCACAACGCCCGTTGACCTGAGATCATCATGGATTCCTACATGATGAGTCGCTGATCTTTGACCTAGTCAAAAGTCACCTTTGACCGGGTCATGATAAAGGATATGATTGGGATCAATGGTTTTCGTGCAGAGGTATGTGAATGGTCAAGATGGAATTTGTCCCTCACATTTGTAGAGAGATAATATTGGGCCCCTCGATGAGTGAGTCTGAGAAATGTATGGCCATACTACGATGGAAAGGAGTTTCCATTTCAATTGTTAGACTACTTAAGAATCGAGAAAGTAATGGTCAAGAACAGGAAGTTGACATTATCCATGCCTCATCATTGACCAAATTATCGCGTGACAAAGGGGATGTGACATGGTTGTATGATAGGTTGTATCGTATCATTGATCCCCATATGAATTGGGTAGTCGCAATGTCTTGCTAGAGGCCGCTTGCGACTTGTGGGCTGGTACGATATTGGCCCACTACCAATCTCATGTGAGCCTACAGGGCCACACACAAGAATAGCCCAACACAAGCAAAAGTGTCTAGATTCATTGAATCTTATATATGTCTAAGATATAATGAATACTTTATTTAATCTAGCATATATATATATATATATATATATATATATATATATATATATATATATATATATATATATATATGTATTATTAAATTCGAAATAATAATATTATTATTTATAGATAATAATATTATTATATATAGTATTTAATTTATTTGATAAATTAAATAACTATAATAAATTGAGATATTATATCTCAAATTTAATTTTGGAATAAATGATATCATATATCTGATTTAATTTAAATTAAGATATAGTATCTCAGATTTAATTAAATAGATAGATATCATATCTCAAATTTAATTTATAGGGATAAATCAATCAGAAGGCTTTTAATTCGGATTAAATAAATAGATTAGATCTATAAGATAGATTTAATTAATATATTATTTTAATCCAAATTCAAATTTCAAAATTAATAAGGATTAATTTTGAATTTAATACGCATATAAGGTTGAGAAAAACCTACGGGACAGTGAGTCAGTCGTATTAGAAAAGCCGCGAGAAACCCTAGAGAGAATAAGAATAGAGAGACGCACAGTTCAATGGCGCTAGCACGATTCTGTACGTGTTTGAAGGCTGTTCGTGTGGATACCGGTAGAGGGAGGAGACTCGCAAAGTCAGCTCCTGTTTGATCCAACGAGATGGCACTGTTAGATCCCAAGTGTTTTGATGATAACAAAAGATTTAAAAGATTTAAAGGTTTCAAAAACAGAAAGTGTAAACAACAAAATTTGTGAAACAGAAGCAAACACTCTCGAGAATACATTTCTGATTCTCGAGAATGATCTTAGGATTCTCGAGAATACTCTCATAATTCTCGAGTATAACATGGCAAAATCAAATGACTAAATGTTATTCTGGTTCTCGAGAATCATATTGAATTCTCGAGAATTGGACTTATTCTCGAGTACCCACAATTGATTCTCGAGTATGCATAATCTGCCACAATTTCACTTATGGATATAACATCATTCTCGAGAATGAGTAAGCCATTCTCGAGAATGGAAGTGATTCTCGAGAGTAAGTTAAAGATTCTCGAGAATGATCATATAAAGATTGAATCGTCTTATGTCAAGTGATTCTCGAGAATAAGATTGTGATTCTCGAGAATGGAAGTGATTCTCGAGCACAAGCAAAAGGTACTCGAGAATGCAAAGTAAAAATATAATGATCTAAAATTGCCTTACATGATTCTCGAGAATAACAAGTTGATTCTCGAGAATGGCAGTGATTCTCGAGAATGGGTCATGGATTCTCGAGAATCCTCAATGAATGATCAATTGTTTCCAAGCCCGTGATTCTCGAGTATGTTAACTTTGTTGGTTTTGATTAGTTTTGATGATGTCTTATATAGATGTCATTCTAAAGAGCAAAAAGGTTGCATAATACATTTATCTTCTACTTTGACTAATTCTTATATTTAATGTAGATGCAAAGTTTTATAATAGAGAATGTTGATTGAAGAAAGAAGTTCTTGCACAATATAATGAGAATATTATAATATTAAGGAAGCAAGAAGTTATCAAATGATTTTCGGGGATAATCTAGAAGGAGAAAAGAAATTGAAGAAGGAAGAACTTGCAATGCAATGGAATATATTTATTCAAGTTCTTATATTGATGCAAGAAGTCTCCAATATCATTTGGAAGCTTGAATGGATCAATTCAGAATTAAAACCAGCAAGAAATCAGTTCCAAGATGAGCAAACTCGAGTTCAGATCTCTAACCTCGAGTTCCCTACTTCGCTACAATGTTTTGCTCCTCTAGTATGAGCAAACTCGAGCCTGTATCCTCAAACCTCAAGTTTGGAACTCCAAACTCGAGCCCATCATTAACAAACTCGAGCCTGTATTGTCTTCAGAAACTCTGGCGTCTCTGGACAAGGCAAACTCGAGCCTATAAGTTGACAAACTCAAGCTTACAGCGGTCTTCAGCATTTCAGCTATTCTATTCAGCGTTTCACTCGGGCGACGTCTGGTAATTCGATGATATCTCCTAAAACAGAGATCGGATTGAGGTGAAACAAGTGGCATATGAAACTAGACTCCCAATGCGTCATGTTGATATATAATTAAAGCCAAAAGGAGTTCATATGAAGGAGTTATGAATTTATGAAGTTGACAGTGATATTCACATCATACAGCAAGACCAACCTTCAATGTTTTGAGTGTATCTCACAAACGGAAAATCTAATTGAGCTGAAATTAGTGGAATTGGAAAGTAGACTCAAAGAGCTTTCCATCAAGAGTTTATTCAATAGAAACGGAGTTCAGACCAGGAAGTTATGGCCCTCGAAAGTCGATAGTCTGTTCAGGATGTTGCACAGTTTGCTATCAAGTGAAGCAAACTCGAGCTTACCAAAGATGAACTCGAGCTCGAGACAATCAGGGGAAATGAAACTGTTGGAAAAAGCCAAACTCAAGCCTATTAGTTGGAAAACTCGAGTTTAGCTCAGTAGGGAGGAATTTAGCTTTCAACAACAAAGGGAAACTCGAGCCTACTCAACCAAACTTGAGTTCATGTCCTTGATGCAGAAAATCATCATTCTGAAAGTCTCATTCTCTCATCAAGAACATCCATATGATTACCCAAATGACTTATACTTCTTCTTAACATTATTTATATCATTTGTGTACATGTTTCAGATTATTAAAGCTTGAGAGAACATCAATCTTTACAGAAATCAAGATCTAGAAGATGAACTTGCTGTAGATTTTCTAAAACACGAAAGAGGACTGAATCCAATCAGAAACTTGAGGAAACGAAGCTGTCTACTCAATTGTAATACGTCACCAATGGATTCAAACATTCAAAAACGAAGCAAAATGGGCAACTTGCTGGAAAGGTGGATAATTATCTTCAAACGGACAGAAAGCAACAAGACATGATTTATTGAAGCTATTTTAGGAAACACCGCATCATGGTCAAAGATTCAGGACACTCCAATGCTCCAACGCTCCAACGAGAATATTTCCAACTGACAGGAATCAACCACTGTTGACGAAACGAAAAATCAGAGCATTTACTTTCACGCATCAACAGAGGAAAATTCAAGAAGATGAAGTCCTTCACTTGGAAACAATTGATATAGCCATTACTCAGAATGATTCCCTGAACAAATAGAGGAAAGTCATTAAATGACATAACGGTCATAATCTTCAATGCAGAGCAAAAGTTGGAAATCAAAAAAGGCCCCAAAACGCAATGGACGAATGCTTCCAACAAAGTATCTATAAATAGAGAAAGAGCAACGGAAGAAAAAAAAAAGAACACAGGGCGGAGAAACAAGCTTACACCTTCAACATGCTATTACTCTGATCTGCTTATCATTTACTCTATGATTTTCAATGTCTATATATCATAGAGAGTGAAATGTTTTGTATTGTACTTCAGTGTTTATCCATACACTTCTGAGAGAGAATACTTATTTGTAATCATTCTATCTTTCTATCTGCGAGTTACTCAAGATTGTGTGATCTTGAGTGGGAAACACATTGTGTTGATTACAGCTTGTAAGGGGAGTGAATCCTAGTGAGAGGATTACTTCGAGTGCAGAGTGTGTAATCAAGTTGAAAGAAGATAGTGGATTGAAAATCTCAAGTGGAGCTTGAGGACTGGACGTAGGTCAAGGATTGGGCCGAACCAATATAAATCATAGTTTGCATATTCTCTTCCCTTATCTCTTACATTCCAGCATATATGTTTGAATGATTGTTCATCACTTTATAACTTATTATTGTCATTCAAACCACTTTCAATAAGTTGCAGAAAGTTTTTTAAAGTTCAAAGTTTTTAATCAAACACCCAATTCACCCCCCTCTTGGGTGATAGCCAAGTCTTTCAAACTTGATTCTTGAGAATGGAAGCAATTCTCGAGAACTCATTTAGGATTCTCGAGAATGCTAAGTGAATTAATATGAAGGTCAATTATTTTCTACTTTATGATTCTCGAGAATGCCAAATTGATTCTCAAGAATGGAATCAATTCTTGAGAATAGAGTATCAATTCTCAAGAATATCCTTCATCTACGGAAATTTATTATCGCCTGATTCTCAAGTATGATGATTCAATTCTCGAGAATGGCTTCATTAAATTTTCACGATTAAGCTTCTGGCCATAGGATTCTCGAGAATGTAATGATCAATTCTCGAGAAATCCTTCAGGTTTGCCTTTTCAACTTGTGGTTCTTAACTTGATTCTCGAGAATGCTTAGAACAATTCTTGAGAATGCTTATCTAAAAAGTTTGCGATAAATGTACACTATTTAAATCTCTCCTGGAAATTCATGGATTATACTCAAATGTTTATTAATCAACTTAGACCTCATTCTTATCATATCTAATCAATCTTTGTTTGAGTTTTCAAGTGATTAACCAGGTAAAATTTGAATTCGAGCGAAAGGGCAATCCAACGTGGCAGTGCATTAAATGCAAGTCAGAGAAACAGAGCAACATTAGGAATAAACGATCTCAGCAGGCAAAAAACATTCTTTTGAGGAACACTTATTCTAGCTTGCTTCTGATTATCTCTCTGCACAAGGTCGTCACCATCGAGAGCATTTAATGAAGCAACGTTCGAATTTTCTCAAGAATTCTGCTTCTATGTCTAACGAAAATACAGAGAGTCACAACGACTATTTCTTGAAGACTCTCAACGGCATAAATGGCGCTCACTATAAAAGGCCATCGCATTCAATGCCAACTACCGAAACATCTTGCGCATTCAATTCGAGTCATTTGTATTTATTGTTTCAACTTTCTCATTAATATCTTCGGATGTTCCAGCACTTCAGTGATTATCATTTATCTACTCAGTGAGGAGTTTTTGTTACTTAAACATTTATTTGATTACTGTTTAACTTAAGGTTGTGGAACCTTAAGAGTGGGTGTACATTTGCAACCAGTAAGGGGGAGTGAGTCCAAGAGAGAAAGGATTATCCTTGAGTTGTAATCGTATTTGAAAAGAATTAGTGGAAAACCCAAGGTGTGATTGGGGACTGGACGTAGGTCAAAGTTTAGGCTGAACCAGTATAAATTGCTCAGTGTTCATTTACTCTTTCAGTCTTAGATTAAATTCTGTCTCTGTGTGTATTTTCGAAAAAGAATTTGAGATCACCTATTCACCCCCCTCTAGGTGATATTCCACTTTCAGGCACCACGTTCGAGACGTACAACAGTCGACACACACGACGTTCGAGATGCGCACTAGGCCGAGTTGAATGAAACGCTCAACCCTTCGCATAGGTACGGTTCCTTTTCTAAACTTTATTTAAATGTAGTTGATGGATCCTTCGATGGGATTCGTAAGTTTTTAATTCTGCTGCGTGTACGGATCCCAACATGGGCCACATAAGTTGGACGGTCCTTTGGTTACCGACGGGTCTAAAAAGAACAAGAAATATATATAAGAGCATATATAGCTTATTGACCAAGTTCACAAGGCAGTGTGCCAACTAACCTTTGGTGTGAGCCATTTAGGATATTTGGCACCATACGTATGCTTTTTGTTTACTTGGATTTGGAAGGTCCTCATGGCACTATCATCAAAATCACAAATTTATCAATAATATTCCCTAAAAATTCACAGCAGTTCAGATAAGAGAATCAAAATGACATGCTTACTTGGTGATGGTCTTCATCAGCATAGGCCCTGGATCGCTGTGAGTGGAGCATAAGAAGATAACTGTATGCACCTCCATGCACATAAGGACCAACTGTCAGTGGTGGCTGAAATTGACAGTAGTAAAGTACTCAGTGATATATGTAGCAGAATTAAGTGAATTGCAGACAAGAACTGTGATATGTACCCTTGGTAGTATGGAAACAAGTACACCTTTCTTCTCACTTCACACAACCTCGTTGATATGTACTGCTGTCTCTCCTCCTTGGATGTTGTACTTGCATAGATTGGTGATCTTCTTATTTGAGAAGCCACAACTTGAAGACACTGTCGGAGTTTCTATGTCGGCAGAAGGAACAGATACAAACATGTTCGACTTATTGCTCAGAGATCAATCCAAACAGAGGAGATTACCGAGCTGTCGGTGATTGTTCCGGTCACCGGGATCGAGCTTGACATTGGTCGTCGATGCTCTGGTACCATACCAGAGAAACAGAAATGAAAGAGATGAAGCAGAGAAGAATAATCGAGAGAATTGATACTGGATCTTATTGAATGATCTACAGTGAGTATTACACTTATATAGAGAAAGTGGCGTATGTGTGAGTTGTTGTGAAGTGCACGTGTACTAACAATAAAGCAACAGACTACTTCTAACTTCTTTGACTTTTCTAACAGATATGCCAGCTAGGATATACAAGCAGGATATACAAGATAACCTATATTCTAATACGGCCATCCATGGGTGATATGATGCTGGGCTTAGAATCTTTGTTGGAGATGCTGAACAAGGCAGAGAAGACAAAGCTTAGGGGAACCCTAAATGAGGAAATAACTGTTGAAGGAGGATCAGGATTCAATGGCTGATGGACGTAAATGTAGAAACTTGTAAATCAACGTAGATAGACTTTGTCAGCGTGTCTGACACTTCAAGTCGTTGTGAGGGGGAGGACACTTTGTCTCATTCACCTATAATTTCGGAGTTATTAATTGCATGTACAAATATTTACCACAATATCGATTTTTCCTTTTTCTTTTTTGTTGAGATATTCCGTAGTTACTGCATCTTTCAAGCAAGTTGAAAAGCCCAAAAGTCAAACACATGGCCCTTCGTGCCTTTATAATTAGAGTTTTATATATTCAATTATAATCAACAACTCTTTCGAGTTGAATTATAAGATAGGTCTTAGATCGAGGACATTAGAAAACAATAAATAAAATTGAAGTATATACGTATGTACCTACATATGTACATGTGTGTCTCTATATATTCATCTTAATTTGACAACAAGATGCGTGTCAATTATTAGTAATACAAAAGGTGTCTGACTCAGCTTTGTGGGTCAAAGTGCTAGAGGGGCTAGTTTCTCAAAAGGGAAGAACATGCTAGAGGAGGAGTTCTAAAGGTGGAGACCTTGAGAAAACTATTAGTTATTTTTATTTTGTATAAATTTATGTTTGTGGTTAATTGTGCGTGTATATGTGCGCTCGCACTTAGCTTACATTGCTTAAGTTTATTATATTGTATGGTATGTAAATTAAAATATGTGATCGCATGTATCTAACCTCTACAAGGAGGATCATAGGAGCTAAGCACCAACCCAAGGTAAGTGCCATGTGATCATCATGGCCAAAATGCATGAAAACTTTACTAATCATTACTTAATATGTTTATTTGTTCCATAGTTTTGTGACTGCTTAGAGTCACAATAATTGTTTGAGTTGCACCATGAAATTTTGCAATGTATGGTACACATTGCAATGTGGTGGAGCCAAGAATTTTAATGATGGGGGTTGAAAAAAAAAATACTACTTCATAAATAAAAGTACTTGAAATACAATACTGACCTAATATAACATAATAGCCCCACTTGCATTTGGCTTGGGCGGCCCTAATTAATCTACCAAGAATGGACTATGTATATTCCAACAAATTACTCCCTTCGATCCATAATATAAGACATATTTAGGGAGTTGATTTTTATCTTAAATATAAGACATAGTTTTCATATTCGTTAACAATAATCAATGAAGATAGTGAAAGAGATGGCTATCACCCAAGAGGGGGGGTGAATTGGGTGTCTAATTAAAAACTTAGAACTTTAAAAATCTTTTCGCAACTTACTGAAAGTAGTTTGAATGACAATCGTAATTTACAAAGTGATAAACAATCATTCAAACATATATCTTTGGAATGTAAGAGATAAGGGAAGAGAATATGCAAACTAGATTTATACTGGTTCGGCCCAATCCTTGACCTACGTCCAGTCCTCAAGCTCCACTTGAGATTTTCAATCCACTATCTTCTTTCAACTTGATTACACGTTATGTACTTGAAGTAATCCTCTCACTAGGATTCACTCCCCCTTACAAACTGTGACCAATACACCCAATTGATTACACACTCTGTACTCGAAGTAATTCTCTCCCTAGAACTTATGCCCCTTACAAGCTGTGATCAATACAATGGGTTTCCCACTCAAGATCACCCAATCTTGAGTAACTCAAAGATAGAAAGATAGAATGGTTACAAATTAATCTTCTCTCTCTCAGAAGTGAATGGATAAACACTGAAGCACAATACAAAACATCTCACTCTTTATGATAAACTATGAAAACATTGAAGAACAGAGTGTGAATGGCAAGAATATTAGCATATCAGCATGTTGAAGTTGTAATCTCTTTTCTCTGCGTTTTTCTGCCTTGAATGAGTCTTCTTTTATAGGTGGAGATCAATATATGACCGTTTGAAGATTCAATGACCGTTGGGTAAATAAATATAGCCGTTAGACTCAGATGAAACTAGTCGTTAGAACTTTTGCACAGCTTTCGATGTTCTGATCCAAATCTGAGATTTTGAGATTTGCTTCTAATCCTTCGTTTTAATCATCTGAAACATGTACACAAATGATATAAATGATGTTAAGAAGTATTATAAATCATTTGGGTAATTATCTGGATGTTCTTGAAGAAAAACAAGATTTTCGAAACGCTGATTTTCTGAAGCAGAGGTGCAAACTCGAGTTTTAAATCACAAACTCGAGTTTTGGAGTTGTTCTGACGTTGGTTGCTCTCTGTGTGATGGAAACTCGAGTTTCCAACTTAATGACTCGAGTTTCGGTCTTTCCCAGAAATCAGATTTTGCTCTCTGTGCCCAACAAACTCGAGTTCTAACTTAATGACTCGAGTTTGCTTCATTTGATAGCAAACTGAGCAACATCCTGAACAAACAGTTGATTTTTGAGGGCCATATCTTCCTGGTATGAACTTTGTTTTCATTGGGTCACCTCTTTTTGGAAATACCTTTGAGTCTACTTTCATATGCCACTAATTTCAGCTCAATCAGATTTTTACTTTGTGAGATATACCCAAAACATTGAAGGTTGGTTTTCTGTGTGGCGTGAATTTCTATGTCAACTTCATAAATTCATAGCTCCTTCATCTGAACTCATTTTGGCTTGAACTTTATATACAAATGATTCATTGGGAGTCTAGTTTCATATTCCACTGGTTTCACCTCAATCCGATCTCTGGTTTGAGAGATATCACCGAATTACCAGACGTCGCCCAATCTGAACGTGAAACAGAGTAGAGCAGAGTTGCTGAAGAGAGCTGGAAACTCGAGTTTTGAAATGAAAACTCGAGTTTTCCTTGTCCAGAGACGCCAGAGACGCCGAAGACATTGTAAACTTGAGTCAGTTAATGATTAACTCGAGTTTTGAGTTCCAAACTCGAGTTTTGACTTCTAAACTCGAGTTTTCTCATGCTGGAACTGATTTTTGTTGGTTTTTACTCCAAATTGATCCATTCCAACTTCCATATGATCTTGGAGACTTCTAGCATCAATATATGAATTTGAATAATGATTTTTTCAATCAATTAAACAAGTTTTTCCTTCTTTCTTCTCTTCTCTTCATCATTCTCCATAATTTAACTATTTCTTTCTTTTCTTCTCTTGATCATTATCCACAATTCAATTCTTTCTTTCTTTTCTTCTCTTCTCTTGATCATTCTCCATCTTTCCACTTGGACTCATCATTCTTTGCAAGTTCTACCTTCTTCAATACCTCATCTTCTTCTTGAACTTGACATTATCTTCAATTTCTTCTTTCTAAAATCTCTTATCTCCTTCTTGAGCTATTATTCAACTTGGACTAATCTGCATTAAATATAGTAGTTAGTTAATGTAGGAGATAAATATATCATACAAACTTTTTGCTCTTAATAATGACATCTATATAAGACATCACCAAAACTAATCAAAACCAACATTCTCCCCCTTTTTGATGATGGAAAATACTTTAAGAAAAATATGTATGAATATGAAAAACTAATAAACCTAGCATATTTTTCTTGCCATTCTATCCCCCTTATTTGTCATTTGCAAAAAGTTGAAGTAAAGAAGAGATACTTGTAGAGGCAAATATGAAACCAAATTAGACAAAATCAAAGAACTGATTTTCTCTCCCCGATTTGAAATTGTTTTCATTCTTAATATGATACAATTTGGAATGTTCTTATGAAAACAACTTTGAGAGAAGTTGGAGAGGTTTTCAAAACATCTTTCACAATTAAAACATATAAATACCAAACATGTGCAAAATTTACTGAATATAAAAAGATAAAGTTCAGAAATACTCATGTAGGTTTTGCAAATTGATAAACAATATGTGATGAGGACATAGGAGGCGGCATGACCAAGGCAACAAACTTGGAGGAATAAGCCTCAAGGGATATGCATGAAGGCTTCATTTTATTACTTGGCCCAAATTATGCACTTAGTTTTATTCTTTTTACTTTTAGTTATATTTTTGTAATAAGGCTTATTGGGCTCACTTATTGGGCTTTGTGTGTAAGCATAATTAGGTTAAACTCAATATGGATGTTGCCCACTATATAAGGGAACAACATAGCCTTTTGGACGGCGGAATTCAGAATTAACCTTTTTGGTGAGAGACTAGCTTCTCTTGGGTTCTTTTGAGAATATCTGAACTTATCAAGGGCAACAATCCTTGTGGCGTTCTTCGGCTTATCAATTCCTTGGAATTGTGGCGCCTACCTATTATCCAGTTTTCGTTCTATATTTCTTGATTTCGTATCTCCATATTCCCGTGTCTGTTTTCGGTGTTTCTTGAGCCAAACTCGTGTTTCGGAACGTCATCTTTCCACTCGTTTTGGAATCACTCAAATCTGAGGTCTGTAGCGTTAGTTACGTGCTGCTCTTTTCAGGACGCGTTTGGAGGTCGAATTTTCGGTGCGAATTTCCATTCCTTGTCGATCCAATCGTCCCTTTCTTTTGGGAATCATATCATGTGGTATCAGAGCTCTCGGTTCTAGGATTGGAATTGGGTTATCTTGGGTAATTTGTTCTTTCAATCTTCTTGTTTTTGTTTCTTTCAATTTCTTGTTCAGTTCACATATTTCTGCACTTTGTTCTTGTTGTTCATTCGTTGCTCATCATTGTTCTTGAATTTTAATCCTTTCAATTCATGTTTCTTGAATAGTATGTCGTTTGTGTGTTAAGTAATAGTTCAGTTTGTGCGGAATTCTTTCTAGTTTAGTTCTGAATTATTAAAATTTGAAAGCTTGATTCCAAAATCACAAATTCCTTTTGTTGAAGAATCAGGTGTTAAAAAAAAAGAGGCAAAAAAAAAAAAAGTCAAACCAAAAAAAAAAAAAAACTATACAGCACCTTGCTATTCAATTACACACGCTACTACTTGTGAATCAAGTCCAAAGTGTCTTCCTTGAATAATTCCTCCAAGTTGTTTTGGTTTTCTTTGTCTTGTCTTCTTTGAGATCAGGTCCAAAGTGTCTTCCTTGAATAATTCCTCCAAATTGTTTTGGGTTTCTTTGTCTTGTCTTCTTTGACATCTTTTCCAATTTCTATTGTGAGTCACCGCCAACTCTTGAGTCTGGGATTTGTGCTCTTTAGTGTTCTTGGAGATTCTGTTAAGAACTTAAAGAGAGCTATTGAGTGGTAAAAGGCAAGAGAGTACACTACACAAAAGCCTTATCATAGCAACAAACACGAGTGATACATTTTTAAGAGTGTAAACACGTGAGCGAGTGGTGAGGTCCTATTACTATTATTCTTGTTCTTTTCCTTGAATTATGGCAGGAGCAGGTGCTGAAGGAGATAATAGATTGCTAATTGAAGCCATTACAACTCAAATGCAAAGGATGATGAGGGAACACACAGAGGAGTTATATGAGAGAATTGAGAGAATAGAAAATCAAGGGAATGAAAGAAGGAGAAGAAGAGGTGATGAGAATGATGCTAGGGAGGATAGAATTAGGGAGTGAAGCTTAATATACCATCTTTTATAGGAAGAAGTGATCCGGAGGCCTATTTAGAGTGGGAAGTGAAGATTGAGCACTTATTTGCATGTCACAACTATACTGAAGAGAAGAAAATGAAGGTGGCAGCCATGGAGTTTAGTCATTATGCTCTCATTTGGTGGGACCAATTGCAAAGGGAGAGGGTGAGATATGAAGAACCATTGGTGGATAGTTGGGTGGAGATGAAAAGGCTAATGAGAAGAAGATTTGTTCCGTCCCATTATCATCGAGACCTTCACAATAAACTTCAAAGGCTCACACAAGGTAACAAGAGTGTAGATGAGTATTTTAAGGAGATGGAGGTGTCCTTGATTAGAGCAAATATTCTTGAAGAACGGGAGGCTACTATGGCACGTTTCTTGCATGGGCTGAATAGTGATATAAGGGATGTTGTGGAGTTGCAAAATTATGTGGAGTTGGAGGATTTAGTGCAACAAGCTAGTAAGGTAGAACAACAACTCAAGAGAAAGGGTGTCTTGAGGAAAAACTCTTCAAATTTTAATTCTTCAAGCTGGAAGGATAAAAATAAGAAGGAGGGAGGTGCTTCATCAAGCAATCCCACTGCTACACCTCAAAGATCTCAAGCTAAATCCAATGAGATCCCTAAAAAGACAAGGAGTAGTAAATAAAATGCTTCAAGTGTTTGGGGAGAGGACACATAGCTTCAGAATGTCCAACTAAGAAGACTATGTTCCTTAAAGAGGATGGAGAGCTTACTAGTGAGTCTTCTTCAGATTCTGCCTCACATGATGATGAAGATGAAGAAATAATTCCAGAAGGAGATTTGTTTATGGTAAGAAGGATGTTGGGTAGCCAAGCAAAAGACATGGATGATAGTCAAAGAGAGAACATCTTTCATTCTAGATGCCTTATCCAAGGGAAGGTATGTTCTTTAATTATTGATGGAGGAGTTGTACCAATGTTGCAAGTGCTAGAATGGTGTCTAAATTGGGCATGGAAACCAAACCTCACCCGCTGCCATACAAGCTTCAATGGCTTAGTGAGGATGGTGAAGTGGCCAGTAAGCAAACAAGTGGAGGTGAACTTCTCCGTAGGGAAGTATGATGATACGTTTTATGTGATGTGGTACCAATGGAGGCTTGTCATTTGCTTCTTGGGAGACCTTGGCAATATGATAAGAAAGTTATGCATGATGGTTGCACCAACAAGTTCTCTTTTGTACATAAAGGACGCAAGACTATTCTTGCACCTTTGACACCAAGAGAAGTTAGTGAGGATAATTTAAAAATGAGAGAAAAAAGAAAGCAAGAGAGAAAAGAGAGTGGAAGAGAGCAAGAAAAAAAAGAGAGAAAAAGAGAGGAAAGCACCAAACTTGTTTATAAAAGAAAAAGAGGTGAAAAAGGCAATGCATTTGAAAAAGCCAATGCTCTTACTTTTGAGTTGTTGCAGGAATTTAAAGATGTTTTTCCTAAAGAGGTACCTCACGAACTACCACCTCTAAGAGGCATAGAACATCAAATTGATCTCATTCCAGGAGCTTCATTACCTAACAGGCCAGCCTATAGGAGTAACCACCAAGATACCAAGGAGATTCAAAGAAGAGTTGGAGACTTGATGCAAAAAGGCAACTCTGTTTTTCAGCATAAAGATGGTAAGAGTAAGGCTGAATATGTGTGGAAACTACATGAGAAGGTAAAGGCAAACATTGGAAAAAAGGTAGAGAGTTATGTCAAGCAAGCGAACAAAGGAAGGAAAAGGGTAGTGTTTGAGCCCGGAGGAGAGGATTATAATTTGAGGACAAATTCTTCTGAAGAAGGAGGGAATTATGAGGACATAGGAGGCGGCATGACCAAGGCAACAAACTTGGAGGAATAAGCCTCAAGGGATATGCATGAAGGCTTCATTTTATTACTTGGCCCAAATTCTGCACTTAGTTTTATTCTTTTTACTTTTAGTTATATTTTTGTAATAAGGCTTATTGGGCTCACTTATTGGGCTTTGTGTGTAAGCATAATTAGGTTAAACTCAATATGGATGTTGCCCACTATATAAGGGAACACCATAGCCTTTTGGACGGCAGAATTCAGAATTAACCTTTTTGGTGAGAGACTAGCTTCTCTAGGGTTCTTTTGAGAATCTCTGAACTTATCAAGGGCAACAATCCTTGTGGCGTTCTTCGGCTTATCAATTCCTTGGAATTGTGGCGCCTACCTATTATCCAGTTTTCGTTCTATATTTCTTGATTTCGTATCTCCATATTCCCGTGTCTGTTTTCGGTGTTTCTTGAGCCAAACTCGTGTTTCGGAACGTCATCTTTCCACTCGTTTTGGAATCACTCAAATCTGAGGTCTGTAGCGTTAGTTACGTGCTGCTCTTTTCAGGACGCGTTTGGAGGTCGAATTTTCGGTGCGAATTTCCATTCCTTGTCGATCCAATCGTCCCTTTCCTCTGGGAATCATATCAATATGTGAAGTCCATTTGTTTGCTTTCTTCTTGTCAGATCCTTGAATGAATATGACAATACTCAGCTTTCATCCATTGCCTTTTTCTTCACATAGCTGTTATGTAGGGCATAACTCAGCTGACACCAAGAGATCTTCTTCTACTTTGTAGAGCATATGTCAGTGACGTGGAAGCATTATTCCTCAATTTGATAATTTCTCATTGTAGTATGTTGAGGAATGACCTAGCACATAACAGAATCTCCTGCTACAAATTGAACACTTTCTTTGCCAAAGAGATTTGTTAGTGCAACTTGATATCAAAATATCCCTTTCTATATGATATTTTCAAATTAAGATACTGAAAGGAAAATATGATATTTTTTCAAATATGAAATTAACTCATCATCAAAACTAATAGAAGATAGTGAATACAGATGAGTATGCTTAGAAGGGTTTTCTTTAAATAAAGGAGATTAGCTTTTAAGATATCAAACACACGTGAATGTGAAGCTCCCCTTTAATGAATGCATGATTATAAAAAAAAATGTGAAGCTCCCTTTAATGATACCAAATAATAATGTGACACCAAATGTTATGAGGTCAAGAGTTCCTCCAACTCCAATAGACATAACATGGCATCTCATAGTTAAAAACTTTCAAGTTCACATGGATGGACTTGAAATTGGTATAAAGAAATCACTTATGATTTATATGATGATAAAAGGGTTTAAAGCATAAGGATCATTTTAAATAAATGAGTATGCTCATACTAAGATTCATGAAATAAAATGGAATGAATAAAATCAAGTTAGCCTAGCATGATCATGATATATGCATATTACAATACCTCACTCAAGTAATATCGTAATTACTTGAGTCATAATCATCTGTAATCCATAGATGCATTGCTGACTAGCCATTATCAAATGCTCTGAACGCATCTTAGAAGCAGAAATCCCAAATAAGCTTTGCATAGGATCTCAAAATCAGTTTATGCTCATAGCTTCTCATCAGACTAGTATGCTCCTTATCATCTTGGTCTAAGCTTCTTTCTAGTGATGGGATGTCATAGAATTTGCAGACATAGCCACTGAAATGGTCTATTATGTTTGCCTATGTTCTTTGTATATGACAACAGAACATTTTGGTCAACTTCTGCAAAAATAGGTGTCCTTTGGTACTCAATGGTTCTTGAGTCCACACAAGATTAGACATGACAACCTTATGCTCTTAAAAGATTAAATCATAAGATATTTAAGCAAAGAGCATAATAAGCTAATATAATTTTACCCAATCAAATAAGTTCATGCCAATGAATCATAAAGGATAACGAATAAATGATACCAAAAATGTTATTTCCCAATGACAAGTTGGAAATATACTTTATGCAGAAAAGATGTCATTGATAGAATGCATGTAAGTTTGATCAATGAGCATAGAAAATTTATTTATAATGATAAGCATTTATCAAATAATAGTTCATGAATAAGATCAGAATTTTCAAGAATGATAATGAAATATTCAAATTGTTTCAAAACTCAAATTTTCTTTCAAACATTGATGATGTATCGTGAAATTAAAATTTTAAAGTATGAAAGGTTCATTTTTGAACCATGTTTAAAATCAATGCTCACTCTAAACATGGTGGAAGTCAACATGTTTAATGAATATATCAGAATGCTTTGGTTTTGGAGAACATGTCAAACAATAAAGTTATCATGTAGAAGAATTTTCCCAAGAGCAAAAGTCATAAAGGTTGAGCATTATCGGTGCTTAGCACAACATGAATATATGAGCACAATGACTTTGCTATTGACCAAAAGATAATCTTGCCTTTTAGAATGGAGTCTTGAAAGTATATGAATATTCAAAGCAAGAATTTGAATATAGTTACTCAAAGATGGATGAACACAAAGTTTATGCATTTGAGTAACAACATGACTACTAGGATTCATGGAAGATGAAGCACATACTCATTAGTCAAAATGACTAAAGTTCCAGAATATTATCCTAGTAAGTTATTCCACTAATGGTTAATGCATTAAGATTCAATGCATTAATGAATATTCATAATGCTTGGAATAACTTGGCCAATAAGAATTTATGCAGTAGGCATAACACTCACAAATTGAATTCTCTTATAGGAGATAAGCTTGAAACTCATATATGATCAACTTGCTAGACATGAGGTCCAACTAGTTAGAGAATGAAGAGTTCAAGCAACACATTGAATACCAAATATCAATATGTGAATGATATAGAAAATTCTAATAAACAGATTTGAAGCATATCTGACATTCACTATAGAACATTAACTTCCAATTTGAAATGTCATTTGAATGCAATCAAAGTATTTTTCAAATATATCTAAAATGCTTTCAAAATATGAATATTTTTAAAAAGTTTTGTATGCATCTTCACAAAACAGAGTGAATTGAAATCCAAACAATTTTTAGACTTGTGCATTTGAGAAACATAAACTCATATAAAAAAAAATTGTACACAAATTCACTTGTTTGATCATCAAAAACTCACTAACAAATTGATTAAATATTAATGAGTGATGATATAAAGTATTGAGATCAAGCACAAAGGTTTCGCAAATTCGTTCAATTCGAAATTCAAAGTCTGCGATGTAAACTCGAGTTAGTTCTTACAAACTCGAGTTTTCATGTTTCAGTAAAAAGGCTGAAACTCGAGTTTTATATCAAAACTCGAGTTTTCTCGTTACAGAGACAAACGTCGCGATTTGGCATTTTGGACATACTCGGTGAACAGTGCAAAACTCGAGTCATTAAGTGACTAACTCGAGTTTTGGACTTTTGATGAAAAATCAGGTTTTAGTCCAAAATCTCAAAACTGGAGTTTCCTTTTTAAAACTGGAGTTTTCAAATGTTCAAAATTAGCAGAGCTCTCTGCCTGGCCAAAACTCGAGTTTCCAAACTGAAACTCGAGTTTCCATAAATCTTTGGAAAATAGAAACTTCTCGGTTTACTTTGAATTCTTCTCTGTAAGGCCGAAACTCGAGTTTCCAAAACGAAACTCGAGTTTTCTCTTTTTATGAGAAAACTTAGGAGAACTTTGTCGAATTGAAGTATGGAGTTTTCACAAGGTCAGAATCGAGCTTTGTTCTCTTATGATGCAAAACTCGAGTTTTCTAAGGAAATTCGGGTTTCCATAAAACGTTGGAAACTCAGAGAACTCTCTGTAAAGCCTAAACTCGAGTTTTCAAAGTAAAACTCGAGTTTTCTCAAAACTTTGAAAAATTAGAAAACTCAGACAGACTGAAAAACTGGAGTTTGCATATGACAGTAAAATTGCTGATTGAAATTGAATAAGTTTCAAAACCTTTTAACTTAACTAAAAACAAACAAATAATGAATTATAGTGTGAGGTAAGAATTAGATATCACCGTAATTCCTCTCGTCCTCGTAGAAGCTTGCTTGGTTGAGATGGATTGATGTAGATAATTCCTTTTCCGATGTTCACCATCAACATCAAGCATAGCTTGTTTAGCTTTCTCAAGACTTGATCATTTCTCTATGTTGCATTCTTGAGAAGCTTTCCTTGATCCTACAAAACTGTGTAAATCTTTTTCTTTCTTGGTATCCAACCTTACTTGGATCTAATCATCGTTAGCTTGTAGGAACCAAAACTCACATGCTCTTATGAATTCAGAATAATTGAGCACAATGAATTAATCATGACTTTATACATAAAAGAGATACTTTCCTTTCAAATCATTATGTATGCATAAAGATTAAACTATTGAGCATTGCAATCCCTTTATAAAGAAATCTATTAAATGGATTTTTAAGAAAAACTCATTTCCAAAATAATTTGCTATGTTTATTTCTAAGATTCCAAAATGTAAAACCTCAATAAATATCATAAATAGTAGCATAGGAGGTTTTACCATTGGATACCTTTCCCTTAGGCACTTGGAGGATTGGCTTTGCTTACCCACTGATTCTTCATATATTTTCTTGTGGTTGTCAGCAAAGCTCTCTTAAAAGATATAGACAGCAAGAGTCTTTTCCTTTGTGCACGAGAGATCCTTCTTTTCTTATTCTCCTCAAGATAGTTGAATGGTACTTCATTGTAGTTCATTCTTGAGGTGGAACGTACTCCTTTTGCTTGCATCCATTGCTTCTTTTGATGGTTAGACCTTGTAGTTCTAGCAACGGCTTCTCCACGAGTTCTCCTAACGGATGTGAATCTCCTTTTATGTTCATGACAAACTCTTGGATTCTTCTTCTTCTGTGTACCTTTATGTTCAATCTTTTTGAAATCAATCTGCATACACAAGGCACTGGATGGACATTTTGGTACCCACTTATACTTGGGTCCTTGGTGGTTAGTATTGGACCTTGCTTGTCCTTTAGGAACCCAAACAAATTTATTTCTCACTTTAGAATTTCTCCTAATATAGCATGTATGAGAAACATGCCCAGATTTTCCACAATAATTACAAATAATAGAATGATGCGTATTAAGAGCAGGTTTGCAAGAATTGTACTGGTCAAGTGGATGCAATGTCAAATTACCCAAATTTTTATATTCTTTCTTCCCACATGATTTTCCAGCATGATTTTTGAAAACAGTTTTTCTTTTCAAATTAGAATCAATGATCAGTTGGAAAACAATTTTATGCAATTGATCAACATCATTTTTCTTAACTACACAAGAAGAGTTGGAGTTGTTTACCACATGTGCATCTTGAGCTCTAGATAGTGATTGATCATAATCGTCCATGAGCTCTTCCTGGGAATCCTCTTCCTCTTGTTCTTTTGTGTTGACTGGATCATGGAAGTATTCAATAATTTGTCCTTCTTCAATCTTCAGTTGTTCATCAGTCATAGATATGCAATTTATAATTTCTGATGAACTATCAACACAATTGTTAGAAGCATAAATAGAATCAAGAGTATCCCAAATATCTTTAGCACTAGAGCAAAACTTGATTTTCTGAAAATCATTTTCGGTTAAAGCACAGTAAAGGATTTTCATTGCTCTAATGTTCAATGAAAACATTTTCTTTTCCTTTTCTGTCCAATCCTTGGTTTGAAATCAAAGACATTTATAAAAAAAAATTCCACATATAAAAATCAGTTGCTTTGATAAAACTAGTCATCTTAGCTTTCCAAAACGAAAAATCAATATCTTTGAAAAACGGTGGAATCGTATAATCAAAACCTTCTGAAAACGAGCAACACCCAAAATCAGCCATTGTTAACTCTTGAGACTGTTAAGTCCTTTAAACAAGAGCCTAGCTCTGATACCAAATGAAAGAGATGGCTATCACCCAAGAGGGGGGTGAATTGGGTGTCTAATTAAAAACTTAGAACTTTAAAAATCTTTTCGCAACTTACTGAAAGTAGTTTGAATGACAATCGTAATTTACAAAGTGATAAACAATCATTCAAATATATATGCTGGAATGTAAGAGATAAGGGAAGAGAATATGCAAACTAGATTTATACTGGTTCGGGCCAATCCTTGACCTACGTCCAGTCCTCAAGCTCCACTTGAGATTTTCAATCCACTATCTTCTTTCAACTTGATTACATGTTCTGTACTTGAAGTAATCCTCTCACTAGGATTCACTCCCCCTTACAAACTGTAATCAATACACCCACTTGATTACACACTCTGTACTCGAAGTAATTATCTTCCTAGAACTTACTCCCCTTACAAGCTGTGATCAATATAATGGGTTTCCCACTGAAGATCACCCAATCTTGAGTAACTCACAGATAGAAAGATAGAATGGTTACAAATAAATCTTCTCTCTCTCAGAAGTGAATGGATAAACACTGAAGCACAATACAAAACATCTCACTCTTTATGATAAACTATGAAAACATTGAAGAACAGAGTGTGAATGACAAGAATATCAGCATATCAACATGTTGAAGTTGTAATCCCTTTTCTCTGCGTTTTTCTGCCTTAAATGAGTCTTCTTTTATAGGTGGAGATCAATATATGACCGTTTGAAGATTCAATGACCGTTGGGTAAAGAAATATAGCCGTTAGACTCAGATGAAACTAGCCGTTAGAACTTTTGCACAGCTTTCAATGTTCTGATCCAAATCTGAGATTTTGAGATTTGCTTCTAATCCTTCGTTTTAATCATCTGAAACATGTACACAAATGATATAAATGATGTTAAGAAGTATTATAAATCATTTGGGTAATTATCTGGATGTTCTTGAAGAAAAACGAGATTTTCGAAACGCTGATTTTCTGAAGCAGAGGTGCAAACTCGAGTTTTGAATCACAAACTCGAGTTTTGGAGTTGTTCTGACGTTGGTTGCTCTCTGTGTGATGGAAACTCGAGTTTCCAACTTAATGACTCGAGTTTCGGTCTTTCCCAGAAATCAGATTTTGCTCTCTGTCCCCGACAAACTCGAGTTCCAACTTAATGACTCGAGTTTGCTTCATTTGATAGCAAACTGGGCAACATCCTGAACAAACAATCGATTTTCGAGGGCCATATCTTCCTGGTATGAACTTCGTTTTCATTGGGTCACCTCTTTTTGGAAAGAACTTTGAGTCTACTTTCATATGCCACTAATTTCAGCTCAATCGGATTTTTACTTTGTGAGATATACCCAAAACATTGAAGGTTGGTTTTCTGTGTGGCGTGAATTTCTCTGTCAACTTCATAAATTCATAGCTCCTTCATCTGAACTCATTTTAGCTTGAAATTTATATCCAAATGCTGCATTGGGAGTCTAGTTTCATATGCCACTGGTTTCACCTCAACCCGATCTTTGGTTTGAGAGATATCACCGAATTACCAGACGTCGCCCAATCTGAACGTGAAACAGAGTAGAGCAGAGTTGCTGAAGAGAGCTGGAAACTCGAGTTTTGAAATGGAAACTCGAGTTTTCCTTGTCCAGAGACGCCAGAGATGCCGAAGACATTGTAAACTTGAGTCAGTTAATGATTAACTCGAGTTTTGAGTTCCAAACTCGAGTTTTGACTTCTAAACTCGAGTTTTCTCATGCTGGAACTGATTTTTGCTGGTTTTTACTCCAAATTGATCCATTCCAACTTCCATATGATCTTGGAGACTTCTAACATCAATATATGAATTTGAATAATGATTTTTTCAATCAATTAAACAAGTTTTTCCTTCTTTCTTCTCTTCTCTTCATCATTCTCCATAATTTAACTATTTCTTTCTTTTCTTCTCTTCTTCTCTTGATCATTATCCACAATTCAATTCTTTCTTTCTTTTCATCTCTTCTTCTCTTGATCATTATCCACAATTCAATTCTTTCTTTTCTTCTCTTCTCTTGATCATTCTCCATCTTTCCACTTGGACTCATCATTCTTTGCAAGTTCTACCTTCTTCAATATCTCATCTTCTTCTTGAACTTGACATTATCTTCAATTTCTTCTTTCTAAAATCTCTTATCTCCTTCTTGAGCTATTATTCAACTTGGACTAATCTACATTAAAATAGTAGTTAGTCAATGTAGGAGATAAATATATCGTACAAACTTTTTGCTCTTAATAATGGCATCTATATAAGACATCATCAAAACTAATCAAAACCAACAGATAGTAAATAAAAAAATTATGGAAGATGATTAGTATAGTGTTTTAGAAAAAAACATGTCAAATTAATTTAGTTAACCAACTTTCTTAATCTATCTAAATTAGGTAAATATATCTTATATTTAGGGTTGGAGGAGTATTAACTAGATGAAATACAATAGAATTAAACAAGCTTTACTTATTAAGCTTGTATATATACATGTAGATATCTCCTTACATTTTGTTAATGTATGACAATTTCAAACTCAAAAGTTAAGGACCAAAGGCAAGCCAAGATTATATGAAACTACTACATATTGAGATTAAAAAATAAGCAAGTTATACATAATAAGTTTCTCTTATGCATAGGTTTATTTGTGTATAGTCAAAATATTAAAATAAACCGTAGACAAATATATATATATATATATATATATATATATATATATATATATATATATATATATATATATATATATATGGGGTGGGGCCACCCCTAGACCCCCTCTAAATCCAACCCTTGTATGGTACACATCCATACCTTTAAAATGAGTCCCAATTAATAATTTGTAGACATGCAGATGATATGCTTTTTCAAAGTTGACCCAAGAAAACTGAGAACTATTATTGTGAAAATTACATTTTAGAAATGAGAGTTTTTTAATAGAATAAAAAAATGTTAACCCAGGTCTTATGTTTCTATCAAAGAGTTTACAGATAAAAATAGATTTTTGAATAATTAATTTTAGAGTTATATTATTGAATTAGTTTTGTATTTCTAAAATTTTAAGAAAATTTATTATTTCATGTTACCCGGTAATTAAGAAAGAGTTTTAATTTTTTAGTTTAACCAGTGGTATTATTTGGGTCACAAGTGGTTTTAAAATAGCTAAACAACTTTGTTAAGTGACCTTAGAATAAGGTCTTATCCCTGTCTTAAAATAAGATTATATATAGATTTCTTCAAATATCCTTTTATTCATGTGTAGTGAACTAGCCTTTGGCAAAAACTCTTTAATATGTGTAATCAATTAGAATATTTTGGGACAAAAATTATAAATTTGGAAGATAAAGTTGATTAAGATCTTATATTTATGATCAAAATAAATTTTTTGTCTGGTTCTTATATATTCGGAATGGGAAGGAGTCCCATATAACCAAGAGTTCAAATCTCATTCTAAAAACCAATATCATCATATGCCCAAGAGTTCAAAGCACATGTTTGAAAACAAAACGTGCTCAACTAAACTATAAAAATGTCGTATTTATTCTTTGAAAATATCCAATACAGGCATGCCTTAATTTGATTTTTCCGTATTGAAGAGTTCATTCCCTATAGCCAAGTATCAGCAGTTTATCGAAATTATTCCCTACTTCTCTCATCTCATATATTCAAGGTAAAATAAATTATTCCACTATATCAAAATATTCCCAACAAGTTCATTAATTGATTAACCAGTGGCAAGTTCGTATACATCCCTTGAACATGATGCATAATATGTATATTTCCAAATAAATTAAAAGGCAAAAAATTGTTAGCTCTCAGTGTTTTGATGATAACAATCACTAAGGTTTAGATCTAATGAATTATTTAAGCGTTTCAGAAAGGCTACTTGAGCAAGAAACTTAATGCCCAAGCATAGTTTAATAGTTGGCTAGGAATGCTAGAGCAAAGTGACTAGCGTGCCCAAGCATCATCGGGTTGATAGCAAAGTTCAAAGGAAACATGCGCCATCGATGCATGCCAGAGCAGAGTTAAAATAATGCTCGAGCAGTATCGATATATCCTTCATCCTTTGTCTCTGAATGACTTGTGCCTGAGCATTATTATGACATGCTCAAGCAGTATGCTCGAGCAAAGGAAAAGCAATGCTCAAGCAGTATCGCTGAAACTCTTAGTTGTCGCCTCTGTATGCCTTGTGCCCAATCAAGATATTATCATGCCCGAGCAGCATGCTCGAGCAAGAACCTTGTGCTACTCGGGCAGGCAGGCTCCTACCCTTTAATTGCTCTCGGCCTCAACTATGCTCGAGCATTGTCTCCAGGATGCTCGAGCATTGGCGAACTGGCTTTGAATGATGCCCGAGCATTAAGTCTTAGTTGCTCGAGCATCAGGGATGGATAATGTTTTCAAATGTTTCATTCTAGGCATGCTCGAGCAAGCAAAATTGAGTGCTCGAGCACGGTGCTCAAGCAGTAGCTCGATGTTGCTCAAGCATAGGATGATATTCTATTTTTACAATACATTTCTTTTAAGGTTGCCCGAGCATGCTAACAATCATGCTCAAGCATGATCATCCTCTTTTCAGTAAAATGAGAAGTTTTAAATTCAAATCTCTTCGGTTATCTTCAATCATTCTCTTATCTCACTCAAAGTTATTTAGACTAAATACTAATAATCATTTAAGTGTATTTCAGGTTGTTAACCGTTGTTTAGTTGAAAAACAAGGTTCTGACAAAAGCATTAAATGCTGAGCTAAAACAAAGCGTAAAAATGACATCTTTCGTCTGTGCCCAAAGTAAAGCATGTCAGCAAATCCCATTCCTCATTTAATGCTCCTTCTCAAAAAGCAAAAATAACAAGGAATGTCAAATGACCTTTGTTGACCAAGCAACATTCAAAAAATAAGTTTCGCCTCGATTCGTGTTTAATGAGCAAGGACTTCATCAATGTCTTCCACAACGGTCATCAATGCTCCACCTATAAATAACAGAAGCATTGAATTCTTCAACCACTGAAACGTCGTGCATTCAATTCGAATTTATTGCAATCTACTGTTTCATTAACTTCGCTAATATATTCGGATATTTTTGTGTACTTCAGTGTTTATCTTTTATCTACTCTTAAGGAGTTTCTAAGCACTTATTTGATTATTGTTTTGTTAAATCTTAAGGTTGTGGAACCTTAAGTGTGTTAGTTCTCATATGTTTTGATGATGACAAACATTGATTTTGTTAATTAATAATCAGTTCAAAGTGTTGAAATGAATTTAATGGTAAAGTATGCTCGAGCAAGGAACAAGCGTGCCTGAGCATCATCGGGCTAGAAACAGAAAGAATGCATTAACATATGTAGTATGCCCGAGCAGCGAGTAAGTGATGCCCAAGCATAGTGCTCGAGCATAGGTAGACAACTGCTCGAGCAGGCAACACAATCTCTTCTTTCCTTAAGAGTTGCTCGACTCATGCCCGAGCATGAATTACTTGTGCCCGAGCAGCATGCTCGAGCAACAGTATAGAGTTGCTCGAGCAACAATATAGAGTTGCCCGAGCAACGTTACTCGCCTTCTCTTATTTGTCTCTGGATGGTTGATGCCCGAGCATGAATTAGTCATGCTCGAGCAGCATGCTCGAGCAAGGGTATAGAGTTGCTCGAGCAGCGTCTCTCGCTTCCTCTCTATTCCTCTCTGGATGACTCATGCCTGAGCATGAATATAGCATGCTAGAGCAAGGGAAAAAGCATGCTCGAGCAGCATCGTTGTTTTTCCCTCTTTGCTCTCTATATGCTCTATGCACGAGCAAGGTTTTATCTTGCTCGAGCAGACACAACAATATGCTCGAGCAGGATCGTCGCTTGGTTCTCAATGCTCTCTGCCTCTCCTATGCCCGAGCATCTTTACTACCATGCTCGAGCATGAGCGATATCATGCCCGAGCATGATGAGAAGTTTGCCCGAGCATTATTGTTCATAAAATCTTTTGTTCTTTAAAAGAACCATGCCCGAGCAAACACTTATGAGTACTTGAGCAGATGCTTGGTGCTGCCCGAGCATAGGTCGATGCTTTCATTTTATAACACACCTTCATAAATGATGCCCGAGTGATGAAGACCTTTTGTCATTAGCCTTGGGGTCCACAATCAACAATTAACCAAGGATTGCGTATAGGCAAACCTAGGATCGTTCTCTTTTTTCGAG
This sequence comes from Acacia pycnantha, assembly GCA_025563575.1. NCBI lineage: Eukaryota > Viridiplantae > Streptophyta > Magnoliopsida > Fabales > Fabaceae > Acacia > Acacia pycnantha. The sequence goes on from JAMWYP010000146.1 coordinate 1,279,724, forward strand.
GAGCCTTTTATTGAATCCTAAGTAATTTAAGTGGCATGCAAATGAAATGAAAACAAGGGGGGATTGGGTTTTTGATTTTTAAATTAATAAACTAAAATAGAAATGTAATTTAAATGAAGCAAAGATAAAATAGAATATAAGAAAACGAGATTAAATAGATAAACAAACGATTAACCCGAGGTGGGATTCCATAACCTTCATCGGGCAAAAACATAATAATCGAATTTGTGATTGATTCTGGACAAACCGAAATCCCTGCATTTATACAAAAACTCCCTCGACTAGACGATCGCCTAGCATTTGATCGAACACGTGGCGAGCTCGTTGTGCGATCGCACAACGCTCTCTTAGAACCTGGGCCGACCTATGTCTTTGAGATATCAATCTAGGTATTAAATCTAATACTCATTCCACAATTATAATCGGATCCGATTAAAATAAACAGAAACAAATTACGTTATCGATTGAAGTGCGGGCCCTCTGGATTCACAGAATCCTCAATCCATGGGTCAACCACAAAAGCTTAGCCAAGCATGGCTAGGAAAAACACAGAAGAAAAGATGAAGAAGAACATGATGAACAACTCAAAGAAAATAAAAAGCTTCTAATTTAATCTAAAAATCATAAAAGACGTAATATAGAATATATAATATTGAGAATGTCTTTGTAGCCACCATCTAATCCTCCTTATATAGGAAAGATGACTAAACAAAAATAGGAATCCCTAATAATAGGAAACCTCTAATAAATAGGAAATCTCTAAAAAATAGGAAACCTCTAACAAATAGGAAACCTCTAATAAATAGGAAATCTCTAAAGATTAGTTTTTTATTACAAAATTCGGGCAAAATAAAAATCCAGAAAAATGCAGCTGTCTTTAGTTCCAATTTCGTCCATCTTCTTGTCCGAATCAGCCTTCCAATTCTTCATAACAATTGTAGATCTCTGAATCATCTACAAAAGGAAAGAAGAATCAGACAAATCGGATATCTAGATCAAAAGTTATGGCGAAAATACTAAATCATTGTAAATATGGAATTTAATCATAATAAATGAGTTCAATCCAATTAAAAGCTCAAAGCCCAATTAAGTAACAAAATCCATGATTTATCAATTAAACATTCCTAAATTTATTCACCAAGAGATACAAATAAGTGTAATAATATTCAATCGTCAAATTCCCTCACTTATCCTTTTGCACTCCTGAGCAAAATTAAAAGAAAAAAAAAACTAAAAGAAAAACTTCTTCTCTCTAACAATTGCCAAACTTCAAAAATTGAATAAAGGTCACAAAGCTTCTCAAGATCAATCAATCAATCAAGACTGAATTTCTTTCATTTCAAATTACAAATCCTAGCAATCTCAATCAATGATGCTAATCACACAAGATGGTCTCTCAAGGGATGCCCTCAATCAATCTCTCAAGTGTATAGGGTTAATAAGTGTATCGCTCAAATTCTACTCAAGAAAATAGTCCTACCATAGGCTTGCTCAATTTCTACTTCTCCACTATTTATAACACATGCATGCAAAAATCAAAAGAGCTTGTTATTGAAGGTTGTAATGGGGCTAGGGTAAAGGTGTGAATAAGTATGGATATGATAGGCTAAGCACCCAAGAAATTCAAAGAACATCAGTTAATAATAGTAAATAACCTCAATATCATTTCTTTTTATTTGTCCTTCTTTACATTGCTTCCTCTCTCTCTCTCTCTCTTTCTTTTCTTTTCTTTTCTTTCTTTCTTTCTTTTCTTTCTTTTTTCTTTTCTTTTCTTTTCTTTTCTTTCTTTTCTTTATTTTTTTTTTTTGTTTTTGTTTGTTTTTGTTTTTGTTTTTTTTTACAATGACCAGCATCAAACGAAAATCAATGTCAAACGATGAATGGCACAGAATCAAATATCTCCCCCACACTTAAATTGTTGCACTCCAGAGCAACCCCCACACTTAAACACAAAACCAAGGTGAAACCAATGCTCAATAAATTTTCAAGGTGCGGAATAAAATGGTTTTACGCTTAGGCTTGTAATGTGGTTTGGAAAAGAATGAGTCAAGAAGGCACAAAGGGGCTAGCAAAGGAAATTGAATGTAAATGGAAAGACTATTTGGCCAAAGTGGGAAAATGAAAGACAGAAAACAAGCTTCCATCATACTTATGCACGCAAGTGAAAAATGTAGCTTCAAAAAGAAAAGGAGCAAGTTCTAGAGAACACAAATAATGAGCAGATGCACACATGAAAGAAAGAATGGTAAAAGATGAATTCCATTCATGCAGGCTCAAAATCTCACAAAGGTCAATACCAAATCATGCAACCAGCATCCCAAAATTAACTACCAAGAAATATAATCCAAGAGTCCAGAAATTCAGCCCCAAACATAAGGATCCATCAAAACCAATATATCGAAGTTCACAAGAGGTAGAGCAATCATAAAAAGAAAGTGAGTTATTCATAAAAACTTTTTTTTATTCTACCTACTAAACTACATTATTTCTACTTTTTCTACTGAATTGTGTCCCTCCCCCGCACTTATCTTCCTCATACAACAATTAAACCCAAGTAATCATATGAATTAGGAAGAAAATAAGTGAGGAAAGAGACAACCTTTGTTAGAGTATCTTGAGTCGCTTGAAGGAGAAGTTCTCATCACCAATGAGAATCATGCATTGGTCTTTAAAAATATCTTCTCTCTATTGAATTTCCTTGGTGGAGGCGGTTCGGATCTATTGGAAGAGGTTCAAGAATGTACGGTAGAGATTGACTCTCCGACGATCCTTCCAACAATGTGCCCGCAAAGAAGACAAGCAAATAGCAGCATCCCATCCAAAAATAGCAAGATGGAGAGATTTCAAGTGAATTAAGGGCATGTTAAGTTCCAAACTCTCCAAGTAATTATCACATCCAAGGAAATCAATGATACTCCCATCAGTAGGAGTCAAGGAACCAGTTATATTGTGAAAATTCTCTTGTGCTTGCAAAATGGAAGGTATGGAATCCAACTTAGTGTTGGAGTATACCACATCATTGTTGCAATCACAAGAGAGGGAGGGAAAAGAGTGGAAGAATGAAGAGAATTTTTCAAATCATCACCACCTGGAATGTGTAAAGATTCAAAACAATCATCTTGTTTTTCTAAATCAGGTGGCAAATCACAAGAAAGTACTTGTTGGAAAGATTCATCAACATGCAGGACTTTATCAATCAAAATTTCAGAATCTTTGTCACCAACAAGACTACAAGGAGGTAATCCAATGGGAATTTTATGCATCTTACATTCCAGGCTATGACTGTTCTCACTCACATCAACAACAGAATCCACAAGTAATGCAGAATCACTAAGCAATTCAAAATCACCAAATAATGCAGCATTAACCAAATTAGTGCAAACATTGGCATTCATGCTTGATTCAACCTTTTCAAATTTGACATGCTTACTATCATCAATAGAACAAGAGGGTGCATTATGATCAATGGTAGAATCAACCACTTCACTAAATGCTTTCTTTTGAAGCTCAACAAGTAAATGACATTTTCATGATAACAATCCACACACATTTGATATTCCTCACAAGAGCATGAAAATATGTCATTCAATTTATCGCATTCATCCATAGTACTATGAAGAGAAGCATTTTCATCGGTTAAAGCATCACATGAAGAAATAGGAACACACTCATCAACAAGTACAATCGAATCACTACTACTAAAGCCAATTGGTTGAGCAATTATATTTCCAAACAATGGAGGATTCAACAATGATTTCCTCGTCCACCTCATTATTACTCAAATCATGAATTGCTTCATTAGTCAAAGTAATAGGAGAGTCTACTTCTAAAAGTATAGGATCATTACCAAATGGGAGAGAAGACTCTTCAATGTGCTTTTGTACTTGCTTCACTTCTTGTGCATGTGTGACCATGATAGAAGGAAAGTTCATTTTCAAAATTTGTGCTTGCTCCTTAAATTACTTTCCTAATCTCTCAACTGATTTCACCTGTTGTTTCATAATTTTAAGCATAGAGTCCATTTGTTGATGTAAGTTTCCTTATGTGACCACTCCTCATTTATAGCCCAAGTCGTTTGATTTTGGAAATCTCCAATGACTTCACAAATGGAAGGTTCTTGGTTGGGCACACATGGTTGAGAATGAGGTCCATAAGGTGGCTCAAATGGGTATAGGGATTCATGAGATGGATGGCATGGTATGGAAGTGGGATGAAATGAAGGATGGTATGGTAAGTGAGAGGGTTGATGATATTGTTGGAATGGAGGTTGTTGGTATGGTTCATGGTATTGGTGGTGGAATGGGCCATCACATTCTTGATTGCCTACAAAAGAGTGAGAATTGAAAGGTAGATCATGATTACCATAAAACCAAGCCATGAAAGTTCAATACAATTAATTCCCAATGGTTCACAAGATAACTTTCTAACAATAAAAATTAAGAAAAGGAATCTAAGAAAATACAAATGCAAGTGAAAAAGAAAAGGAGAATTTTTTTTTTTTCAAAAAAATGATAAAATATGCAAGTATGCTATGAATTAACTTTTTTTTTTTGTGAATTTGACAATTAAATCACCTAGGGAGCCAATTACTTAGCTCCCCGGCAACGGCGCCATTTGATGAAGACCTTTTGTCATTAGCCTTGGGGTCCACAATCAACAATTAACCAAGGATTGCGTATAGGCAAACCTAGGATCGTTCTCTCTTTTCGAGGAGCCTTTTATTGAATCCTAAGTAATCTAAGTGTCATGCAAATGAAATGAAAACAAGGGGGGATTGGGTTTTTGATTTTTAAATTAATAAACTAAAATAGAAATGTAATTTAAATGAAGCAAAGATAAAATAGAATATAAGAAAACGAGATTAAATAGATAAACAAACGATTAACCCAGAATTGGGATTCCATAACCTTCATCGGGCAAAAACATAATAATCGAATTTGTGATTGATTCTGGACAAACCGAAATCCTTGCATTTATACAAAAACTCCCTCGACTAGACGATCGCCTAGCATCTGATCGAACACGTGGCGAGCTCATTGTGCGATCGCACAACGCTCTCTGTAGAACCCAGTCTGACCTATATCCTTGGGATATCAATCTAGGTATTAAATCTAATACCCATTCGCAATCATAATCGGATCCGATTAAAATAAACAGAAACAAATTACGTTACCGATTGAAGTGCAGACCCTCTGGATTCACAGAATCCTCAATCCATGGGTCAACCACAAAAGCTTAGCCAAGCATGGCTAGGAAAAACACAGAAGAAAAGATGAAGAAGAACATGATGAACAACTCAAAGAAAATAAAAAGCTTCTAATTTAATCTAAAAATCATAAAAGACGTAATATAGAATATATAATATTGAGAATGTCTTTGTAGCCACCATCTAATCCTCCTTATATAGGAGAGATGACTAAACAAAAATAGGAATCCCCTAATAATAGGAAACCTCTAATAAATAGGAAATCTCTAAAAAATAGGAAACCTCTAACAAATAGGAAACCTCTAATAAATAGGAAATCTCTAAATATTAGTTTTTTATTACAAAATTCGGGCAAAATAAAAATCCAGAAAAATGCATCTGTCTTTAGTTCCAATTTCGTCAATCTTCTTGTCCGAATCAGCCTTCCAATTCTTCATAACAATTGTAGATCTCTGAATCATCTAAAAAGGAAAGAAGAATCAGGCTAATCGGATATCTAGATCAAAAGTTATGGCGAAAATACTAAATCATTGTAAATATGGAATTTAATCATAATAAATGAGTTCAATCCAATTAAAAGCTCAAAGCCCAATTAAGTAACAAAATCCATGATTTATCAATCAAACATTCCTAAATTTATTCACCAAGAGATACAAATAAGTGTAATAATATTCAATCATCACCGAGCAAGCTTAAAGTCATGCCCGAGCATGACCACTCTCTCTTCAGTAAAGCAAAATATTTTTCAATTCAAATCTCATGGGTTATCTTCAAATCACTTTCTTGACTTATTGAATGATATTTAAACATAGCACTAATCATCATTTAAGTGTGTTACAGGATGCTAACCATTGTTTTAGAAGAAAAGCAAAGAACTCTGACAGAAGCATTAAATGCAATTGCTAAAGATGTGATATTCTCGGTAACCACCTTCTGAGCAAATGGAAAGCAATTACAAATATTCTCCCTTGCATTCAATGTTATTTCCTAACGAGCAAAACAAAAAGAATGTAGGGAATGTTGGAACTACAAATCCACCTAGAATATTTGAACGACGAACATCATGAGTCTAACAGAAAGATTTGAGACTCACAACGGTCAATCTTCAAGCTTCTCCAACGGCCATAAATGTTTCAACTATAAATACCAGAAGCATTGAATCATCAACTACTGAAATGCTGTGTATTCATTTCGATTTATTACAACTACTACTGTTTCATTAATATCTTCGGATATCTCGTGTACTTCAGTGTTTATCTTTTATCTACTCGTGAGGAGTTTCTAAACACTTATTTAGATTACTGTGTTGTAAAATCTTAAGGTTATGGAACCTTAAGTGTGGGTACACGATTACAACTTGTAAGGGGGAGTGAGTCCTAGTGAGAGGATCATCCGAGTACAAAGTGTGTAATTGTATTGTGATTAAGAGTTAGTGAAATCCCAAGGTGTGCTTGGGGACTGGACATAGGTCGTTGAGTAAGACCGAACCAGTATAAATTCTCTGTGTTTATATTCCCTTCTCTCAGTCTCTGATTATTTCTGTTTCTGGGTTCGTGTGTTTGTTTAAAAAGAAAAATTTTATAATCACCTATTCACTCCCCCTCTAGGTGATATTCCATCTTCAAAGTGTGGGTGTACAATTACAGTTTGTATGTGGGAGTGAGTCCTAGTGAGAGGATCATCCGAGTACAGTGTGTTATTGTAATTGTTTTGAAAGATAGTGGAAATCCCAGGTGTTTTGGAGACTGGACGTAGATCGAAGAGTTAGACCGAACCAGGATAATCTCTTGTCTCTTTCTGTTCTTTTATCTACTTCTATCTTTGGTGTTCTTGACTACTTAGTGAAAGAACTTTTGTAATCACCTATTCACCCCCCTCTAGGTGATATTCCATCTTCATTTGGTATTAGAGCGCTGGTTTCTCAATTGGGCTTAACATCCTGAGAAAGATCATGGAAATTAAATAAATGACTCAAGGCAAATTTATTTTACCTTGAGGCAAGCCTTTTCAACACTTATTAACTTCAAGTCAAATTAATGTTACCTCAAGGTAGCAAAGTGGAAAACATTTAAACATTAAAGTATATAACTCGAGGAACATTTATTTGACTAGAGGCAAAATGAAACTTCAAATTTTTATCGAAAATTAAGATTTAATGACATTATAATTGTTATCATCAAAACACCAAAAACACGAGAACTAACATTCTCCCCCTTTTTGATGATTACAACACTTATAATGTTATGAAAATTTGAAAATATTTTTCTAAAGATTTAAGCACAAATAATATGAACCAAAAGACATCCAAAAAAATTTCAAGAGCAGACAAGATATATTCATATAGTCAAATTCAAAGCTCCATTAAAACAGATAAAGCATATAACTGTCAAACTGAAAGTAATACTGAAATTAACAACAAATAACAAAATGACAATAGAAAAATATCACAACTAGCTCTCTCCCCCTTTGTTATCAGCGAAAAGAGATGAGGGTGGAACACAGGGAGATGGATGGGCAAAGGTATGACTATCAGAGGAAGATGATGGAAGGGGAACAACAAAGCAATATATAAACTCAGGCAGCACACTAAATGACCAAAGGTAAAGACGCAATACTTGCCTGGACGTCAAGTATGCATTGAAAATACTTGACTTGAGGTGATTTCCAACCAATGAAATCAACCATAACTCTAAGTGCGTGCTTTACTTATCAGCCTCAGAACTCTCCTTTGTTCCCTCAGCCGGGTTGCTGGGTTGCCAGGACACTTGACTGAGTTGCCAGGGTCCTTAGCCAGCATCATCACGAAGTAGGGAGTTGCAAATGCTTATCTCGGTTATGCCGGGATACTTAGCCATAATGACGACGTGCAAGTCTGACGAACCATTGACATCTCTAAATTGGATAACTTATATGATTTGATCACCAACATGGAATCTTGGCATAGGATAGCTGATGTAGTTTGCTTTATGAGCGAGTTTATAATCACGGATAGCCGAGGTAAGTTGCTTTGCCGATGTACAAATCCGACGTGTAATCTCGGCATGTCAGCATTGGATAGCTCGAGACAATTAGTTCACATACTCAGCCTTATCTCTGACTTAAACTGACTCGAGGAGAAATGTCTATAACTTGAGGCAACTAGTCATGAAATTTCCTTATGCTCTCTGCCTTAGCCTAAATCGAGGTAAATTACTAATTAACTTGAGGCAAATGTTTTTCCAGCCAAACTCCCTGTCATGTTTGACTCGAGGCAAGTGAGTTCGTGACTCGGGGCACTAAGTCTTGCTACAATACTCTACTCTCTGACTTTATCACCCTCGAGGCAACCACGAGTATGACTCGAGGCAACAAGTCATTTAGAAATGATTTGCTCTCTGCTTCTCCTTAACTGGAGGCATGAAATTTACAACCTCGAGGCACCTGACTCGAGGTAATATTTGTGACTTCCAGTAAATCGAACTTCTGCAAAATTTAACACTCATTAGCAATAATAACTTGAAGTTATTTTCCTTTTACTTCGAGGCATCTTAAGTTGAAGTACAACTTTGTAACTTCAAATTATGCAATATTGGTTAAATCAACTCAAGGCATCAAAACATTTTTACATACAATTCATTGGGATTTACCATTCCCAATTCCTTTCGAATAAATGTGAATTGTTCTTTTGCTAAGGGTTTGGAAGATATCTACTAGTTGTAAATGTGTGGGGATGAACATCACTTTGACATCTTTCTTTTGCACGTTATCTCTGATGAAATGTTATCTCACGTCAATATGCTTGGTTCTTTTGTATTAGACAGGATTCTTTACCAAGCTTATTGTACTTGTGTTGTCACAAAGGATTGACACTTCTTTCGGATAAATTCACAAGTCAGAGTTTTTTTTTGAGCCAAAGAACTTGAGCGCAACAACTTGAGGCGGCGATATATTCAGCTTTGATGGATGAGATAGAAATAGTAGTCCGCTTCTTGCTGAACCAGGAAACAAGTGACCCACCCAGAAATTAGCATTGACCACTTGTACTCTTTCTATTGGTCTTGTAGCGAGCATGATCTGAGCCTGAATATGCTACTAAAAATTCTTGTCATTTCAGGAACCAAAGTCCAAGCTCCTTGTGTCAGCAAGTTATTGAAAGATTCTTTTCACATGCTCGGCATGTGATTCCTTTGGAGCAGCTTGAAATCTTACCACATACCCACACTAAATTGAATGTCAGGTTTACTAGCGATCAAGTATAGCAATGATCCGATCATCCCTCTATACTTGGTTATATTGAAGTCCTTGCTTTTCTCTTCGTTCGCATCCAGGGAGGCAGTTGAGCTCATTGGAGTGTCGGCTCCATTGCAATGTTCCATTCCAAACTTCTTGAGCAAATCTCGGTGATACTTCGTTTGAGAGATGAAAATCCCATTCTTTCGTTGTTTGATTTGCAGTCCAAGGAAATAATTGAGCTCCCCATCATTGACATTTCAAATTCACCCTGCATTTTCTTGGAAAATTCTTCACACAAGATTTCATTAGTAGCACCGAATATTATATCATTGACATATATTTACACAATTAAGATTTCATTAAGCTTCTTACTCTTAATGAAGAGTGTTGTATCTGTTTTTCCCCTCACAAAACCTTGATCCAAAAGAAATTTTCTTAACCGATCATACCAAGCTTTAGGAGCTTGTTTAAGACCAAATAGGGCATTCTTGAGATGGTAAACGTGATCTGGATGATGATCATTTTCAAAACCAGGAGGTTGTTCAATGTAAACTTCCTCCTGAATAAAACCATTTAGAAAAGCACTCTGAACATCCATTAGATAGAGTTTAAATCCCTTGATACACGCAAAGGTGTTTGTCGATTTCCTTGATGGCAAGTGAACCAGTCGGACAAGTAATAAAGAGTAAGTAGAGTATCGTCCCACAGAGACTGGGATACTGAATGTTGATGCCTAATCACGAATTTAGTTGTATTCGTAAAGAAAATAAATATGGTTTGGGTTGAGGTTTTATAGCGATTCTAAAAACAAGAAAAGAAACAATTGGTCGTAGTTGAAAAGATATTAGTAAGAGTTAGTCTGAGATCAGAAGACTCCCTAAGCATGTTAATCCCCCAGTTGCCCCTTACACAATGCTATAACATCTATGCTGCACAGCTCTCGCAATTGCTACAACATAAACACCGTTGACACAACTATTCAGTTAACCCACCACTCTAATCTATTGAAGCTCTTGTGTCCAATACGTACAAACCTAACTTGCTGAAAGTGGAGTTGAATCACCAAGAGGGGGTGAATTGGGGATTCCAAAAACTTTTCGAAATGCTCTGTTTTTATGTAATGAAAACAGGGATAAACAGAGGATTAGGAAGAGAAGCAAGACACCAAAGATTTATATTAGTTCGGTCCAATCTCTTGACCTACGTCCAGTCTCCAGACTCTCTGGGATTTCCCACTATCACAATTGATTACACACTCTGCAACTCAAGAGTAATTCTCTCACTAGAACTTACTCCCCCTTACAAGTTGTAATTAATATCCCAATCTCCAAGTCCCCAGACTTGAGATTCTTTACAATGAATGATTTACAATAAATGGACTCTCTCTAAGAGTGGATAAGAATAAACATTGAAGTACAATGTATCAAAAGATACTTCTTACAAGAAAACTCAAAGAGTAGTTGAAACTTGAATGATTTTTGTTTTCTCACAGATTGGTTGTTGAGAGGAATTGAATGCATCTCTATTTATAGCAAGAGATCATTAAATGACCGTTGTAATCCCTAATGTAACCGTTGGCAGCAACATTGAAGGTTGATTAGCTGAAGGTTTGGTCTTCTTCTCTCTCTACTATTTGGTTAATCCAGCTGCACAGAAGTTCAGGCTTGACTTCTTGACTTTTAATCCGTTGGAAGAACAACTATTGGATGTGGAAAGGAAACATTAATTCCTTTGAAACGTGTGGAGAATGATTGTCCAAAAGGATGCAACTTTTCTGGACTTTGCATTTAATGTGCTGACGTCACTTTATGCTTTATGCTAATGCTTCATTTAATCATTTCTAAATCATATGAAACTCACTAACAAACTGATTAAACATAGTTAGGAATAGTAATGAGTAATGATATGAAGTATTAGAATCAAACACAAAGGTTTCGCAAATTCATCCATCTTCAAATTCAAAAACAGGGACACAAACTCGAGTTTGTTTATCCAAACTGAAGTTTGTCACTGTGCTCAAAGTGGAAACTCGAGTTTCCATTAGCAAACTCAAGTTTTCTTATTACAAAGAAGAAAGTCATTTTTGAGTTTATAATCATACTTTGAGCATTGAGGCAAAACTCGAGTTGATAAATGACAAACTCGAGTTTTGGACTTTTATAGTGAAAACATGTTTAAGTCAAAAACCTCAAAACTGGAGTTTCAAAAGGTAAACTGGAGTTTTCAAAACATTGAAATAAAGAAAAGCTTTCTGCTTGGCGCAAACTCGAGTTTGCAATACAAAACTCGAGTTTTCTCTTAAGTTTGAAAACACTGAAAAATTCAGCCAAGTGAAAATTGGAGTTTTAAAAAAAAAAAACTAACTGGAGTTTTTTTAAACTGAGTAAAACATGAAAAATCTATGTCCAGTGGAAACTCGAGTTTCCAAATACAAACTCTAGTTTCCTCATAAGAAGAAACTTTGATAAATATTCTGTCAATTGAAAACTGATGTTTTGAAATAGAAACTGGAGTTTTCATAAACTCAGAAATGAGCATAGCTCTCTGTGACTTGTAAACTCGAGTTTACAAAAGCAAACTCGAGTTTCCAAATAACTTTGGAAACTCAGAGAACTCTCTGTGTTGGCCAAACTCGAGTTTCCTAATGGAAACTGGAGTTTTGCTTAGTTCAAAACTTTGATGGATCTCTGTGTCACCAAAACTTGAGTTTGCCAAATGCAAACTGGATTTTGTTCCCTTTGGAAAATATTGAAGTGTCTCCGAAAGGTACAAACTTTAGTTTCCAAAACCCAAACTCGAGTTTTCCTTGAAGTAAAAACTTAGAGTGCTCTCTGTATGATGCAAACTCTAGTTTGCCTACGCAAACTGGAGTTTTCTTAACTTGTGAAAATTGAGCTACTCTCTGTCAAGCCAAAACTTGAGTTTACAAAATCAAAACTTGAGTTTTGTCTTAGACAGTAAGTTTTCAACTTACTAAAGACAAAACTTCATGTTGAGTTTACAATTGTCAGTTATCATCAAAACCTGTAGAGAACTAACACTTACTTCTCCCATACATCTATGGCGATTTTCTAGTTAAGTTGTTCACTACAATTCAACGTGTTATGGTTATGAGCAGTAGACCTATCTCTGAAGCCTCCAATAATAGGTCAAGCATTGCACCAGCCTGCTTAGCAATCATTGTTTCTCAGAGGTCTAACCTGGACTCCCTCTCGGTAAACCGAAGCCACTAATATAGTCCTTAGCTCTCGCTAATCAACAATAAATTAAATCACAAATAAGCAAACTGAATGTATTGAATTAAAACTAGCAACTGGGTTCATTCCACACTTAAGACATCATCCTCGCTCAGCCAAAGAAAATTTAGTTCATGACTGATGAGGGAAACAATAAACAGAGTACAGCAAAATAGCCCATGATCAAAGGACTGACTAGAATAAATGAAAGCAAAACAGAAAGCTTGATGGAGGTTCGACGGCGTGGAAGAAGCCCTGTCACGTCACAGTTCCACGTCTTCTTATCTTCATCTCACTCGTAAGGAAGGATGCTGGGTTCTCCTGAATGTCTCGTGCTTTGTAACTTCTCTCACTCTCCTCTTGAATCTGGGCTTGAAAGGTGGTATCTTTCCATTCAGAAGTACTTCGACACCTTTAGGGTTGGCTTTCGTTTCCTTATATAGTCGGGATCACTTGTTGTGCACGTCCAACGAGCTGGGCCTTTCCTAATTTGTCGAGGTTCAATCATATCTTCCCTTCTGCATCTCGGTAAATTGATTCTGCTAATATTGCGGGATTCTTCAAATCTTTAGTTTTGATATTCCGCGTCTTCTATCCCAATATGACAGCAATCTAACCGTTTACCAATATGCTCTTTGTTTCCTAAAATAACCATGACAAAAGATCAGAACACATGCCGCATAACATTGCTTCACTTACTCTGCTATAGCTTCAGGGAATGCATCGTATTGCGCTTCGAGGAGGCTGTTCTAATGCTATAGCATTGTATTGGCCATGTTGTGCGTCTTTCTCACAAAACGCGATCTCTTTCTCAGTACATGTTTAGGATGCTTATGTGATTTATTCATGTTTATAAACTTCATCCTTAAGTTCCCCATATAATGAATTAATGCATTTTTGCTCGGATTGAATGGAATTAAGCTTATGTTTGCCTCACAAATCAGTCATAGGATATAGGGAAAACATGGCATAAATAGTGCTCATCAAAAGGTTAAGAGAATTCGTATAGCTTCCAATCTAGCCACTGGAGTATACGTTTCCTCATAATCAATACCTTCTTCTTGTTACAGACTATGATTGCAGATTCATCATGTTTGTTCTTGAATACCCACTTAGTGCCAATGACCGGATGGTCTTTAGGCCTAGGTACCAAGTCCCAAACTTGATTTCTATCAAATTGATATAATTCCTCTTACATTGCTATCACCCAATCATTGTCTGATAGGGCTTCGTCAATCTTAGAGGGCTCAATCTCAGATATGAAGGCAGAAAATGTAACCTCATTCAAGGTACTTTTTCTGGTTCTTTCACCTTGATTCACATCACCTATTACTTGGTTCAAAGGATGATTCCTAATAAACTTCCAAGCTTTAGGTTGAGATTGATAAGGATTTTTGTAAGAATTTTGTTAATTATTTTCAAAAACATTTTCATAATTTTCAATAGAGGCCGGAGTAGTTTTTGAAAAGAATTGATTTTTGTAAATAAGTTCCTCATCATCATCCAAGGAATCGTCAGATTTAGATTCACAAAACACAACATGAATTGACTCCTCAACTAGACAAGTACGCTTATTGAAAACTCTATATGCTTTACTTCTATTAGAGTATCCAAGAAATATACTTTCGTCGGATTTGGGGTCAAACTTACCCAAGTTGTCTTTACCATTGTTTATGGACGAAGCATTTGCAACCAAAGATATGCAAATGTGTCAGGTTCAATTTCCTTCCTTTGTAAAGCTTATATGGAGTTTTGTTGAGTTTCTTTTGGAGATAGGCTCAGTTTGAGATATAGCTTGTTGTACTCATTGCATCTGCCCAGAAGACTTGTGCGGTCTTATTCTCATTCAACATTGCACGGGTCATTTCAGTTAGCACACGATTCTTTCTTTCAACCACACCATTCTGTTGTGGTGTCCTTGGAGCCAAGAAGTTGTGATCAATACCGCGAGCATCACAATATTCTCCGAAAGCTTGATTCTCAAACTCACCTCCATGATCAGTCTGAATTCCTGAAATGCAAACACCTTTCTCGTTTTGCACCTTCTTGGCAAACACAACAAACAGATCAAATGTTTCATCTTTTGAGGATAAAAAGATAGTCCATGTACATCGAGAGAAATCATCAACAATGACCAAAGTATACAAATTTCCACCAAGAATTTTAACTCTTGCCGATCCAACTAAATCCATATGAAGTAGTTGAAGAGGTCGATTGGTCGAGATTTTAAGCTTATTTTTGAAGGATGATTTAGTTTGTTTACCTCTTTGACAAGAATCAAAAATCATGTCATTTTTAAATCGAGGTTTAGGTATACCGAGAACTAAATCTTTTATTAACAACTTATCCAGTTGGAACATGTTCACATGAGCCAGACGCTTATGCCACAACCAACTTTCATCTAAGTTGCAAATAAAACATTTTTCAGAATCAACTTTAGGTAAATCTAAAGTATAACAGTTACCTTCCCTAGGTGCTTTAAATAACACCTTAAGTTTACCTTTATCGATTATGAGATCATTTTTTGTTGACAATGAGGCATTCTTCTGAATCGAAGATAATCCAATTGTTCTTGTCAGCACTTTGACTTACGCTCAGGAGGTTGTGACAGAGACCTTCCACAAGATATACATCTTTGATCTGAGGTCCATCCTTTGCACCATTGTCTTCAATCCCAGCAATCTTTCCAAATCAGTTTCCCCCAAAGGTGACTTTGCTACCTGGAAAGATTTTTGCCGTGTCTTCCAAAATAAACCAAGTTCAAAATGATTTGTAGTGATAGGAACCTGGGTCGTTTCCCCAACGAATTTGCAGCAAGTTCGATTAACAACAATAATAGCCAAACAGAACAGTGACAATGGGGGTTTTTGGTTAACAGATTATAACGAAAACTAATAGAAATAGAAACAGAATGAAACGAAGATTAAACAGATAAACAGAAGATTAACCCGTGATTTCGAATTCCACAAACTTCCTTCCTTGGACGAAAAACAATTGAACAAACTCGTGATTGATTCTGGGACGAACCAGAAATCTCTCGTTCGTCCAGAAATTCCCTCAACTAAACGATCGTTTAGCGTTTATCCGAACATCGGTGTGTCACTGTATGATCGCACAGAAAACACTCAAACCCAGTTCGAATTAAGTCCTTGGGATTTCTCAATCTGGGCATTAAATCTAACACCCAATCCGAATGCAAATCGAATCCGAAATTACAAAACAGAACCGAATTTGTTACCGTTAAGAGCGAGTCCTCTGGATAGTGGAATCCTTAATCCGTGGGCTAATCACCAAGCTTAGCCCAGCATGGCTATGCAGAACGAAAATGGAGCAGAAATGAAGAAGTTCATGACGAACACGAAGAACTCAAGAACGGATGAAGAACAACTGAGAGAATTTGAAACTTGTGTTTTTGATCCACTAATCGGGTAAAAACGTGAATGAATATGTTTGTGGCAGCTGCCTTACTTAAAAATAACCTAAAACGAAATGGGCTCTCATAGTTTTAGCCCAAAACAGAAATAAAATAAAACTGGACTTAAATTACAAAATTCGGGTCCAAAATAAATCTAGATTTGTACATCCGACTTGGGCTCCAAAATCGACTGCCCTCTTGACCGAATTTGCTCTTTATGTCTTCATAACAATTGTAGCTCTCTGAATCATCTGAAATATGAGACAAAAATGAGGGAAATCCGATGTCTGGTTCAAGAGTTATGGTAGAAATAGTGAAGCAACACAAAACTGGGATTTTATTATTAAAAATGGCTAAAATGCAATAAAAGGCCCAAGGCCCAAGGCCCAAATAAACATAAGAGCCATTATTTATTAGCTAAAGGGTCCTAAATTATTATTCAAGAGACAAAAATAAGTGTATAAAATATTCAATTATCACTACCATCTTTTGATCTCATTGCAACAAATTTGCTCTGATCCCCTGTCATGTGTCTGAAGCACCCATTTTCAAGGTACCACTTGTTAGTTCTTGATGGTCTCAGACAAACCTGCAAATTATAAGAGATTAAGTTTTAGGTACCCATTTTTTCTTGGGTCCTTTGGGGTTAGTTTGGGCCTTAGGAACATAGGTTCCCTTTGGTACCGACTGATAGTTGCCAACAAGTTTATCTATTTTATCTTTCTTATGAAAACAAGATGAGGTATTGTGTCCCTTTCGGTTGTAGTAATTACAGTGAGCAAAAGGATTTGAAGTGTGAACTGTTTTCTGAAAATAGTTCAAATAGGATTTTCCACCAGTTTTCTTCTTCCCTTTCTTTTTGTTAAAAATAGGGTTGTATCCTATGCCTGATCGATCATTTGTAAACCTTTGGGTTTTGAAAATAACATTAAGTATTTCACTACCATTAGTGAACTTCTCAAGTGTTTTCGTGAGGTAGGAGTTTTCTTTTCAAGATTAGGGCACTTTTTGCAAATAGAATTTTCGTTGGATGGAGGATAATCTTTCTTCTCAATTAATTTGATTTTCCTCTTGGAGGCAATAAATTCTTTTACAAGCTTTTCAAATTCAAAATGTAGCTCATTATACTCAGAAAGTAATTCATCATAAGAGGGTTCAGAATCATATACCTCTTCATCATTTTCTTATTGCTCTTCTTCTACAACTAGGCAAACATTAGCAACTTCTCCTTCTTCCTCATTCTCTTCTTCGTCTGAGGAGATGTCTCCCCATATGGCAGATACATAGGCTTTCTTTTTGAAATGATTGAATTTCTTCTTCTTCTAGGTTTCTTTGTCTTTCAGCTGAGGACATTCTGATTTGTAATGTCTCGGCTTTTCACACTCGTAACAGATTACTCGATCTTTATCCATGAATTTGTGTCTGTTACTTGAGCCTCCTTTTTGGAATCTATCTCTGAAGCCTTGGTCTTTCTTATAAAACTTCTTGAATCTTCTTATGAACAAGCCCATTTCGTCATCGTCATCTTCTTCATCTCTGGGTTCCTTTTCTTTCACAGCGTTGAGAGCTACACCTTTTCTTTTATTGGTGTTAATTTCATCCAAGCCCTTCTTGAATTTGAGTCTGCTTTCATATTCAGATAAGCTTCCGAATAGAGCAACAACTGAATTCATTGATTCACCACGAGCTTCTTTGATTGCAGTGACCTTAGCTTCCCAATCTTTAGTCAAGATATTGAGAATTTTTCTAACTTGAGGACCTTGCTCATATATTTTACCCAGAGTAGCTAGTTGGTTGATCAGATAAGTATAATGAAGCTGAAATTCAGAAATAGACTCTCCAATCTTCATTCGAAGAAGATCATATTCAGTCATTAGAGTGTTTATGCGATTCTCCTCTATGCCGGAGGTTCCTTCATAAGCTGTCTCCAATGCTTTCCACATTTCTTTCGCAGTTGACAAATTGCATATTCAAAAGTACTCTTGCTAACTAAGAGCACTTTGTAACATCAAAACAACTTTACTATTAAGTGTTATCTTTCTTCTATCATTCTTATCAAATTCTTCTTTTGACTTAGGAACAACGATTCCACCTTCAATCCTTGTCAGAACGTAATCTTCATTCTCTATTACTTGCCAGAGACCATACTCAGTTGCTAGCACAGACACTTTGAATTTTGCTACCAATGCTCTGATACCAAATGAAGATGAAATATCACCTAGAGGGGGGTGAATAGGTGATTATAAAAAATATTTCATTAAGGCTGAAGAACTTAAAATAGAAACAGAGAGAAGAGCAATGGACACAAAAGATTATACTCATTCCGTCCAACTCTTTGACCTACATCCAGTCCCCAGAAACACTCTGGCATTTCCACTATCTTTCCAACACAGATACAATTACACACTCTACACTCGAAGTAATCATCTCACTCTAGGATTCACTCCCCCTTCCAAGTTGTAATCGTACACCTACACTTAAGGTTCCACAACCTTAAGATTTAACAAATAAACAAATAATGAAATAAGTGTTTAAACTCCTCACTGAGTAGATAATTGATAAATAATGAAGTACAAAGAAATATCTGAAGATATTAAATGAGAGTAATGAAACAGAAGATTGCAATAAGTTCGTATTGAATGTGCAGAGTTTCTGTAGATTGTGAATTCCATGCTTCAGGCATTTATAGTTGTTGCTATTTATGATCGTTGGTGAAGCTTGAAGATTAACCGTTGTGACTCTTGAATATAGCCGTTAGACAGATGAAGCTTGGTTAATACTTTCGCTGATAATGATCCGGGTGGATTTGTGCCGTCACCACATTCTTTCATTCCTTCTGTTTTTCCCATTATGAAATAGCATTTATTGCGAGATAGGAATAGCAGGAATGTCTTTCGGATCATTAGAGGACTGGTTGCTTTGATTGTGTCTCGATATGGCAACTGCATTTAATGCCTTCTGACACAAAAATTGTTTTACAACAATTTGTTGTTAATCCGAGATTTAATCATCTAAACCTCATTTAGAAAACTGATTAAAAGCATTTAAGAATAGTAATGAGAGATGATTAGAAGAAATTAAATCATAATTAGTTGATTTTGATTTTCGAAGACGGTGATTTGAAAAACAGGGAAGATATGATTCTAGTTAAAAAGAATATGCCTAGAGGCATATTGACTGGAGGCATTTTGACTTCACTCGAGGTAAGAATAAATTAGTTGAAAATCATGTTGAAAATATTTTGCCTTGAGTCAAAATAAGATGCCTAGAGTCACAGTTCCTAGAGGCAACTATGACTTGACTAGAGGCAAAAATGGAATCATCATGATAATGAGTAAAAGAATAATTTTCCTTGAGTCATGCGTTGGATGCCTTGAGTCATATTGCCTAGAGGAAATTATGAGATGACTAGAGGCATAAATCGATTTTAGCATAATAACAAGATTGTCATTAGATGCCCTGAGTCAAATAAATTGATGCCTGGAGATAAGAGAAATGCCTAGAGGCAAGATGCCTTGAGGCAAGTCACTTATTGCCTAAAGGCAAGAGTTTATCGCGGAAGAGAAGAGTCTCTGGAGGAGTTGCCTGGAGTCATCATGACTTGCCTTGAGTCATGTGACTGGAGGCATTTATAAAATGCCTTGAGTCATGGTGACTTGAGGCATTTATAAAATGCCTTGAGGCACACAATTCGTAGAGACCAATAATTTGAACGATAAACTAGAAACCTTGAGGCAATTAAATAAATGACTCGAGGAAAATTGATTTTACCTTGCGGCAAGCCTTTTCAACACTTATTAACTTCAAGTTAAATTACTTTTACCTCAAGGTAGCAAAGTGGAAAACATTTAAACGTTGAAGCATATAACTCGATGCACATTTATTTGACTAGAGGCAAAATGAAACTTCAAATTTTTATTGAAATTTAATATTTAATTACATTATAATTGTTATCATCAAAACACCAAAAACAAGAGAACTAACAAAAAGTTGTTCATATAGATATTTGAGTTGTTAATATAGATATTTAAGTTGTAAATAAGGTTCACCATGTTGGGATCCATACACACAACAGAAGGAGTTCATCCATTAAAACTTATGAATCACATAGGAGGATCTATCAACGACGTTTAAATCGGGTTAGAAAAGAACAGTACCATTCAAGCTCGTGAGCGTCTCGTTCAATTCGAACTTGTGTGTGTCCTACTCGATCAACAGGAGTCGACTCTACGAATCCACTCCCTGCACCGATATCCACACCGAAGAGCTCTCCAACACGGACGACTGCGTGCTAGCGTCCTCAAGCTTTGCGTCACACGTCACTCCTCTAGGGTTTTTCGCGGCTCGTCAGTTCATTATTTTAATACGACTAGATCAATATCTCTTATAGAGTTTCTAAAACCCTAATTGGGCCGTATTAAAATATTCAAAATTAATCTCAATTAATCTTGAATTCGAATTTTAGATTAAAATAACATTAATTAAATCTGTCCAACAGATCTAATCTAATTTATTTATTTTAATCCAAAATAAAAGCCTGCCGATTTAATTTATCTTTATAAATTAAATCTAAGATATGATATCTATTTATTTAATTAAATCTGAGATACTATATCTCAATTTAAATTAAATCTAAGATACTATATCTCTTTTGAAAATTAAATCTGAAATACAATATCTCTATTTGTTCCAGTTATTTAATTTATCAAATAAATTAAATACAAAATAAATATTATATAATAATATTATAATCTATATTATTATAATATCATTATTATTTAATTATGATATATATATATATATATATATATATATATATATATATATATATATATATATATATCCATTCTAGATTAAACGTTGTATTTAGTAAATTCTAAACATATCTAAGATTCAATGAATCTGGACACTATTGCTCGTGTTGGGCTATTCTTGTGTGAAACCTGCAGGTCCACATGAGATTGGCAGCGGACCAATACTGTACCAGCCCACAAGTCGCAAGTGGCCTCTAGAAAGACATTGCGACTAACCAAATCATATGGGGAACAATGATGATACTACCCATCATACAACCATGTCACGTCCCTTTTGTCACGCGATAATTTGGTCAAGGATGAAGCATGGATAATGTCAACCTCCTGTTCTTGACCATTACTTTCTCGATTCTTGAATAGTCTAACAATTGAAATGGAAACTCCTTTCCATCGTAGATGGCCATACATTTCTAAGACTCACTTATCGAGGGGCCTAGTATTATCTCTCTACAAATGTGAGCGACAAATTTCATCTCGACCATTCACATTTCTCTACATGAAAACACTGATCCCGATCCAAACCTTTATCATCACCCAGTCAAAGGTGACTTTTGACTATGTCAAAGATCAGCGACTATCATGTAGGAATCCATGATGATCTCAGGTCAAAGGGCATTGTGACGTGGTTATACATGAGAAAAGATTATGACTTAATGCATGCAGTTTTCTCATGGTGGGTCGGCCCAGCACCTTATACTCTTACAAGTGCCTATGACTTTGATTCGTATCTCCATACTCATCAAAGTCATACTGGTCTTATTTCATCTTTGCTCCTGCATAGATGACCGACCAGAGACATTTAGGACAATCTATATGATATGTCCAAGGATACAGTTATCACTATAAACATGCAAATAAAATGATAACTAAATGAATAATACTTTAAATGACATTAACGTTTAAAGTACAATGACTTACTCCTAGGGCATAATTTCCAACACACCGGAGCTCCAGCGGTCTCATATATTATTTTAAATTTCTCAAGCAAAAAACTTTTAGATATTGTAGTTGTTAATATAGATGATAAAGTTGTAAATAAGGATTATTGGAGCTCCGGTGGTCTTATATATATTTTAAAATTTCTTAAGCAAAAGTTGTTAATATAGATACTAGAGTTGTTAATGTAGATAATAAAGTTGTAACTAGTAAATATGGTCGACCGGAATCGACAGTCTCATAATTTTGAATTTCTCAAGAGAAAGTCGTCGATATAGATACTTGAGTTGTTAATGTTGGAAATTATGCCCTTAGGGAAAGTCACTGTACTTTAAACGTCATCAATACTTAAAGTATTTCTCCTTTTGTTTTTATATTATTTGTACGTTTGTTATGATAACTGTATCCTTGGACATATGATATAGATTGTCCTAAATGTCCCTGGTCGGTCATCTATGCGGGAGCAAAGATAAAATAAGACTGGTATGACTTTGATGAGTATGGAGATACGAATCAAAGTCATAGGCACTTGTAAGAGTACAAGATCTTTGGATCGACCCACTATGAGAAAGCTGCATGGATTTAGTCATAAGCTTATCTCATGTATAACCGCGTCACAATGCCCTTTGACCTGAGACCATCATGGATTCCTACATGAGAGTCGTCGATCTCTCGACCTAGTCAAAGTCACCACCATGTGATGATAAAGGCTGGATTGGGATCAAGTGGTTTTCATGCAGAGGAATGTGAATGGTTTAGACGGAATTTGTCCCTCACATCTGTAGAGAGATAATACTGGGCCCCTCGATGAGTGAGTCTGAGAAATGTATGGCCATACTATGATGGAAGAGAGTTTCCGTTTCAATTGTTAGACTACTTAACAATCAAGAAAGTAATGGTCAAGAACAGGAAGTTGACATTTTTCATGCCTCATCTTTGACCAAATTATCGCGTGACAAAAGGGATGTGACATAGTTGTATGATAGGTTGTATCGTATCATCGATCCTCATATGAATTGGGTAGTCGCAATGTCTTGCTAGAAGCCGCTTGCAACTTGTGGGCTGGTACAATATCGCCCTCGCCAATCTCATGGGCTCGAGTCGCACACAAGAATAGCCCAACACGAGCAATAGTGTCCGCATTCATTGAATCTTAGATATGTCTAGATCTAATGAATACAACATTTAATCTAGGATGGATATATATATATATATATATATATATATATATATATATAAATATATAATTTCGAAATTAAATAATAATATTATCATATATAATATTTGTTTTGTATTTAATTTATTTGATAAATTAAATATTGAAAACAAATAGAGATATTGTATCTCAGATTTAATTTTCGAATAAACATGTAGTATCTCATATTTAATTGAGTTGAGATATAGTATCTCAGATTTAATTAAATAGATGGATATCATATCTCAGATTTGATTTATAGAAATAAATAAAATCAGCAGGCTTTTAATGTGGATTAATTAAATAGATTAGATTAGATCTGTTGGACAGATTTAATTACTATATTTAATCCAAATTTGAAATTCAAGGACTAATTGATATTAGTCTTGAATATTTTAAAACGACCCAATTACGGTTTTAGAAACTCTATAAATAGATATTGATTTAAGTCGTATCACAAGAATGAACTAACAAGCCTTGAAATAAATCCTAGAGAGAAAAACGAGAGACACAAAGTAAGAAGGCGCAGCGCTCATGTGCTGTACGTGTTGGAGAGCTATTTGTGTGGATACCGGTAGAGGAGTGGATTCGTGAGAGCTCCGCCTCTTAGAGATTGATCGAGCAAGACGGTGTTAGCCCACGTGTTTGCAAAGGTTGTTCACGAGTTCGCATAGGTACAGTTTTCCTAACGAACCTTGATTTAAACGCCGTTGATAGATCCCCTTTGGGATTCACAAAATTTTAAATGGATGAGATTCCTTCCGCTGCATATACGAATCCCAACAGTGGTATCAGAGCCAGGTCAACCGTGCATTTAGATTGGGTTTTCCATATGTGAATACATGTGATGTATGTAATGTTTAACCGAATTTGTTATGCATTCAAATCGATAGTTCGTGTTAGGGTTTTCTACATGCGATTATATGAGATATATGTATGTTTAAAACTGAATCTTATATGGTTTAAATCGATATATGATAAACCGATTTTTGATGCATTTAAATCGAAAGTTAGGACGTTCGGGTCACACAACTGTTTAGTGTAGTTTTGAATTTTTCAGATCCGAAGACGATCATGTTGAATCTTCGGTCACGTTTACACCTAGGTCGCATTTCTAAAACATCCACACCTAGCGGGACTGCCATGACTAACTGTTCGTAGCGTGAGAATTTAAATCATGATATTATATTATAGATTATGAATTTAATTCATTATGATTTGGATTTTCCAATTCAAGTTTGGATTGGGCCTTTCTTGTGAGCAATTAAATTAGGGTTGGACTCTTATAAAGTGCTGATTTCTTATGTGCCTTTTTTATGGACGTTTTTTGAAGAAAGAAAAGGAAATAAATGTGATCCATCATCTTAAATGCAATCCAACAATCAATATATGAATATGATTCATCATATTAAATTCAATCAATGAATCAATATGTGAATTTAATGTGACTTGGTTGATAAGAAATTAATATGATTCATCATATTAAATTCAATCAATCAATCTATATAATATGATATCATGACTTGAATTTAATATGACTTGGTTGACAAGTAGTGGACTCCAACAATCAAGATATGAATATTATTCATCATATTAAATTCAATCAATCAATCAAGATGTGAATTTAATAAACTCGATAATTTAATCATGATATTTTCTTTCATATTGTATGAATTAATATTTGTTGTGATTAATTATTCAAAGTTGTTTGGATATGGTGAATAACATGACTCTAGAATTTACAAATGTTGTATTATTTAAATATTGCCTGCGAGCCATGCCTCTCTCTAAATATTCTTGATGTACATTCTCTTCTCATCTCACTCCCCTCGTATGTTAAACGAGGTTTCTCTTGATGTATTTCTCTTTTCTTATTTAGAGAAGTCCTCCCAGTGGCTTTAGAGGTTTTTAGGTTAGGTGAGTCATGTTGTGTCATAGTTTTAATTATGTTTTGATTTGATCACTGCATGATTAATTTAGAATTTATATGACATACAATATAATAGTGATTGCATTCATATAAGTAGAATTAATAGGATTAATTAAATTATATCAAATATACCCTCTAAATAAAATCTTAAGTCGTAATGTCATCAATTAATGAATACTTGTCAAAACCTAGATCGCCCATTTGTTTGTTCTACCAAAGTGGATGCACTTGAGTTATCTTGGTGAGACAAGAGTGGGTAGTGGTGATACTCAACATTCATTATTGTCTTGACTTAATTGAGATTATCAAAACGGTTTTGGATCTCAAGGCATTAGATGGGATTAAACATGCCAGGTCATATGATGATCGAATCCCATAAAGATCTAAGAGTTACATGTGATGTAATTGGCAAAGAGGTTGGCTACCTAAATAACTTGATTTTAAGCGTCCTGCCAAAACGGACTTAAATTTAAGCCAAATGTGGATCTTAGCCCACTAATTATAATGAGGGTTGTTAATTCAGCGGGAGACTACTAATTAAACTTTGCATATAATTTAGTTGTATAATCATATCGTCTAGTAATACCGCAACACCATTAATGCGATCAGTCATTGAGAAGGACGAACTCGATGAGACAAACTTTCTTGACTTGTTTGGGAACTTAAGAACACGAAAGAAATGAGTATCTCATAGATCAATTCATTCCTTACGAGCCTGCAACCGATACTCCAAGAGCTCAGAGAGATGCTTACTCGAAGCATGAGAATGACTCTGTGGATGTTGGATGTCTGATGCATGGGATGCTCAAAACTGCTGCGTAGAGCCTTAAAAAGAGGGCCAACACTGTTTTGATGGTTCAGAAAGGAAGGGGTATGAAAAGGAAAGCCAAGAAGGCAAAGCCTCCGAAGGATGGGGTTTGCTTCTTCTGCAATGAAATTGCTCATTGGAAGAGGAATTGCAGACTCTACATCGAAGATCTGAAAATAACAAGAAGGATAGTGAGGCTATCACTTCAGGTATCTATGTCATAGATATTCACTTCTCTACTTCCTCAACATGGGTATTAGATACTGCGTGTGGTTCTCGCATTTGTATAAACGTGTAGGATCTCAAGGACAGTAGAAAATTGAATGGACATATCTATGACATAAACTACCAAAAGGATCAAGTCAAATGATTTGAATTCGACCTACCTATGGCACTATCGTCTAGGCAATATAAATGAGAAACGCATTTCCAAACTCCATCAAGATGGATTTTCTTAACTCATTTGATTTTGAATCATTTGATAAATGTGAGTCTTGTTTATTAGGAAAGATGACAAAGGCACCTTTTACTGGGCGTAGTGACAGGGCCACTGATTTGTTGGGCCTCATACATATTTGATGTCTATGGACCAACGAATACATCTGCCAGAGGAGGTCATTTGTACTTCATTACATTTATAAATGATTTTAATAGGTATGGGTATATCTACCTAATCAAACATAAGTCTGAAACATTTGAAATGTTCAAAAGGTTCCAAAATGAAGTGCAAAACCAGCTTGGCAAAACAATTAAGGCACTTCGATCTGATTCGATGGTGAATATTTGAGCCAAGAATTCATTGACCATCTTAGGAGTTGTGGGATCATCTCACAACTTACTCCTCTAGGAACACCCCAAGGAATGGTGTTTTTGAGCAGAGGAATCGAACTCTATTAGATATGATTCGATCTATGATGAGTCAAACAGATCTTCCACCTTCTTTTTGGGGCCATGCCCTAGAAACAGTTGCGTTCACACTAAATCGAGTTCCGTCAAAGGTAGTTTAAAAGACACCATATGAGATATGGACTGGGAAGAAACCCTGTTTGTCATTTTTTAAAATTTGGGGATGTGAGGTTTACGTTAAACAACATGCCTATGATAAATTATCATCCAGATCCTCAAAAGAAAACTAAAGGATACTATGTCTACAACCCTACTGATAATAAAGTATTTTTTATCCAAAATTGTATCTTTTTGGAAAAAGAGTTTATCTCTAAAAGAACTAGTGGGAGTAAGGTGTACCTCGAAGAAGTTTGAGAGCCACAAGACAATGTAGAACCACAGATGGAAAACAGAGAAGACTTACAACAAGTTGTTGAGCCTACTCAAGTAACACAAGGCCCACGAAGGTCCGATAGATCACGGCTACAGCCTTAGAGATATGGATTTCTAATTACTGGAAATCGTGATGTTTTGCTCATCGAGCAGAATGAGCCAACTACCTATCGAGATGTCGTGGTGGGACCAAACTATGAAAAATGGTTAAATGCCATGAAGTCTGAAAAGCAATCCATGTACGACAATGAGGTATGGACCTTAGTCGATCCACCTGAAAGTATAAAAAACTATTGGGTGCAAGTGGGTTTCAAGGAGAAAACTGACATGGATGGCAAAGTAAATGTCTTCAAGACTCTACTGGTTGCAAAAGGATTTACTCAAACTCATGGTGTAGGCTATGATGAAATCTTTTCCCCAGTTGCAATAGCCAAATCAATCAGAATCCTTCTTGCCATTGCAGCATATTATGACTATGAAATATGGCAGATGGACGTCAAAACAACCTTCCTTAACGGAAAGCTGCTTGAGGATGTGTACATGACACAGCCTAAAGGCTTTGTGCGTCCAGAGGATTCTGGTAAAGTATGCAAACTTCAAAGGTCATTTATGGATTGAAGCAAGCATCTCGGAGCTGGAATCATCGTTTTGATGAAGTAGTCAAAGAGTTTGAATTCATTCAAAACATTGATGAACCTTGTGTTTACAAGAAGGTTAGTGGGAGCATAGTTCAATTTCTAGTGCTTTATGTAGATGACATCCTACTTATTGGGAATGACATTCCTACCTTGCAGAGTGTCAAGTCTTGGTTAGAAAAGTCTTTCTCAATGAAAGATTTAGGCGAAACCACTTACATCCTAGGGATCAGGATCTATAGAGATAGATCCAAGAGGCTATATGTTACACCCCTACCGGCCTCGCCCTTTCGGGTGGCGAGTTAGCCATTATCAGTCATGAACATCCCTCTGTATCAACAAAAGCTTATGGAGTCCAACAATGGCCCCCAGAGTAACCGTTAGTACTCAAATACTAAATGTGTAAAGTGTATGCTGGTAACCATGCCAAATATGAAGTCAACAGTAATATGCCAAACATACCACATATGCAAACAGAATACATACAACACCGACTACCACGTGCCGTCAGGCTGCCTTATCAAGGCAAGCCCCGGACTTACCGAAGTCACTACCCGTAAAGCTGCCTACACCAGGACAGCCCTGGATCTATCGACCTGTATAGCCGCCATTCAAGGCCGGCCTCGGACCAATCGTCCTCAGCGCTAGGAATCACATAACTCTGTATGCGTATTTGGCAAAACATATAAAAAAACACACATGGCAAATACAAACATACAACAAAACACATAAAGATATCTGAGTAAAGCAGTTACTACCTGGAGGGGGTTTGTACCATCTTAAAATTTTATTGGGCCCACTAGCTCCCTTAAGTGTGGTTCAGCCCTAAACAACCCCTAAAGCCTCATTTTAGCATTTTCCAAAAATACTCTTACATTTTCCGTAAAAATCCGAGCCCCTCTTGAACTTCCAGAAAATCCAGGATTTCTGGTCCAACTTGTAACATTTTTAATAAATTCTAAAAAACTCATATTAACATGAAACCAACACCATCCGAACCGTTAAAATGTCTAGTTTCCAGTAAAAATAATCAAAGAAATCATAAGTACACCTATTTTAGCGTGTAGCTAGAATTTCGATTTATGGTCCGATTCGCTCCCCTGTTTCCAGACCCTTTTGCAACAATTTATTTCACCCAGTATAGTTATCCAAAAATCTTCATATCATATACAAAAATCATGCCCCGGATGTCTATTGTATTCATGTAAACTTTCATCTCAAAATAAGGTTGTTTACTATTTTAAAAACGAGTTTGAAGCTTCTCTGCTCAGATTTCCAGAATCTGGCAGCAAGCCCTTACTCCGGGTTTTTCGGTTTTTTCGACTTCGGAAACTTAAGCCATGACTAAACCCTACACAAAACCACGTTCCAGAGCCATTGGAAGCCTCAAAAACACAAGAATCCAACCAAAAACCTAAGCCCTTACTCCTTGGACGAAAATACCATAGTAAGAACTTAGAGTAAGGTTTTTCGATGTTACCTAAGATCGAAGAATCATCGGGTGTTCTTGGTATCTTGGAGCTTGAGCTTTGGCTATGGAGGTTGCTGATCCTTATCTCTTGGTCTGAAAAATTTCGTGCCTCTAGGTTTAAAATGAGGAGTTAAAACACCTTTTTAATAAAAAGGTAAATTTGATTTGGTAATTTAGAATTAACTGGCCTAAGTTTCTGTCCATTGTGTAATAAACTGGATCTGATTCTTGACTTTTTCTCCAAGTCATTCCAGAAAATTCCAGGGTTATCTAGGGAGATGACAAGTGGCGTTTTCCCCTGAAAATATCTGGATATTTTCGTTTTAATTGGGGAAAATTACCTACTTTGGCCCGGAATTTATGAAAATTACCAATTTTGACCCGGAACTTCTTTATTATCCTTTTCTTTTTCCCCAAGTTTTCTAGACTCTTCCTAGAGCTAGGTGGCGCCTTCTGGACCCCTCAACCCAGATCCCATTATTTTCTTTTATTCTTCCTAATTTATCTGATTAATTCCCCTTTTTCCAGCCAGTGGGTCCCGCAGCTTGTCTTTTTGACTGATTTTTACTTTCTCTCTCTTCAAGCACGTTTTGAATCATTATGGGGGCTAGGTGGCGCTTCTTTGGGCCCACCAAATCCGTCCCCTTACTTTTTTCTTGTCTTTTCCACTTTATCCGGCCCAATCTCCTTCTACCGGTCCACGTAGGTCCCGCTGGTCAACAGGGTGTCTCCCTTTGCACTTTTCTTCAACATTTCAGATATTTTATCTTCTGAGTGGACATGCTTAGGTGGAGCCTACTTGACTTCTCAAATTGGCCCCTGCCTTGTCTTATTTAGTCCAAAGGAAACCCTTAATTGAACCTTGTCGGCCCTTTTTCAACCGGTTAGCATCCTGTGGGACCCGTATTCTGTGTTTGGGCCTGAGTATGGATAAAATCATCTGATTTTCCTTCTATCTCTCCATGTGGACGAAAATGGATCCTTATGGGGTAAGGAATTGACTTTTCTACCCCTGTAATCATTACTTACTTTTTTGCTTCCCAGTCTTGTAGTGACACGTGTCTTTAGGTAATAATTACATTGACTTTTCATTCTTATCTCCTCCAAAAACGCAGGAAACCCTTACCAGTCTAGAAAATGTCATGTGCATACCTATTTTAGCACATTTCTGCTTAGCTAAATGTCCCATACCTTAGGGCATAGCTAAATAACATTTTTACCAGTCGATTAACACCGTATAAGTGTTTTTGTACCCTTCTGCACTGTCACTTTAACTTCTACAGCCCTGAACTCTTGATTAAAATAATCATAGGGTATCAATGTTTTATTTCCAAATTTAAATATCACACTTCCTGAACAGGGTCTAGTTGTATGCCTGATATAGACTTATTCTCAAGTCTCTAGGCCCAAAATTCAAGATATTACACTATAGGCCTAAGTCAGAGTACATACATAGACAAGATACTTCATAGTTTTGCTATGCAGTATTCAAAAAGGGGTTACATGCCCATGTCTCATGGCATCCATCTCAGTAAGGATTAGTGTCCTAGTACACCTGATCAAAGAGACCGCATGAGTAAGATGTTAGTTCTCTATTGGTTTTGATGATAACGGACAATTGTGAACACAAATGGAAGTTTGTCTTTGTTAAGTTGAAAAACTTACTGTCAAAGGCAAACTCAAGTTTTGGTTTGGAAACTCGATTTTGGACTTGACAGAGAATAGCTCAAGTTTTTGCAAAGAAAGGAAAACTCGAGTTTGGATATGAAAACTCGAGTTTTGACCATACAGAGAGCATCTAAGTTTTTCACAGACAAAGCAAACTCGAGTTTGGTTTTAACAAACTTGAGTTTTGGCAAGACAGAGAGCTATCAAGTTTTCAAAGATACCAAAACTCCAGTTTCCATTTGGAAACTCGAGTTTAGGCTACACAAAGAGTTCTCTAAGTTTCCAAGCTTTGTTGGAAAATCGAGTTTCAGTTTGGAAACTCGAATTTACAACATACAGAGAACAATGCTCAATTCTGAAATTGTGAAAACTCCAGTTTTGACTTAACAAGGTTTTTCAATGTTTTCTCATAAATGAGGAAAATTGAGTTTAGTTTTGGAAAATCGAGTTTCGGCCTTACAGAGAAGAACTCAAAGTTTCTAAAGTTTTGAAAACTCCAGTTTTGAACAAGCAGAGAAGTTTCCATTTTCAAAGAATCATGGAAACTCGAGTTTCTGTTTGGAAACTCGAGTTTAGACCAAGCAGAGAGTTCTGCTAAAATTGAATATTTTGAAAACTCCAGTTTTGGAATGGAAAGTTTTGAGGTTTTGGACTAAAACATGATTTCTCATCAAAGTTCCAAAACTCGAGTTAGTCACTTAATGACTCGAGTTTTGCACTATTCACAAAACCTGCTTCAAAGACCAAATCGCGATATTCTTCTCTGGAATGAGAAAAATCTAGTTAAGTTTTGGAAACTTGAGTTTAGGCTTTAATGAAAAATGAAAACTCCAGTTTGGAAGAACAAACTCGAGTTTGCATCGCTGGATTTGAATTTCAAGTTGAACAAATTTGCAAAACCTTTGTGTTTGATCCCAATACTTTATATCGTCACTCATTACTGTTCCTAACTATGTTTAATCAGTTTGTTAGTAAGTTTCAGATGATTTAGAAAGGATTAAATGAAGGTTTAGCATAAAGCATAAAGTGACGTCAGCACATTAAATGCAAAGTCCAGAAAACTTGCATTATTTTGGACAATCATTCTCCACACGAATCAAAGGGATTAATGTTTCCTGTCCACATCTAGTAGCTGCTCTTCCAACGGATTAAAAGTCAAGAAGTCAAGCCTGAACTTCTGTGCAGCTGGATTAACCAAAGAGTAGAGAGAGAAGAAGACCAAACCTTCATTAATCCACCTCCAATGTTTCCAACAGTTACATTATGGATTGCAACGGTCATTTAATGCTCTCTTTGTATAAATAGAGTTGCATTCAATTCTTCTCAACAACCAATCTGTGAGAAAACGAAAATAATTCAAGTTTCAACTACTCTTTGAGTTTTCTTGTGACAAGTATCTTTTGATACATTTGTACTTCAGTTTTTATTATTATCCACTCTTTGAGAGAGTTCATTTATTGTGATTCATTCATTGTAAAGAATCTCAAGTCAGGGGACTTGGAGATTGGGTTATTGATTACAACTTGTAAGGGGGAGTAAGTTCTAGTGAGAGAATTACTCTTGAGTTGCAGAGTGTGTAATCAATTGTGATAGTGAGAAATCCCAGAGAGTATGGGGACTGGACGTAGGTCAAGAGATTGGACCGAACCAGTATAAATCCTTTGTGTCTTGCTTCTTTTCTCTATACTCTGTTTATCCCTGTTTTAGTAAACGAAAACAGAGCAATCCGAAAAAGTTTTTAGAATCCCCAATTCATCCCCCCTCTTGGTGATTCAGCTCCGCTTTCATAAGATTCCATATGCCTTCGTTATTGGATCTATCATGTATGTCATGTTATGTACTCGACCGGATGTCTCATTTGCCTTGAGTATGACCAGCAGATATCAACAAGATCTCGGTGAGGATCACTGGAATGCTGTCAAGAATATCCTGAAGTACTTAATGTTGGTTTTGATTAGTTTTGATGATGTCTTATATAGATGTCATTCTTAATAGCAAAAAGGTTGCATACTACATTTATCTTTTACTTTGACTAATTATTATATTTAATGTAGATGCAAAGTTTTATGATGGAGAATGTTGATTGAAGAAAGAAGCTCTTGCACAATATTATGGGAATATCATAATATTAAGGAATCAAGAGGTTATCAAATGATTTTGGGGGATAATCTAGAAGGAGGGAAGAAATTGAAGAAGGAAGAAATTGCAATGCAATGGAATATCTTTATTCAAGTTCTTATATTGATGCTAGCACTACTACAAAATATGGATATTACTACCCTAAAAGACGTCATTATTTTAAAAAAGGAAGTAAAAAGTGAAGGCGGTGGCATTGTCGTAATTATTTACTTGATTTTGAGACTTTAGACAACCTAAATTTTAATTTAGGACGCCTAAAGTTTTTTTGACTACCTAAATTTATTTTAGGACGTCTAAAATGTAATATTTGGCGCAATTTAGGATATTTTTGGCGCGTGGAAAATTTTGGCGACCTTAAAGTATATCGGGACGCCAAAATCGGTATTTTTGGCGACCTAAAAGTATATCAGTCGCCAAGCAATATTTTGGCGACCTAAAAGTATTTCAGTCGCCAAAATCAACATTTTTGGCGCAATTTTGAAAATTTGGGAAATTTTTGGCGCTAGAATTTTTTTTTGCGACCTAAAAGTATATCAGTCGCCAAAGCAGTATTTTTGGCGACCTAAAAGTATTTCGGTCGCCAAAATCAACATTTTTGGCGCAATTTTGAAAATTTGGGAAATTTTTTGGCGCTAGAATTTTTTTTTTGCGACCTAAAAGTATATCAGGTCGCCAAAAGCAGTATTTTTGGCAACCTAAAAGTATTTCAAGTCGCCAAAATCAACATTTTTGGCGCATTTTTGAAAATTTGGGAAATTTTTTGGCGCTAGAATTTTTTTTTTTGCGACCTAAAAGTATATCAGTCGCCAAAAGCATATTTTGGCGACCTAAAAGTATTTCAGGTCGCCAAAATAAGTATTTTTTGTTTCCCTGCTCCTTTATTAATATCCTCTCACCTTTTCATTAGTTAATCGTCCCCCTCTTTCTCTCTCGCACGCATCATCACCATCGCTCTCCCTCGCGCTTGACTTTTTCTCATCCCTTGTTTAATTTCATTTATCCATTCTTTCCTCTACACACCATCCCTCATTTAATTTCATTTATCCCTTTCTCTTCTCATTTGATACCACATACGCCTTCCCCTTCTCTCCTCTGCACCCCACATCTTCTCTTTCGATCTATTCCTACTCCTTCAACACTCTTCGATCTTGCTGGCCGAGGAGACAACAGCGAGGAGATGACGGCACCGGAGTTTGAAAGGATGATGATCTCATGCTTCACTATTGGTGCCATTTTTAATTTCAGGTCCGATCTGTTCTTCCCTTTCCCTTAAATTTTTTTTTTTTTCTGATTCCTCACTTCCATAATATTTTATTCTTCATCGCTCTCTAAATATTAACAAAAGCTTACTCAAACTAATCAAGAATTCATTTTGTCAGTTTCAAACTCTACCAAAAGCAATCCTTCTTTTGATTCATAACCTTTGTTTTGAGACATGTGTTCTATCTTTAAACGTTAGGCATGTGAAATATTCATTTGGATTGTTAGTAATAATGTAGTGTTGGTGTTGATGTATGTATGTATGTATTTGCGTGTCATTGGAGTGAAGAAACCAATTTGGATCGCTGATGAAATTGATTTTTGGCTAAAATAATACATAAAACAACCTAAATTAATTTTAGGATGTCTTAAATCATACATAAGACAACCTAAATTAATTTTAGGACGTCTAAAATCATACATAAGACAACCTAAATTAATTTTAGGAGGTCTGAAATCATACATAAGACAACCTAAATTAATTTTAGGTCGTCTTATATCATACATAAGACAACCTAAATTAATTTTAGGATGTCTTAAATCATACATAAGACAACCTAAATTAATTTTAGGACGTCTAAAATCATACATAGGTCGAAATCATACATAAGACAACCTAAATTAATTTTAGGTTGTCTTAAATCATACATAAGACAACCTAAATTAATTTTAGGTCGTCTTATATCATACATAAGACAACCTAAATTAATTTTAGGATGTCTTAAATCATACATAAGACAACCTAAATTAATTTTAGGACGTCTTAAATGAGGCGTCCTGAATTATATTCAGGACGCCTTACATAAGACGTCCTGAATACAATTCAGGACGCCAAAAGTGAAAAAAACGACTTCCCCCTTCGAGACGTCCCTCTAAAAAGGGACGTTAATTGGGTCTTATTTAGGTCGTTTTTTGTGTTTTTTGTAGTAGTGTAGAAGTATCCAAGATCATATGGAAGCTGGAACGAATCAATTCAGAGTTTAAACCATCAAAAATCAGTTCCAGGATGAGCAAACTCGAGTTCATAACTTGCAAACTCGAGCCTGTAATGTCCTCAGCAACTCGGCACCTCTGGACAAGTCAAACTCGAGCTTAGAACTCAAACCTCAGGTTTGGAACTCCAAACTCGAGCCTATTAGTTGACAAACTCGAGCCTGTAGGCTACTCTGTTCAGCATTTCACTTGGGCGACGTCTGGTAATTCGATGATATCTCCTAAACCAGAGATCGGATTGAGGTGAAACCAGTGGCATATGAAACGATACTCCCAATGAGTCATTTTGATATAAAATGCAATCCAAAAGAAGTTAAAATGAAGGAGATATGAATTTATGAAGTTGACAGTGATATTCACGTCACACAGCAGACCAAACTTCAATGTTTTACGTATATCTCTCCAACCACAAATCCAATTGAGCTGAAATTGGTGGCATTGAAAAGTAGACTCAAAGGGCTTTCCATCGATAGTTGAACCAACCAAACAAGAGTTCAGACCAGGGAGATATGGCCCTCAAAAGTGGACCTTCTGTCAAAGAAGCTAAACTCGAGCCTACAAATCTAAACTCGAGCTCGAGAGTATCAGGGGAAATGAAAATGTTGGAAAAAGCAAAACTCGAGCCTATTAGTTGACAAGCTCGAGTTCGCGGGTTACAGAGAGCTACCAGGTCGCGAAAGTCATCCAAACTCGAGCCTATAAGTGACAAACTCGAGCCTAGACAAGACAGAAAGCAAAAGATGATTTTGAAGAGACCCAAACTCGAGCCTATAATTATAGACTCGAGCCTAGATGCTGAAAAATGTTACAAACTCTAGAGTTTGCTCTGAACCTCCGGTTTGCACCTTGCAGAAGCTGAACCTGACACCTTGCAAACTCGAGCCTACTTAAGCAAACTCGAGTTCATGTCTCTGATGCAGAAAATCAGCGATCCAGAAAGTCTCGTCTCTCATCAAAGAACATCCACATGATTACCCATATGACTTATACTTATTCTTAACATTATTTATATCATTTGTGTACATGTTTGATTATTAAAGCTTGAGAGAACATCAATCTTGTGAGAAATCAAGATCTAGAATATGAACTTGCGCAGATTTTCAGAAACACGAAAGAGGACTGAATCCAATTAGAAACTTGAAGAAACGAAGTTGTCTACTCAATTGTAATGCCTCACCAATGGATTCAAACATTCAAAAACGAAGCAAAAAAAGGCAACATGCTGGAAAGGAGGATAATTATCCTCAAACAGTTAGAAAGCAACGAGACATGATTTGTTAAAGCTATTTTAGGAAACACCGCATCATGGGCAAATATTTAGGACGCTCCAACAGAAAGTCTCCAACTAATAAAGATTATGCAGAAATGGGAATTATGCATAAATGTTCCCAATGACTAAATTTCGAATGGATTTGAATCGAATTATTCCCAACAGCTATATCCTTCATAAATGCTCCCAACGGCTAGAAATTTCGAATGGATTCAAATCGAATGGATATGCAACGGTTCTTTGTTCATAACGGTAATATTTTCAACGAGACAAATGCTTCAAGCGAAGTGAATTCAGTTGTCATAAATAGAAGACGGAGTTGAAGACAGAAAATGCGAGAGAACAAGCTTACATCTTCAACATGCTAATACTCGATCTTTATATCATTTACTCTGTTTTTCAATGTCGTATATCATAGAGAGTGAAATGTTTTGTATTGTACTTCGGTGTTCATCCATACACTTCGAGAGAGAAGATTTATTGTAAACATCCTATCTTTATATTCGTGAGTTACTCAAGATTGGGTGATCTTGAGTGGGAAACACATTGTGTTGATTACGGCTTGTAAGGGAGTGAATCCTAGTGAGAGGATTACTTGAGTGTAGAGTGTGTAATCAAACGAGTGTATTGATTACGGTTTGTAGGGAGTCAATCCTAGTGAGGGTTTACTTCAAGTACAGAACGTGTAATCAAGTTGAAAGAAGATAGTGGATTGAAAATCTCAAGTAGAGCTTGGGGACTGGACGTAGGTCAAGGATTGGGCCGAACCAGTATAAATCACAGTTTGCATATTCTCTTCCCTTATCTCTTACATTCCAGCATATATGTTTGAATGATTGCTTATCACTTTATAAATTATTATTGACATTCAAACTATTTCCAGCAAGTGAATAAAAGTTCTTAAAGTTCTAAGTTTTTAATCAAACACCCAATTCACCCCCCTCTTGGGTGATAGCTAAGTCTTTCACTTAAGAAGGACAAATGACTTATTCTTGGTATATGGTGGATTGGATGATGAACTCTGTGTGACTGGTTACACAGATGTGAGTTTCCAAACTGACCAACATGATCAAAGATCGCAATCTGGATATGTATTCCTTGTGAATGGTGGTGTGGTAAGCTGGAAGAGCTCTAAGAAGAGCACTGTAGCTGATTCTGTAACAGAAGCTGAGTATATAGCAGCATTGGAGGCAGCTATTGAAGCCGTTTGGATCAGAAAGTTCATTATTGAACTAGGGGCTGTTCCTACCATCTCAAATCCAAAAGATTTGTTATGTGACAATAGCGGTGCTATTGCGTAGACCAAGGAGCCTAGGTCACATCAAAGAACTAAACACATACTCAGGCGATTTCATCTTATCAGAGAAATCAATGATAGAGGTGATATAAAAATATGCAAAGTACCAGGAGAAGACAATGTTGTTGATCCTCTTACTAAGCCGCTTGCACAAGTAAACCATGAGCGTCATGTTAGGACAATGGGAATTAGAGTAATTAATGATTGCACCTAGTACAAGTGGGAGTCTGTTGGAAATTATGCCCTAGGGGCAAGTCATTGTACTTTAAACGTCATCAATATTTTAAGTATTTCTCCTTTTGTTATCATATTATTTGCATGTTTGTTATGATAAATGTATCCTTGGACATATCATATAGATTGTCCTAAATGTCCCTGGTCGGTCATCCATTCTGGAGCAAAGATGAAATAAGACAGGTATGACTTTGATGAGTATGGAGATACGAATCAAAGTCATAGGCACTTGTAAGAGTACAAGGTGCTGGATCGACCCACTATGAGAAAGCTGCATGGATTTAGTCATAAGCTTATCTCATGTATAACCGCGTCACAACGCCCTTTGACCTGAGATCATCATGGATTCCTACATGAGAGTCGCTGATCTCTGACCTAGTCAAAAGTCACCTTTCACCGTGTGATGATAAAGGCTTGGATTGGGATGAGTGGTTTTCATGCAGAGGAATGTGAATGGTCAAGACGGAATTTGTCCCTCACATCGCCAGAGAGATAATCTGGCCCCTCGATGAGTGAGTCTGAGAAATGTATGCCCATACTACAATGGAAAAGAGTTTCCATTTCAATTGTTAGACTACTCAAGAATCGAGAAAGTAATGGTCAAGAACGGGAAGTTGACATTATCCATGCTTCATCCTTGACCAAATTATCGCGTGACAAAAGGGACGTGACATGGTTGTATGATAGGTTGTATCGTATCATCGATCCCCATATGAATTGGGTAGTCGCAATGTCTTGCTAGAGGCCGCTTGCGACTT
Source organism: Acacia pycnantha (assembly GCA_025563575.1). Taxonomy (NCBI): domain Eukaryota; kingdom Viridiplantae; phylum Streptophyta; class Magnoliopsida; order Fabales; family Fabaceae; genus Acacia; species Acacia pycnantha. Next base: position 1,318,479 of record JAMWYP010000146.1, read on the forward strand.
GTAGGCTAGTACACTATTGGCCCACTTCCAATCTCATGTGGGCTTACAGGGTCGCACACAAGAGTAGCCCAACACGAGCAATAGTGTCCAGATTCATTGAATCTTAGATATGTCTAAGATCTAATGAATACAACATTTAATCTATGATGGATATATATATATATATATATATATATATATATATATATATATATATATATAATTTCGAAATTAAATAATAACATTATTATATATAATATTTGTTTTGTATTTAATTTATTTGATAAATTAAATATTTAAAACAAATAGAGATATTGTATCTCAGATTTAATTTTCGAATAAACATGTAGTATCTCATATTTAATTGAGTTGAGATATAGTATCTCAGATTTAAATAAATAGATGGATATCATATCTCAGATTTGATTTATAGAAATAAATAAAATCAACAGGCTTTTAATGTAGATTAATTAAATAGATTAGATTAGATCTGTTGGACATATTTAATTACTATATATATTTAATCCAAATTTGAAATTCAAGGACTAATTGATATTAGTCTTGAATATTTTAATACGGCCCAATTAGGGTTTTAGAAACTCTATAGATAGATATTGATTTAAGTTGTATCACAAGAACAAACTAACAAGCCTCGAAAGATATCCTAGAGAGAAAAACGAGAGACACAAAGTAAGAAGGCGCTAGCACGTTGTCGTACGTGTTGGAGAGCTGTTCGGTGTGGATACCGGTAGAGGGAGTGGATTCGTAGAGTCGGCTCCTAGAGATTGGTCGAGCAAGAAGGTGTTAGCCCACGTGTTTGCAAAGGTCGCTCACGAGTTCGCATAGGTACGGTTTTCCTAACGAACATTGATTTAAACATCGTTGATAGATCCCCTTTGGGATTCGCAAAATTTTAAATGGATGAGATTCCTTCCGTTGTGTGTACGAATCCCAACAATTAATATTGATACTAAAGTCGTCAAAAATATGTGAGACCACCATAGCTCCGATTGATTTTATTTGCAACTTGATTATCTCTATTAACAACTCTAGTATTTCTATTAATGACTTTAGTTGGAAATTTTAGAAAAATGTGAAACCGTCTGGGCTCTGGTGAGCCTTATTTACAACTTTAGTATATATATTAACAACTTTTACTTGAAAAATTCAAAAAATAAATAAATAAATAAGAGAGGGTGATTGTTGGAGCTCCAGAGATCGATCACCAAAGCTCCATTAGCCGGCAAGGTCATCGAAGCCAAAGCTCCAACGGCCTTCGGCCAGCAAAGGGTGTGTGATGATCTTTTATTTTAAGAAAAGTAAGGGTAGTTAGGTAATTTATCACATTTATCCAAAATTCAAAATTGCAAGTAAGTACCTTTTGAATTATTGAAATTCAGCATACTTATTTGTCTTTTTTTTAATTTTTACAGTATTTTTCCTGTCATTTTTCCTTTTTTTTATACTCTACTAGGCGAACAAACTTATTGATATATTCGTATAATATGAAACTCGTGGCGCTAGCTTAATTATTGAATACTTATACTCCCTCCGGTTCTAATTATAGGAGCAAATTTTAGAGTTGGTTTTGGTCCTAATTATAATAGCAAGTTTTAACTTTTGTCATTTTTTTCCTATAATACCCCTACTTATATTTTCTCAATAATAATTAAAGACAATAATAATTTAATAATACACCTATATATTTTATAAAGTAAATAATGTTTGCAACTCATTAATGTCATATACACCTAAATTATAATTTTTTATATAAAATAATTTTGTGCAAGTTTTGTCATATTTTTCCCATATCACCCCTACTAATACTTCTTCCACAATAATTAATTTACAACACGCTTATATTCTATCAAGTGAGAGATTCTACCTTATTTTTTATTTTTAAATAAAATAATTTTATTATTCCTTTAAAAAAATTTTTTTTTTGTAACTATCCATCAAAAGTGATTAATTTTTTTGGGAGAATTACACTCAGGTCCCAAGGAAGGAAAAAAATTACAAAAAAGTCCATTGAAATCATAAAATTACAAAAAAGTCCCAAGAGAATTTTTGTTGTAAATACATACATTTCGTGTTGTAAATACATACAAATATTTACAACAGGAAAAGTATATATTTACAACAACACGAAAAGTAATTTTCATTCTGTACAAATAATATTAAAAAACTCCCAAACCATTTACAACAGGAAAAGTATATATTTACAACAACATTTAAACACCTGACCAATTACTTACAATGAAAAAGTATGTATTTACAACAGAAAAAATATGTATTTACAACAACATTTAAAAAATTCTGTACAAATAATATCAAAAAAGTCCCAAACCATTTACAACGAAAAATGTATGTATTTACAACAGGAAATGTATGTATTTACAACAAAAATTTCCTTGGGACTTCTGAGTAATTTTGTGATTTCAAGGGACTTTTTTGTAATTTTTTTCCTTCCTTGGGACCTGAATGTAATTCTCCCTAATTTTTTCCCCTAAAATAACCTAATAAAATATTAATTTCATTATCTTTTTCGAACAATAAAAAAATAAACTTGCATTTGTTATGCCCAATTAAATAGATACTCTCTTGATAGAAAAAATTTTCTTTGAAACAATTCATGGAAAATATACAAAAAATATTTATATACATTTAAAATTCATTTTAAATCTACAACCTAGCATTTCATGATAGTAAAAAATCATTTTGAATCTATAAAAAAATCATTTTTACAAAAATAAATAAATAAACTAGCATTAAACATATAAAAGGTGATTATGTAGACTTTGCAAATGTGTACATAAATTTGTCCTCAAAAAAATGTGTACATAAAAAACAAATATCACTGCAATAGACTAGATTTCATCCCATCAAATACTAAAATAGTGTCTTTATGGAGTATATAGGAGCTTCTCATAAACCCCTCAACAATCTTGAACATTCCTAGATTGTATATACACTTACTGATCAATCTAAAACATGTAACTACATCAACAAAGAACATACTCTGTACATCAACAAAGGAGTATCTAAAATTGCATCAAGCTTAAAAGTAGTGTCATCTATCTTTGACTTAATTGAAAGACCTTTTATTCCACATTTAGAGGGATCATTATTCTTGACCATGTGCTGTGTCATCAAAATGCAACTTGCTACTCTCCATCTATCCAAGCTACCCAAAGAGAGGCCTGCAATACAAAGAGAGTCACAACTTTACGTACTCTCCCACCTTAACTATTTGACAATAAGAGATAGGAGATGGCTTTACGGTCTTCATTACTCAAAAACTTACATTGATTACCTGAATCTAAAAATGTAACAATGACAAGCCATGATCTAGATGAATTGTTCATAAAGGTGTATGTAGCTGATTATGTGAAGACACATAAGATAAAGAACCATGTGTTTGCTCAATGCTTCATTTGGACTGAATAACGAATCATTTACTCTATAAAATAACCCAACTGACACACGCATTATTATTTTCATTATTCCCATCACCCTCACCTATCATATAACTAAGGTCGTACCATCTGCTATATGCTTAATATTAATGTGGCTCCCCCTTACAATAATTATTTCCTTTGTTGGTTGGATCTCGTGTTGGAAGATATTTTTATAAAGCAAGATGGACATAAATATCCAACATATATATGACATATGCAATTATTCGAACAATCTCCAAATATGAAAACTGGGCATGGACAGGATGAGTGAAGGAGTAGTTGATACAATCTCCAAATATGAAAACTGACTTTTGACCTCTGGTAATATTTTCATGGCTGGATAAATAGTGCAGATCTAAAATGAAAAGAATTCTATTGTTCTCTGACACGTTAAATGGTTCCATACATGGTAAGCTAATTAAGCATTCTAAAATATATCAGCAGCCTTAATTATCAGAATTATATAACATTATTTGCTGTCAAAGTGACTTGTACGAATATGAATACCATCACCACCACCAAACAAGAGCCACTGGTGCAACTTTTCTTGCTATTTTTGCTATGATATGAGCACTGGCACATTATGATGCCTTTTTCCCCCTTTCCCCAAGAATCCAGCAATAATTTCTTGCATCAAAGACTCCTCCCAGATATGTATAATCAGAAACCCCCTCCTCAAGAAATATAATTATGCAACTTGTTTTTCCCATTTGGGTGAAAGAGACTTGAAGTTTCTGAGAGTAAAAATGGTTAAAAAATAACAAAAAGAAAGAATGGAGGAAGGAAGTGGAAGAGCTAGGTGGCCAAGGCTATGAATATAATAATGCAGCACAACAGTGACATCTTGTTGGTATTTAATAAGATTAGATTGGAGAATCTAGTTCTTGGGTTTTAAAAATGGCGTTACAAAGTTTGATTCTGTGTGTGAATGGAAAACCCAATAGCCTAGAGCCGATCTAAAGTCGTAGTTTTGGGGGAAATTTGGCAATCAGGCACAGGGCACAGATTGTGACATCTTGGATTGTAATTAAATTCACAAACATACTTTCGAATCTTAAATTTTTATTTTTTGTCAACACGATCGTGAAAGTATAATAACTAAAATAAAGAGCCTGGGGTTTACATCTAAATTTAAGCATAGTACTCCTACTTCCTAATGCATCTAAGCATGAGCATCACGACTCCTACTACTGTAAATCAGTAAGCTAATGACAGAATACAAATACTTAAGTGTTTAGAGAATGACAGAATAATCCTATTGAAATCTACATTACATTTATTTACTCATTATATCTTTTTTCAACCCCAAAAGCAATTGAGATACTCCAGAAACAGGACATTATATAATGCATTTCCAATCTGGGATATGGAATCTACATCCAGAAACAGGACACAACATAATGAATTCTAGAAGGGAAGAAACATGCATATGCATTATAGGACTGGATCAAAACCAATGTTTGAAAATTACCGTTAGTTTCAGATGCATGAATGAGTTCCTCCTCAATTTCTTGTTCAATACTCACTAGTGCAAAAAATGGATTTAAGACCGCCTCATTTAAAGCGGATCATCGACGCCCCGGTCTTAAAGGTGTGACCGGTGACAGTTTTGTAAATAAAAAGAAATTCTTATACAATAAAGGGCTTTAAGATCGCCTCATTTAGAGCGGATTATCGACGCCCCGGTCTTAAAGGTGTGACCGGTGGCAGTTTTGTAAATAAAAAGAACTTCTTATACAATGAAGGGCTTTAAGACCGCCTCATTTAGACCGGACTAACGATGGACCAGTCCTAAAGCTATGACCGGTGGCAGATTTGTAAATATAAGGAACTTCTTATACTGGATCATTTTTTCATAGCTATTATCCAGACCTGTTAAAATAACAACCGGTCTAAAAATGTTATTAAAAAAATTGAAATATCAATTACTTTATGGAGAAATCTCATACAGCCAGACTTATATTTTATACACTCTAAAATAATACGGAAATATTTAAATATAAAGGTATTAAAGTTTTAAGACCGAACATATATAATAGCCGGTCTTAAAAGGTAGACTTTTAAGACCGGACGTAAAATATGGCCGGTACTAAAGTTTAAATAAAAAATTAATAAATGTTAAGACCAGAGTTACAAAATGATCGGTCCTAAAAGTTAGACTTTTAAGACCAGACGTATAATCAATCCGATACTAAAGTTTAAATAAAAAATTAATTAATTTTAAGACCGGAGTTATAGAAAGACCGGTTTTAAATGTTAGCTTTTAACACCGTATATACTTATTTGTCCGGTCTTAAAAATGAGGCGCCAAATATATGTTTCTTCTCGCGGAAGCTTTTGTCACTCTCACTGAAGAATCCCTGTTCACGTTGCGAAACCCTTCCTGTTGCATTACCTCTCTTCCTCGCCCCGCGTACCGTTAGCCTCTGTTACTCCCTCATTTCCGCAGGCATTCCTCTCTTACTGCCTTGAAAATGAACGGTGAAAACGATTCCACTCGTGTTCCTGGAACTCCAGATACTGGTTTGACAGGTGTGGGTCAGCCGAACGAACACTCTTCATCTCACATTGAGCCTCCTTAGCGCCGTGCACGTCGTGGTAGAAGCGGCACACGAATGATGGAAGTACCCCTTAGTCGGAATTCTGGGACGAAGCTCGAGATTCAGTTTGATGAAAATTTGCAACCTGTCGGTCCTAATAAAAGCACATATACTAGTTTTGTCGGCACTCTAGTACGCAGCAAGGTTAGCATTTTGACAGATGAGTGGAAAAATGTGGACCAAAGAACAATAAATGATCCTATTTGGGACACTATCCGGCTTACATACACCGTCCTTGACTCTGAGAAGTTGAAAGACTCAACATTGTCTTATTATGTTGAGCGGTTCAGGAAGTTTAAGACCTTTCTAGCTAACACATATATTTTTGCCGAGGTGGAGCCTGACCATAAACCTTGGGACAAGTACAAATTTATTGATGAACAAACTTGGCAACAATTTGTTCAGAAGCGGACCACTCCTGAAGCTCTGGTGAGTTTATATTTAGTTTTGTGTGCACTTTTGTTTGCTTATTAACCTGTGGGATATGTGAATGTTATTGTGTACATCTAATCTTGTTAGTTAACTGGTTTGGTGTGTGAATATAAGTATACATTTCCTACCTTTGTCCTGCATGAGTGGAGCATGTCCTAGTTCCATGCAAGTCTGATATGTAAACTGTGTAATACGGTTAGACATTGTTGTTTGTTCGTTAGTACATGTTAACTGTGTAAGGTTTCGGTGCAAGTAGTTAGTTAGTTATTCTAATATGTGTAGGAACCATTTATGATGAATGAATGAATTGACTGAGTTGACAGCAATTTTGCAACTCCCTTTCCTTTGGTTCTCCCAATTTCTTCTACAATGCTACATCTTCCTTAAGTAAAATGTTGGAACTTGATGAAGTGAATTTGACTAATGTTTGACGTTCATATCAAGCATAAGTTCTCTAATTTCTGTTAGTGACATGGCTGGAATTCATAATTGATAGTTCTTTTCAATCCTGATTCACAGAAAAGAAGGGAAAAAGCACAGGAGATTGGGAGAAATAATGATTACCCACACAGGGCTTCTCGCGGCGGATATGAAAAGGATGAAAAAGATTTGATGGCAGCCAAGGGAAGAGATTGGAAGATGAAGCTGAATCCAATCCTTCTGTGGTAGTTGATCAGCCGGTATCTCCAATACGTCGCGAGGAGTTGTGGCTGTATATTCGGCAAAAGCCAAGCGGCGCCTACACGAGTGAACAAACTCGTGTATTTGCTGAACAAATTGTAAGTATCGATATTGTTATTTTTTACTTACTAAGCATGTTTCATTACTAAGCTTCTCGTTATCTGTATCTTACAGGAAGATCTGAAAAAGAAAGAAGCAGAGGGATCTTTGCGTCAGACTGGAGGAATGATGTTACGACCGTTGCGGCCGGAAAACTAGATCACTCGGGCGTGTAAGGGGGATTGGAGGACGGGTAGGCCTAAAGCAATACTTTGGTAAATCCAAACACTACAGACAAAGTATGATTACCCGGGAGGAGATGGATCAGACAGTTGCCAAATTAAATGAGGAATCAGCGGCTAGAGAAGCTAAATTGAGAGCAATGTTTCAAGCTTAGTTGAAACAGATGAAGGAGGAGATGGATCAGAAAATGCAGTTTCTCCTGATCTCTCGGCCAGAGACCAGTGTGGATCCCTTGACACCTTCAGCTGCACCTATGCAGCAGCAGAGCACTAGAGGGATATGCATTGTTGGACAATCAGAGCAACCTTGTCATTTATATGTGGAGGATCGTGATAGTCTTAGACAATTGGTTGCTAAAGGGACTGTCCACAACTTGGGATCAACTGTACACTACCAACAAATGGATGATGATGAAGTCAAATTGTCAGTTGAAGAGGTATTGATTGATGCACCTGTCCCTCTCCCAACTGATAAGCTGAAGCTTGTGAGTGATGTCAAGGGAACCTTCATCTCTTGGCCACTGAAGCTTGTAAAGCTCTCTACTCCTCGTCAAGCTCCATCCCGTCGTCAAGCTCCATCCCCTCGTCAAGCTCCACCCCGTCATCATGCTCCACCCCTCCTCAAGTTCCATCCCCTCCTCAAGTTCCACCCCCTCCTCAAGTTCCATCCCCTACTGCTAACTTGACGGCCAAGGAAAAAATATCCGATTTGGTAGCCAATAGATGGTTTAAAGATAAATCGTGGCCTGTCAATGAAGTAGTAGGCCTCGCTCATCCTCAACCACTTTTCATTGATAATGACGATGTCGAGTCCATGCTGCTTCCTGGACAGCAGGTCACTAGTGCATGTGTTCAAATATTTATGAAGTAAGTATCTTCTTCCTTGATTTCATAATTTAAATGCACCGTTTAGACACACATACATATATACTAATTCCCTGATCGATGTCATTCTTGTAGGTGCATGCATGAGCTGGTTCAACGGGCGAATCGAGGATTTTGGATTCTTGTGCCCATTGTATGCAAGCACAACGGCCAAGGAATTGAGACGGTACATATCAAAGAGGTTGTGTGAAGTGCCAAGAAAGGTGTACTTGTTTCCATGCGGCTCGGGTACATATATATCACAATTCTTGTCTGCAATTCACTTAATTCTGCTATATATATATAGATATATATATATATACATATACATATACATATATATACATATACATATATATATATATATATCAATAGTACTTTTCTTATTGTATTGAAATTTCAGCAACCACTATCAGTTGGTCGTCATGAACATGGAGTAGCATTATGTTATCTTCTTATGCTCCACTCACAGCGATCCATCGTCTACGTTGAAGCAGATCATCAACAAGTAAGAATGTCATTTTGATTATCTTGTCTGAAATCTCTGTTGTGAATTTTCAGTGAACATTGCTGATAAATTTGTGATTTTGATGATAGTGGCATGACGACCTTCCAAGTTTCAGTAAAAAAAAGGCATGGGTTTGAGCTCAAAGACCCTAAATGGTTCCAACCAAAGGTTAGTACATATTTGGACATGGCATAACTGTCTTGTGAACTTGGTCAGTAAGCTATATATGCTCTTATATATTTCTTGTTCTTTTTTAGACCCATCGGCAACCGCCAGAATCGAACTTATATGGCCCCTACGTCATGAAACACATATATGATATTGTGATGGAGGGAAAGACTAAATTTGCTACAAAGGTAAAATGTTATGGCTGAATTCAGTCACTGATGGCTTAATGTTACATATGAAATATGCTCGTAATATGTTATTTCTATTTCTGTCTTTGATGTTACAGAGGTTTTCCTGTGCAAAGCCATTTTCTGATGAGGAAGTGGAGCACATACGCGATGTGTTTTTTGAATATCTGTATAAACTAGTCTTAGAAAAGCTAAGTCAGGACAATAATTAATGTCCTAAATTAATTCATTTGTAAATAATATATGCTGTAGCAACAATAGCCTTCTGTACATACATTTGTTTATTTTTTCGACTAGCTAATTCATTCATTTGTAAATATAATGCAATGTAATTCAATATTAAATTTGTTTATTTTTTTGAACAATTTGTGTGTGTCCATTTAGGGTTTCTGAATGAATGGGATGGTGGATAAAGCTATTTAGTACTTGAAATTTGAGATACAGGCGGATGTTGTGAATGAGCCATAAGAGATTCTGAAAAGTATTCGCGACTTTTAGGATCGTATATTTGTTTAAAGTCCGGTCCTAAAGGTCTTCGTCCATTTTAAGACCGTATATTTAACAAATATCTGGTCCTAAAAGTCTTCGTCTAGTTCTAAAAAATATGGGTAGACTTTTAGGACCGTATATATGTCAAATATCCAGTCCTAAAGGTCTACAAAATATACGGCTAGAATTTTAGGACCGTATATTTAATTAATATCAGGTCCTAAAAGTCTTCAAAAAATTCCAAAGAATATGTCTAGACTTTTTGGACCGTATATTTGTTAGGTGTCAGGTCTTAAAAGTCTTCGTTTATTTTAATAGTTTACCGAAACTTTTAGGACCGTATATTTGTTAATTGTCTGCTTCTAAATTTAAATTTTTAAAATATGGCTTAACTTTTAGGACCGTGGATTTGTTATATGTCCGGTCCTAATAGTCTTCCTTTAAATAGAGTTCGTGACTCGGTTTTCAGACAAATCATTAGGGTTCAAGACATCCGAGTTTCTGGCATTCTTCTCAAGCTTTGTGCTTCGTTGTCCTCGTTTTCACTTACCCTGGATGTGAAGATCATCATCGGTGTCCCTTTTCTTTGTCCTTTTGTTTTTTTGTCAGAAAAAGAAAGAAGATAATGAAAAGAACACTGAAAATGTTCACACTAGGGTAAATCAAATCGACGACAATGATGGTCCAAGCTTGAGAAGAATCGTCACTCTGTTTGTTTTTATTCGAATAAGGTAAACAATGTTTTTTTTGTTTTGTATGGTCGTAACTGTTAACTATATTCTGCAAATTTTTAATGTTGATCACCACGAAGAGGACAATGTTTTGCTTGTTCTTTTTGTCGGAGAAAAAAGAACATAAAGATAAAGACAAGTACAAGGAAGGCGAGTGAGAATTAAAAATTTTATTTAATTTTATATTTTTTTTTTCTGCTGCCTGTACTACAAAAAACAAAACATAAAAAAAAACATAAAAATTTCTAATCCTCCCCATCGTTGTCGGAGGGGAGGGAAGGGTCGGAGACGTCGTCATCAGAGGTATGGTACTTAACGTCATTGGCGTCGAGTATGACGTTCAACTTGTTGTTGACGGCGTGATAGACCTGAAACAGTTGGCCCAAGCGTTGGTCTATATGATTGACGCGGTCTATCAGGTTCTGCAGCATCTGGTACAAGTTTGGGTTCGGAGGCGACGGAGGAGGATATGGAGGTGCCTCAGGATTTCGCCCAGCAGGAGGATCTCGTCGTGGTGGAGGAGCCATTACGGTGGAGGTTGTAGGAGGAGATGGAGATGAATGTGAAGAAAGTAAAGTAACAACGAGTTTAAATAGAGAACACATCCTGAAGAATGTGAAACGCCGGAAACATTAACGAGGAGACACATAGATGCTCAGAATATGAGGAGACGCCTAGTTGGGAAGTTTATGTGGAAGCCGAAGAGACTCTGAATCATTCATTTTAACATAGGGAAGGGACTTTGCTATCTGAGTATTTTGAAAAGAATGAACTTTTAATACTGGATATTGTGGAAGATCCGTTCTTAAAAAGAAAATTTTTTAACAAAAAATTCTTACTTGAAAAATTAAATTGAAATATAAAAATAAATGAGTTTTAGGACCGGATACAAAATAAAATATCGGTCTTAAAAATGATTGTTAGGACCGGATACATGATAAAAAGACGGTCTTAAAAGTAATTGAATTAAATATGAGTTTTAGGACCGGATACAAGATAAAAGGTCAGTCTTAAAAGTTATCAAATTGATTTGTTAAAAATAATTGACTATTAGGACCAGATATTTACACAAATACGCTCTTAAAGTAGAAACATTAAATTCATTTGTACCAATTGACTTTATCATCATCGATGTTTATCTCTCCTGCTCTCTGTCCTTATATACTCCACACACTACCTCTTTGTCCTTGTTAACTCCTCACTTCCTAGCTCTACGCCCCAACTTCTCAAATCCTCAAACCATGGTTAGATACAAGCAAACTGCTCGTAGGGGTGCATACACACCTCAAGCTCGTGCCATGGTTAGATCATTATATGGTGCGCCTCCTCCAGCGAGAGTGCGTCGTATTGTTTCTGAAGACTCTCGGGTCGTTCGACCCATTGTTATTTCTTCGGATGATGAAGAGATTGCGCATGCCGCACCCCCCGATCCTTCTGGTGACCCTGTCGTTGCTGAGTTCATCCGTCTTCTTCAAAGTGAAGAGATTGACATGCAGCCTTCAGAGCATGCAGAGGTTCGTGCTCCCCCTATCCAACCTGTTGGCCCCAGCGCGCCTACCTCTGACCCCTCTCCGCTCTCCTGTAATGATCCATTAATATTGCGGGTGGAGCAAATAAGACAAGAACTTGCTGATCTCCGGCGGGAAATTAATGCTCTTCACGCCGAAATCGCCGAGGTTATTCAGTCAGATTCTTGTGGATGATAATATTCAGCTTGTTTTTCTTTTTCTTTTTTTGTTGTGTATATATTCTGAAGTAATGTAAGACACATTAAGAACACTGTATGAATTTTTTTGATATTTTCGAACATTGTAGTAATTAATTAAAGAAGCTTATTCTCCAATTTTCCTTTATTTTTTGTCCAAAAAAATATCCTTTATTTTATTGATATACTACTGCAATCACCAAGGCCATTAAGACCGGACATTTTATAAGTAACGGATCTAAAGAGTATTTGAATTTTAGGACCGGATGTTTTATAAACCTCCGGTCTTAAAACTTAAATGACTAATAAAATTTAGGACCGGATACTTTTAAAACTCCGGTCTTAAAATGTTAGTTGTATCTTTAGGACCGGACATTTAATACTTAACCGATATTAATAAAATCCAAAAAGCTAAATAAGGTATCTTTGTCGCGCGGAAAATTAAATTTCCCTCTCTGAATCTCTTGTCGCGCCGAAAGTAAATACTCAGGTTTCGACTACAGTATTTGTGTGTTGCTTCGTCGCTGCTTCGCGTACCTCTCTCGACAATCATTCTCTGGTTCCTTAGCTAAACGTCTATAGACGAAGCTGTAAGAGGTGTTTCGGTTATATAAAACTTTATTACTTTCCAGCTTATCGTTCTTGGTTTTTCATAGGTTTAACGAAATCAGTGTAATGTTCTTATTGGTATTCTCTGTTGTTAATGAATATTATTTTTGAAGATTATATTTGCACTTTAGACCTACCCAACTGACCAACAAGTGTTTTTAGGTTACTCTTGTTGTCTTGTCTGCAACATCAACGTTCGTGGCCGGAGAAGTAAGACTCAGCAAACGCATTTGAATTTATATGCTACAGGTGAGTCCACAAGACCTTCATCCCATGCATTTAATTTCCTCGTCTTGCATTTATTTTGGTTCTTGGATTCACTGTGATGCATTTATGACCAAAAGTGATTCTTTGTTATGCATTTAATGGGCAAGTTCCTCCGTAAAAGTGATTCTTTGAGCATATATTTGCATTTGGATGTTGGCTTATTTTATATGCAAGTTTCAATTTTTCGGATTATGTATGATCAATGATTTTCGTCTATATATAGGAATTCTACTATGGATCACAGTTGGATAAATGCTTTACGAACGAGTGTTGAATATCAGAATGGGGTGAGGGAATTTATAGAATTTGCTAAACAAAATGCCCATGATGATGGGGGGAAGTTTTATTGCCCTTGTGTAAAATGTTTGAATGAGAGTCGACTAAGTCATGAAGTTATATGCACACATTTGATTTGTCACGGATTTTGTAAGACTTATACAGTATGGGTATGGCATGGTGAAAAAGTCCCAAGTGGGAAAAACATGGGCAGGTGGCCTTTGATGATAATGACACGGATATGGATGATCGCATAGAGGACATTATCCGTGATGTAGGAGAAGAGGCTTTTGAGCGATCACATGCATATGGTAATATGTGCGGTGATGCGAGACACCGCTATACCGGGTGTAAAAATACCAATTGTTGAACGCCGTATTGAAATTGGTAAGCTTGAAGGCACGTCATGGATGGAGCGACAAGAGTTTTTCAGAATTGCTTGAGGCTTTGAAGGACATGCTTCCGGATGATAATGTGTTGCTGCATCGCTACTATGAAGCTAGTAAAATACTTTGTCCACTAGGGATGGAGTACAAAAAGATCCATGCATGCCCGAATGATTGTGTATTGTATAGAAAAGAGTTTGAAGAGAAGCAGAGTTGTCTAATATGTGAAACCCGACGGTACAAGTCAGATAAGGGGCTGCAAAAGTGTTGTGGTATCTTCCAATCATACCAAGGTTCAAGCGGTTGTTTGCGAATGAAAATGATGCAAAAATCTGAGGTGGCATGCAGATGAGAGGATTTCGGATGGACGGCTTCGACATCCGGCCGATTCTTCTCAATGGAAGAAAATCGATCAATTATTTCCGAACTTCGGCGAAGAACCTAGGAACCTCAGGCTTGCCCTTAGCACGGATGGCATGAATCCCTATGGAAGCCTTAGCAGCATACATAGCTCATGGCCCGTACTCCTGATTGTTTACAACTTATCTCCTATGTTATGCATGAAACGAAAGTACATCATGCTGTCTATGTTGATTTCGGGACCAAAACAACCCGGAAATGACATAGATGTTTACCTTGAGCCCTTGATCGAAGACTTGAAGGAGTTGTGGGAAGAAGGTGTCGATGTTTTTGACTCTTTCAAGAAGGAGGTCTTTAAAATGAGAGCCATGATATTTTGTACTATAAACGACTTCCCGCATATGGGAACTTGTCGAGGTATAGTGTAAAAGGCCATAAAGCATGTCCGGTTTGTGAAGAAGGCACATGCTACCATCAACTTCAACATGGAAGAAAGACGGTGTATCTTGGACATAGGAGATTTCTTAGACGGGGCCACCCATATCGTCGATTAAAGAAGGCATTTTTTGGTGGCCAAGAGTATGAAGAAGCTCCGGTGGCATTGACTGGGGAGCAAGTGTATGAAAAGGTTAAAAATATCAGTGTCATCTTCGGTAAGACTGGAAAGAGTAGAAAAGAAACAAATATATGGAAGAAGAGATCTGTATTCTTCGATCTTCTATATTGGCGTAATCTTGATGTGAGACACTATATTGATGTCATGCATGTGGAGAAAAACGTATGTGATAGTATTGTTGGCACGCTTCTCAACATACAAGGTAGTTCGAAGGATGGTGTGAAGGCAAGATTGGATTTGCAAGCAATGGGAATACGCGAAGACTTGCATCCAAGGCCATATGGGAAGAGAACTTATTGTCCCCCGCTTCTCATACTTTGTCTAAGGATGAGAAACGAAGCTTTGTGAGTGTTTACATGGCACAAAAGTTCCCTCGGGGTATTCTTCAAATTTTAAGAGGCTTGTCTCGATGAAGGACTTGAAATTAGTAGGCCAAAAGTCTCATGATTGTCATGTCTTGATGCAACGGCTACTCCCAGTAGCTATTCGAGGGATCGCCGAATATGATCTTCGGGTCGTTTTGACTAGACTTTGTTTCTTCTTCAATGCGGTTTGTAGTAAAGTTTTCGAGATTGAAAAGTTGGATGCCTTGGAGAATGAAGGATATCTTATATTGTGCCAGCTTGAGAAGCTTTTTGTTCCTACATTTTTTGACATCATGGTTCATCTCATTGTTCATCTAGTGAGGGAGATAAAGTTGTGCGGCCCTATCCATTTACGGTGGATGTACCCTATTGAAAGATCTATGAAATTCCTAAAAGGGTATGTGAAGAACGCGTACGGCCAAAAGCATCAATTGTTCAGAAATATGTTTCTGAAGAGGCCATGGAATTCTGTCAAAATTATTTGGCCAAAGTAAGACATATTGGGCTTCCAAAATGTCAGCATGCTGAAGGGGGTAGACGTGGGGCTTCGGTAAAGAGTGTCGATCCTGATGAATTGTCACAAGTCCACTTATACATCTTGAATAATTTTGATGAAGTTCAAGCCAGCATATCTGCACATAAAGAGGCTGTAAGGAAAGAAAACCATCGAATGACCGAACAAAGGTTGATCAGGAAGCATAACAAAACTTTTACAAATTGGTTCAAACAAAAGGTCGAAGGATCTGAATGTGTTTCTGATACAATGAAATGGTTAGCACGTGGTCCTGAGGTTGATGTCATAAGTTGGAATTCGTATGTGATCAATGGTTATACATTTTACACGAAGTCCCTAGATGATAGGAGCACAATCCAGAACAGTAGTGTTATGTTAGAGGTTGAATCTATGCACTTCTCTAGTTCGAAAGACAAGAGGCCTAAATTGGCAGTCATGCCATATTATGGGGTTATTGAAGAGATCTGAGAGGTGGACTATGTCAAAATTAGATTTCCCATCTTCAAATGCAAGTGGGTTAATGTCAATAATGGTGTTCATATCGATCGGCTAGGATTTACTTTAGTCCATGTCAATAGTAGAAGTTTTGGAGATGAACCTTTTTATTATGGTAGACCAAGCGAAACAAGTGTTCTATATCACCGATCAAGAAAATAAAATGTGGTCTGTAGCTCTCCAAGGAAAGAGGGTCATTGATATTGATGAGGAAAGTCATTCAAATTACGGACTTCCTGAGAGTACTTATTTTTCAAGGGGTCTACCGGACATGAACGAAGAAGATGAAGCGGATAATGAACCCGGCATAAGAAATGATCATCAAGAAGGGATATGGGAGGATATCACTTTATAAAAGAGTCAATTCATAAGGTAATATTCATATGCGGAATTCTTAGAAAACTTTAAGGTTTTAACTATATTATATTCCTTCTATGTTCTTAATTAAAAAATGTCATCATTGACTATATGAATTTGGTCTTGTTTTGTTTTTGTATGAGGATCCGATTCAAAGGGGCATGTTATAAAAGAGGATGCATGTTACGTTGTTGGGTGGGAATCAGATGAAGGCATGGTGAATAATACATTATATTGGACTACACATATGTTGATTTATGTGCTGCATGTTTTGTAACTCATTGTGATTGTAATTAGTTATATCTTAGCTTATTGTATGAGTGGTCGAGTTTTTGTCCGGTATTAAAGTTTGAGTTTTAGGACCGAACAAAATATTTCAGATCTATTTAGGACGACTTTTAAGACCGAAGGTTGAAAATGTCCGGTCTAAAAGAAACTCTTTAGACCGGTTACAAGTCCAGTCTTAATAGGAGACTTTTAATACCGCTGGAACAAGGCCGGTCTCAGTCGGTCCTAATATACCTATTTAAATCGGTCTTAAAGTCTTTTTCCACCCGTGACTATCACTTTACATTTGAAATTTCCTGACACTGGCTTGGTAGTATGTTCAGGTCAAAGAGAAAACCACCTGCAACTGATAAGGAAACAAAATTATTAACCAAGCCATTAAATCTATAGGAAGCCAGAAAATTCATAAATCATCAATCGAGCTGCTAACGTGCAACGTTTTCTTCACTATTAAAATCCATCGGTAGCAGCCAATTTAGGGATCTATAGCAAGCAAAATCTGAAATCGACAGAAATCTGAAGTCCAGAGAAACAATATTGAAGAATTGTGGCAAGAAAATTAAACTCAGAACTCAAAATAAGAAACATACCTATCGATTCGACGATGCCGAACTGCGAGCTCAGAGAAATCGTGAGAGTATTCGACGATGATGGATTGCAATCTCAAAGAAATCGAAGATGGAGTGTGAGGCCAAAATCGCAATCGCAAGACTTTTTGATTTAATGTTGAATGTTCATTTTTCGTACTTACCAGAAATCGCAATTGCAATACTCCAAGAATTAGTTGCTTTAGGTGCCTTAGTTTCTTACTCTATTGTTTATAAACCACAAATATTTTTAGAGGTTCATTTTGAAGTTTATGTAAGTCTCTTGAGAAGTACTTGGATAACAAGAATTATGGTTCAATGAGGGGTTTTTACTAGCCTTTTAATCATTTTAGGATTAATCTGAAAAGTTGAGGAAAATATTTTGGAGATAACCCACTCCAAGCTAAAAATATGCTTGTTCATAATAAGTCCTTATATTTGATCTATGATTAACATACTTCAGGATACAATTTATTTTCTATCGGTTCTCACTTACTTGTGTCTTGAATTAATCCCAATGGTTTTTAAAATCTCAAAATATCTTCTCACTTTTCTCTCTCCTAATACTAGGCTCACAACACACACACACACACACTCACAACTCACTTTTCTCTCTCCTACACTAGGCTCACAACACTCACACACACACACACACACACACCCCTACATACACACAAAAAAACGTCCTCTTCCCCCTTTATTACTCTTCATTTTGTTTATTTTTAATTAATCTTATATTATCTAAAAGAAAAATTCTCATTGGTTGATTTTACTTCACAAGGATTTCCCTTTATGAAGTTAAATTAAAGCCTTTAGATTTAGCTTTATGAGATTTAATCCTAGCCCTCCATATCTAATCTTAATTAACATCCCTAATATGGTAGTTTAGATGTTGTTAAATGTGATTGTCAAAATATGATTGGTTCCTAGGTTAATCATGATCATTAGTAATTATCTTTATACTAATATTGGCCCTTCATTAACCATTGGTCTTTAATTAGGGTCATACATCCCTAATTGTGCCTTTAAAACATGTTATTTAATTAAGGGTGAATGAGCAATTTTGCCAACCGACTATTAGACTAGGAGCGCTGGGCACAAATAACTTTTAAAGGGACCAAAAAGGCCAACAAACAATTAAATGGGTGAAAACCGCACAATTCCGTCCATGAACATCTAACACTATTTAAAGGCAATCCCATGTGGCATTTGACTGTCCAGCTGGTCCCTTCTTTTTTGGTCAAACACTACAAAAAAAATGACAATTAGTAGCGGTTAAAATGACCTATTTGTAACGGTTTTAGGCGCAACTAATGACATTTGTAGCGGTTAGACAAACCGCAACAAAATCCTCATGGCAAGGCGATTGTAGCGGTTGAAAAAACCGATACTACATACATATAAACCGCTACTATATACATTGCGGTTATGATAAACTGCTACAAAATATTGAAAAATTGAAAAAAAATGGCGCCCAAATTTTGTAACGGTTGTAAAACCGCTACAAATATTTAATCCGATTTAAATTAAAATTTGTAGCGGTTGTTGTAGCGGTTTTACAACCGCTACAAAATATTGAAAAATTGAAAATAATCGTAATTTGTGTCCATTGTTACAATATTATATTGAATATTTTATTATTTAAGTGACAAATTAAATGATAATAGTTAATATTTAAAAAACTGATTAACTTAAGTTAGATAAGTATAAATATTATGTAGGTATAATATTGAGAATATGTAGATAATAAGGATTTATTGTTTTGTCCACCTCTGAGCAAAAAAATTATGTTGTGCATTAGATGATATTTGATTATATAAAGAAAGTTTATGATGATAGAAGGAATATTGAGGAAATATACTTAAAGTTCTGGATAAGGAAAAAAAATAGTATCAGTATTATAAGAAGTAAACAATAAAACATTGAAATCAAAGATTTTAGAAGGAGTGGGAAGAAATGAGAGAAAACGAGAGAGAAGTGAGTGGGAAGAAATGAATGAGTGTGTGAGATGAGGTATGGTGGGGATATTTATAGGGATATACGTAACATTTGTAGCGGTTGATGTGACGGATTCTGTAGCGATTTAATGTTTTGTAGCGGTTAAAAACCGCTACAAAAATTCATTAGTATTTTAAAAAATATATATAATTTTCAAATTTTGTAGCGGTTACACTAACAACCGCTACAAATGAATGAACGTTGGCGGGATTTGAAATATTCAAATTTCAATGTTACACACTTTGTAGCGGTTGATGTACTTGAGTTTTGTAGCGGTTCACATTTGTAGCGGTTTTTTTTTTTTGCGTTTTGTAGCGGTTTCATAACCTCTACAAAAATTCATTTGTATTTTTTAAAAAAAAAATTAATCAAAATATCACATTTTGTAACGGTTATACTAACAACTGCTACAAATATGAACATATTTTTTTTTTTTTAAAATAAACTTGGTGGGATTCGAAATATTTAAATTTCAATATTACGAACTTTGTAGATTGATGTGTTTTTGTAGCGGTTCACATTTGTAGCGGTTTTTTTTATGTTTTGTATCGGTTTCAAAACCTCTACAAAAATTCATTGGTATTTTTTTTTAAAATTCAAAATATCACATTTTGTAACGGTTATACTAACAACCGCTACAAATATGAACATAGTTTTTTTAAAAAAAATTAAACTTGGCGGGATTCGAAATATTCAAATTTCAATATTACGAACTTTGTAGCGGTTGATGTAACAGTTTTTGTAGCGATTCACATTTGTAGCGGTTTTTTTTTTTTGCGTTTTGTATCGGTTTCAAAACCTCTACAAAAATTCATTGTTATTTTTTTAAAAAAAAATTTCAAAATATCACATTTTGTAACGGTTATACTAACAACCGCTACAAATATGAACATAGTTTTTTTAAAAAAATAAACTTGGAGGGATTCGAAATATTCAAATTTCAATATTACACACTTTGTAGCGGTTGATGTAACAGTTTTTGTAGCGGTTGACATTTGTAGCGGTTTTGTTTTGCATTTTGTAACGGTTTCAAAACCGCTACTAATGGCGTGCCATAAGGCGCCAAACTGGCAACATATTTGTGACGGTTTTTATAAATAAACCGCTACAAAATAACCGCTACAAATTTGGCGCCAACTTCACGCCATATTTTGTAGCGGTTAGTTTATGATAACTGCTACAAATGTCGATTCTGAACCAGCGCGCCAATTGGCGCGAGTCATACCGCTACAAATTTGTAGCGGTTTCGGTATAAACCGCTACAAATTCGCATATTTGTAGCGGTTTATTTTGACCGCTACAAATTAACCGCCACAAAGTGGCACTTTTTGTGTAGTGAAAAGCCAAGTGGCTTTTTTTGTTTTTTTGTTTTTTGTTTTGGGTGGAGAATCCCCAATCTGCATCAGGCACAAATGTCGGCAACTTCACCATCGCCTCCGCCTTCAAATCCTTCGCGTTCACAATCTGGAGCTCTGACTTCCATGTCCTCTCGTCGTGCACGAATGCCACAATGTAACCCTCATCTTCTTCTTCTCTGTCTTTGCCTTTCGTCGTGCATGAATATTACATTGTTCTGGCCAAAATCTATGAATTCATCCGTTCCCAAAGTACAGAAAGACATATAATAACAATAGAAACATTGACACGAAGGAAAGGAAAACCGAATCAGTTCAACGGAAAAAAAAAACTTACTATCTCTAAACATATCCTCAGCCAGGATAGATTCAAGAGGGGGTGGAGGTTGAGCAAGCCAATCTTATGAGTGCTTCCCCTTCGAAGCTGCATCCTGCATGTGCAAAAACCACAGCTGAAATAAGAGAACTTGGTATCAATTTTAACCATAACCTTCCCCAGATTCATCGAGATAGATAAACAACTCAATCTCAGTGCTTCCCCTTTGAAGACTACTTGCTGGTTCGGTATGACCACAAAATTCTCCGTGATTGCGAAGTCGTACATCATTGTCGGAGCCGGTAAGGGGATTTCGACGTCGGCTTGGAAGTAAATACTTTGGAAGCTTTGGTTTGGTTATTTCTTCATTTGCCCACAGATTGGGGATTCTCCACCCAAAAACAAAAAAGCCACCTGGCTTTTGACCAAAAAAGAAGGGACCAGCTAGACCGTCAAATGCCACATGGGATTGCCTTTAAACGATGTTAGATGTTCATGGACGGAATTGTGCGTTTTTCACCCATTTAATTGTTTGTTGGCCTTTTTGGTCCCTTTAAAAGTTATTTGTGCCCAGCGCTCCTGGCCTAATAGTCGGTTGGCAAAATTGCTCCTTCACCCGATTGCCTTTAAACGGTGTTAGATGTTCATGGACGGAATTGTGCATTTTTCACCCATTTAATTGTTTGTTGGCCTTTTTGGTCCCTTTAAAAGTTATTTGTGCCCAGCGCTCCTGGCCTAATAGTCGGTTGGCAAAATTGCTCCTTCACCCTTTAATTAATTATGAAAGTTTTTGGAATTAATTCAATTAATGAATATTTAATTATCTACTAATTGTTGGTAATTTTCTTTAATTTGATTAATTACTTCCTCACAACTTTTGGGTTTACTTTGGTCATTTATGCACCATGCATTAATTTAATAATCATAGGGCAACGTATGGTCCCTAAAATAATATTGGATTTTTGCCTCTTTAAATTCCAAGGAAAATAAACAAATAAATTACTAAAATTAGAGACAACATGCTTTCCTATTTTAAATAGGTATTAATTGCCAAAATATAAATTTTTGGGTATCACATTATAAGATTTAACCCTTGGCTTACTTAATTTCAAGGGGAAGTTTCTTAAAATAATAGTTAGTGAGCCTCCAATGATTAAAACCACATATTCACCTATTTCCAATAGGTATTATTTACCAAAATATAATATGAATTTTAGGGTATTACATTTCTCCCCCTGTTAAATAAAATTTCATCCTCGAAATTTGCTCTACACTAACTAGACTTTGTACTAATTAGACTTTGGACCATATGCTCTGGATATTTACTCTATCAGAATCATTTTTATGTTTAAGCCGTTTCTCTTGGAGATCGAGAATTCGCTCCGGCTCGACTACGAAAGTTTTGTCATGTCGCACTTTGATACCATAAAGTGTCCCTGTGGCGCCCAAACGCCGTGGCAACACAAGATACCTCATACTCAATGATACAATCGCGGTCTGGTTGTAATAACTAATAAACATGGAGAACATTCTGGAGGTTTAATCAAGTTCGGGGGTAAGGCTATCTGGTAAGCGACTGGTTCATGTTTAACTAAAATTTCGAATGGTTTTACGTAATGCGGACTACATGTTCGCCTTTGAAGTGTTCTACTTGAAAGTGGAGCTTGAATCACCAAGACGGGGGTAAATTGGGGATTCTCAAAATCTTTTCAGAATGCTCTGTTTTTGGATAATGAATGGAAGTAAAATAGAGTATAGAGAAGAGAAGCAAGACACAAATATTTATACTAGTTCGGTCCAACCACTTGACCTACGTCCAGTCCCCAGACTCTCTGGGATTTTTAACTATAACAATTGATTACACACTCTACAACTCAAGAGTAATTCTCTCACTAGAACATACTCCCCCTTACAAGTTGTAATCAATAACCCAATCTCCAAGTCCCCTTGACTTGAGACACCTTACAATAAATGATTTACAATCAAGAAACTCTCTCTAAGAGTAGATATGATAAACACTGAAGAATGAATGTATCAAAAGATACTTTACAATAGAAAACTCAAAGAGTAGTTGAAACTTTAATGATTTTTGTTTTCTCATAGATTCGTTGTTGAGAAGAATTGAATGCATCTATATTTAAAGGTAGAGATCATTAAATGACCGTTATAAATCCTAATGTGACTGTTGCCAGCATTGGAGGATGATTAGTGAAGGTTTTGGTCTTCTTCTCTCTCTACTCTTTGGTTAATCCAGCTTTGCAGAAATTCAGAGTTGACTCTCTGACTATTAATCCATTGGAAGAGCAGTTTGCTGGATGTAGAAGGCAAGCATTAACTTCTACAAAACATGTGGAGAATGATTTTCCAACAGTATGCAAGTTTTCTGCACTTTTCATTTAATGTGCTGACATGCTTTTTGCTTTATGCTAAATCTCCATTTAATCCTGTCTAAATCATCTGAAACTCACTAACAAACTAATTAAACACAGTTAAGAATAGTAATGAGTGATGATATAGAGTATAGAGATCAAACACAAAAGTTTCACAAATTCATTCAATTCGAAATTCAAATTTCACGATGGAAACTCGAGTTAGTTCATCCAAACTCGAGCTTTCATGCTTCAACGTTCTTTCAGCAAAAGTTCAAAACTCGAGTTTTAAAGCCAAACTCGAGTTTTCTCATTATAGAGACAAACATCGTGATTTGGTATTTTGGACATGCTTGGTGAACAGTGCAAAACTCGAGTCATTAAGTGACTAACTCGAGTTTTGGACTCTTGATGAAAAATCATGTTTTAGTCCAAAATCTCAAAACTGGAGTTTCCAAAACAAAAATGGAGTTTTCAAAACGTTCAAATTTGACAGAGCTCTCTGCCTGGTCAAAACTCGAGTTTCCAAATCTTAACTCGAGTTTTCTCATTCTTTGAAAACTTTGGAAACTTCTCTGTAAGGCCGAAACTTGAGTTTTGAAAACAAAACTCGAGTTTTCTCTTTTATGAGAAAACATTAAAAGACTTAGTCGAATTGAACAAGGGAGTTTTTACAAGGTCAGAGATTAGCATTGTTCTCAGGTGATGTAAACTCGAGTTTTCTAAGGTAAACTCGAGTTTCCATAAAACGTTGGAAACTTAGAGAACTTTCTGTAAAGCCTAAACTCGAGTTTCCAATGGAAACTGGAGTTTTGGATTCTTTGAAAAATTTGGTTGCTCTCTGTCTTGTCAAAACTCGAGTTTTCTAAATCAAACTCGAGTTTGCTTTGTCTTTGAAAAACTTGAAGGCTCTCTGTATGGCCAAAACTCGAGTTTTCAAATCCTAACTCGAGTTTGCCTTTCTTCTTAAAAACTTGAGCACTTCTCTGTCAGACCAAAACTCGAGTTTTCAAACTGAAACTCGAGTTTGCCTTTGACAGTAAGTTTTTCAACTTACAAAGACAAACTTTCTATGTGTTTACAATTGTCCGTTATCATCAAAACCAATAGAGAACTAACACTATTGACACCGGTTACTAGGGATATTCTTAGAAACATATGATCATCGACTTCAAACTATAGAGGTCTTTTCCTTTTTGTCAGTGTAGCTCTTCCGTCTGCTTTGTGCTGCTAGGAGTCGTCTCTTAATTACAACGATTTGTTCGGAGGTCTGATTAATCAGATCCGGTTCAAGCAATTTCTGTTCAGATATGGGTGACTGACACCTTCACCCTCACAATTTGATCGCATATACTCAGAAAACTCTAGACATCTAGTCTATTCCCTTACTACGCATGCTCACTTAGCATGTACTTTAATATTCGAACAATAATCTTAGCCATTTTGTACCCAGGTTTAGTATTCAAACTCAGGACCTACTCGTCCACCCTCACCATGCTTGGTTACGCAAGCCTTACTGCCTTACCTATTCTACCTCTTGGCTTAACATATATTGGCCTTCTGGTCCAATCCATTACCACAACACTAGGGATTTTAGCCTCAATACCTAGGAGATTATCCTTAGGGCTTAGGCATTTAAACTAATACCTGGTACAATAAATTTTTTTATGAGACTCAAGATGTATTGTAAACATTACAGGAACTTTAACAATTAGAATTTCACTCAGTGCTAAATATCATTGTCTTAAGGCCTAGGAATATTATCTCGTGCACACTTGCACTGTAATACCCTAAAATCTGACTTAGGGTAAATATCATAAATTAGAGGAATTAAAGGGCCAAAATTACTAAAATGCCCTTGTGAGGTATTAAATGGCTTAAAGATGTATTTTTAGGGTCATAAAATATCCTAAAAATATTATGAAAAATCCTTAGAGGCAATAAAATAATTATTAAAAAATAAAGAGAAGGAAGAGAGGAGGAGGAGTCCAGGGAAATTCGCAGCGAAGCTCTGGGTAAGTTTTTCGGTACCGAGTCTTAAGTTCTAGTTTTCGATTCGGTAGTTATAGTAGAAATGCTAGTTTAGTCTTTAATCTTCCAAGTATGATTAGATATCATATGTTAAGGGTATTTTAGTCATTAATTTCGAAAATCATGATGGGGTCAGAGTTATGGCAAAATTTTGGAAGATTAGGGTCAAAGTAACGAAGTGCTGGCGAAATTCCGCCGATTAGGGGGTCAGGGGTAAAATGGTCATTATGACTAAAAATGTCCGTCGTAATGATAGATCCTTAACAAATACGTTGTTATCTTGATAGGATACCCTTGATTACGTTCTGACCAATTGTCGTACCGTATTCCGCCAGAAATATCGTATAACGTCAACGAAGGTACGTTCGCGTACTGTAACACTAACTCTGATGTTTATGTTATGCATATTTGTGGTATGTGTGTGTAGAGGTGTTATACTGTTTGAGTGCATATAGTGGTTAGAGGATATGTCTGTATGCTAGGTACAATCTGTCTGTATGCTGGGTGCAATCTGTCTGTATGCTGGGGGCAATATGTTTGTATGCTGGGGGCAATACATATGCATGGGTTATGCTAGAGTGATTGTATGTGCTGTTGATATTGTGGATGTCTGTTGTTTGTATGTGTATACACAAACATGAGGTTAACCGTTACCTGAGGTCCGGTGCACTGGATCTCAGCCCTTAACATAGCGTCAGGTTCCGGAGGACCGAGGACCGAAGAGAGAGACAAGCAGCCCGCGTAGAAGTCCCGACTGAAGACTTCTTTTGTTGTTCCGGCGAAAGCCTTTTGTTGTTGTACTTCACTTTTGGAACACTCGGTTACTGTACCACTGTTGTAAATAACCAGCCAGACTTACGGCACTTTATATATACATATCAGTTACTCAATCGCTTCGGTGCTCTACTCTGATGATTTGAAAACAATGGTTTGATGAAAAAAAAAATTATACTGCTTGTGAAAATGGGATGTTACATGCACACCCAATTCTCGAGCATCTGCTCATCTATTTCATTTGAGCTTTTCCTACCGAAGCTCTCAGACTACTTTAGAGGCTCAATTATTCCTTAGGTCTCAAAGGTTTTACTAGTTTCCATGCAGGAATAAGAATTATTGACTGTATTAGCAAATTCTTTCTTAGTCAAAGTAAACACTACGCCAAACTTTTAACATAAAATGAGGACTTAAATTCTTAACATTCCTATCAGTAGTGAGGAAAATTCAATGTATCATTTACAAAGTAACCGAAAAATAACTTTAGCGCAATTCAGAACAACTTTTAAGTACCATTTAGTTTCCATGGAATTCACAGGACATTACTAAGTTTATGTCTATTACCTATTACAAAAACACAATAGAGGCAATTGACATAATAAAACAAAATTCAATCTTTAGCTACTATAGTAGCAAATAAATTCCAATTTCTGTTTTATATATTTTGAAATCTAATGGTGTGGACCAAAATTTCTCACACAAGTATTGGTGTAGTGGTTCACTCAAATAGGGTATAAGGAGTATCAACACTAATATTACTAACTCTTAATTTAAAGGTCAAGATTCATTAAAGTGCACGCTCAAAATTTTCTAGAACTTCATTTTAATTCTCATGCTTTCTATTTTTAGAAAGCACAACAGAAAAACTTAAAATTGCCGAGTCAAATAGTTCATACTAACTTGAAGACATTCATCAAAACTTTAAAATGAAGAAAGATTTATGATGCGAAGTTATTTCACTATGAAAAGTGATAAGAAATCTTAATTTCACTAGACCATAAGTACCATATATTTCAAAACAGGGTTCCAATGCAATGCATGCCATAAAATTCAACCGATTGTCATTTTAATAGTTAAAAACTAGTTTATTCATTAGGTTTCATCTAATTCTAACATGCACCATTCGAAACTAATCTTGTTTATCATACCAATGACTAACAATCAAGTTCACAACAACAGAGATGACCAAAAACAATGGTCGATAAGGTATTTTTGAGAAAAATAATATTAATCATATCCAATAGTCCAAGTGTGATAGCAAAAATTCAGAGAGTGGAAATGCACATACAAAATGGAACTTAATATAGTATACTCCAAACTACTTTCATGAATTTAATCCGTTAAAGATTTTCTTGTATAATGAAGTAAGACTTCCGAACTCAGATTTTTCAATATAACCAAATGAGGCAAGTAATATTACAAGGATGTACAAGTCATCGCTTTATTAGATATGCAACTTCGTTTCACAAAACACTTAGATTCCAATTCCTAATTATGTGTTATTTCCATCTTACGCCATGTTCTCACAAAAATCCCATGCAGGTGTCATAATCCAAAGTTTTTATAGTTAGCTGGTTGGACTATAATAATTTCATGCATAAACCTTAGTGAAATATTTACCTTAACAATGTGCACATCACGATATTTAACAAATTTGAAGAAGAATTACTTTCAAAAATATAATTTCATACCAACTTAGTTTAGGAAATTCAAATGAAATACTCAAGGTAGGTTTTAAGTGAACAGTTATTTGGACGTCATGCTGCCTATGAGTTATATTTGGAACTTTCCAGAGATAAAAATGAGTGTTGAATTACATGTATATAGACATCTAGATAATATTGGAAGCAATAACTCATACAAATTTAAAGTCTCAATAACAAATATCCAATGCAATCACATATAACATGTTTAGCAACCAGCATTTGAGAACAAAGGGGAATTCTTTTCTTATGACTTAATTTACCCTTTTTTAGTAATATGGTTTTCCAAAAACCAGGGAAAACTTAATAGTAAGCCCTTCCTACTTTTAGTAGAGTAAAACAAAGGAATCCTATTTAACCTATAAAACGATAGTAATCCAGCAAAACTGTCCAAGGTCAACTACTTTGTTAACCCTAAACGGAATACGGTAGAATAAAGAAACTGAGGGATAATTGTACTGTAATTCAGTTTTTAAGCAGGAAAAGTAAATATTTTCACTCAAAAGGTGAAACAACCTTTAGAAATGTAGCTATTCAACAAAATGAGTAGTACCAAATGCATGTTATAGACTATAACAACTTCCTTTCTTCATCATTTAAAACAAACATAAAACAACATACAATGAAAAGATGATCACAAAAGATTTTCAGTGCCACATTAGAGAATATTAGATAAAGATCTAATTATATCCAAATTCTTTTAACTTCTTCCTAATAATGATGGTTTTAATCAAGAAGCATCAACCAAACATGCCACAATATAGCAACTTTTTCATGCTTTTTAAAGAAACGTACTACTTGCAATTATGACCAATTGATGGTCTCCACAATAGAAAAGAGTTCATACAAGGTATTGATTAATGTGTCACCCATTTCAACAATCAATGATGATGTCAAAACCCTAGTTAATAAAACTTCACAACCATGATAAGAAAAGGATCTTTGAGATTTGCTGAGACACATTTAAAACATGATCAATAATGATTTTTCACTTAAAACCCTTCTTATGTGCATCCCAACGGAATATTTTCCTTTCAAGTTTTATTTTAAATCGTTAATATAGATATTCATTCCTACGAAAAAAAAGGAACCCAACTACTGACTTTTCTTAACCTATACTTAGATACTAATCTACTAATATTCTTTCTTCCTTGAGTAGATACTCCATATGGGAATCTTCCAATACTAGTCAATCTACTCACCACTAGACTTATTAAAATATTTCTGCTATCCAGGAAAACAAACTGGCATAGCGGAATAGAACAAAAACGGGCCACCTACAAGGCCTTCAATGATGCCTTGATTATGATTATGCTTGGGTTCATAATGATAATCGAGACCCCAAAGAATATTGTGCTTGTAGTTATGTCCTACTACTTCATACTATGTTTAGCTATTCTAGTATAACTTCTATCACTATTCTTTTAGCTTCCTTTGATTGGTACTAAGTTTACTTCCGTTTCTCGACTACATGTTATCTAAATCTAGCCTTTGGAGATGATACAGAAAGGAGTGGAAATCGGCTGTACGTTTTCCGTTTAAAAGTTCATTCACCCTTTCCATCCAGAAGTGATCTCGAGGAAAGAGGTATAGGGTTGGTGTTACCCAATCGTTTAATAGGTAGGGAAGACCCTTGCGTCACATTTGCTCGTAAGTCACTTTGACTCTATTCAGATACTGGGAGTATGTCCCTTTGCTAGTCTTACCGTGTTGATTTTCCATTAAGTACTCCGTTCTTAGAGTGCCTATCAGCCTTTTGTTTGGACACGTCGCAGAAAATTTGGTTCATAGAAAGATTCACTCTCCAAGTCATCTTGATGGCTCAACTGCTTAAATGCTCATGGTTGTTGTCATTGGATAAATGATACAATCCCATAGGTTTCTTGTTGGAAATTGTGCCCTAGGGGCAAGACATTGTATTTTAGAAATTTATGTTATTTAAAGTGTTCTCCTTTTGTTATCATTTTGCTTGCATGTCTACATTGATAACTGTATCCCTGGATATATCTAAAAGATTATCCTAAATATCCCTGGTCGGTCATCTACGTGGGAGCGAAGATGAGATAAGACCAGTATGACTTTGATGAGGTATGGGGATACGAATCAAAGTCATAGGCACTTGTAAGAGTACAAGGTGCTGGACCGACACACTATGAGAAAGCCGCATGGAATAAGTCATAAGCTTTTCTCATGTATAACCGCGTCACAACGCCCTTTGACCTGAGATCATCATGGATTCCTACATGATGAGTCGCTGTTTTTGACCTAGTCAAAAGTCACCTTTGACTGGGTGATGATAAAGGCTTGGATCGGGATCAGTGGTTTTCATGCAGAGGAATGTGAATGGTCAAGATGGAATTTGTCCCTCACATTTGCAGAGAGATAATACAGGGCCCCTCGATGAGTGAGTCTAAGAAATGTATGGCCATACTACGATGGAAAGGAGTTTCCATCTCAATTGTTAGACTACTCAATAATCAAGAAAGTAATGGTCAAGAACAGGATGTTGACATTTTCCATGCCTCATCCTTGACCAAATTATCGCGTGACAAAAGGGACGAGACATGGTTGTACAATAGGTTATATCGCATCAACGATCCCCATATAAATTGGGTAGTCGCAATGTCTTGCTAGAGGCCGCTTGCGACTTGTGGGTTGGTACAGTATTGACACTAGTGCAAAAAAGGCTTTTAAGATCGGACGAAACAGGTACATTAGGACCGGACCCGCGACCAGTCTTGTTCCAGGCGGTATTAAAAGTCGACCTTTAAGACCGGACTTTTACACGGTCTTAAAGAGTTTCTTTAAGACCGGACATTTTAAACATCCGGTCTTAAAAGTGTTTCAAAATAATAATAAAAAAAACAAAAAACTCAAATGAAACAATCGGTCCCAAATCACCAGATCTGGCAACATTTTGAATGTCCCTCCGTCATCAACGACGGAGAACCAAGAGAAGATTGGAAGCATGCAACAACAACAAGAAGAAAAACAAAAAAGATGATTACAAAGTCCAGAAATAAACAA
Organism: Acacia pycnantha; assembly: GCA_025563575.1. NCBI lineage: Eukaryota > Viridiplantae > Streptophyta > Magnoliopsida > Fabales > Fabaceae > Acacia > Acacia pycnantha. The sequence continues at coordinate 1,349,256 of JAMWYP010000146.1, forward strand.
AAATAACAAGAAACAGAAATCATTCACCATGAAAATCGAATTTGAAGTCCAGATCTACAAAAACCACAAGCTTAAAGCAACCAAATCTGAGCAGGGATCCTCTTGTCGGTGCTAGCAAAGCTTCAAGCAACCAAAATCGAAATCCAGATCTGAGCAGGAGCGGTCAATGTAGGAAATAAACAAACTTAAGCAAGAAGATATCTGAGTTTGATTTCAAACCGGATCTATACGAAGGCGGCATGGAAGGACCCATAGGTCGAAGAGGAAGGAGCCGCCGTCATCCAGAATCCTCAAAGTAGTACGCGCCGTTGCTGAGGATTGGAGTCGACGCCATCGCAAAACCCTCGAAGCATCTCACTGCCAACGTTGCCAATGATTTGATTGTGCGACTCTTATGATGACTTACGAAGATTGCGAGTAGGTTAGAGGAAGAGGATGACATTCTTGCCGAGGATTTGCCGTGAGGCTCTTGGGACACTCGTTGAATCTATAACTAAGAAAATGTTATATCACCAAGAAGACAAAGCAAACTCACGGACTTAACAGTTTAGTGAAAGTAGTTTTTTTAACACTTTTAAGACCGGTTTTGAAACAACCGGTCTTAAAAGTATATTTTTAGGACCGGTTGTTTTAAACAACCGGTCTTAAAAGTATATTTTTAAGACCGGTTGTTTTAAACAACCGGTCTTAAAAGTGTAAAAAAAAAAAAAAAAATGACCGGTGGCAATTTCGTAAATATATAGAACACTTTTAAGACCGTCTGTTTGAAACAACCGGTCTTAAAAGTGTTCTATATAATTTTTTTACACTTTTAAGACCGTCTGTTTGAAACAGTCGGTCTTAAAAGTGTTCTATATAATTTTTTTACACTTTTAAGATCGTCTCTTTGTTTCAAAACAGACGGTCTTAAAAGTGTTCTATTTATTTAATTAGTTAGCGTATACGATTATATTGTGCAATTATCTTAATTAAGTTGTTAGAGAGATTTTAGGAATTAAGTTAGCAGATCAAGGTTTTTTGAATTTCGTAATTAAATTCCTGATTGTAATCATCTTAATTAAGTTGTTAGAAAGATTTTAGGAATAAAGTTAGCATATCATGATTTTTTGAATTTCGTAATTAAATTCTTGATTGTAATCATCTTAATTAAGATGTTAGAGATTTTAGGAATTAAGTTAGCGATCATGGTTTTATGAATTTCATAATATATTCCCGATTATAATCCCTAAATTATAGGAACCGCCTAGGTTTATTTACTTATTAGCATCTCGTATATAATTTCAATTAAGCGAAGGAATAAATCATCGCATTCTCTGACTTGATCGGCGTCTTCTCATAATATTTACGAAATTGCCACCGGCCATACTTTTAAGACCGGATATTTTTAGCCCTAGCCTTAAAAGTGTTCTATATATTTACAAAATTGTTACGGTCATACTTTTAAGACCGGATCTTTTATAGTCCGGTCTTAAAAGTGTTCTATATATTTACGAAAGTGCCACCGGTCATATTTTTAAGACCGGATATTTTATAATCCGGTCCAAAAAGTTCTTTATATTTACGAAACTGCCACCGGTCATACTTTTAAGACCTGATTCTCTATAATCCGGTCTAAATGAGACGGTCTTAAAGCCCTTTTTTGCACTAGTGTGACCCGCTGCCAATCTCATGTGGGCCTACAGGGTCGCACACAAGAATGGCCCAACATGAGAAAGAGTGTCCAAATTCATTGAATTTTAAATGTGTTTGAGATTTAATGAATACTTATTTAATCTAGGATGTGTGTGTGTGTGCGTGTGTGTATATATATATTAAATTCAAAAATAATAATGATATTATTTATTGATAATAATATTATTATATATAGTATTTAATTTATTTGATAAATTAAATAACTATAATAAATTGAGATATTGTATCTCAGATTCAATTTTTGAATAAAGATATTGCATATCAGATTTAATTTGAACTGAGATATCGGATCTCATTTTAAATTTAATATAACGATATCATATCTTGATTTAATTTATAAATATAAATTAAATTAGAAGGCTTTTAATTCGGATTAAATAAATAGATTTGATTAGATCTATCAGATAGATTTAATTAATATTTTTTTTAATCCAGATTCAAAATTTGTTTTGAATATAATACGCCGGCTAGGTTTAGAAAAACCTACGGAACTTTTAGTCGAGCGTATTAGAAAGCCGCAAAAAACCTAGAGAGAAAAGGAGAGAGACGCAAGAATACTGAGGCGCTAGCATGCTACCATCAGTGTTGAAGGCCGTTCGTGTGGATACCGGTAGAAGGAGAGGACACGCGTAGTCTGCTCCTATATGATCGAACAAGAAGGCGTTAGCCCACGTGATCAAGAAGCACGAAAAAGGATGCCTCCTCGTTCGACACGTACGACGTCTGCGGCGCTCGAGGTTCCAGCCGCAAATGACACGTTGAACCCTCTGCATAGGTATGATTTGGAAACCCTAAATCCAGATTTAAATGCTATTGAGCGATCTGCCTAAGGGATTCGTTAAAAAATATTTATTCTGCTGCGTGTACGGATCACAACATTTCTCTGGCTCAGAAGGTATACTAGCCATCGATTCGAGAGAGTACACATAATCAGGGTTGTGTACGGGTTCAAAGTTGCATACCGAATCAGGTGGGTATACGTTTGAAGGTTTACAGTCATGAATGAGCGTAGAGGTTTTTCCCTAAGTTAGGGTGATGCACCGACTCAAAGTAGTACACTGGTTTGAGATGGTATACCGAGTTAGGATGGTACACTGATCTAAGGTTCACTATTTTTCGTGCGATATGTCTTACTGATCTATAGTAGTTTATGTCGCGAGATCTACCTCTGTTCATCACTACAACGTCACAGTAGGGTTATACCAGTACTCTTTTTTTTTTAAATATACTCACAAGTTTAAAAAAGCTTAGAACCTAACTCTGTTAATCAAATCGATTGGCCAGGTAGGTGTCTATCATGGGAGTCTCACCAAGTTCACGGCGACTGATTGACTAACCCACATAGACTAGCCCTACCTTCGGCACCAAAAGGTTTGGAATAACTTAGTTAGATCTATGCCAGGACAACTGCTCTGATACCATAAATGTAACATCCCCATTTTCAAAAGCGGAATAATTTTTTTCCATCAGAGTAGAGCATCGGAGCAAGTAAAGAATTGAGTAACTGATACAACATTAACTGTGGCGTGGCTGTCTGTTCATAAAGAACAGTACATTTATTGTTACATATCTTAAATATCTTCGATCAGGTCTTCATGTGTACCGTTTACTCTGCTTACTCTTATCTTCTGTCCTCGGTTCTCCGGACCCTGAAGCTATAGTAAGAGTTGAGGTCCAATTCCTATCGGACCCCAGGTAATGGTTAACCTCATACTTATGTAAACAATATATGTATGACAGTTATTGATGACATTTCAGCAATAATCACTACAAAAGCCTATAACATATGTAGGAAATACATAATCACATATGTAAGGCAATAACAATACACAGCCCATGCATATGTATGTTATCCCGGTCTGCACTATTCACCAGTGCCACGATGTACATTCGTGTCCTCAGCGCTAGGAAAATTCAACGGTATTATCAAAACTGTAACCCGTGTAAAGCTGAATGTAAAAGTAATGAACCAACACATCATATTAGTTTATAAATATCACTATCATATATAAACATACTATAAGCATTAGAGTTAGTGTTACAGTACGCCGCGAACGTACCTTCATTGATGAATACGGTACGTCTGTCGGTCGGAACGCGATCACATACATCCTATAAGGGTAATATCGTATTTATTAATTTATACACCATATCCTAACAGATATTTTAGTCACAAATGACTATTTTACCCCTGACTTCAGAAATCACTGACCGATAAAATTTCGCTAAAGCTTCGCCACTCTGATTCTCAACTTTGAAAAAAACATTTCCTACCATGTTTTTACCTCGTCAGGCATCTTTCAATGCAATGAGGCTTAAAAACAAGAATATGATTTTTATTTCCTACTTCCTAGATCAAACTAGCATTTATACTAAGAACTACAAAACTAAAGACTAGAACTTAAAAGCTAAGGATCAAGAACTTACCAAGAACTTTGCTCCTCTTTCTCCAAGACTCTTCTCTCTCACTTTCACTCAAATTTTCGAATTGCTTATGCTTGAATTGGTGTGAGAATTGAAGTGAAGGAAGGTGCCTATTTATAGAAAAATGGTATGGCAAGTTTGGTAATTCCATTGAACTTCCTCTTCTCAATTCTCATCCCTTATATCTAGGTTAAATCTTCATCTCCCATCCTCACCATTCATCACTCTCCAACGTTCTCTCTCCTATCTTCCCTATCCTCTTCCACTTCCATTATGAATCTTATCCCAATTGGATATTTCTCTCACCAATTAATTCCCCTACTTAATGTTCAAGCTGCATGTGCTTATTGGAAAATTCTTGGACCCTATTTCAAGCCACCTAATTCGTTCCCCCTTCCTTTGTTCCTATAACTATATGCTCCAAGAATTAGTTGCTTTAGGTGCCTTAGTTTCTTAGTCTATTGCTTATAAACCACAAATATTTTTAGAGGTTCATTTTGAAGTTTATGTAAGTCTCTTGAGAAGTACTTGGATGACAAGAATTATGGTTCAATTAGGGGTTTTTACTAGCCTTTTAATCATTTTAGGGTTAATCCCAAAAGTTGAGGAAAAGATTTTGGAGATAACCCACTGATAATTGAATATTTCATACACTTCTTTAGTACTCTTGATTAATAATTTAGGACTCTTTAGTAATAAATAATGATTTTTATGCTTATTTGGGCTTTGGGCCTTTCATTAGATTTTAGTCATTTTAATTCCAGTTTTACATTGCTTTATTAATTTTACCATAACTCTTGAACCAGACATCGGATTTGCCTCATTCTTGTTTCATATTTTAGATGATTCAAAGAGCTACAATAGTTATGAAGACTTGAAAGGCTGATTCAGACAAGAGGATGGTCGATTTTCGAGCCGAAGTCAAATGTATATTTCTGGCTTTTTATTTGGGCTCGCATTTTGTAATTAAAGTCCACTTTTATTTTATTTCCGTTTTGGGCTGAACCATTGGAGCCCATTTCCATTTTAGGTTAACTTTAAGTTAGATGGCAGCCAAAAACACATTGTCATTCACGTTTTTACTCAGTTTTGGATTAAATACAGAAGTTTTATTTTCTCTCAATTGTTCTTCATCTGTTCTTCGTGTTCTTCGTGTTCATGATGAACTTCTTCATTTTTGTTCCATTTTCATTCTGCATAGCCATGATGGGCTAAGCTTCGGTGATTAGCCCACGGATTGAGGATTCCACTATACAGAGGACTCGTTCGTAACGGTAACAAATTCATTTATGTTTTGTGATTAGCCATGATGAACTTCTTCAATTTTGTTCCATTTTCGTTCTGCATAGCCATGATGGGCTAAGCTTTGGTGATTAGCCCACGGATTGAGGATTCAACTATCCAGAGGACTCGTTCTTAACGGTAACAAATTCATTTCTATTTTGTAATTTCAGATTCGATTTACCTTCGGATTGGGTGTTAGATTTAATGCCCAGATTCGGAAATCCCAAGGATTCAGTTCGAACTAGGTTTAAGTGCTTGCTGTGCGATCGCACAGTGACACGCCACTGTTCGGATAAACGCTAGGCGATCGTCTAGTTGAGGGATTTTCTGGACGAACGCAGAGATTTCGGTTCGTCCAGAATCAATTGCGAGTTCGTTTCAAAATCTGTTTTCGTCCGAGGAAGGAAAGTGGTGGAATTCGAAATCCTGGGTTGATCTTCTGTTTATCTGTTTAATTTGTGTTTCAGTTCGTTTTGTTACTATTATTTCGTTTTTAATCTGTTTGAACCAAAAACCCCCCATTTTTATCAAGTTTGCTCCACTGTTATTCCAATCAAACCCGCTGCGAATTCGTTGGGAAAACGATCCAAGTTCCTTATTACTGCAAATCTTTTATTGAATCTGGTTATTTTTAGAGCCACGACAAATCTCTTTCAAAATATGACGCCGCTATCGGAGATTTTGTATTGGTTTGATTAGTAACAGTAGTGTACATAGATAAACGTTAGAGCAGGTTTTCGTGGTTCGGGTGGCTGGACAGAAATTTTTCTGACGCAGATCACTCAAACTAGGCCTTATTCACAGGTAATTGGGCATTCTGAGCAAGAGTCACTTCCTTAAAGGAAGTTTGTTCTCACCTATTTTCCCCAAATTCCAACGTTTAAACCACTTTTTCGCTGTTTTAAGTTTTGATTTTGTCATTTCTACTATAGCATTTTTTTCGGAGTATCTCTGAATGGTCTGAAATTTTGATAGAAAATGACCTAAATCACAAGACACATCGCTTCGCCATGTGGTCTTGAGATTTTAGCCAAATTCCAATGTTTAGACCACTTTTTCAATTTTTGAAGTTTTTTTATTCCATTTTTGGGTTCCCCAATGGTGTAGGAGTTGCCCTGTCCAAGTCCTATAAATTTTAAAAATCATTTGATAGTGTTTTGGACTTGTTTGGGTCAATTTCTAACATAGGTTTTTGCTTTTTTGTTTTTGTTTTTGCGTTCTCTTAGTGTTTTTCTACTTTTTACCACTTCTTGTGGCATTTTCGTAATTCTGAGAATGTGCTTTTTACCACTTTTGGTGGCAGTTTCGTAATTCTATGTGTTTGCCAATTCTACTTTGTGTGTATGCTGCATGAGTACCAGGAATACTACTAATCCAGAAGTTTTGTTGCCATTTGATCCTAAAATAGAAAGAACAATTCTTACTGCTAGAAGAGTTGTTAGGCTAAGTCATAGGATTAATACTGAATTGGAGTCTGATTGTGACCATTCTGATTGTGTCCATTCTGTTGATCTTTCTGATTGTGTTTCTGATAATATTTATGATAGTCTTGTTGTTTTCACTGATTCTAGTAGCAATTTTGCACAAGACATTATGGCAAAACAACAGGCTAGTAGTAGTGGTTCCTCATTGGAGGATATGATGAAGCAGTTTGCCACGAACACTATGCGGTTCCAACAGCAAACTGAAACTTCCATTCAGAGTTTGCAAACTCAGATTGGCCAATTGGCCACGTCACTGAACTAACTAAAACCTCAGGGATCCAACACTCTTCCTTCACAAACCATTCCCAATCCTAAGGGGAATGTGAGTGCTATCTCACTACGGTAAAAAGGCAATGCAGCAAGGTGAAGAGGAAGACATTCCCATTCCTCTTCCTTTCCTCGTAAAGCGCTCAATCCAAGAGGTTGGCAACAAAAGCACAAGAGAATGATATACTAGAGACATTCAGAAGGGTAGAGATCAACATCCCTCTCTTAGATGCAGTCAAACAAATTCCAAAGAATGCCAAGTTTCTAAAGGAGTCGTGTACCAACAAGAGAGGATTGAAAGGGATTGAAAGAGTAAGCTTGAACAAGAATGTGTCGGCACTTCTAACACCCATGCCTCAGAAATGCAAGGATCCAGGAATGTTGTCTATCCCTTGTATTATTGGTAATTATAGATTTGATGATTGCATGTTAGATCTAGGTGCTTCAATTAATGTCATGCCTGCCACTATCTATAAATCTATTGGTCTTGGTCCCTTGCGTCCTACTGGTGTTGTTGTCCAAATAGCTAATAGGAGTAATACTCATTCTTCGGGTTTGGTTGAAGACGTATTGGTCAAAGTTAATGAATTGATATTCCATGATAAGCATATTTTAAGGAAAGAATTTTCTATGAGCCAGAAAGTTCTTCTGTTTAACTTCCGTCTGAAGTTTATGCCTGGTAAGCTTCGATCTAAATGGGATGGCCCTTTTGTGATCACTAACATATTTCTATTTGGTGCTGTTGAGCTATGTGATCCACCAACATGACGAACTTTTAAGGTAAATGGGCATCGCCTCAAGCAATTTTATGAGGGATCCCAGTAGCAGCATGAGGAAGAAGAGATTCTCCTCATTGATGCCACCTATCCTCCATAAACCCCTTGGGGAGTATTATTCTTTCTTCTCCCTCTTTCTTTTATTTGTTTTCATTTTTTTCTCCTTTCACTTTTCTTTTTGAAAATAAATACAGTCTCTCTTTCTATGATTGCTACATATTATGAACTTGGATATTTTGGTTTTAATAGATCATTCTGTTAGGTCTACAATTCTTGACTCTTCGATTACATGTCTTGGTGGTTGATTTGGTGATGTTGATTTCTTAAGTTGGTATTGACCTTGTGAAGTTTTGGGCCTGGATGAATGGAATTCATCTTTTACCATTCTTTTTTTCATGTGTGCATCTGCTCATAATTTGTGTTCTCTATAACTTGCTCCTTTTCTTTTTGAAACTACATTTTTCACTTACATGCATGAATATGATGGAAGCTTGTTTTCTTTCTTTTAATTTCCCCACTTTGGCCAAATAGCTTTCCCTTGCATTATGTTCCTTTGTTAGCCCCTTTGTGCCTTTTTGACTCATTCTTTTCTAAATCACATTACAAGCCTGAGCGTAAAATCATTTTATTCCGCACCTTGGAAATTTATTGAGCATTGGTTTCACCCAGGTTTTGTGTTTAAGCGTGGGGGTTACTCAGGAGTGCAACAGTTTAAGTGTGGGGGGAGATATTTGATTTTGTTATTGTGATTATAAAAGAAAAAAAAAAGAGAGAAAACAAACAGAAAAGAAAGAAAGAAAAAGAAAAGAAAATACGTAGAAAGAAAGGAGATATATAAGAAAAAAAAATTCATACATAGAGAGAATGATTGTGTTAATCAGTGCTAGTTTTAATTTCTTTGGTACTTAGCCTCTCATTCCATACTATTAGCTACTTTCACCCTAGCCCCATTACAACCTTAAATAACAAGCTCTCTTGATTTGTGCATGCATGTGTTATAAGTAGTGGAGACGTAGAAATTGAGCAAGCTTATGGTAGAACAATTTTCTTGAGTAGAATTTGAGCGATACACTAATTTACCCTATACACTTGAGAGATTAATTGAGAGCATCCTTGAGAGACCATCTTTTGTGGTTAGCATCATTGATTGAGATTGCCATGATTTGTAATTTGAGATGAAAGGATTTTGGTCTTGAATGATTGGTCTTTTGAAGCTTTGTGTCCCTTGTTTTGTTTTTGCATTGTTAGTAATTGTTAGAAGAAAAAAAAAGAGTATTTCCTTTTAGTATTTTTTTCTTTGAATTTTGCTCAGGAGTGCAAAAAGATAAGTGTGGGGGAATTTGATAATTGAATATTTCATACACTTCTTTAGTACTATTGGTTAATAATTTAGGACTCTTTAGTAATAAATAATGACTTTTATGCTTATTTGGGCTTTGGGCCTTTCATTAGATTTTAGTCATTTTAATTCCAGTTTTACATTGCTTCACTAATTTTACCATAACTCTTGAACCAGACATCGGATTTGCCTCATTATTGTTTCATATTTTAGATGATTCAAAGAGCTACAATTGTTATGCAGACTTGAAAGGCTGATTCGGACAAGAGGTTGGTCGATTTTGGAGCCGAAGTCAAATGTATATTTCTAGATTTTTATTTCGGCTCGAATTTTGTAATTAAAGTCCACTTTTATTTTATTTCCGTTTTGGGCTGAACCATTGGAGCCCATTTCCATTTTAGGTTAAATTTAAGTTAGATGGCAGCCACAAACACATTGTCATTCACGTTTTTACTCAGTTTTGGATTAAATACAGAAGTTTTATTTTCTCTCAACTGTTCTTCTTCTGTTCTTCGTGTTCATGATGAACTTCTTCATTTTTGTTCCATTTTCGTTATGCATAGCCATGATGGGCTAAGCTTCGGTGATTAGCCCACGGATTGAGGATTCCACTATCCAGAGGACTCGTTCTTAACGGTAACAAATTCGTTTCTGTTTTGTAATTTTGGATTCGAATTACCTTTGGATTGGGTGTTAGATTTAATGCCCAGATTGAGAAATCCCAAGGATTCAGTTCGAACTAGGTTCAAGTGCTTGCTATACGATCGCACAGTGACACGCCACTGTGCAGATAAACGCTAGGTGATCGTCTAGTTGAGGGATTTTCTGGATGAACGCAGAGATTTCGGTTCGTCCAGAATCAATTGCAAGTTCGTTTTAAAATTTGTTTTCGTCCGAGGAAGGAAAGTGGTGGAATTCGAAATCCTAGATTGATCTTCTGTTTATCTGTTTAATCTGTGTTTCAGTTCGTTTTGTTTCTATTATTTCGTTTTTAATCTGTTTGAACCAAAAACCCCCAATTTTACTGTTTTTGTTTCACTGTTATTCCAATCAAACCCGCTGCGAATTCGTTGGGAAAACCATCCAAGTTCCTTATTATTGCAAATCTTTCTCCCACTCCAAGCTAAAAATATGCTTGTTCATAATAAGTCCTTATATTTGATCTATGATTAACATATTTTAGGATACAATTTATTTTTCTATCGGTTCTCACTTACTTGTGTCTTGAATTAAACCCAATGGGTTTTAAACTCTCAAAATATCTTCTCACTTTTCTCTCTCCTAATACTAGGCTTACAACACACACACACACACTCACAACTCACTTTTCTCTCTCCTATACTAGGCTCACAACACTCACACACACACACACACCTACATACACACAAAAAACATCCCCCTCCCCTTTTATTACTCTTCATTTTGTTTGTTTTTAATTAATCTTATATTATCTAAAAGAAAAATTCTCATTGGTTGATTTTACTTCACAAGGATTTCCCTTTATGAAGTTAAATTAAAGCCTTTAGATTTAGCTTTATGAGATTTAATCCTAGCCCTCCATATCTAATCTTAAGTAACATCCCTAATATGGTAGTGTAGATGTTGTTAAATGTGATTGTCAAAATATGATTGGTTCGTAGGTTAATCATGATCACTAGTAATTATCTTTATTCTAATTTTGGCCCTTCATTAACCATTGGTCTTTAATTAGAGTCATACATCCCTAATTGTGCCTTTAAAACATGTTATTTAATTAATTATGAAAGTTTTCGGAATTAATTCAATTAATGAAGATCTAATTATTTACTAATTGTTGGTAATTTTCTTTAATTGGATTAATTACTTCCTCACAACTTTTGGGTTTACTTTGGTCATTTATGCACCATGCATTAATTTAATAATTATAGGGCAACTTATGGTCCCTAAAATAATATTGGATTTTTGCCTCTTTAAATTCCAAGGAAAATAAACAAATAAATTACTAAAATTAGAGACAACATGCTTTCCTATTTTAAATAGGTATTAATTGCCAAAATATAAATTTTTGGTATCACATTATAAGATTTAATCCTTGGCTTATTTAATTTCAAGGGGAAGTTTCTTAAAATAATAGTTAGTGAGCCTCCAACGATTGAGATCACATATTCACCTATTTCTAATAGGTATTATTTACCAAAATATAATATGAATTTTAGGGTATTACATCATAAATCATAATTGAAAAGTTGTTTTTAAAGGCTCAAATTTTTATTCCAAACAAGCACTTATTCACATGCAAAATTATAAACTTTTGTGTTGCATTCATTCAATTATATTCAAGGGACCCTTTACTAATTGCTCCACTCTCAACCCCAAACTCCACATTTCTGTATTTCGGTTAAACCATTCAAGGCAATCAATGACGGTGAATACTGCCACTACTACTCCATAATATAAATCACTTTATGTGTTTTTAATGATTTTTTTTTAAAAAAATATGCTTAGTATATTTTATAAGGAGAAGCTTCGAAGTCTAATATAAATACATTGCTATGTTTTTAGATTTACGAAGCGATATTTAGACCAAAAAACTTTCAGGACAATATCATTCTTGAGCGTATACTTCTAGGGTGGATTTGCTTCTTAACTCTATTTTTAAATATATGTAAAGTTGAAAAAGGTTTCATTTTCAAATAAAGTTAATGAGTTAAGTAGTTAATAACCTCGTTTACTTGGTGTTAATGAGATTTTTTAGAGGTGACTATTGAAGAGAGCACACTCCTCATAATATGAATTTAAGAATATATGGACCAAGGGCAGAGACAAGGGGGTGCTAAGGGTGGCCCCGTTACCCCTAAAATTATAGATAACAACCTAAATTATGAGAAAATTATATTTCAAACTCATATAAATTCCAATGTTTTCACTTTAGTCCCTACTATTTGTTTCGTGAAGGGACTAAAATAAAAATATTCAAATGTTTTTGGGGCTTGAATATAATTTCATGAACACTTGGGTTTTATTCTAAAATATTCGCCCCCTAGTGCAATTTCTGGCTCCATCCCTGATCTGAACAGTTTCACACTGAATATAATTTAGGATAGTACACTTTTAATTTTTGAAAAGAAAAAATGGAATCTAAAAAGACTAAGGCTCGTATTCAGATGGAGTGAATGTGACCAAGGTAGTGAAATTGGGCTTCCTTTTTGTGATGCAGATGTACATATAATAGAAGCACATAGAGCCTTGTACCCAAAAAAAGGAAAAAAAAAAACACACACACACAGCCCCCGGGGTTTGCCTTTGACTGCAATACATATATATATATATATATATATATATATATATATATATATATATAAGCCATCTATTTATGATTTAAGGGTATAAATCAGATTACGATAAGATAGAGATAGAAATCAGGGCCGGCCTTACGAGCTTGCTTGCGTTCCGTTCTCGTTTGCGCCTCGAACCTCGTGCGCCGCAGACGTCGTACGTGTCGAACGAGGTGGCATCTTTTATCCGTGCTTCTTGATCATGTGGGCTAGCGCCTTCTTGTTCGATCAAATAGGAGCTGACTTCACATGTCCTCTCCCTCTACCGGTATCCACACGAACGGCCTCCAACACTGACGGCAGCTTGCTAGCACCACAGTATTATTGTGTCTCTCTCTTTTTCTCCCTAGGGTTTTGTTTTTGCGACCGTCTAATTCATTCGCATGTTTAATACGACTAGATCAGCATATGTTATAGGGTTTCTAAAACCCTAATAATGTGTCGTATTAAAATATTCAAAATTAATCCAATTAATTTTGAATTTGGATTAAATAATATTAATTACATTTGTCCAACTGATCTAATCTAACTATTGGATTTGTATTAATAATATAGATTTAATTTATATTTATAAATTAAATCAAGATATGATATGCTTATATTTAATTTAAAATGAGATCTGATATCTCAATTCAAATTAAATCTAATATGCAATATCTTTATTCGAAAATTAAATCTGAGATACAATATCTTAATTTATTATAGTTATTTAATTTATCAAATAAATTAAATATTATATATAATAATATTATTATCAATAAATAATATCATTATTATTTTTGAATTTAATAATATATATATATATATATATATATATATATATATATATTTATTCATATAGACACACACATATATTCTAGATTGAATAAGTATTCATTAAATCTTAAACACATTTAAGATTCAATGAATCTGGACACTCTTGCTCGTGATGGGCTATTCTTGTGTGCGACCCTGTAGGCCCACATGAGATTGGCAGCGGGCCAATACTATACCATCCCACAAGTCACAAGCTGCCTCTAGTAAGACATTGCGACTACCCAATTCACATGGGGATCATTGATGCGATATAACCTATCGTACAACCATGTTACGTCCCCTTTGTCACGCGATAATTTGGTCAAGGATGAGGTATGGAGAATGTCAACTTCCTGTTCTTGACCATTACTTTCTCGATTCACGAGTAGTCTAATAATTGAAATGGAAACTCCTTTCCATCGTAGTATGGTCATACATTTCTCAGACTCACTCATCGAGGGGCCCAGTATTATCTCTCTACAAATGTGAGGGACAAATTCTATCTTGAGCATTCACATTCCTCTACATGAAAACCACTGATCCCGATCCGAGCCTTTATCATCACCCAGTCAAATGTGACTTTTGACTAGGTCAAAGACCAGCGACTCATCATGTAGGAATCCATGATGATCTCAGGTCAAAGGGCGTTGTGACGCGGTTATACATGACCAAATCTTATGACTTATTCCTTGCAGCTTTGTCATAGTGGGTTCGTCCAGCACCTTGTACTCTTACAAGTGCCTATGACTTTGATTCGTATCTCCATACCTCATCAAAGTCATACTGGTCTTATCTCATCTTGCCTGCGTAGATGATCGACAGGACATTTAGGATAATCTATTAGATATATCCAGGGATACAGTTATCAATGTAAACATGCAAACAAAATGATAACTAAAAGAGAACACTTTAAATAACGTAAATGTATATAAAGTACAATGACTTGCCCCTATGGCATAATTTCCAACAATTCATGCCTCATCCTTGACCAAATTATCGCGTGACAAAGGGGACGTGACATGGTTGTACGATAGGTTGTATCGTATCATTGATCCCCATATGAATTGGGTAGTTGCAATGTCTTACTAGAGGCCGCTTACAACTTGTCGGCTGGTACAGTATTGGCCCACTACCAATCTCATGTGAGCTTGCAGGATTGCACACAAGAATAGCCCAACACGAGCAAAAGTGTCCAGATTCATTGAATCTTATATATGTCTAAGATTTAGTGAATACTGTATTTAATCTAGAATGTATATATATATATATATATATATATATATATATATATATTATTAAATTCGAAATAATAAGAATATTATTTATAGATAATAATATTATTATATATAGTATTTAATTTATTTGATAAATTAAATAACTATAATAAATTGAGATATTGTATCTCAGAGATATCATATCTCATATTTTATTTATAGAGATAAATTAAATCAGAAGGCTTTTAATTCGGATTAAATAAATAGATTAAATTAGATCTATAAGATAGACTTAATTAATATATTATTTTAATCCAAATTCAAATTTCAAAATTAATAAGGATTAATTTTGAATTTAATACGCATATAAGGTTTAGAAAAACCTACGGGACAGAGAGTCATTCGTATTAGAAAAGCCGCGAGAAACCCTAGAGAGAAATAGAATAGAGAGATGCATAGTTCAAAGGCGCTAGAACGCTTTCGTCTGTGTTTGAAGGCTATTCGTGTAGATATCGGTAGAGGGAGGACACTCGCAAAGTCAGCTTCTGTTTGATCAAACAAGATGGCACCACGTTCGAGACGTACGTCGGTCGAGACGGACGACGTTCAAGATGCGCACCAGACCGAGTTGAACGAAATGCTCAACCCTTCGCATAGGTACGGTTCATTTTCTAAACTTAATTTAAACTCCGTTGATGGATCCTCCGATGGGATTCGTAAGTTTTTAATTCCGCTGTGTGTACGGATCCCAACAATTTTAAGTATTTTTCCTCCATTTTTTTCAAAGAAAAATCATTAGTAAATTACAACAATTAAAGTTCTAATTTATCAAATAAATGTTGTCAACATTAATATCCAAACAACACGACTCATCCAACAAATAAACACATTCACTACTTCGTAATCAATAGAAAACTATTGTTCACAAATAACTCACATAAAACCTAAAAAACATATCTAGGTTTTAAATTTAAATTATTATACAATATTTCTATGACAAAATTAACCATATGACTTGTGATGAGAAGGTTTCCAATATAAAGAGTAAGATGACTTTTATTTTCAATAAATATTTAAATGGGGGACATCTCTTCCAACTCCTTATTAAATAAATAAAAATAGCAGGGCCTAACGGGCTGGCCCTGCAAGGCCAATTTCATTAAATTTCTCTATTTTTCAAGTCCGGTTCTTGAAGAGTGAGGGCCTAAAGCTCGGCCCCCTGTCTCTACGATAAGATAATGAAAAAGAGGAAAACGAGAGTATCTACTTTCTGTAAAGAACGGAATGATTTTCAGCAGTCTCATTAATATAAAGTAGCTTGTATCTAAACAGCCTGAACCTGAAGGAGTGCTTGATTCTTCAGCAAGAGCAGTAAGGGTGGTTTACAAGACAAGAGGATGGGGAGTTGATAAGAGAAGGTAGGAGGAAATTGAGGAGAAGAGGAAGCGATGGCTGTCACCGAATATTGCCTCTATCAAAACCAACCGTGAAGGCATTTTTTGCATTCGTAACTAGGGGTGGAAAAAGGTCAGGGGACTGTGGCCTGGCCTGTTTTAAGCCTGGTCAGGCCTGGCTTGTCAGGCTAAAAGGCCAGGCCAAGGCCTCTTTCAAGGCCTGTTTTGCATAACAGGCCAGGCCCAGGCCTGATAATAAGCCTTTTAGGCCTGTCAAGCCGGCCTTCTATAAGGGTAAAATTGTAATTTCTCTCTTTACTTCCAATAAGAGTGTGACACGTATACATGCTTCTTTGAAAAAACACAACTTCTCTTTCGGCCGCTCGCTTACTCAGTCACAGTCAATCACAAATTCACGCCTGATGCAACGCAAGCGGCTTCGTCCCTCGGTCTCTCCTCCTCGTCGACGTCGCTTTCTTCATAGCCTCAGTCTGTGCGTCGGCAGTGTCTTAGCCATCCTTAGCCCTAAACTTTTTCTGCCTTCTCGTTTGAGTCTTCTAAGCTGCCAATCTCCCGCCTCGGCCATCGGCTACTCGATTCTATTTTGGCGAGCGGTAAGTCGGGAACACTCTTTCTGCATTTTGTTCCTTACCGACCTCTGAAGTCTGAACTTTGTTCACTTTGTTTCATCTGCTATTTCTGTAGCTTGTCTAAACCCTAGAACACGCACTATCTCTGGTCATCAATTTGGATCTAGGGTTTAGATGTTCGATATTTTTACCTATTTTTGTTTCCTTATTTATTATCATTGAGGTCATCTTTGATTCAATGGGAATTTGATCATTGAAATTATGGATCTTCCTTGTCTAGTTGGTTATACTTCAAGCTGCTTTTAGCCCGAATCCTAAGGAGTTGCTTTGCTTTGCTTTATCATCACTTAATTTCGCCTTTATTGTCAGATACATGCCTGGTATTTGTTTCTTTTAATCTTTTACTCCATTGAATTTTTCTTTTTTCTACAAAGGTTTTGTCTTTAGCACTACACCATGCATTTTGCAGCATAGCTTTACTTGTAATTTTCAGAGCTTTTACGTTTTGACTTCCACAACAATGTCCCTTTTAGTTTTTGTGAACTCTGTTGTCATTGCAAATAATTCATGTTCTATGATTTGATGTGTGTTCTAGTTTATATTTGGTTTTCTTTATATGCAGTTTCAGTATGCCCCTCAGCATCTTGTATGGCTATTGCAAATCATCGTTGATAACAACTATGAATGGGAGTGCGACAAGTTGCTTGCATTCATTTCAAGAACTTCATTGCAAAAAATTGGTCTCCGCTTGATTCTGGTAAGTTCTTGTAAATGTGTTAAGAGTCAGAAAATTGACCCTATGTCAATTCATTATACTTCTCTGGGTTCATGTAGATGCCTAGCAAAAGATCTCACAGAGGGATAAAGTAGTGGTGAGGGACCACATTCTTGTGTTTGTGGCTAAAGTTCCTCCCTTGTTAAGGTAGCTAGTTGAGCTGTGATTTTTGCTGACTTTTTGTTAGTACCATGTTTCCCGTGCTATCCTATCTAATTTATTTTAATAGGGGTCTCTATGTGCGTGTGTTTAATCCAATGAAAACACATGGGTCAAAACTTGAGGATTTTGCGTTTCTTCTATTTTTTGGTCCAAGTTTCATTGTATTGACTATCCATGTTTACACTTTGTCTAGGGTGCAACTTGGTGAGTGCCTAAAGACAATCATTCATTCAGATTATCCTGAGCAATGGCCAGGTCTTCTTGACTGGGTGAAACATAACTTACAGGATCAACAAGTCTATAGTATGCCTTATTTGTTCTCCGGATTCTTTCTAGAAAATATGAGTAAGTTCTTGCTTTTCTTTCTAAAGTTTGATATGCAAACTTCTTTCAATTGAAAGTGTTTGTCCTTTGTCCTACCGTGTATTTTCAATGCTATTCATAATTCGAGTGCTCAATTAGCATACAAGGGTATAACTTATATAGGTGATTGTTTCCCTTGAGTTGCTAATGCTGCACATTAAATATGATGTACTCCTTCCCTTCCAAAGCACATAAGTCTCATCCTGATTTCATTTTTTATGATGTATTTTAGATCATTAGGAATAATTTATGTAGGGCCTGTTTTCGGCCTATTTAAAGTAGGCCTATTTTCGGCCTGTTTAAAATAGGCCTATTTTCGCCCTCTTTAAAGTAGGCCTATTTTCGGCCTGTGGCCTGTTAGCCTAAGTACAATATTTTAAAAATTGCAGGCCTCTTTAACAGGCCACAGGCTAGGCCAGGCCTGCATACAGGCCAGGCTCAGGCCAAAAAATAACCCTGTAACAGGCTAGGCTTAGACCACTTCCTTGCATAACAGGCCGACCTGTAAAGGGCGAAGCCTGACCTGGCCTGGCCTGTTTCCACCCCTATTCATAATCGCGGTTTTGGCTGTCAAGAACGCCACTTGAACTGCAGAAAAGTTTTTTTTAACCTGGGTTAAAAATGGATTCTTCACGTTGGTTGTAATATCCATTTAAAATACAAAATTTAAAAAAAATTAATTAAATTTTTTTAAAAAGAAAAATAATAAAATAATATATATATTAATTGGTGGCTGCGTGGAGCAACACACAGCCACCATATATAATTGGCTTGGGGGAGGGGAAACATTTGGTACGGGGAACATTTAAGGAGGGAATGGAAGAAGGGAAAGGAATAGAAGGGAAGATTGAGAGGGAACTTAAAAAAGTTGAGTTGTTTGGTAGACATGAGAATATAAGAAGTTGAGGGAAGATAAATTGTTCAGTAAGAAGAATTGGGTGTTGAGAAAGGGAGGTAAAATATCCATAATGCCCTTGACATAAAAAAGGGAGAAAAAGACTTGATTGATATTTTTTTTTTATATATATCAGGCAGAAACAGACCCACCCATATCATGATTGTGTTGGTTGAGAAGGAAAATCAAAGAAGATGTGGATTTGTGAGGGGCATGATGAGAATGACAGCCAGAAATTTATATAACATTGAAGACATTCTATTTAAAAAGGTGAGAAGGCACAAATATAACAATGAAGATGAATATTACTAGAATAAAAAAAAAATCGTTTTTGCGACGCAAAAAATCCGTCGCAAAATAGGGGTTTTCCATTGCAAAATGAATTTGCGACGAATTTCATCCGTCGCAAAAACCTTCGTTGCAATTGCGACGGATTTCAATATTTCCGCCTCAAATTCAAAAATTTTTGACAGATTAAGTATCCGTCTCAAATCTGCGACGGATTTAAATCCGTCATAAATTCGACAATTTGCAACGAATTTAAAATCCGTCGCAAACAAATTATTTTTTTTAAAAAATAGTTTTCTTAATTTTATTTGATTTTGCAACAGAGTCCAGTTCCGTCACAAATTTCATTATTTTCTTAATAAAAATAGTTTTTCAGAAAAATATTTTTTTTGAATTTTGTTTTAATAATTTTTTAATTATATTTTAAAAAATATATTAAAAAAAAAAACTGTATACCACACAAATAGAGTAAATACCCTTTCTGGTCCCTGACAAAAAACACGAACCCCATTTTGGTCCCTGACAAAAAAACCGACCCTTGTTCGTCCTTTTTATGGGACTAAAAAAGACCTTTTGGAAATTTGTGAGGGATCAAAATGTCCACCAATCGACCCTTATTCGTCCTTTTTATGGACTAAAATGAACATTTTTTTGTTAGGGACCAAAATGGGGTCCGTGTTTTTGTGAGGGACCAAAAGGGTATTTACTCATATATATATATATATATATATATATATATATATATATATATATATATATATATATATATATATATATATATATATATAAAATAAAAATCATACATAAAGAGTTTTTACATAGAGAGAAAACAAAATATAAATAATAGTGTTGCAAAGAACATGTACTAAAAAGTAGTCCAAACAGCAACATTATAATCACCAGCATCGTCATCATCACCCGGAGCCGACTCCTTACCCTTGTTTTTCATTAGGGACATGAGTTGAAGCTGCATCTGCCTTACCATCTCGCGTGTCTCATGCAACTCAATTGCTTGCGATTGGACCAATGCCTTCATCTTCTTCATCTCATCTGCAAAAAATTAGGAACTACGTTTATTTTGTGTACTTTATTCAAATAGACTAGGGAATGAAAATGTAACAATCAATACAAATGTATTGCGTTTACTTGCAGAAACACCTTCATAGTCGGATGAGGAGCGCTTCGGTTGCTTAAGTCGGCCGGCAGAGGCACCGTAGCCGAAGATTCTACCTTTGTTGTTAAATCCGCCTGCAGCCTGAATGAATAAACTCTCGTTATCGGACTGAGAGGATGTGGGGTCGGTCGCACTCTACGAGTCTCTCTCCTCTGTCAGCCTCTTATAGGTGTCCTACAAGCAAAAAAATACATCATAGATAAGCCATGTGAAATGAAATAAATATGTTGATGTCTGAAACAAAGAATAAATGCAATATAAATATCTCACCGCTACTTGTTGCGCCTTGGCGTTAATCTTGCGCGGCTCACTCCCTTCAGACTGTTGGGAATGGTTCCGCTCAAAGGCAGTCCAGTCAACATCTTCTGGAGCAACATCCCCAGACAGTGCCTGCAAACACAAATGATGAACGTTAATTAATTGTTTCAAAGAACAAAATATTGAATACTTAAATAGAAAATAACGTGTACTCACAATTTTTTGTTTATGCTCACTCACTGGAATGTAGCCGCCAGCATATGAAGGTCCTTTCATTTTGGCCCTATTTTGCTTGTTTTTTTGACTTTTATTATTAAATCTCTCATCGGACGCCCAATTTTGAACTAATTGGTCTGCAATCTCATGTTGAATCCAATCTTGCCTGCCTCTACCTTTTCTCAATTTATAAAACTTCTTAGACAACCACCAGCCTGCCTTGTGGTTATAAGCTTTTTTTAGCTCTTGACGATGTTCAGGCAACGTCCTAAACTTATCTTGAAAATCAATAACGAACAATCAGCGGTCCAAATTTTAAAATTACTTAATCAGTTTGCATTTAGATAAGAAATTAATAACCATAAAACACATAACCTACAAAGAACACATTGAACCAAGCATCCCGATTCACCTTAGGAATCTCTGTCCAACAGCCGAAAGGCAGATTGAAATTACGAAATATTTGGTTTGAGATGATATAAGACACCTGAATATAAGGTTGAAATATGAAGATAGAGGATATGATGCAAATATTAGCATAGAAACTAAAGGTAGAAAATCATAACATTATTGCTAACTTTACATGACTTACTCGGTGGTGCGATAGGATGGATCCAAAGCATCCCTGTTGTAGGATCAACGGATCCCCATATTGGTTCCTCAAAAGAACTACCTTCTTCCCCGACCTGGCTCTAAGGCGACGTAGTGTGCTGAAGGAAGGAATGTAAACTATTGAAGATACTTGTTCATAGATGGTTATAGAAAACTAAATATATGTAAATCAATTAGAAATCGTAAAGTAAATCTGCTCTGCCCCTTGCTGTGGACCAGTGGAAGGTTCTGGCACACGTGTACCGCCCATGTACAAGTCGGTAGTAGACGGTAGTGATGACAAATAAAGTGATGGTGAAGATGACAAATAAACCGACGGTGAAGATGACAAATAAACTGACGGTGAAGATGACATCTCAAATAGCAGAACCTCTGGGGAAGTGTTGAGCCCTCTGGCTATAGAGGGACTAGATGGCATTATCCTACCCCCTCTGATAGGACGGGGTCGGGCTCGACCATTACTACGTCCACTACCTGAACGTCTGTTGGAAATTATGCCCTAGGGGCAAGTCATTGTACTTTAAACATTTATGTTATTTAAAGTATTCTCCTTTAGTTATCATTTCATTTGCATGTTTATATTGATAATTGGATCCTTGGATATATCTTACATATTATTCTAAATGTCCCTGGTCGACTATCTCCACGGGAGCGAAGATGAAATAAGACCAGTATGACTTTGATAAGTATGGAGATATGAGTCAAAGTCATAGGCACTTGTAAGAGTACAAGGTGCTGGACCAACCCACTATGAGAAAGCTGCATGGAATAAGTCATAAGCTTTTCTCATGTATAACTGCGTCACAACGCTCTTTGACCTGAGATCATCATGGATTCCTACATGATGAGTCGCTGATCTTTGACCTAGTCAAAAGTCACCTTTGACCGGGTCATGATAAAGGATATGATTGGGATCAATGATTTTCATGCAGAGGTATGTGAATGGTCAAGATGAAATTTGTCCCTCACATTTGTAGAGAGATAATAATGGGCCCCTCGATGAGTGAGTCTGAGAAATGTATGGCCATACTACGATGGAAAGGAGTTTCCATTTCAATTGTTAGACTACTTAAGAATCGAAAAAGTAAAGGTCAAGAATAGGAAGTTGACATTCTCCATGCCTCATCCTTGATCAAATTATCGCGTGACAAAAAGGGACGTGACATGGTTGTACGATAGGTTATATCGCATCAACGATCCCATGTGAATTGGGTAGTCGCAATGTCTTGCTAGAGGCCACTTGCGACTTGTGGGTTGGTACAGTATTGGCCCGCTGCCAATCTCATGTGGGCCTACAAGGTCACACACAATAATAGCCCAACACGAGCAAGAGTGTCCAGATTGATTGAATCTTAAATGTGTTTAAGATTTAATGAATACTTATTTAGACTAGGATGTGTATTAATATATATATATATATATATATATATATATATATAAAATTCGAAAATAATAATGATATTATTTATTGATAATAATATTATTATATATAGTATTTAATTTATTTGATAAATTAAATAACTAATAAATTGAGATATTGTATCTCAGATTTGATTTTCGAATAAAGATATTGCATATCAGATTTAATTTGAACTGAGATATCGTATCTCATTTTAAATTAAATATAAGGATATCATATCTTGATTTAATTTATAAATATAAATTGAATTTGAAGGCCTATTAATTTGGATTAAATAGTTAGATTATATCAGTTGGACAAATTAAATTAATATTATTTAATCTAAATTCAAAATTCGAAATTAATTAGATTAGTTTTGAATATTTTAATGCGACACGTTAGGGTTTTAGAAACTCTATAAGAGATTCAGATCTAGTCGTATCAAAAAAATGAATGAATTAGACGGCCGCGTAAACAAAACCCTAGATAGAAAAAGAGAGAGACGCAAGAATACTGAGGCGCTAGCACGCTGCCGTCAGAGTTGGAGGCCGTTCGTGTGGATACCGGTAGAGGGAGAGGACACGCGAAGTCTGCTCCTGTCTGATCGAACAAGAAGACATTAGCCCACGTGATCAAGAAGCACAGAAAGGATGCCTCCTCGTTCGAAACGTACGACGTCTGCGACGCTCGAGGTTCCAAACTCGAATGACGCGTTGAACCCTCCGCATAGGTATGATTCGGAAACCCTAAATCCAGATTTAAACGCTATTGAGCGATCCGCCTAAGGGATCCGTAAAAAGTTTTCTTATTCCGCTGTGTGTACGGATCCCAACATCATATTCCTCAAACTCTTTCTGTGTTCATCAATGTATGATTGAACTTCTTCCATATTATTCAAGATGTACAAGTGTGCTTGCAACACCTCTTCACGAGGCATATTCTTCAGTTTGATTCCTCGAGTTCCCTCGCTTATCCCCTCGTCATGCTGAGATTGTATCGTCGCCCCTGATAGATAATCTTTGCAGAATTCCATAACCTCTTCAACTACATATCTCTCAACTATTGAGGCTTCCGGTCGATAAGGATTTTTGGAATACCCTTTTAAGATCTTCATGTATCACTCGAAAGGGTATATCCACCTTAGGTAAATTGGACTACAGAGCCTTACCTCCCTTACCAAGTGCACTATCAGATGCACCATTATATGAAAAATGCAGGAGGAAAATGCATCTCTAGTTGGGACAAAATAATAGAACCCTCAATTTCCAATTCATCCAGCTTTTTAATGTCAATGACTTTGTTATAGATAGCATTAAAGAAAATACTCAATTTTGTTATAGTGGTTCGACCTTCATCTTTCATAATGCCTCTAATAGCTACTGGTAATAGTTGTTGCATCAACACATGATAATCATGGGACTTCATTCCCACTAACTTCAAATCGTCCATTGAAACACACCTTCTCAAATTAGAAGAATATCCTTGTGGAACCTTAATGTCATATAGACACCTACACAAACTTTTTTTCTCCGCTATTGATAGTGTATGAGATGTTGGCTCCATGTATGCCCTCTTACCATCTTCCATTACTTGTGGATGTAACCGTTCTCTTATTCCCATATCAACCAGGTCTAGTCTCGCATTAATTCCATCCTTAGTCTTCCCTGGTATGTGCAAAAGAGTATTGACAAGGCTATCGCAAACGTTTTTCTCCACATGCATCACATTGAGACGGTGTCTCACATCAAGACTACGCCGCCAATATGGAAGATCAAAGAAAATTGATCTCTTCTTCCATATATTCTTCTCACCCGCAATCCTTTGCTACTTACCCAATATGACATTGATATGTTTCACTCGACTATAAACTTCCTCTTCGATCAATGCCTTTGGAGCCGTTCTATGCTCCGGTAAGCCGTTAAAACACTTTCTTAACTTACGATATGGGTGGAACCGAGGAAGAAACCTCCTGTGATCGAGGTAGACCATTTTTTTCCGTGCTTTAGTTGATGGAAGTTTGTGTCTGCTTCACATATTGGACATGCTTTATGCCCCTTCACACTGTACCCTGACAAATTTCTGTATGCAGGAAAGTCGTTTATCGTGGTAAAAATCATTGCATGCAACTTGAAGGACTCGTTCATATATGCATCAAACACATCTACGCCTTCCTCCCACAACTTATTCAAATCCTTAACCAAAGGCGTCAAGTACACATCGATATTGTTCCCGGGCTGTTTTGGTCCAGAAATCATCATAGAAAGCATCACGTACTTGCATTTCATACATACCCAGGGAGGTAAGTTGTATATTACAAGGAGAACCGGCCATGCACTATGGGTGCTACTAAGAGTTTGATACGGATTGAAGTCATCTATACAAAGCCCCAGCCGAATATTTCTTGGCTCACTGCCAAATTGAGGGAACATTTCGTCTATTTTCTTCCATTGCAGAGAGTCAGCCGGGAATTGAAGATATTTTCCATCGGATATTCTCTCATCAAAATGCCATCTCAACTTCTTCGTCGTTGCTTCACTAGTAAACAGACGCTTAAACCGCAGTATTATTGGAAGATACCACAATGCCTTTAAAGGTTGCCTTTTTGTTCTCTTATCTCTAGAAACACCACCTTTCTTCACTTTGTATCGTGAAGTTTTACACTTCGAACAATTACTAATGCCTTCATACTCATTTCTGTACAATATGCAGTCATTTGGGCAGCTGTGTATTTTTTTATACTCCATACCCATCGTAAACAATATTTTATTGGTCTCATACATACGATTTGGAAGTACATTATCATCTGGCAACATATCAAAGAACAATTCAAGCAGCGACGTGAAACTGCTATCGGTCCACCCATAAGTTGCCTTTAAGTTGACCAAATGTAAGGTCCCAGTCAACCGTGTATACTTAGTACACCCAGGGAACAAAGGTGTCTCTGCATCACTCCGCACGCTATCATATTCACGCGGTTATGCAAAAAGATTCTACCTCAACATCATGAATCATTCTCTCCATTCCATCATCATCTACCTCAACTTCATTTTTGTGGGACGCACTGGTACTTACTTCCTCACCATGCCATATCCACTTTCTCTATCAAAGGTTTATTCCATCACAAAGTAGGTGATCCCTTATATCAGCAATATCCCGTCGAACCCCATTTAAACAATTAACACATGGACAATAATACATCCCATTTTTTGTAGCCACATTCCTTCTAGCAAATTCAATAAACTCTTCCACCCCATTCTCATATTTTTCACTAGTTCTCAAAGCATTCATCCAACTATGACCCATTTTATTATCACCTAAGACATTTCCAACAACACTCAAGTTCATAACAATTTCAAGAACGACATGATTCATATTCTCAATCTTGTAAAAAAATTTCTGTAGCATTTCCCCTCAACAGTAAGACATCCCAAAATTTTAACAACAAACCATTTCAACTTAATTCAACAAAACTTACTAACTAAGGCAATTTCTAAAATATCAGTTGTTAAATCCAATAATTTCATCAATACAAAATATAAAAATATAGCTAAGTTGTCTAAGTCATAAATTATAAATAATGGACTTCTAAGCATCATGATTCATACTACACAGTTTACCTAGTTCAATGCACATCAACAAAAAACAACAATATTTAACTATACTTACCTCAACTTTAAATTCCGACGGTTGAAATTTATTTGCTCAATCCAACCTAAAGACAACAACAATAAAGACAACCTTAGAATTATTTAAACTAACATATGGGAGAGGGAATACTTGTATGACAAAAGGAACACGATTACAAAGAGTATTTACCAAAGAAAATACAATTTCACTATATCAAATGCATTAAACACATTAATCATGTTAGTTTAAATATAAGTCATTAATCAATTTCACTATATAAGTCATTAATCATGTATCCGCTGGTCATGAAGGAGAAACAAGTGATCAAGTGAAAAACATACATGCAGAAATACAAAAAACAAAGGAATTAAACATAGAAGGACAAGTGGCAACTTGGGAGATAAATTGGACTTTTGAGAAGGCAAAGTACAAGAGTAGTTTAAGTTAATTAAGGGCTATTTGAAGTCCAAATTCTAGGCCACCAAGAATGAATTTCGCATCAGCCAAATGGAAGGAAGCAAAAGCTAATTTAAAACACATTTAAAGCTAATATGAAGCCAAAATGAAGAGTCAAACACTTAGGGAAAATTAGCCGATAAGAAGTGACCAACAAGGACCAAAGGAAGGCTTTTTTTTAAGCCAATTGGGGACAAAAACTGAACCTCCTTCAGATCATTAATATTTTTCCAGCTTTAAGGACCAAAAATGAAGCAAAAGTCATCCATGAATGATAAGAAGATAAAGCTAAAAACTATGAGTTGAAAGCCAACCACTTTCGAGCAAAAAAAAAAAAAAAGCCAACCACTTTGTACCTTGTATAATACCTAAATGTAAGATAAAATGACACATGAAGTGAATAAAAATCTGCCGCAATTGGATCAGATTCGTGCAGCCCTTTTAAAGCCAAAGAATAGTCAAAAAGTTGGAGAAAAAGCAAGTTAAAACCCTAGAACATGTTATAGACCATTGGGTAATAACTTGCTTGGATAATACACATGGTTAATGAAGTTTATTAAAGGAACCATCAGCTCTTATTTGGCTGATCCAAATCGTGCCAAAGAAAGGAAAAGAGTGTAAGAGTGAGTTCACATACAAAAGGAAGAGAAAGCACACATACATTAAAGAACAAGGTAAGTTAGGTGTAAGTATTGGTTGATTAAGCCTTCTACTTTCTTCAATCCTTCATCTAATATTCTTATGATCCTTTTGGTGCTCAAGGCTGACCTTAATATGGACAGCGCCAAGCAAGCTTTGCTGGATTAGGAGCATGTTTAATTTTTTGGTGGAAAAAAAATAATGATACAAGTTCAGACTTACACTACTACAAAAAAAGACTTTTACTTCCCTAATTAGCGTCCTATTTTAAAAAAAGGAAGTAAAAAAAGACGCGGTGGCATTTTTATAATTATTTGAAGAAAATTTGACATATTAGGCGTCCTACTATTTTTTAGGACGCCGAAAGTGCACTTAAAACGTCCTAAAAATATATTAGGACGCTAGAAGTGGCCCAAAAAAGAGGAAAAGTGGCGGCAAACGAAAAGATAAGGGGGAGTTTGAGATTTTTGGCGTCTAATATATTTATTAGACGCCAAAAGGGCTCAATTTCAAGGCCCAACAAAGTGCATCAGTCCCCGCGTGTTTTCCATCTTATTTCCCTCCAAGCCACTCCGTCGGACCGTGTGCTCTCGATGCAGTCTCTCTAGAGTCTTCAACGAGGACAGAGCAGACATATCGTGTTTTCCATCTTCTTTCTGTCCAAGCCACTCCGTCGGACCGTGTGCTCTCAAAGCAGTCTCTCTAGAGTCTTTGACGTTCGACAGTCAAGTCGAAAAAAAGGTACTCTTTTCTCTTCCTGATATCCTAATCTAGGGTTCCATTATCAATTGATTAGGTCTTTCCTTCTGACCTCCACTTTGATTTCTGGCGTAACAGTGTTGGAATGTAACAAAAGATTATGGGTCTTGTAACATAAGGGTCGACCGAACGATTGATTGCGTTGTGTGCCTCTCTTATTACTTTTTTGTATTCCCTTCCTTCGATACAATTCAATCCTTTTGCAAATGATACTTTTGGGGCTTGACATTTGGTGGGAAATCACAAAAGTAATTGATCTGAATTCGTGGAATGGTGAAGATAAGACAAAAAAACAAAAGGAAGGACTTGGACTCCCTCATAGAAAATGTGAATTGATATTTCCCGAAAGAGGGACACGAAGAAGCTCTTGATTGTGCCGAAATATAGTGTCAATGTCACGGAAGCCATTAAAATCGCAACTGCCTAATCTAATCTGATATTGTGTGTTCTATATATAGCACCACTTGCCTTGCACTTTCCTCCACCGACCTGCCTCCATTTTTTAATGTCTTGGATTAAAGAAAAAAGCCTTAAACTTTGGGTTTGTTTTTATTGGATGTGTCCCCTGAGTTTCTATTTCTGCTGCCATGGTCCTAATATACATAGTGCACGCTACAAATTAAACTTGTCTTGTTTCCATATAATTCAAGGCTTGGATGTAATGATGGTTTGACCATTTTGCTATTTTAGCAAAGCCAAGCCAGTGAGCCAGTGAACTTTCTTTACCAAAACTATTTGTAAATCATCCTGCAACTATATGTCTTTTATATTTTTAATTTTTTTTAGAATAAACATTATCAGTTAAGTGATTTATGATGGTTTGGATTTTTCGTTTATCAAGCCCCACTATATTTGGCCTTTGCTGTTATTATTGATAGCTTCATTGTTCTTATGTTCTTATGGAGTCTTTTAATGCTTTACACTGAGGTCATTTTTAAAATTGACATAGTCCTTCAGAAATCATGCTTAGAATTACTAGAAGGCCAAGCCGTGAAGAACATGCCTTATGTCAACGTTTGTGTAAAAATTTAGCATTCAGTTCACATATATTGAAATTTATTAGTGACCCTTGTTTTAGGTCTAGGAAATAGCATTGGTTGACAATTTTGGCTATATTCTAAATATGCTGGGCCACTTTAGACACATACCAATGAGAAACAGAGCCCAATGTTAGATACCTAATATTTTATAAGGATTCAAGGGAACCATTAAAACTCACCATCAAAAGTAACAGCGTTAAATTAAATTTACCTACTTTTACTCCAATTTTCAAAACTCAGTTACCTTTTGCCCTTACACCTGATTTTGTTGACGGAACAACTAGAAACCAGTGACACTTGACTTGTGATTGCTGGGAAATCAGTAATAATGTTTTAATAATGTTTTAGTCTCAACCATTGAAATTACGTTCAAGGCAATCAAAGAATTCAGTTTCTCTTTGCAAGTGCAAAAGGCTAAAAACTACATCAAATGATGAAACACTGTGTAATCTGTTTTAATAATGTTTCTTAGTCTCATCCATTTAAACCTCTCTTTCAGCTTGTCATGTAGGTGTGCTTGTCTTGTATGTAAATTAGGCTCCTTTGATTTTCCCAAGTTGAAATAGAGTTGGAGAGAAGAAGAACAAGGAGCAAACCCCAAAACAATCTGCACTTAGTAGCCATATGATTTGATTCAACAACTACAACAGTAATAATAATGTGTGATCTCTCTGTTGAGCTTGATGCTTCTGATATATAATGTGTGTTATATTATATATGCAAAAGTTGAATGATAATGCAATGTGTTGAAACTGTGCATGATGGTTTGTGAAATAATTATGAGTGGTGTTGTACTCTTCCATAAAAGATATTTCCATTTGGGTTTTTTTTTTTTTTTTCAATTTCTTAGTAAAAAGTTCCCTGAGGAGAAAATAGTCATTTATTTATACACGTGGAATGTATATATAAAGTAAATTTTTGCTTAGTTGACATAAATTGAAAGATTTATGCCTGTACCTGGTGATAGGTTTGAGATTAATTATTTTGTTATTTCCATTCATACATGTACTGCTGATGACGACTTTGATCATTT
This sequence comes from Acacia pycnantha, assembly GCA_025563575.1. Classification (NCBI taxonomy): domain Eukaryota; kingdom Viridiplantae; phylum Streptophyta; class Magnoliopsida; order Fabales; family Fabaceae; genus Acacia; species Acacia pycnantha. The sequence continues at coordinate 1,379,525 of JAMWYP010000146.1, forward strand.
TTAGTTTTTATTTTAATCACATTGTGGTGATTGCCTGCTGATATGTGTAAGAAGGTTTCTGTAAGGGTGGGCAATCATATGAAGCAAAATATTAAAAAAAAACACACACACACACACACACACATACGGCGTCTAATTCTAGGAATTAGAAGCCGTAAGGGCTGACTTACGGCGTCTAATTATAGAAATTAGAAGCCGTAAGTCCATACTTACAACGTCTAATAAATAGAATTAGAAGCCGTAAGTATGGCCTAAATAAGGGTATTAGGCGTCTAATACATTAAATAGGACGCCGTAAGTCTGAACTTACGACGTCTAATTAAAACTTAGACGCCGTAAGTCTGAACTTACGGCGTCTAATTAAAACTTAGACGCCATAAGTTCAGACTTACGGCGCCCCCCAAATAGACGTCCCGCGTAAAAAGGATGTTAAATGTACCGAAAATAGGACACCATATCCCTATTTTGTAGTAGTGTTAAACAAGACCAATGGCATTGAAGATGTTGGGTATTCAGAAAAGTTAAACTTAGACAGAAGTTCTGGGGAAGATTCCATGGAAGAGGATTTGCAAGAGGGTAAGCAATTTGATTCTAAGTTACAAGATGTGGAACTTAGAAACAAGAAAGAGAATAATGAAGTGCCTATTTTAAAGGAGGAAAGTGATAGTAATTACAATATATACTCTAATCATGATCAAAACATATTCAAACATGAGGAACAATAGTGGCATTAACTTTATGGCATTAACTAGATTTATCCTTCTTAAACTTATACTAGGTCTTTATAAACTATATAGACCAAAAACCACTATTTGAAATTATAACAACCAACAGCGGGTTAACATTACAGTAATCGTCAATCATAGATGCTTAATTCTGTGGTGTTTTGATCAAAATCAGACAACTGTGTTTTTTTCCTAGGAAGATGAACCAAGCTAAGGTAGCATTGCGGATTAAGGACAAATGACTATGCTAACTCACATTCAGAACCAAAAACATCAAGTAGCATTACGGTCGAAGAAGCATTCTAATTTCCTATTTGAAAACATACGGTCGAAGAACCATGAAAGTAAGGGGAGTACCGTTAGAGATTGTTGGAGACGGTGGGGGACGCGCCGGAAAGAGAGAACGAGAGCAAGACGGAGGAGACGACGCACAATGTGAGAGGTGGGGGCATTGAAGACGGTGGGGGCGTCGCCGGAAACAAAGAACGAGAACAACGGACCCGTGAAGAGGAAGACGGAGGAGACGGCGCACAATGTGAGAGGTAAGGGAGAGTGAGGGTGACTGTCGCCATTAGGGCTTTGGAAGAGGAAGACGGAGGAGACGGCACAGGAGAGGTAGGGGAGAGTGAGGCTGTGAATCGAGTGTGAGACGGCGATAGGGTTGAGGGAAGCAAAAGAGGCTCAGCTGAGAAATTAAGAGTGTGGGGGGGATACGCGGGTTTATTAGGCAATATTGGCGTCCTGAAAAGTGATTCAAAACGCCAAAAGAGAATTAAGGCGTCCTGAACCACTATTAGGATGCCTTAAAATTTAATTAAGGCGTCCTGATATTAATTTAGGATGCCTTTAATTATATTAAGGCGTCTTGAAGTTCTATCAGGACGTCTTAAAATTTAAGAGTAAACACCCATTTTGGTCCCTGACAAAAAACACGGACCCCATTTTGGTCCTTGAAAAAAAAATGTAATTTTTAGTCCATAAAAATGACGAATAAAGGTCGATTGGTGGACATTTTGTTGAAAGGGGAAGGAAAGAGAGATGAAGAAGAAGATGGACAATATAACCTGGCATATGAACAAAAGTCATAATAGGATTAACAATTTTAATAATGGGAATAACAAGTTCTTTAATGGAAATAATAAGTGTATTCCTCAGGTTGTACACATGTCAATTTGGTGAAATCAAAATCTGAGGACAATTCACAAATTTCGTAACGGGAATAACAAGTCTATTCGCCAGGGGGAACACATGTCACTCTACTGAAACCAAACTCTGAGCACAATTAACAAATATTGTAAATGGAATAACGGATTTGTTAATGATATTAACAAGTTCAGTAATGGGAATAATAAAGACATTCGTCAGAGTGACATGTTTCTCACCTGACGAAAGAACTTGTTATTCCAATTAATGAACTTGTTATTGCTATTACAAAATTTGTGAATTGTCTTCAGATTTTGGTTTCAGTAGAGTGACATGTGTACAACCTGACGAATACTTTTGTTCAAATATCAGGTTTCTACTCATCTTTTTCTCTATCTCTCCTTCCTTCCTCTTCCAAACGGAGTCCATCCCCAACAACCACCACATTCCAAACACTTCCAATAATGAAATTCCTCTTTCTCTTTCCTCACCCCTCTCTTCATCTCCCTCTTCCCGATCCTTCCTATACTCCCCGCCGTTGGAAAGCGACGCGATGGTAGATGTGAAGGAATGTAGGGGTTGACGTTATGGTTGGAGGAATGGAGCTTCCTTGCAGTCCATCAATGGTAGTCACTGTGGGTGAGCAAAGCATCGTAAGGATCACAACGATATAGAGCAATGAGAGTTGCAGAGAAGTATCCATGGTGGAGAGAAAGAATCATAGAAGTGTTTTCAAATTTCAGAGAGAAAGTGAAAGAGAATGAAAGAAGATAATGAGCAAAGAAGAATTTTAGCATTAAATAGAGTGAGCAAGCGGTTATGAAATCATTGGTGAACGTTGCCGTGTGCATTTTAGAAGTACACAAGAGCTCAGTGACGACAACTTTAAGACGATCATCACCCTCCTCAGTTTCCGACGTGATTGAGGAGTGATGGCGTCTTCTCCCTCCTCAGTGAGAAAGTAAGGAGAGAGAAAGAATGTGATGACATTTTAGTAAAAACACTTAAATTTTAAAATCCCAGATTCCTCCTAATCATCTCTATATCCTTTTAATTTTTTAACAAACGTTTTGGGGTTTTGAAATTTTATATGATATTTAAATGAGATTTTCCCTTAGATTTAAAAGCTTTTTTTTAAAAAAATTAAAAAATTAAGACATAACAATCACTCCTCTTGTCTAATTCCTATTTATAAATCACATTATTAAATTAAAATTTTTATATAAATGTATAATTTTTTAAATTTTTTATTACTGTGTTGACTTTTTATTTTTTGAATAGAGTATGTATTTATAAATAAGAGTAAAATTTAAAATTTATCAAACTTTAATACAACGCTAATGAAATTTATGTTTTCCTTGTTTCTAATAAAATATTACATTTGAAGCATCATGTATATAGGATTCGAGGAACAACGTTAAAATTTAAAAATACCAATGATATGCATTTGTGACATCAAAGTAGGACTACGCATTAAAAAATTATTTTTTTAATTTTATTAAAAAAATTTAAACACCCAATTTTTATACAGAAACACCCATAAAACCGGTTTTTTTTTTTCCTCAAATAAAACCGGCTTTTACTTTACATAGAATACAAAAGGCAGGGCTTGACGCATGTAAAGGAACATAAAACCCAATCTAATCTAGTTTCCATGCTGGAACTCATATGTGCTACTATATCATGCTCCCCCTCTAACGGCGCACCCAATAACACAGACTGCAAGTGGCCGGGCACCACTGTGCCATGTATTGTTCTCTTCTCTAGATGATTTGTCCCTTGGGAAGTAACATATACTTCACCTAAGAGTACTTCCCCAAGGACTCAAGGCCACGACCTAAGACATAAATACATGCCTTAAGAGTCACTTGGTACCCAAGTGCACCTATGTAACGGCCCACCCAATAACGCATATTGTAGGCAGCTGGCCACTACTGTGGCATGTGTTGTCCTCCCTTTTAGATAATTTGTCCCTTGAGAAGTAATACATAATTCACCCAAGAGCGCCTCCCCAAGGACTCGAGAGCACGACCTGAGACATAAGTACGTGCCTTAAGAGTCAAAGTCACTTGGTAAGGTGCATATGGTTAGAAAACAGAAGGATTCAAAGCAGCGTCATGAAATTAGTGTTTAGAAAATGGAGGAGGAAATAAGCAGCACAAATGAGTTCCACTAATCACTTGGATCGAATGGCTGGCTCTACGTTGTTTCAACTTAACCAGTGATGTTGTGTTCGAAATGCAGCGCCATAATGACTCAGAGGTATTGAGGTTCCACCATTATGGGCCTACATTCCTGCGGATACTGATAAGATGAATTGAAAAATGAAGACACATATGATGTGATAAAGGAAGAAATAGAGAAACCATTTATATGGAAGAGAATGCGTGGGAATTAAATACAATGACATAAAGAACATGGATAACTAAATAGGGATAGAATGAGAAATGAACAAAAAAAAACTTTTGACACCGTCTCTAAATGTCTCTTATAAAAAACATGCCATACTCATATATTATCTCTTATAAAAAGAAACAGAAATAAATATTAAAATTGTGCAAGCATCGTCATAAATGGTCATTACAGCGATCTGAGCTAGCTAATTCAACATATACATACAAATCAGCATACATAAATTGTACGAGTACATACGTAAGGATTCAAATGATCTCGTGTTGGAATCTAGGTATGCAGCCACGGAGCCACCATAATGACTCAGAGGTAGTGAGTTTCCACCATTATGGGCCTACATTCCCACAGATACCGATAAGATGAATCGAAAAATGAAAACACAGATGACTGCAGTAAAGGAAGAAATAGAGAAAGCTGAGACATTTAAATATCAGAAACTGGGGGATTATCGATCGATGTCTTCGATTAAAGTTGGCATTCAGGAACTCTATTTCTGGGGTCACAATATGGGTTGCGTGGTGAAGGATTCTAAGGGTTAACGAGAAGGCAAGAACTGTATGCTTTTCCTGGAGTACACGGGACAGCTGGTTTGGCTCTTTGGTTGGTTGGTTTAGTGACGGATTTGATTTCATTAATAAGCATCCTGGCAAAGTGAGGACTCATGAGCTCTGCCACATGAGCATCATCATCAAAACGAAGAACCAATCCACTGCTCTCTGATAAGTTGCTTGCCCCTGAATCTGTTGGTGTGAGGATCATCATGATCGTGAAGACCAGGACAATGGTTTTCTTCATCATCGTCTCATCGATGCTCACTTCTTTCACAATCTAAGCCTCTCTCTGTCTCTCTCTCTCTATATCCTTTGATTCAACTCTCAGTGGCCAGCTCTCCGACAAGGGGATACACACACACACACAGAGGGCACATGCCTGGCCACTTAAATTTATCGATCAGCACGTTGGTAGCTGTATGGTAATTAAATTACTTGTACAATAATATATTTATTATTTTAAATAAAAATAAAAATATAATAAAAAATTTTAAATAATAAAAAATAAAAATGAAAAAATAATATTAGGATCAACATGAAAATTTTATGAGTTAAAATACAAAAAGAAAAAAAAATGAAAGAAACAAAAAGGATGCATGGTAGAAAATATTTTATAATTCAAAAATTATTTATTGATAAATTTTTTAACTTTTCTATTAAAAGGAACAAGAAAGACCCTTTCTATAAATTTAAGGGAAAATCCTATTAAAAACCAGTTAAATTACCAAAATTTTAATTTAGGTCACTAAAATCAACAAATGATTAATTAGGTTACATGACACAATTACGGATCTAAAAATTGAGTCAAATTACCTACATGCCTTTTATATAAAGTTTTGATTTGATTCTACAACTGAAATTTAAAAATATGTACCAAGATTCACGCACGAACAAGCTCTATGAATAAACTAGTTCAGGTGACATTGAATTTATTGTTGTGAACTTATGTTTTTTGGACATCCCATTATTGCTTTGACTGAAGTTTCGACTCTTATATTTCTGTTGAGTAGGTGGCATCATATTAAACGCTATAAAATTTAACATTGTGATCCTGTCATAATTAAACTCTTCAATGTGAGAGTTTCTAACCTACTTGATATTGTCCACACACACACACCACACCCACACACAGATATAAAATAGAGTAGTACTTCCCATATTGAATAACAATGCAATTTAGATAGATCAAGATTTTTCTTGGCTTTGTGGCCAAAATAACACTACATAAAAAGTGTCAATTCGAGTGGTTAATTTGTAGTGATTAAAATAAACTGTTACAAATTTCAATGGTATTACTCACGCCAAGTGGGACGCTAGTTTGTGAATAACATTTGTAGTGGTTATCAGAAAATAACCGCTACAAAGTATGGCGCCAAGTTGTTGCCAACTTGTATGGGTTATTTTGTAGCGTTTTATTTACACAAACCGCAATAAATGTGGCACCAGCTTGGCACCTTATGGCAACCCATTAGTGACAGTTTATTTGTAGCGGTTTATATGAAAAAAAAAAAAAAACTGCAATAGAATATAAAGAGTCGAGGCGAGTTGGCTTGTAATATAATCTTCGTTTAAGAAAAATATTATTATTTTAATATTATAATAATATAATACTATTATATCATATTATACTATTATAATAAGGCTACTGAAATTTTCTAGAGTTTGCAAATCTTCTAGACTGGGGAAAAAAAAAAGGTTCTGTTGGTTTACGTTTTGAAAATTTGAATTCCTTGAGTCTACTGTCACATACAGCTTATTGACTCATTTTGGTTACTGATTGTAGGCAAATTTTGAAGTTGGACACATACTGCTTATTGTTATAAAATCATGTGCCACAGATTCTGTGATATCTTGGTTGCTGCACTTTGAACATTAATCTCTAAATTTTATGAGTTGCTATGTTCAGTTATTGTGTTGCTTGCTGTCATTTGGAATTTGGAGCTGACTTGTGCATAGCATACTTTTCCTGCTCATGTGGTGACTGTTTTTTAGCCTAGAGTCTTGTCTTTATAGTAGTGCTAAAGCCTCAATTATTTATTCTTCAATTTATTTCTTTCCAGCTATACAAGAGGGAGAAGGAAAATGCTATCAAAAAAGAAGAAAGAAAAAAAAATGAAAACTGGCGGATGATCGAATTCTTGTGGTAGCTTGTCACACATGAGAAGAACATACATGTGCAAAAGGTGATGTTCATTGTAGCAAGTAACCAACAAAGCAAGAAGAAGAAAGAGACCTTGGAGTAGTTATATTGTGAATATAGTCAACTAATCATATTATGTAATTCAGAATATTATAGACGGGCTTGATGTTATATACAATCAATTCAAAATACTTTGTAGCCTAAGTACTCTATGCAAGAACTCCAAGAATTGATTGTAACTAGGAAGAAAGAGAAATGAAGAAATAGACATGTGTATTTTGTAACATACTTGTTAATCAACTTAATGACATTATTGTATTCACATGATTTCAGTGGTTAATGAAGTTTTTCAAAGTCGATTCTTGTGTACTAAGTTGAATTTATCAAAATGAACGTATATGTTGGTGATTATCGCATTTTGAATCACATGTGATTGACAAGTGTAGGAAAATGCACTAACAAGTGCAAGGACATCCATTTGCATATCTACTTCTTGACTAACAAGTCCATGTCCAATTTTTTGACAAGGCTATCTCTACGTTTTGACAACTCCATCTCCACATTTTGACAAGCCCTTCTCTAGGTTTTGACAGACCAAGGTCCGTCGCAATTTCCATCGCAAAAATGCTTTGCAGTGTCTTTTTTTTTTTTTGTGACCAACCAAGGTCCATCGCAAACTGATTTTGTGACGGATTTTGCTTCTATAGCGACAGATTTTGTCCATCGCTAATCTCCTATGTTTTCGGAGTGTATTTATGAAAATGTACTTTAAATAAGAGAAGTTGGGGAAAGTGTTACATGACAATTGTTTCTTAAGAAACGTCATTTTTTTCATTCATACTTTACTATCAATTTTATGACCATGATGTTGTTTTCCCTACTGATGTAAGGTTGTAAGACAAATCATTTGTAATTGTTACATGATGGTGTCTCATAAGAACCATCACTTTTTTTATTCAATAAATGATGGCTATTAATTATAACCGTTATGTTTTTGTTTTAGCGAATTCTACCTCTCAATACAAGAAGGTGCACATAGTTAACCGTTAAGTTTTAACGTTACATATTCTTGTGCAACCTCTGCCTCAATATACACGTCATTTATTTGTTGTAACCGTTATTTATTAAGCGATATATAAATGAACGAATCTGTAGTAGTGTTGATTAGAAAACAAAAGTTAGTAATTAGAAAACTAAGACCTTGTTTGATTATATTCTCTGTTTTTTTTTTCACGAAACAATTTTATAAAACCTTTTTTTGGAAATAAGTCTGAAAAGAAAAAAAAAATTGTTTGGATAGTAGTTTTAAAAAAAATATGTTTTTTATGTGACATGGCAGTGGCCATTGCCGGTGGTGATGTGTCGGTGGGTCATCGCCGGTAGTGTGGTGTTGATAGTGGTTACACTACTACAGATTTGTCTATATTTAACATTTTTTAACCATTAAATATTTGAGTGGTAAATATTTATATTTAACTCCCTATATTTTCAGGTTGTTCAAATACAATTGTTATTTATAGGGCCCTATATTTGGCAGTTCTTCGTCAATGGACGTTAAATATACCAAACAATATTGTTGACAATTTTTTTTTTTTTTAAAAGTAGGGGTTCATTTTCTATAAGCTTCCATGCATATTTCATATACAAGTACTTGTAAAATATACAGAAACCAAAATCCAAAACAAAAACCAAAACAAAAACAAAAAGCAAATATCTATACTAAAAGCAAAACAAAAACAAAAACTAACACAGAAACTAGAAGCAATTATTTGATGAACTAGCAAAAGTGAAATCAACACAAAAACCAAAACCAACTAGCCAACTCAGTCCTGCAGTAAACCATATTGATTAATAGTCATAGCCAACTTTTCTATGACTTCTTCAATTTGTTCGTTCGAATATTGCTCACAATAATTGTCCTCAAAGTACTTCATGCAAAAACAAGTTAATTATGTTAAAATATATATGATTTGAATTTTAATTTAACTTAAACACATATACATGCATATATATACATACCTTAGTATTGATTGAGGCGGGATTGTGGGTGACTATGTTCTTCATGAACTTCATGACATAATACCCATAATAAAAATTCCCATCTGGTTGCCACAGACACTATAAAAAAACAAATGAAATGTATCATAATAAGAATTCCCATCTAGTTCCCACAGACACTATAAGAAACAAATGAAATGTATTAGTCCCTTCTTTGATTTGTGCAATAGGAACACAAATAACCAACTCTGACAAGTCAAACACAAAATGGTAAGTATTTGGTGAATTACCTCTACTCTCTTCCATTTGTAAGCGGATGCACAACCATGTAAGCAAATGCATCGCATAAAAGTATTGTGAACTCACCTATAGCATATAAATTCAAATGCTTTTACTGAGGCTTTATTCTCCACGAATGTTACTTTTGCAGACAATAAAAGTAACCCTAACAACACTCGTTTGTCAGTTGGGTAGGTCTCTAGTGCAAATATAATCTTGAAAATACTATATTCATTAACAACAGAGGAACCCACAAGAACATTTTATCAATCTCATTCCACCCATGAAAAAACAAGAGTGATAAGAAGAAAAATCAAAAAGTTATATCAAACTGAAACACCTCTTACAGCTTGGTCTATCGCCGTTGTGCTAAGAAATCAGAAAGTGATATGCTGACCAGCACTAGCTTGTCGAGAGAGCAAGAATGTGACTAAAAATCCTAAAGCTTATTATCAGCCAATGCCTTGCCCGCATCGATGTGAGTAGCATCAATGTCCCACCGGAGATTAGCAAGTTGTTGTCTTATGTGCATCAGCTTTAATGCATCATTAGAGGAAAGAGGAGAAGGGATAGTGGTAGGCACGCTGGGGCCAAGAGGTTGGCAAATATAGGCTGAAGGCTGGAGAAGGAGAGCAGGAACCACTTCATGGTCTTAAGGCTTAAGGGGGGCAGCAATCTCTTCATCGTCTACAATAACAATGTGTCCAATGACCCGTGATTCTTCCGTCAAAATAGAAGGCACTCTCCTTTCAAGTGCCCTAGATATCGATCGATAGAAGGCATGAGTATCATATGTACCGCTATGAGTGGTAAAGAGATATGAAATGGATTGTGAGAATGAATGGGAGTCAACTGGTATTTATAATTTTTGAATACTTTTAAGAGCATATTTTACAAATATCTAGTCCTAAAAGTACTTTTAAGACTGGTTTCTTATAAAGTATCCGGTCTTAAAAGTCTATAATTAATTTTTCTATTCAATTACTTTTGAGACCGATTTCTTATAATTTATCCAGTCCTAAAAGTCTATAATTTAATTTTGGGAAAATTACACTCAGGTCCCAAGGAAGGAAAAAAATTACAAAAAAGTCCCTTGAAATCATAAAATTACAAAAAAGTCCCAAGGAAATTTTTGTTGTAAATACATACATTTTGTGTTGTAAATACATACATTTTCTGTTGTAAATGATTTGGGACTTTTTTTATATTATTTGTACGGAATTTTTTAAATGTTGTTGTAAATACATACTTTTTCTGTTGTCAATACATACTTTTTTTTGTTGTAAATGCTCAGGTGTTTAAATGTTGTTGTAAATATATACTTTTCCTGTTGTAAATGGTTTGAGACTTTTTTCATGGGAAAATTACATTTAAGTCCCAAGGAAGGGAAAAAATTACAAAAAAGTCCCTTGAAATCATAATATTACAAAAAAGTCCCAAGAGAATTTTTGTGGTAAATACATATATTTCGTGTTGTAAATACATACAAATATTTACAACAGGAAAAGTATATATTTACAACAACACGAAAAGTAATTTTCATTCCGTACAAATAATATAAAAAAAGTCCCAAACCATTTACAACAGGAAAGTATATATTTACAACAACATTTAAACACGACCATTTACAACGAAAAAGTATGTATTTACAACGGACAAAGTATGTATTTACAACAACATTTAAAAATTCTGTACAAATAATATCAAAAAGTCTCAAACCATTTACAACAGAAAATGTATGTATTTACAACAGGAAATGTATGTATTTACAACAAAAATTTCCTTGGGACTTCTGGGTAATTTTGTGATTTCAAGGGACTTTTTTGTAATTTTTTTCCTTCCTTGGGACTTGAATGTAATTTTCCCTTTTTTCATTCCGTACAAATAATATAAAAAAAGTCCCAAACCATTTACAATAGGAAAAGTTTATATTTACAACAACATTTAAACACCTGACCATTTACAACAGAAAAAGTGTGTATTTACAACAGAAAAAATATGTATTTACAACAACATTTAAAAAATTCCGTACAAATAATATAAAAAAAGTCTCAAACCATTTACAACAAAAATTGTATGTATTTACAACAGGAAATGTATGTATTTACAACAAAAATTCCCTTGGGACTTCTGGGAATTTTGCGATTTCAATGGACTTTTTTGTAATTTTTTTCCTTCATTGGGACCTGAATGTAATTTTCCCTTTATTTTTTTATATATATAATTTTTGTTATCCTCTATCAATTATATGATACACTTGTCCTTCCTTGTTTCAAAACTAGTTTATTACCATTATTTAGGGAACAGGGGTTGCTACGAAGATCAAAAGAAAAACAATGTTCTTTCTTTCACTAGTGGAGAATATAAACAAATGAAAACAAGAAAAACAAAATTGAAAATGAACAAGAAGAAAAAGGAAACTACAAATTCTTAACATTCTCGATAAATGTCTCGGCATGAGCTTCATAAGCATCGTAGTCCTGCCAGATTTGAGCAACTCGATGTTTAAGATAGGCGACACGAGCCTCAATAAAACTCAAGACGGGATGGGACAGGGGTAGGCGTGCTAGGGCCAGGAGGTTGGCGAATATTGGTAGAAGGATGGAAGGGGAGCGGAAACCTCTTCAACATCTGAAGGCTGGAGGGGGAGCGAGCATGTCTTCATCGTTAGAAATAACAATGAGTTCCACGACACGAGACTCTTCCATCAGAATAGAATGCTAGAGGGGGGAGCGGGCATCTCTTCATCTATTCTACGCAAGCCTCGAGCATCAAATGTACCCCTACGAGCAGTTGTCTTGTATCTAACCATTGTTTGAGCAGAGATGACAATTAGGGACAGAGAGGATTATCAGGATGAGGTGAGGAGTTAGGGTAGAGAGGTATTATATATGAGAATGAATGGAATTTAATTGTTTTTTAATTTTCAATTTGTAAATACTTTTAAAACTAGATTTCACCAATATCTGGCCCTAAAAATACTTTTAAGACCATAATTGTGTTAGATTTGATTAGTTTTGATGATTTCTTATATAGATGTCATTATTAAGAGCAAAAAGCTTGTATGATATATTTATCTCCTACATTGACAAACTACTATATTTAATGTAGATTAGTCCAAGTTGAATTATAGATCAAGAAGGAGATGAGAGATTTCAGAAAGAAGAAATTGGAGAGAATGTCAAGTTCAAGAATTCCAAGTTGAATTAAGAAAGAAAAAATTGGAAACAATGTTAAGTTCAAGAAGAATATGAGATATTGAAGAAGGTAGAACTTGCTGAGAATGATGAGTCCAAGTTGAATGATGGAGGATGATCAAGAGAAGAAAGAAAGAGTTGAATTATATAGAATGATCAAGATAGGAGTTGAAAGAAGAAAGAACTTGTTGAATGGAATGAGAATATCATTATACAAGTTCTAAGATTGATTCTAGAAGTCTCCACGATCAAATGGAAGTTGGAATGGTTCAATTCGGAGTTAAAATCAACAAAAATCAGCTTCAGGATGAGAAAACTTGAGTTTGGAACTCAAAACTCGAGTTAGACACTATTAACTTGAGTCAATAAGTGTTTTTAGCACCTATGGTGTCTCTGGACTGGTTAAACTCGAGTTTTCCACTACAAACTTGAGTTTGGAGTGTTCTTCTGCACCTCTGTTCTACTCTGTTTCACGTTCAGCATGGACGAGCTCTGGTAATTTGATGATATCTCTTAACCTAGAGATTGGATTGAGGTGAAACCAATTTTTAATGAAACTATACTCCCAATGCGTCATTTTGAAAAATTTTCAAGCCCAAAGGATTTTAGATGAAGGAGCTATAAATTGTAGAAGTTGACAATGAAATTCACGCCACACAGCAGACCAAGCCTCGATCTTTTGAGTGTATCTCACAAACTACAAATCCAATTGATCTGAAATCAGTGGCATATGAAAGTAGACTCAAAATTCACTCTATCAATATTTGAACCAACCAAAAAGGAGTTTATACCAAGGATATATGATCCTAGAAAGTTGACTCAAGAAATTCTGGAACCATTTCAGCATAGGCTCGGTTTTCTTGATATAGCTCATATTATACACAACCAAATGAAGTGAAACCAACTCCATATGAATCTAGACTCATCAAGTGTTTCACATAATTTGGAAGTGCTCAAGTTATTTAAACTTACCCAAACTCGAGTTAGTATTGGTAAACTCGAGTTTCTATCAAACCGAGAGTTTTGCAAAGTTTTCGAACTTAACTAAAACTTGAGTTTGATATGCCAAACTTGAGTTTGTGTTAGACAGAGAGTTTTCAAATATTTTACTCTTTAATGAAAGCTCATGTTTGTTTTTACTAAACTCGAGTTTGTCGCAAGCCGAGAGCTTCACATCCTTTTGAACTTAAGAAAACTCGAGTTTGTGTTTGGAAACTCCAGTTTGAGCTTTTTGAACTTAATCGTATTTTCACTTCAAAAAGTCCCAAACTCGAGTTTTTCACTTAATGACTCAAGTTTGCTCCTATTTCAAAATGTTTTTCAAAGCTCAATTGTGATGTTTCCTAAAGAAAGAACAAAACTCGAGTTTGTGTTTATAAACTCAAGTTTGCACTTGAGTGAACAGTTACAAACTCTAGTTTGAATTTGGAAACTCTAGTTTTCAGCGCTCTATTTCAAAATCAGTTTTCTCGAATTTGTGAAATCTTCATATAGGATCTAGATACTTCATATCATCACTCATTATTATTCTTAACTATGTTTAATCAATTTGTTAGTGAGTTTCAGATGATTAAAACGAAGGATTATAAGCAAATCTCAAAATCACAGTTTTTGTTAGAATATCAAAAGCTGTGCAAAAGTTCTAACGGCTAATTCCAACTGATCTCCAATGGTTACTATTCACAACGGTCATATTCTCAACGGTGAGATGATCTTCATCTATAAGTAGAGACACATTCAAGATGAAGAAAAATGATGACAAGAGCTTACACTGTCAAAATGCCAAATTTCTTAATCCAACATTTTTTCTTATACACACTCTGTTCTCAATGCTTATATAGTTCATCATAGAGAGTAAAATGATTTGTTCTTCAGTGTTTATTCATTCACTTCTAAGGCAGAAGATTCATTGTAAACATTTATTTGAGAGTTACTCAAGATTTAGTAATCTTGAGTGGGAAACAGATTGTAACCTTACATTGTGTAAGGGGGAGTATCTCGGTGAGAGATTTGGCTTCACAAGTGCCTGGGTGAACTTGTGGGATTGTAAAGACTTCTCTTGTGCCCAAATTAAACTAGAGGATAGTGGATTGAAAATCTCAAGTATAGCTTGGGGACTGGACATAGGTAAAGGATTGGAACGAAGCAGGATAAATCTCAGTTTGTATATTTTCTTCCCTTATCTCTTATATTTCCAGCATAATCATTTGAATATCTAACTATTGGTTTATGTATCATTACTATCATACATATGACATTTTCTGAGATGGTAAAAATATTTTCGAAGTTGATAACTTTTTATTATTCACCCCCCTCTTGGGTTCAGTCGGTTCTTACAAATTGTACAATATCCGGTCCTAAAAGTTTATCCTTAATTTTTTTTAAAGAATTTTTTCTTATAAAAAAATAATATTTATAAGACCGGTTCTTTTGAAATATCATGTCTTAAAAGTTCAGTTTCAAATTCTTCAGATAGAGTTGTGTTCAATGCTTTAAAGTCTTTTCGACTTCTAAGTAAACTTCTCAACTATGTGTCTACTCGTATTCTGAAGCCACTCCAACTATAGTGATCTATTTAACCTCCTTGTTACTTTAGTTTCTTCACATTCTTCTACACTTCCTCCTTTTCCTCTACAACCTCCACGGCCTCTTCCACTGCCTCCAAATCCATATGCTAAGCAGATGCTTGAGCATGTGCTGGCCCGGGTCGATCAAATAGACCGACGCCTGGGTAAATTGGTTGGGCTTATGCATACTGTCAACTGCAAGCTCAACATGGTACTCCATGCCAATGACGTGGAGTACCATTCTTCTCAAGAGGACTACTCTGACTCCTCCTCCTCTGACAATGATATGGAGGATTGAATGGTTCTTTTGTTTGTTTGATGTTTTTTTTTTTATGTACTAGATGCTGCCTGATAAAATATTATGAATAAATATTATATGATTTTGTTCCATCTTCATTTTTCAAGTAATCCATACACAGTAGTAAGGAAACGTAGTCACGAACAAACAAAACAATGTCCTCGTGTGTCATCGTCTACATTGAAAATTCGCAGAATACAACATACAAAACAAACAAAACATCGTTTGCAATGTCCTCTTGTGTCCTTGCTTTTACCTCACCCTGATTTTGCTCATTTTCAATGTCCTTTTTGTTTGTCTTTCTTGTTTTTCTTGAAAAAAAGAAAAAAAGACAAAGAAAAAGGAGACTGATCATGATTAAAATCAGGAGAGGTAAAAATGAGGAAACACGATGGCAATGGCTGGAAGAGCAGACCCACCCCTGCGAGCAGCTGTCTTGATTCCTAAGGCATTGTTTGATCAGAGACGACAACTACGGAGTTGCCATAGAGTACATATAGTCACTTTTAAGATCGGGTTTTAAAAATATCCGGTCCTAAAATCCTCGCCATATTGTTTAAAATTATAATAACACATTTAAGACTGGATTATAATAAATCCAATCCTAACAAAATAATACTTTTAAGACCTAATTTTAAAAATATTCGGTCCTAAAAGTGCCATTTCTTATATTTAAACAAGACTTTTAAGACTGAATTTTAAAACAATCTGGTCCTAAAAGTTAGATTCTTAAGACCGAAGGTTTAAAAAATCCGATCCTAAAAGTCTCGCCATATTTTTTAAAATTAAACAAAGACTTTTAGGACCGGACTTTTAAAAAATATCCGGTCCTAAAAGTCTAGCATTAATTTTTAATTGAAAAATAACTTCATACATTTCAGTTTACTCATTTACAACATCTTGTCCTAAAGTATAAGAACTAAATAGCTTTATTCACCATCCAATACATACAGCAACCAAAAAAGGACACAAGGAAATTGTTGGAAATGAATAAACAAATTTGTTATTGATCATTAAACAAATTGTACAGTTCATTTAAAGAAGATGATTGTTGCTACAACATATATTTACAAATGAATTTAGGACATTATTGTGCTGACTGTATGAGGTCATACA
This sequence comes from Acacia pycnantha, assembly GCA_025563575.1. Classification (NCBI taxonomy): domain Eukaryota; kingdom Viridiplantae; phylum Streptophyta; class Magnoliopsida; order Fabales; family Fabaceae; genus Acacia; species Acacia pycnantha. The sequence goes on from JAMWYP010000146.1 coordinate 1,395,951, forward strand.
GATATTCACAAAACACTTTGCATATGTGCTAATATCATTATCAAAAAAGGGGTCAGTACAGGCAAATGTTTGTAACATCAAAGATATAAACTGAATTAACTTGCTTGCATGATCTATATATATATGTGTGTGTGTGTGTGTGTGTGTGTGTATGTGTGTAGTATGTATGTATGTCTCTTTGTTTGTGTGTGCACACATATATATATATGTCTGTGTGTACACAGTGTGTCACATTAAGCTAGAAACTGAATTCAGCCATAAATACATTTACCTTTCTAGTGAATTTAGTCCTTCCTTGCATGATAATATTATATATGTGTATCAAGATGTAATAGCCACATAAGTTGGACTTCTCTGGTTGCCGACGTGTCTAAAAAAACAAGAAATATATAAAAACATATATAGCTTACTGACCAATTCACAAGGTAGTGTGCCAGTGTCCAAATATGCACTAACCTTTGGTGTGATCCATGTAGGCACTCTGGTCTGATGCCCATGCTTTTTCTTGACCTCGATTTGGAATGTGCTCATGGCCCTATCATCAAAATCACAAATTTATCAATAATGGTCTCTAAAAATTCACAGCAAAGATTTCAGACAAAACATTAAAAATGACATGCTTACGAGTTTATGGTCTCCTTCGATGTAGGCCCTGGGTCATTATGAAGGGAGCATAAGAAGACCACTTTATTCTCCTCCATGCATATGAGGACCAACTACCAATAGCGACTGAAAATTCACAGCAAACAAAAACTTAGTGATATGTAGTAGAATTAAGTGAATTGCAGACAAGAATTATGATATATACCTATTGATGTATGGTGCCAAGTAAAACTTTTTGATATTTTCTCACACTATCCGTGCTATGTATTCTTGTCTCTCCTTTAAGGGTGGTGTACTTATATAGTCTGGGCACAAGTATTCAAAATCATTGTTTTTGCCCAATTCACCCAATTTATGATGCATGCACCTATGTGACACCCCGAAATCTAAACCCTAAGAATTGAGAATAAGCCTAAAGTAGGCGAACGACTAAGCCTAATTCGGGAAGAGTCCCAAGAATTTCGAGAGTTAGGAAGCCTCTCTAGGACTAAGTAACTCGGCTATACAGGTCAATGGACCCAGTATGCTCAAGCCGTAGAGTTAAAGTGCTAATGGAAAAAGGGGCAAAGAAGACCTATGCGGAGTAAGTCCGATTGGAAAAGATGCCACCTAACTATGTCCTATGGTATAGGACAATTATTTGAGTGAAAATATGCCGGTATAAGTTAGTATGCAGCCTTTTCAGGGCGGTCAGGTATGCCCTGCGTCTTTTAGGAAACACCGGTATTCGTGAAGAAATCTTGAGTAAAACCCGGGCAGGATCTCAGGCAAACACCGATAAAGTAACTTTAATAAAGTAAGGTCATGTTGACAAATGATGACATACTTTTGTGTTGGACAAATAGAATGGTGACATGTGTCCCGTCATCATGACAAGGGAAAAAACTACTTTTGTGTTGGACCAATAAGAGTATGACACGTGTCCCTTCATAATTACAGGAGTAAGAGGTCAAATCAAGTCATCATGAAGAGAGAGAAATTGCTTCAAATTCGTGCAAAACAAGGAGGAGAGAGAAAAGTCAACAAAACTTGCAAAATAAGCCTAGATAAGAGGATATTTTGCAAGGGTACTTTGGTCATTTGGTTCGGGGGATTTTTAAGTACCCTCTTGACATATTTTAAGACATTTTTGCACTCTTGTTTGCATGAGTATTCCGATCAAGAGCTCAAGGACCATAGGAATTAAAGTGACAGTGCAGAATGGCACAAAAACACTCATACGATGTTAATTGGTTGGTAAGAATACCATTTAGCTATGCCCTAAGGTTTGGAACAATTAGCTGAGCACAAAGGTGCTAAAATAAATATGCAGACGATATTTCCTGGATGGGTAAGAGTTCCCTACGTTTTGAAGAAAACGAGGAGGAAAGAGAAGGGACTGATGATCCGGCCCACACAAGTCCAGTTGAAGGGCACAAGTTACAAGGAAAAGTGTAACCGGCAAAAAGGAGTTAAGCGGGACCAGTTAGGGTTTCGGAGTCGGGTCCAGACCCTGGATATAGAGGGAGGAAGAATTGGTAGGTCCAGAGGAGAGGAAAAGGTCGTGTCATGTAATTATGAAGAGAGAGGAGGGTCACATCATGTCATTATGATGAAAGAGAAAGATAAAATAATCAAGAATTAATCTGGACCACATATTTGAATCTGATGTGACAAGGTGAAGGACATGTAATTATGACTTCACATGGGCATTAATGGCACAATCCAAGGGCATATTTTGTGGGTCCCACTGGTTAGAAGAAGAGCGGGTGAAATGACCGTTATACCCCTGCAGTATTAATTTAATTACTGGACGGAAACCTACCCCTAAAGTCACCATCAAGGGAAATCTTGGAATCTGAATTTTAAGGGCTAAGATGGAGCCACATGTCTTGTACCAGAAGACTCTAGAATGCCCTAGATAAGAAGACTCTACAATGTCTCGGAGAAAAAGTCAGCGAAAATGACCGTTTTACCCTTGGGCAATAACCATAACCCTTGAGGTCTATATAAAGGACACTTCCCCACCCATTTTTGCTGCCCAAGGATGTGCTCAAGGTGTATGAGGAGAGATGGCAGCTGAAGTCTTGGTTCAAGAAGGAAAGGAGGTCATACGCAACCGAAATTCCGAGGTAAGCATCTCACCGACAAACTTGAAGTTCTTGCTTCTGCCCTATAGTGCTTTTTGTGGAGATGTAGTAGGATTTTGGTACTTTTGAGGTTTCCATTGAGTCCAAAACGTGATTTTGTGTGGGGATAAGTCAAGGTTACTTTTCCGAACCCGAAAAGCCCTAAACCTTAAGCAATGTAAATCTACTGATTCTGGTGTTTTCTGGGCAGCGAAGAACAATAGGTGTATTTAAAATAGTAAATGAACTCTAATGGCTTTGAAATTTACATGGTGAAATTATACATCTGGGGCATCGTTATGGTATAATATTTTGTGTCATTTTGATTTTCCAACCGAGAGTTATCTTAAGTTGGAAATGACCTAAAAACTTGGATTTTTCTCTGGACCAGCGGCTCGATTTTGAAAATAATAAAAGGATATAAACCCAGAAGACCTTGGTAATTATTTTTATGGTAAACTAGACATTCTAAGGGTTCAATGGTCGCTTAGGCGAAATTCATGAACTTGAAGCAAAGTTTGTGGAATTTTGGGGGTTAGGCGAAATTCATGAACTTGAAGCAAAGTTTGTTAATGTAATTAATGAGCATGGGGTTTGGCTGAATTTAGGGTATTAATGTGTGAGGGACGTATCTCCAACGTCAAGGGAAGAGTTCATTATTTTGCAAGGCGTGCCAGGTAGTAACTGTAAACTTGCATACTCTATGTGGCTCTTGTATGTTATGTTTTATCATGATTGTGGATGTAGGCTAGGTGGTATCTATGGGACTTTGTGTTCTATGGTTACTGCTGAGGCCGAGGTATGCAGGCTAGGTAGTACTTGTAGGGGTGCTGCTGAGGCCTAAGGCATGGTGGCTAGGTAGTACCTATAGGGGTGCTAATGAGGCCTTTGGCATGTAGGCTAGGTGGAGTCTATGTGACTGTGTGTTCATAGGTGTCTACTGAGGGCTGAGGTATGTAGGCTAGGTGGAGCCTATATAACTGTGTGTTTATAGGTGTTCACTGAGGCCCTAGGCTAGGTGGTTTGGGGTTGGCCACCCTGACTACTAAGGCCTTTTGCGCGCTAAGTCCGGGGGCTTGTCTTGACCAGGCAGTCCTGTGGAGTACATGCCATGTTTATGTTCCTGATTGTGATTTGCATTACATGCATTCCATACATATTGTATATGAGTTTAACAGTTACTCTGGGGTTCATCTTTGAACTCCAGGCTGGTTGCAAAGAAAACATGTATTAGTTGTTGGGCTGTTCAGGAACAAGAAAGAACGGGCATCGTGTTGAAGACTGAAGAGATAGGGAATGCCCTATCATGTTTTGTATGTATTTTGGGATGATTGTATTTTACTGTTCAATATTTATTTTGGACGATTGTACCCTTAACCCTATGGGGACTTTACCTTGATTATTGTACCTTTACCAGTACATTGTAAGTTGTCCAAACCGATCATATGCTCTGTTGTGTGCGCTCTGATGTAAGTTCAAAAGAGACTAATTACCAAAGGAAAGGTAATAAGTAAAAGGAATCCTTCTAACCCGCCACCCGAAAGGGCGAGGCCGGTAGGGGTGTAACAACCTACAATAATGACATCAAGGAATTAGTATATATGTACTTGTGTCTAAACGATGCATTTAAATTTTGTACTCATAGAAGAAAATACTTACTTTAAAAATATGAGCACATTTGCATTAGTAAGCTCCTGTTTAAGAACCAGCAGGGACAGTATATCATCTGTGTCAACGAAAACCAGTTGCAAATCAAGGAGGCATACAACTTCATTGACAGGCCAGGATCTAATTCCAAAACATCCATTGAATACCACAATGAAAATTTTTTCCTTGGCCTTCAACTTAGGCGTGCCAACAACTTCAGAGGCTGGAGCTTCCGGAGGGGTTTTGATCATGTGGAGTAGAAACATGTACAAGCTTCACTGACCACGAGATGAAGCTTTCCTTGACATTACTCATAACCTTCATGTCATCAGTTAGGAGAGGGATGGTGCATCAACAATGATCACCTCTTCAACTGATACTCTGACTTCATCATCAGCCATTTATTGGCGGTGTATAGTTGATCCCAAGTTGTGGATAGTCCCTTGTGCTACTAATCAGCTATCAGAATCCTCTACATAAAGGTCACAAGGTTTAGGACCCTCTGACTGTCTAACAGTGCAACTCCCTTTAGTGCTCTGCTATATATGTGCAGGCAAATGTGGCAAGGGAACATTGGTCTCTGCACGTGAGTTCACAATCATCATCATTTCCTCCTTCATCTTGCTCAGCTAGTCTTGAAACATTATAGTCAATGAAGCTTCTCATGTCGCTGCTTCCTCACTCACTTTGACCACTATATGTTTCATCTCCTCTCGGGTAACCATACTTTGTTTATGACATTTGGATGATCCGAAGTATTGCTTCAGGCCTACCCATCCCCCAATTCCCTTTACACGCCCCGCGTGATCCGGTTTTCCATTCGCAACAATCAAGATATCATTCCTCCCGTCCAACACAAATGAACCCTCTGCTTCTTTCTTCTTAAGTTCGTCTTGTTAGATACAGATAATAAGAAGCTTAGTAATGAAACATGTTTAGTAACTAAAAAATAACAATAGAAATACTTACAATTATTTCAACAACTATACGAGTTTGTTCAGTCGTGTAAGCCTCACTTCTCTTTTGGCGACAATCCAACCATAACTCTTCATGACGTATTGGAGATGGCGGATCACATATCACAGAAAGATTGGATTTAGCTTCTTGTTCCAATCTCTTTCGCTTGGCTGCCATCAACTCTTTTTCAGCCTTTTCATAACCACCATGGGACATTCTACGCGGGCAATCATTCTTTCTACCAATCTCTTGTGCTTGTTCCCTTTTTTCTTCTTCTGTGGATTAGAATTCAAAACAACTATTATTTATGAATTCCAGACCATCTCATAAACATGAATTAGAGAACTTCTGCTTGATATGAACCTCAAACACAAGTCAAATTCACTTCATCAAGTTTCAAGACTTGCATAGAACAATAACGAACTTTTACTGTATTACTCCATCTACAGTCATATTCACAAAAGAACTAAGACATGCTCCTCTGATGCAAGACAAAGGATGGAAATGTATACTTCTATTCACATACCAAACCATCTAACTAATAGTACTAGATAAACACAATAACATTCACATATCTGCACAAGTATTTAAGCAAACAAAAAAAGGAAAAAAACTAAATATAAGCTCACCAAAGCTTCTGGAGTAGTCTCATCAGAACAAATTGTTACCAAGTTTGTTCATCAAGAAATGTATACTTGTTGCAAGGATCAGGGTGAGGCTCACCAACTGGAACATTGACAAAAATATAGTTGTTAGCTACCTGGGTCTTAAACTTCCTCCAGCGATCAGTACAATACAACAATGTCTTGTTTTTCAACTTCTGATTGTTAGGAACATTGTATGTCAACTGGATAGAGTCCCAAATAAGATCATTTACTTTCACCTGATTGGCATTTTTCCACTCATCTATCAAGATGCTAGGCTTGCTGCATGCTAGCAAGCCGACATAACTCATATATGTGCTTTTATTAGGGCCGAAAGAATTCAAATTTTCATCAAATTGAATCTTGAGCTTTTCCCCGACAGTCCAACTTAGGGCAAGCTCTTTCAATCATGTGCCTCTTCTACCATGGCGTTCAGGCTGGTTACGAGGGTCACTTTGAGATGAATAGGGTTCACTCTGATTCACATCAATCACACCTGTAATTGGCATTCCACGAACAGGACTAGAATTGTTTTCTCTATTCATTTTTGAGACAAGAAGAGAGGTTGAAAGAAGTGGTGTGAGAGAGAAACGCCTGAGCAAATGAGAGAGTGACAAAGGCGGGTGGTGGTGGTCGAGGAAGAGAGGTAATGTGACAAGAAGAGAGGTTTCACAACTAGAAAAAAGGTTTAGAGAGAGCAACTACAGGTTTTGGTGCGAAGAAGATAATATATTTGGAGCTGTAATTTTAAGACCGGATATATTTAGAAGCCGGTCTTAAAAGTTAACCTTTAAGACATGTCCTTATTAAACTCCGGTCTTAAAAGTAATTAATTTTTTGTTTCTTTTTTTTTCCCTTATATTTTGTACTAGCCACAATTTAAGTTCAGTCTTAAAAGTGTAACTTTAAAGACCAACTTCTAAATATATCTGGTCTTAAAATTTATATACTTTTATATTTAAATTTTTTCTTATATTTTGGACCGGATACAATTTAAGTCCGGTCGTATGAAATTTCTCTAAAAAGTAATTGATATTTAATTTTTTTTAAAAACATTTTTAAGACGGGTTGTTTTGGAAACCAGTCTGAATAATTTATTTAAAACCTATGAATAAAGAGGATCTGGTCTAAGAAGCTCTTGATATTTATAAAACTGCCATCGGTCATACTTTTAAGACCAGAGCGTCAATACTCCGGTCTAAACGAGGCGGTCTTAAAGCCCTTTTTTGCACTAGTGCAAAACAAGCCACGAATAACTTCACAGACAACCACGAATGTGGGAATGAGGAGAATCACGATTTCAATAACAAAAGAGAGGGAAATAACGATAGGGATGCTAGAAAAGGTAGTGAGAGCTATTCACCAAGCGTGCGGAGAAATTGTGGGAATTTTGACATCGCAACAAAATAGGGTTCAAAAATGGATTTTAAAGACCTATATTTCATGGTTTATTTTGAAAAACTATCAAATATGTAAGTTTCATGGTATTTTGATAAACAGCTGTCATATATTGATAGCATATATTTAACATTTTTTTATATACAACCGTCAAGTAAACGATATCAATTTTCCCCTCAAAAAGCCAAACTTATACATCTTGTTGGTCATATAAGACCGCCAAATATTATCTCATATACTTAACAATTATTTTAAATAGTTGTTCTCTATTTCATTCCTTTAAATCCGCCTCTATATATTTCATGGTTTCATGGAACCGTTAGGTATGGAGTGTCAACTATGCATAAATCTATAGTGGTGTTAGGTCGTGGCCTCAAAAAATAAAAAAATGAAAAAAAAAACAACAAAAAACAGTTTTTATTTTTTAAAAATGACTTTTAAAAAAAAAGTTAAAAACATTTTTCCAAACAAGTTTTTTCTTTTGTCATCAAAAACAAAACAAAAAAACTATTTTTAAAAACAAGACCAAACAAGCCATAAGTAAATCTAGATGCTCGCAATGTTGTTATTTAACCATGTTCCAATATCTTTCCCAAGTCAAAATTACTCATCTGGTGGTTAATATAAGACATATTTAGAAAGTTGATATTGGTCTTAAATTAAGTCATAGTTTTCATATTTGTCAATATTTTTCTAATCTACCCCTTTTGATGTTCCTTCAACAATAGTCAAGGAGAAGAGATGAATTAAGGAACATGAGTAGGATGTTTAAAAAAATACATGTCATATTAACTAACTCAACTAACTTCTTTAATCTAATCAAATTAGGTAAATATGTCATATATTAAAGATTGGAGGGAGTACTTGAAATAATTTATGTGTATGTTTTGCAGGTTTAAAAAAATAGACGTATTTTAATTATACATGTAAGAGTAAGATATATTTATCTCCTTTATTTAATATTGTCTATGGTTTTTAATATAAGAAATAATTTATACAATCCGTACTATTATAAACTATATCTTATATCAAAAACTAAAGATAGTATCTTTTAATATTATTCTCAATAATTTCAAAATTTTTATTATCTTTTCTCCTATATTTAATACCCTTATTCAAATAGAGGTATTTAAAGAAATGTGACACAGTTTTTTACGTAATAATAAATACCTAAATTCAAGAAAAAAGATAAAAAAGATATTTTTTGAATTTCAAAATTTTAAATTAGTCCTGTTGCCAACAAGACTAACGGGATTAACTATTAGATTATAGCAATTGACAATCCATTTTAAAAGGAAATCACTTATTTGAGATTTTAAAGCTCAAGTCGTGTTTTTTGTCTCTTTCCCTTAAATTAATCAATTTTTTATTTTTGTAAATTGATTAAATAAAATTTTATTTAGAAATTGTAGGAACGAGGGGGATCATTAAGCATTTAAGACTAAAATTAACTTTTGTCCCAACAAGAAAGTCTAGGTGTTCAGACTTAAATGCTTTATTTTCTTAATTAAATCATAACAATTAAATTTGAAATCTAAAAAATATCAAAGACAATAATTTGTTACAAACAAAAGTACTATGTGTTATGGACCTAGTCAATGCCCATTAGCCAACCGGCCAACACAGGGGGTAGTCTGCGCAAGGATCGCAACACCCTAACCGAAGGACCTAGTCAGCAGGGCGGTTTCCTAGATCCTCGGACACACCTGACGTGGGAGCCAGAGATCTAACCACAAGGTACACTCTATATATACATATAGGAGATACGCAATCAAGGTACACAAGTTCTAATCCTTGAACTAATCTACATACAGTCACACTGTGCACACACCGCACCCCCTTGGCGAAACGCCTGGTTGTGTACAGTGATCTACCCTTCTCCTGTGCGCTTGCCCCATAGGCATACAGGAGGAGCTCACTAATCCTAGATCAAACCCCTAGCCTACCTCCAGGCTGGATATCTGAGTTCTACACCAGAACAGTGGCGCCGACCGTGGGGATTGGTAAATTTCGATTCCCGTGACCAATGAGGGTTAACACTCGTAGTTCAAGCCTCAAGCAGCTGGAGATGGTTCGACCGACAGGCCAGCGTCAACCACCTCGGCAACCACACAACACTGAGCAACCAATCAACCCTCTCGGTGATAATGACCAGGACGCAGAAGACCGGCTATAGCAACCAGAGCAACAACTAGAAGAACCTGTCATCCCCAACAATGATCAACCTGTGGAAGACAACCCGTCCAACACGGAGTCCTCGGATCCATGAAATCATTGCCATGATCGTCAAAACTTGAACCCAGTCGTCAACGCAGAGATCCCAGCCACCAATCCAGATTTTCTCCTCCTCCAAAACTCGCTGCTCGCGATGATGAGGTGTATGGAGAACATGGACAAGCGCTACACCCTCTACTTCCAAAGATTGGAAGAGATTTTCAAGAGAAGGGACTCTGCCTCCTCCAGCGAGGACCGGGATGATAAGACCTGGGAAGATGATCAAGAAAGCGGAACCTCACGTGATCACCAAAGCACGCAGGAGACGGAAACCGGTCAAAGCAAAAAACCGACTTCCTCAAACAAGGAATCAAGAGCGGAGAAGATAACCCGGGTTGGCAGACCTCCCCGGCCTCCTCCAACCGGGAATCAACGGAGAAGGTATGTTGGACAGCTCGACAATAGCCCTTTCTCAGACGAAATCCTCAACGCTCGTTTCCCGGAGAAACTCAATCTTACCGAATTCACAAAATACGACGGTTCTCAAGACCCGACAACCAACCTGGAAGACTTTGAGATGGTCATGGTTGTAAGAGGGCTTGGGGAACCCATCATGGCTCAGATCTTTGCCGCAACCCTCAAGGGACCAGCATTAAAGTGGCTCCACACATTGCCCGGGGGGTCTATTCATAAATTTGATGACCTAGCCGAGGCCTTCGAGCTACACTTCGCAACTAGCAAATGACAACCGAAGTTCCAGTACACTTTGTCCAAGGTTAGGCAGCGACCCGGCGAAACACTTCAAAGTTACTTGGATCGCTTCAAACAATGTGGCCCTGCAGGTCTGCGGGTTAAGCGAGGCTGTACACGTCCAACTTTTAGCCGACGGCCTAGACGGAGAGTCCCGCTTGGCTGAATCATTCATTAAGGAACCGGCTAAAAATCTCAATGATTTCATATCTCGCTCAAAAAAATTCCTTCAGGTGGAGCAAATGCGCATGGAAAATAATCCGAGACGGGACCGAGACAGAGTCACTCCACCCAGAGACAAGGACTAAACGGGGAGCAAGAAAAAAGACTCCCGCGTAAGGGGTTCAGATAACAGAAGCCAAGGCGGCAAGTTTGACACAAAAAGCAAATATGAAAAATACACAACCTTGAACGTGCCACGATCACAGATCTGGAAAGAGGTAGCGATGGTCGAAATGAAAAGAGTTGATCGACCTCGGTTGTCTTACCGCAGATCCTGAGTAGATCAGTCATAATACTGTGCATTCCATGATGGCTGTGGTCATACAACGGACGAGTGCTACGAGCTCCGTGACGCAATTGAAAAGTTTGTCCGCGATGGAAAGCTTCAACAGTACGTGATTGAACACCAGGGAAAAAGCGGAAAACGCAAGCCCAGAAGCCGTAGCAAAAGCCCCGCCCGTAAGTACAAAAAGTAGGATGAAAAACACAAGAAACAGACTGGGGGGAAGATGAATTTCCCGAAACTGAGTTTGACTGTAGTGTGATAAGCAGCGCAATGGGTGGAGGCGGAGATACAATGAGCCAGCGAAGAAAGTATTTACGAGAACTCCTCTCAGTTAGAGACCGTCTGAAGTTCAAAGAAAGTGTCAACGGACCGTCTCACTCACCATTATATTTCACAAATGAAGATCTCAAAGATGTCGTCCCCGGACATCAAGATGGCCTAGTCGTGACCGGGATCTTGGTCCATTGCCGAGTCAAATGCATATTTGTGGATGCCAGAAGCTCGGCTGACATCCTCAGTTGGGATGCATTCAAAAGGATGAGCCTGGACCAGGAGGATTTGAAGCCATGCAAGACGACCCTCATCGAGTTCAACGGAGAGCATTCACGCCAGAAGGGATTTATCGACCTTAGGTTTACTCTGGGAACTAGGGACGCTTTCAAGTCAGAGCAAGTACATTTTATAGTGGCAGAGTTTCTTTCACCATACAATATAATATTGGGTAGGCCAACTATCCCCAAGTGGGACATGCTGGTCTCTAACAAGCATCAAAAGCTGAAGATGGTGAACAACCAGGGAACCGTGGTCACGGTTAGGGGAGACCAGAGAGAGTCTCGACAGTGTTATATTGAAACTATCAGAGTGGGCGAGGGCGAACCTTCAACACAGCCACAAACCCGATATGCCGAGAGGTATTCGGATCAGATGGACCCGGATTCTCTTGACCGAGATGTCAATACGGTCGAACTGGACCTTCGGGATGAAGAGCTGCGCCCAGAACCGGCCGGTGACTTGGAGGATCTAGTGTTGGGAGACCCCCTCCAGACCACAAAAATCAGAAAACACTTATCCCCAGAACTTAGAACCAGCTTGGTCGATTTTCTGAGAAAAAATCAGGATGTCTTCGCCTGGAACTCATCTCAAGTACCTGGAATAGACCCAAAGTTTTGCTGCCACAAGCTGGGAATCTACCCGGGCTCTACGCCGATATCCCAGAGAAAGAGGAATCTCGGCCCAGAAAAGAGGAAAACATTGGAAACTCATGTTCAAGAGCTCAATACACCACCTGGTTATCCAACGTGGTAATGGTCAAAAAGCCAAACGAAAAGTTAAGGGTTTGTACGGACTACACAAACCTAAATAAGGTATGCTCCAAAGACTCATACTGCCTTTCGGATTGAAGAACGCAGGAGAAATGTACCAAAGAATGATGAATAGGGTCTTCGCGGACCAACTCGGTCATAATGTGGAGGTTTATATCGACGACATGATCGTTAAGACCTTAGACCCGCAGCATCATATACAAGATTTGGAGCAGACATTTAGCAAGCTCAGAGCTTACTGAATCCGCCTAAACCCGGCTAAGTGCGCCTTTGGAGTCCTGGCTGGAAAATTCTTGGGCTTCATGTTAACTAACCGAGGCATCGAGGCTAACCCGGACAAATGCAGGGCAGTACTCAAAATGACAGCCCCAAAGAACAAAAAGGAGGTTCAACAACTGGCAGGAAGGTTGGCTGCTCTCACCAGGTTCCTGCCTAGATCAGTCGAGAAGGCTTTACCTTTGTTCAAGCTTCTGAAGAAAGAAGCGTCAATCGAATGGAATGCGTAGTGCGATGTGGCATTCGAAGAAATAAAACAATGCCTAGCTAATCCTCCAGTCTTATCCAAACCCGAGCCCGGCGAGAACCTTTATATTTACTTGTCTATTGGCGAGGAAGCTGTCGGCGCGACCCTGGTAAGGAAGGTAGATCATGACTAAATACCGGTGTATTTTATTAGCAAGACTCTGCAGAGCGCCAAAATTCGGTATCAGAAGTTGGAGAAACTGGCATTCGCACTACTCACCTCGGCTCGTCGTTTATGACCTTACTTCCGAGGCCACCATATCATTGTTAGAACTAGCCAGCCAATACGGCAAGTCCTACACAAACCATATTTGGCGGGAAGAATGACTAATTGGGCGATTGAGTTATCTGAGTTTGATATCACCTACGAAGCTCACCACACAATTAAGTCACAAGCGTTAGCCGACTTCGTCAGGGAGCTAACCCCGACCAATAAAGCAGGCTGCGAGCCGGCTGGTGAGTGGAAAGTATACGTCGACGGATCGTCGAATATCAAAGGCAGCGGAGCCGGCGTCATCAATGAAAGTCCAGAGGGCGTCACGATTGAACACTCGCTTTAATTGAAGTTTCCGACTTCAAATAATAAAGCTGAGTACGAGGCTCTGATAGCCAGACTCCAGCAGGCGAAGGAGAATGGCGCCACAAGAGTTAAGGTTTTCACCGACTCACAGCTTGTGGTAGCTCAAATCGAAGGAACCTATCAAGCAAAAGGCCCGTTGATGGCAAAATATCTTTTCAAAGCAAAGGAGGTAATGTCCGAATTCGAGAAAGAAACCGTTACCCACATTCCTAGAGGGGAAAATGTGAAGGCCGACATCCTTTCAAAGTTGTCAAGTACTAAGAGCGCGGGCTGCCACCGTACGGTGGTTCAACAAAATCTCGAGAATCAAATTTGTACCATGGCTATATCGGTCGAATCGGATTGGAAAAAGCCAATTGAGTATTACTCGAGCAC